>OZ014431.1:20660162-21860162 GCA_963966015.1 Aphidecta obliterata | reverse complement strand
TAAAAATGAAATATATATTATACAGCATGATAGATACATCAAAAATTATGAAGCAGTGGCAAATTACTAAAACACAGAACTGGTCCAATTAAGAAGAAGTGTTATTATACAGGGTGCTTCAAGTAACTTAGCCAATTAGAAAGATAACGTGACTGATTCGAATTCGAAACTCTGGATATTTTTATCAATTCGCACGTAGTTTACATTAATCTTCATCTTTGTGCGAAATTTCATTCCAATCCAATCAGTTGTTTCGAAACTATCAGAAAAAAATATTTTGAACAGCCATATTTACGGAACCCCAAGTCTTATTTTGCTCATTGACAAACGTGACCGCGACATTCGAGATCCACACGTATCCTGAAAAATTTCCCTAGGTCTTTCCGTTCGAAAGTTATCGTGCTTACGGCCGGCCGGACGGACATCGTGACGAAATGATATAGCCCTCGTGTAAATAACACGAGCGCTCAAAAACCGAATCTTGTACTTATAGAGACGGACCTCGTGCTTCACCACATGAGAATGCTGGGCCATATATCGTCGGCCTAATTCGTTAACCTGCTAAGTACATTTTTTGGTCAATTTTACTTTTTGAGCTGATCATAAAGTTCAGACGATTACCTACCTTATGCCATAAGAAATAGGTCGATATCAGTATTCAATTTGGTAAAAAAGCCGTGCACGAAAAACTGCTTTGTACTCAATAGCAAATCTACACATAGAAAACCTGCTAAATCCCATTGGGGACTCAGTTTTGTACTGACGCTCGAAGTTAGACAATGTTTTGATCGAGTTTTCATTTGCATAGTGTGAAGGCCAAAATTATTGACAAGTCAAGTCTCTTTTGTTCTATCATTTAAGATATACACTCCCGTGCAAGAAAAAAAACAACAAATTAATATTTTTTGTGAAATTTGAGGTCTCGTAGTTTCTTTATTTTTAACCCAATTTTCAAATTTTTTCAGCAAACTGTGGATAAATTTATTAATTTCATCTTGGTCATTCATTCTCTTGTTAAAAGCTGGCTTATAAGTCATCATACAGTGTTAATTAGAAGTTTGTTGTTGAACCCTAATTTTGAAACATCGTGTGGAATAATTTTGTGGTCAAATTCTTTCAAAATACCAATTTTTGTTGAGAACTATTCCTTTCCAACTTTTTTTTTTTTTGATTCATGCCTTTGAGTGCTCTAGTTAATTTTCAAGAACGAAATGAACTTGTCATCAACGGTTTACTTCGAGAATTGTGATTTTTTGAAGAGGTGAATCGGGGGAGGAAAATTGCACAAAGGCTGTTGCTCTTGTTGAAGATGAACGTAATTATGAATATGTTGCAAGAATTCTTCATGTTCATGTCTCTACCGTCAAAAGAGTAGTCGAAGCTTGCAGACCAGTAACTGGACCCAAATTACTTCAGCGTCATCGAGTAGCTTTACTGAACATTTACATTAGACATACGGCAACGAAGCAATGTCCTTTTCACTGACGAATCCAGATTCACATTCTCCAGATGGATGGAAAAGAGTATGAAGAAGGAACGGAGAAAGATTTTTTTTTCTTAAAATTGGGTAAACTGTTGTTCGGAGTTCATTTCCCTCTTGAAAATCAACTTGGTGCACCTGAAGACATGAACCAAAAAACAAAATGTTGAAAATGAATGGTTCATAACCTAAATTGGTATTTTGAAAGAATTTGACCACGAAATTATTCCACAGGTGTTTTGAAAGTAGGGTTTAACAACAAACTTTTAATCAACCCTTTATAATTACTAATGAGCCAACATTTTACAAAAGAACCGAATGAGCGAGTTGAAATTAATAATTGTATCTACAGTTTGCTGAAAAAATATTTTCATTCAGTGTTACGTTATGAAAGCAATGGATCCATTCTCTATAAAACTTTTCACTTTTTTTAACTTTTTTTTATAAGGATGACTGGCAACTTTCACCGCAGAGAAGGTCTTCACGAGTTCATCCTTGTGAGACCAGTGATTTAACGCAATTGCACCAAAATCGACGCAAAATCAATCTTCGGAAAAACTGCTATATCCTCAATCGAATGTAAACTTCATAACGAAAAGCTGCTAAGTGATTATTTTCCTGTTTTTTTCGAACTGTGCTTAAGATATTCTAAAATTAAAACTTACAAAATACCTAGAATCATTATAGAAGCCAAAGGAATTTTCAGATTCTTTACATGTAAAATAGGTTTTCTCTCTCCTGTAAACTATGCCGAAATGGACTTAGCAGGTTAACGAATTAGGCCGACAATATGGTCATTAACAAGTCTTGTTTGGCCAGGTTATCAGCTTCTTCATTTCCTTGATTCCCTTTTTGTCCTGGAGCCCATACCAGTATACCGTAAAATCGGGTGAATAGGAACATATTCTGATGTTCGAATGCTCATATCTCTTGAAAGGAAAATAGTTCAATATCCATGTTTTGACA
Source organism: Aphidecta obliterata (assembly GCA_963966015.1). NCBI lineage: Eukaryota > Metazoa > Arthropoda > Insecta > Coleoptera > Coccinellidae > Aphidecta > Aphidecta obliterata. The sequence continues at coordinate 21,857,716 of OZ014431.1, read as the reverse complement.
AAAGTCCGGTCACACTTAATACAATAGACCCCGTTTTGAAAATGTGCGTGCAATTGATAATCTTTGAAAAAAAAAATTATGTCGCTTGTTTCTATTCGCCTTCGAGCTGGGGTGAATGGAAACACACGTTGAAAACTCGTCTATGTTGCTTTCGGTCTGCAGTGGGGCTGTATGGAAACCGATATAAAATCGAGTATACAATATAACAATATTTTTTTCTTAGTTTTTTGAAGCAAACTAAAATTATTTTATTTCATGAACGCCAACTTATTGATATTTGAATGGACAGGGAATATAAATCAAATATTCATCAATATTAAATGAAATAATGGGTTTACCTAAAAACTACCTACTTTGGAACATGTGTTTCTCAAATTATATCCATGTCAAATGTCAGAGTTTCTCTTGTGGAAAACTAATGTCTAGTCAATGTTCTGATTTATGTTAACCATATAAACATCTGGTACATCAGGATAAATCATTTTTTTCATATTGTTTCGATATAAGGAAGACACATTTGAGGTTTTATGCGTTCGAAAATCAACTCAATATTCACTAATTAACTGAGCCTACGATATTCACTACTTGAAAGTTTTACAAAACCACTACACGTGTTTCGCCATTGCCATGGCTTCATCAGGTGATAACATATACGATAGAAACGAGTGTTTCTATTGACCCCATTCTAACCCCAAATTGGTCACAGTTCGTTGGTCTTTCTTACTTTTTGTTTCTATTCCCCACACAGCTTCCATCCGACCCATTTTACCGGTAGTATATAAGTTTAACGCTTGAGGGCAGTATCGAACATATTCATCTGTGTGGCATTGAGTGCTTTCAGTGTCGTCGTGGGAAAAAAATATTGTAATATGATTCTTTTAACTCATTTGTATAATTGTTCTTGCTTTCTCAATAATTTCTTCATACTTTTTGATTTCAAATCCATCATCTTTTTAAGCCATTGGTCTATCACACGGATTATACAATGATGGGTAGGTACCAGTGGCGGCTCGTCAGGGACGGCAGGGTCGGCACTGCCGACCCTGAAAATCTCGATCAGCAAAAATGCAAATTTTCACTTCTGTCAAATAACCGCTATATACATGACTTCCAATAGTCCCAATCATTTTTATAAAAATTAAAAAAATCAGGTACGTGATACCTGTGCAACTTCTTGAAAATATTACGCTCTTCCAAGTCCAATCCCGCATCGTATACTCGGTCCGTAGACAAAATAGGCCCATCTCGAATACACGAAGAACGTCGTTCGATGAGGTACATCTTTGCTCATATTGCCGACCCTATCTAGATATCTTTCGACGAAGCGTTAATAACAATGAATCGAATTAGTTCAAAGTTGAATTATTCCTGTGGGAATTTTATTCAGAAAATGATGAATATTAAGGTTTATTTTCATCGAATATCCGATATTTTCTGTTTCACATAACAAATGACATAATAATTACAAGAGATTATTGTTGCTTAAAATGAATATTGGTCGTATTCAATATTTTTCATAGACATGCATGCTGCACATATATGTAATACTTATGAATTTCCGACAAGTTTCAAACATTTTTTGAAGGAAAAAAAATGTTGAGCGACCAAAATTAAACTCATATTGTTGGCCCTATATATCCTGGGTACGGCAATCGTCAATTTGCCGACCCGGTACCGCTGTATCTCGATTCACGAGGATTGTTCGGAAAACCTCGTTCTGCTTTCTATCGTTTACGGCTCGAGAGCCGAGTTTCGACATTTGTGTTTGTTTCTCGCCCTTAAATGAGTCGCAATATTTTTTGTTATTGTTAAACCGTTAAGTTTTTCCGTTTGTTTGGCTCATAAAGGGTAAGTGATTTTTACGCGAGCAAAATGGCCTTAAATCCGGTTAGAGAATATATTGCTTCTTGTGAAACTCCGACAAAGTGAAATTTTTGATTGATGCGATTGAAAATTTATCATACGAGAATAGGCTACTTTTGAAAAATATGCCATTTTTTTCACCATTACATTTATATATGTATATATTTTTTTATGTGTGTGTTCGGATAGGCTTCCCCGGTTTATATATATATGTATATATATATATCTGCCGACCCACGATAAATGTCCACCAGCCGCCACTGGTAGGTACCTATACCTCTTTCCCAGTGTCTTTCTGATGATGGTTACCCTATAATTCCAGTTGAATAGATTGATTAATACCACCTCACCATGAAGTCCAGCTATCGGTATTTACCTAATGAATCTTGCTTATTGTTGTCAATCTGTCAATCTGTTCTGTTAATCTTTAAATGATACTCCATAAGAAAAGGATAGGAAAATTTTGACTCAAAATTTATGTTCGGCCTCAACTGTAACAACCTGTATAAAGATGGAAATTGGCGTTGACCAAGTGTAATGAACTTTCGGCGACGGCGGTATGAACGAATTAATCTTTAATTTATCTCATGTCAGTTTCCGCGGATGTAATTAAAAAATATCAATTTGGATCACTTTGTTTTCGAGTACGATATCGACAAAACCGTCCCTTCAAATACATACAAACAATCGGTGATAATGCCTGTCGGCGCTTTTGAGTCGACTTGACATACCGTCAAAATACGCTCATAAATAAATTACTTGTAATTGATTAAGCAACTCCATTAGCGACATGATGACAAGAAAACACTAATTAAATATCGGCTTATCTGTGATTGTCGGAAACGAAAGATAAGTAAGAAAAATCGGACGATTTGTGGAGTATTCCGATTTTCGGAGAATGTCGCCAGCGTTGTTCTTTCTGCGGCGGATGTCTCTTTTTGATCGACCGGGAATTGCGCTGTTTTTCAGGAAATTTCTCATTATCTTATTTTTTTGCGGTCTTTTTGCTACTCTTTATATCTCGTCGACCTATGACACCGGCGTTTGCGGTTGTTCGTTCATTAGTATTGTAATTATAGCGGCAAAGACTTCTAATTTGTTATTTCATCCACTGACGTAGCCGTAAAGATGCTATATTTCGATATTGTTTATAAGAAAATTAGTTTCGCGAAATAATGGGTGGTCAAAGAGTTAGGGTAATCAAAACTCAAACGAAAAAGAAATTTATTATTAGAAATCAATCAATCAATTCTACAAAGAAGGCATCTTCAAGTATAAAACAAGAGTTAGGTATGAGCAGATCCTCCTTCCGGATCGCAGAAAATGAAAAATCCTCCTTAGAAACTTGAAAAGCTAATTGAATGAAATTTAGTAGATACTAAACTTAGTTTAGACACCGCAATCCTAATCCGATAACATTCCTAAACCTTTCTCCTAGGTCGAATATCTCGGGAAACGGTGGATTTCTTCCTTTAAACGAACTCACAACGACATTTAATCCTTATTCGCTGTTGATTATAATTGATGGTGGTACCTCCTTCAACTTCAAGAAAGATGAATATAATTCCATGCGCATTCCAAAATACGACCGCCATAAACTTCTCAGCTAAAGCTGAGCGCACGTACATCGGCATCGGACCGACGGCTAGAAACGGAAAAAAAATACTTTCAGTATTCAAGTGCGAGTTTCCACCTGCGAGAATTCCGAAACTCGGGGGAAAGAGTGGCCTCGCCGACAGCCAGATTTTCTCCAGTTCTGCCTCTTGCAACCGCTTTACCTTGGCTTGTCTGTTTTGGAACCAAAATTTTGCCCTGGAATAAATAAGGACGCTATGGATTTGTTTGTTTGGCATTTGGCAACACTGAGTGGAAGTTTTCCGAAGTTTTGTGTCAACGTTAATTAGAAAAGAAGTCGACTTGATCGATACTTATCTAGGTACACTATACACCTAATTGCAAAATTTATCCAGATCGCTCGACCAGAACCATAGAAAACATAGAAAATTATTACTTTCGAACGGAAAGACCTAGAGACTTGATATTTTCAGGGTAGGTTTGTATCTCTTGTATCAGCAAAATTAGACTAGGGGTATTGTATAAATGGCCGTTCAAAATATTCTTTTCCTGATAATTTCGAAACTACTGATTGAATGGAAATGAAATTCTGCACATAGATGAAGAATAATATATTTAATCTACGTGCTGGAATTTTGTCCAGATCACATTACCAAGACCATAGAAATCGTAGAAGATTCTAGCGAATTATCGAAAAAAAACCTTATATTCCTGTAACAGCCGATTCGGCATAATTGAAAAAGAACCGCTGTCATTGGGTTGACAGCTGTCAAAAATTTTTTCGATAGAAGGTGGATGAACGAGCGCTCAAAAACCCCTGACTCACGAAAAACTCGCAATAGAAACTTCATTCCCTTTTGACCTAGGAACTTATTAACTTTAATAACTTCAAAAAGTTCAGGTCACTCATTAACTTTAAGATAACTAGAGCTTCCTTAGGTAATAAAGATAAGCTTTATTATCCTATTTATACGTGAAAGTCGTTGACATGTGCTTTTACATCCGGATCCAAACGCAGGTGCAAAATAACTGTTTTCTCTCATTGAATAGCAATTCGTCTCAGTAACAAATAGAAAATCAATAAAGCCATAATTTTCTACGCTACAATGGAGAAAAACAGCCAAATCACATATGAGTCAAATCGAGATAGCTCAGAACAAATTTCCGAGACTTATCACAAGCGGTTCTTGGTTCACCAGAAATGTGAACATCAGAAGAGATCTGAAAAATGACCATCACACACATCCGACAGTCATCGAGGCTCTGGATTGCTCCAATGACGAGCCATCCAGCAAATAAAGGCCTAAATTGAATTGTCCTTTATAACATCTCATTAAACAAAATATATGTCACTGCTCTCAATTTACATGTCAGTAGATACGTAATTTGACACGTTTGAATTCCCAAAATTAGCCTTTCTTTCTGCTTTTCGAATTCTTGTTTTTACTGTTGATTTTCATTTTCATGTTCTTATGTTCAGATACACTTTCAAATCACATACGAACTATCTCAAATGAAGAGCATGGATCTTTCGAATTTATTATATCTTGAGGTTTAATTGAAATCATGTCAGACAAAAAGTCTGATTTAAAATACCCTGGGATATCGATTCAAAGACTAGCTCGCGATATCCTTCATAAACTGCTACCAGTTTGAACGAGAACAATCGGTCTTCTTCAGATTGCTCTCGTACGGCGAACGTACAAGATATTCAGACCTCTAATTATGTGATTAAGTCGGCCAGTGTAGGTACCTGAGGGCTTGACAGCTCAATCAGAGCCCTTTGTTCGTCGGAGAATTAAAAAAACCCGATTATTATTTTTAAGGCAAACCCCGTATTAAAAAACAATTTCATTATACGTTGCCCGGAACAAAAAAACGGACACGTTTTGATGTCGGGACGACAAAATTGTTTTCTGGCATAGCTAATGGAGATGTTATCTCGAGGATGAAAAATGCTATGTGTTTTTTACGGATTTCTGATGGTACTCTGACGAAAACTTGTTTGTGCTTATATAAATTGAAAATTTCGGGTTTGCGTTCTTGCGGTTAGCTGTTTGCGAAGCGAAGTATTGAAGAATACGAACTGAATTGGCGATTACCACTTCCTACCAAAAGTTATGTAGAAATTCAGCTCTTGAGGTGTTACGCGCGAAAACAGAATTGAATTTTTCTGATCTGGTGTTGAGAATATTTGATACTCGGTGATTAGGTACATCTTTACATCTTTTGAAGTTCATGAAATATTGGTCACTTTGACGTTTGTGGGTCATTTCATCATCTTTGGTTCCATATTCTGCTAGATTAGCAGAATCATTCTTTTCGAGGAGTAGTTAGTGATAATTCATTCACTGCGATTTAAATCTACTCACTGTCCAGAACTCATTAGTGTACTGACGCCTGTAGGAAGGGAAATTGAAAATGAAAAAGGTCATAGGACTATTGAGTAGGTGAGTAGAGGAATAGACGAGATGGGTCGTAGACTCTACCCATCTCTACCTCTAGTGTTTGTGTTGATTCGCTGAGCAGAGAGTAGAATCCCGAATCGCACGGAGGCTTTGAGATGTGACGCCGACGGTATTGTAGATTCGGTAGGTATCATAGACAAACGTGATCCCTGAACAATGAATTAAGTACTTACGATTCTTCCGACTAGGTGAATCGACTCAGTGATTCAGTTCAAAGGAGTGGATTTAGTGAGTATAATCACTCACTCAGTCGCCAACTCTACTCGCTACAGTGTCATCTCATGTGAAATGATCTTATAGTTCCTAAAGTTCTCAAAAAATCCGTTATTCCAGTATTCAAAAATGGCGACGTAGAGCAGATAGCTAGAACTACCGCCCCATATCAATACTGAGCGTATTCTCGAAGGTATTCGAAAGGGTTGTTTTTGCAAGAATGATGAATTTTCACAACACGGTTTTAGAAGCGGTCACTGGCTGCACTGGGATTTGTTGAATCGGTCTCTGAGAGTTTGAATGGATATTTTCATGTAGCAGGATTGTTTTTCGATCTCTCATCTGCCTTCGATACTCTTTCCTTTGAATTTATAATAGATAAGTGCTACAGTCTGGGATTTTGAGGCGTATTCGGTGAATGGCTGCGAAATTTTATCAATGATAGAGATATCTCGGTTAAAATAGGTAAAAGTTATTCTGATAGTAAATAGCAAATGCACTAGTAAGCCAGGAGATCCACATAATAGGTAGATTCGACTTTTCCGATAGATTCACACCTTTTCGGGTAGATCCACATTTTCGAATAGTTCGGTGAAGAAAAAAAAATTTTATTATTGCCAAAAGGGCCAAGAACGGTCCTGTCCTGAATTGTCAAGCGAAGGGGGCGGGGCTTAGCTTATCCACAAAATACGTTTCAAAATTTTCTCGAAACCGCCGAAAATTCACGAAAATTGATTTTGAAGAATCGAAAGGAAAGTTATTCAATTATATTTACCAAATATTTTCCTCAAAATCAAGTTATTTCATAATATTTATTGATTCATAATAAATCTCCAACGTCAAATATTTCATTGAAAATTCCAGATTCCTTCATCCTCCATGAATAATTATGTTTTCATTATTCTGAAAAAATATTTAAATTATTATGCTCAAATGGCGATTAAATGTTAACAACCATCGAAACACCCAAAATACTGTCGAAATCCTTCTAAACCATCAAAATACTGTCGAAATCCTTGTAAACCATCAAAATACTGTCGAAATCCTACGAATCCATCGAAACACCCAAAATACTGTCGAATTCCTTCGAAACATCCAAAATACTGTCGGAAACCATCGAAACATCCAAAATACTGTCGAAATCCTTCTAAACCATCAAAATACTGTCGAAATCCTTCTGAACCATCAAAATACTGTCGAAATCCTTCGAAACTATCGAAACACCCAAAATACTGTCGAAATCCTTCTAAACCATCAAAATACTGTTGAAATCCTTCTGAACCATCAAAATACTGTCGAAATCCTTCTAAACTATCGAAACACCCAAAATACTGTCGAAATCCTTCTAAACCATCAAATCCTTCGAAACCATCGAAACGCCCAATATTACTGTCGAAATCCTTCGAAACCATCGAAACACCCAAAATATTGTCGAAATCTTTCTAAACCATCAAAATACTGTCGAAATCCTTCTCAACCATCAAAATACTATCGAAATCCTTCTAAACCATCAAAATACTATCGAAATCCTTCGAAACCATCAAAATACTGTCGAAATCCTTCGAAACCATCGAAACACCCAAAATACTGTCGAAATCCTTCTAAACCATCAAAATACTGTCGAAATCCTTCTAAACCATCAAAATACTGTCGAAATCCTTCGAAACCATCGAAACATCCGAAATACTGTCGAAATCCTTCTAAACCATCAAAATACTGTCGAAATCCTTCCAAACTATCAAAATAATATCGAAATCCTTCGAAACCATCAAAATACTGTCGAAATCCTTCGAAACCATCGAAACACCCGAAATACTGTCGAAATCCTTCTAAACCATCAAAATACTGTCGAAATCCTTCGAAACCATCGAAACACCCAAAATACTGTCGAAATCCATCAAAATACTGTCGAAATCTTTCGAAACCATCGAAACATCCAAAATACTGTCGAAATCCTTCTAAACCATCAAAATACTGTCGAAATCCTTTGAAACGCGGGAGCGCTTGGCGCCCCCGGTTACTTTCTTTTTTCGCAATTTCAAAATTGCTCGAGGCCTTCGGCCTCTCGTTTTAAATAGTTTTGTCTTAACATTTCTGTGGTTTCGAAAAAATAATTTTAGTATAAGGAAAATAGGCTAGGTGTTCCTCAGGGCTCCGTGTTGGGACCGCTGTTGTTTTTATTGTTCATAAACGATTTACCAATTGGTTAGCCTGCTTTCTATTGGCACTATTTGCAGATGATGCATCAGTCAGGGCACGTAGTCGTGGGGAGCTTCAAAAAGCCTGTAAAGCTATCGTGGAGGTATTTGTAAAGTGGTGTCGTAGAAATAACCTGATGGTAAATATTGAAAAAAACGTTTGTATGTACTCTTTTTGCATAAGTTACTTAGATCAGATTATCATCTCGTCTGAATCTACCAAATTCCTTGGAATTTACATAGACAACAATTTGACTACGTTCGTAAAAAACTTAACACCTATTTTTTCGCTATAAGTAGAATAAGGAAAATATTACCAACTAGTTCATCAATTAATTATGTATTATAGCATGGTCCATAGTCATCTGTCTTAGAATGTTTTGCTTTGGGGAAACTGTACTGATGTTTCCAGGATATTTGTTGCACAAAAAAGAATAATAAGATCTATTTTTAATTTACGACCAGGAATGTCATGTAGGTCAGTATTCATTGAAAATGAGATTCTACCATTACCGAGTATATATATTTTGAAATGTTTGATTTATGCAAAAGAGAAAGGAAATGTATGGACAAAATTAACTGACTGTCACAGATATGATACCAGAAATTCACAGGTTCTTTTAATACCAAGGCATAGAACTCGCAAATTTGAGTGTTCACCGTTATACCAGAGTATAAAGATGTACAATCACTTACCATCCTCCTTGAAAGTGCTTAATGTGAGTTTATTCAAAAGAAATATTGAGAATATATTATTGAAGAAAAGCTTTTATTCTGTAAATGAATACTATTCTCATACCTTAAATGTGTAGTTCTAAAAAAGTTTTTGTATTGTGACTTGTCCTTTATACTGTATTGTATCTTAAAGGATTAAATATACTATTATTATTATTATTATTATATGAGTTAAGGGTGACCTTTCTGACGATGTATTGAAGCAATCGCGCAAAAGCTCCACGTCGGTGCTTTCCCAGATTTTATTCTTTTTGGATAGACTTTTTTAGTGGTTTTTACTCAATTCAGTGATAACTTTGATGAGGTCTGTGTTTCATCTCTCTAGACAATTATAGGATTGTGGACTAACAAAATCACATATAGCAGTGGAACCCCTCATCATAATTTTTACTACAGAAGCTGAATTTCCTACAGGGATTAGTGATTTTGTATGGCATCGTTTGTAAAATATTGTTTTTCGAGGACCTTTTTCTAATTTGAACCAACTCAGCTACAAAATATACACTTCGGAGCAATGGAACCGGCCACCTCAAATTTGACACAATCTTAAACATAGATATCTCGCGAGCCGCTGGTCGGATCTTGATGTTATTTTTTTTTTAATTTTAGGTTGAACCGTTGATGATAATGTTATCTTAAAATTACATTATAATTTCAGTATATACGGCGTGCAAGATAAATAAGAAGATTTTGTCTTCAACTTTGGCACACCCTGCGGATAAAAGGGGCCGTAGCAACGAATGGCAAAATGAGTCAAACTGAAGTCCCATCTCTTCTGGTTATTTTGTTGTATCAATCGTGTGTTTATCTCTATTATTACTGCCTGGACGGAAACTTTCGAACAAACTTACAAAAAGTACACATTCTTCGAGAATTGTCGGAGTCTACATTGCAGCTGTCGATTTTCGAGTTATGGTGTGGCCACCATGATGTCCTGACCTAAACCCCATTGAGAATTTGTGGGATGAACTAAAAACTAAAACGAAGAGTAGGAGCCAGAGATCCTTTTCCAGTGTCGATCCCGGAGCTTTGTGTTGCAGTAGAGGAAGAAAAATTTGGGTACATGTTGAAGATTATTAAATGGTTTTTTGAACACAACTTTTTTTTGATCTGGAGGGTGGTTTCTTACACAAGCAATCAAAGTCGAAATTTATGATTTCATTGCATTGTTTTTTGGGCTTCCGAAACATCAGCTCAGAGTTTGAAACTCTGTACCTTCCCTGATAATAGAGATAACTACATACATGATAATAAAAACAAAACGACCAGAACAGCTGGTACTTCAGTCCGATTCCATTTGGCATTTGCTGCTGCAGTTCTTTGTATCCACAGGGTGTGTCGAAATTTAGGAATAAATCTTCTTGTCAGTCAGTATATGCGGAAATTCAATTGCAAACAACAACATTATCATCGACTGTTAACCTATAATTCAAAGAAAAGATGATAGAAATCCGACGAATCCAAGAAATACTTATTTGAAATTGTATCAAATTTTAGGTGGGCCGATTTCATTGCACCCAAGTGTATGAAAAATACCCAGGTTGATAATATTCCTAATATCTCATAAAAAATATTTTAACTCCGCCAGAAGAAGCTGTGAGGCGCTGGTCTCCCCGAAACGCGACGGATGACCTACGCCGAGCCGCCCCCGTCAATTTCCGAATTATATGTTCGGGAAACCACGAGCACGGTCTCTCTGAACCGTCGCCTGCGCAGTTCAGAACCGTTCCCGTAGTTTCCCGAACACATCTTCGGAAGTTTACGGCGGTGGCTCCGCGTGAATCAGCGGTTCGGGGAGACCAGCGCCTTAGACCTTTCGATAATTTTCAATAACTCAATTGATATTGATATTTTCGTATGATAAACGTCGAAAAAACGTCGAAGGTACCTTAAAGTACTTACTTCAATCAATATACACATTTCTATAGAGAAATTGTTCATGTTCTGTTTGAGGGAACATAAAATAGAAATATAGGACTTTTTAACGTGTTAATATAAATACAGAAAGATGTCTGAAATGCCATGAAAATACTTGTATAAAATAGAAATATTCACATGACAAAAGCAAAGCACCAATTTCAAAAGATGCGCAGAAGCATAGCACTCTCCACCTCGTTATTCTCAACGCACGATATATCTATAGTGAAATTTCAAATCAACACACATCTGACGACACGCTACTGATCTTCTCCGAGCGGGTTCTGAAACAAAAATTGCCGAAGCGCTGATTTCACATAGGCTAAATTGGTTTTTGTTCGAGCAAGAATCAATAAACTGTTTGAAATATGTTCCATGGCTGACAGTGATCCTCTAAATTATGTGCTTCTTCATCCAAAGTATCAATGTTCAGTTGTGTCAACTTTATTAACCTGTCGTCTCGGCTGAATCGAGTAGCTGAATGGGAAATTAAGTGCTAAAATATTTATCCTCGTTCACTTAAAGGTTTGTCCACAAGAAGAGTTCAAATGAGGTTTGATCCAACTGTTATAAGTTTTACACAGAAAAAATTATGATATCTTAATTTTAGAAATGTGTCGCACCTTCACTTTTTCCATATAATCTACAGATGTTCACAACCTATACAATACATACATAGTATGTCATAGTATGCCTTTGAGTTTTGTAGATATGGAAAGAAATAAACGAAATTATTATAAAGAAAATGTATTCCTTGAAACGATACAACGATCGTAATGACCCCAAGAATTGTTGGTTAGTTGAAGGATAGGTAGAGGTTAGCTGAAAATTAGTCAACCAAATGGTAAAAGATTCTATTTTGCGAAATATTCTAGGTTATTTCAAGTACATCCCATTGTGATTTGAATGGTACAAATCAGTTTTTTCTTGAATAAGAATAGGCAGTGAGAGCTCTTCCACCAAAAAAATTGTATAGAAATCGAAATGTTCAGAGAAAATCAGTAAATAAATGCGAAGCGTGTTTGAGATGCAGTAACATGCAAATTTCAAGAAAAGGCCTTCAAAGTGCATAATCATGTTGGCAACAGTATAAATTTTCGCTTGAAATTGAAATAAAAATTGTTCGAAATTTTATAAAAAAAAATTACGAAAAGCACTGCCGTGAAGGCAGGAGCTTTTGAGCGCTCGTACGTGCACCTTGTAGGTAGATTCGCATTTTCCAGTTTCAGAAATCAATTGAAGGAATTTTCGACAGCTGTCAAAAAAATTCTGAAACTTAGGCGAAACTCCAGACTTCATGTCAGTGCTTCAGCTGATCAATTTATTTTCGATAATTCGCTAGAATTTTCTACGGTATCTATGGTCTTGGTGGTGCGATCTGGACAAAATTTTGCACGTAGTTTGAATACATTATTACTCAGCTAGGTATAAAAATATTTTGAACGGCCATATTTACGGAACCCCTAGTCTTATTTTGCTCATAGATGAACGTGATCGCGATATTTGCGATCCAAACCCACCCTGAGAATTTCAAGTTCCTAGGCCTTTCCGTTCAAAAGTTACAATTTTCTATGGTTTCTATGGTTCTGGTCATGCGATCTGGACAAAATATTGTTTTAATATATCATTCTCGATTAAAATACAAAATTTCATATCGATCGAATCCGCAGTTTCGAAATTATCCAGAAACCAAAATTTCAAACGACCGTATTTACGAAACCCCTGGTATAATTCTGTTCATTGATAAACGTGAACGCGACATTTCAGATCCACACCTATCCTGAAAATTTCAAGTCCCTAGGCTTTTCCGTTCGAAAGTTATGATTTTCTATGGTTTCTATGGTTCTGGTCATGTGATCTGGAAAAATGTATCTTGAATATATCATTCTCCATTAGTATACAAAATTTCGTCATGATCGAATCTGTAGTTTTGAAATTATCAAGAAAACTAAATTTCAAACGACCATATTTACGGAACCCCTTGTATAATTTTGCCCATAGATGAACGTGAGCACGACATTCGAGATCCACACCTATCCTGAAAATTTCAAGTCCCTAGGCGTTTCCGTTCAAAAGTTACAATTTTCTATGGTTTCTATGGTTCTGGTCATGCGATCTGGACAAAATTTGACATGTAGCTTGAACACCTCATTCTCCATTTGAGTGCAAAATTTCGTCTCAATCAAATATGTAGTTTTCAAGTTATCAGGGGAACAAGGACTGCCTAGAAGGCAGGAGCTTTTGAGCGCTCGTACATGCACCTTGTAGGTAGATTCGCATTTTCCAGTTCTGGAAACCAATTGAGGAAATTTTTGACAGCCGTCAAACTAATTTTCAAACTAAGGCGATAATCCAAACTTCAAGTCAGTGCTTTAGGTGACTAATTTTTTTTTTCGATAATTCGCTAAAATTTTCTACGGTATCTATGGTCTTGGAGATGCGATCTGGACAAAATTTCGCACGTAGTTTGAATACATTATTCCTCAGCTAGGTGCAAAATTTCATTCCAATCAAATCGGTAGTTTTGAAATTATCAGGAACAGAATATTTTGAACGGCCATATTTACGGAACCCCTAGTCTAATTTTGCTCATTGATGAACGTGACTGTGAAATTCGCGATCCAAACCCACCCTGAAAATTTCAAGTTCCTCTGCCTTTTTCTTCGGAAGTTATAATTTTCTATAGTTTCTATGGTTCTGGTCATGCGATCTGGACAGAATGTTGCTTTAATATGTCATTCTCGTTTAAAATACAAAATTTTATCTTGATCGAATCCGTAGTTTCGAAATTATCGAGAAAACAAAATTTCAAACGACCGTATTCACGGAACCCCTAGTATAATTCTGCTCATTGATAAATGTGAACGCCACATTTCAGATCCACACCTATCCTGAAAATTTCAAGTCCCTAGGTCTTTCCGTTCGAAAGTTATGATTTTCTATGGTTCTGGTCATGCGAACTAGAGAAATGTAGCTTGAATAGATCATTCTCCATAAGTATACAAAATTTCGTCACGATCGAATCTGTAATTTGGAAATTATCAAGAAAACTAAATTTCATACGACCATATTTACGGAACCCCTAGTATAATTTTGCTCATAGATAAAAGTGATCACGACAATCGAGATCCACACCTATCATGAAAATTTTAAGTCCCTAGGCGTTTCTGTTCGAAAGTTACAATTTTCTATGTTTTCTATGGTTCTGGTTATGCGAGCTGAATAAAATTTTGCATGTAGCTTGAACACCTCATTTTCCATTGGGGTGCAAAATTTCATCTCGATCGAATCAGTAGTTTCAAAGTAATCAGGAAAACAAAATTTCGAGCGGCCATATTTACGGAACCCCTAGGCAAATTTGGCCCATTAACGAACTTAACCGAGGCGTTAGGGATCTGAACCTACACTGAAAATTTCAAGTCTCTAGGTTGATCCGTTCGAGAGTTATCGTGCTTACGGACGGCCGGACGAACGGACAGACTCGAATTTTCCGACGGATTCGTCATCAGTGAGTCGAACATAGTCGATTGAGACCATTTTCGGCTCAAAATTCGAAAAATACAGACATCGTGACGAAATGATATAGCCCTCGTGTAAGTTGTACGAGCGCTCAAAAAATTTGAAAAGCCCTGACGTGAAGTCAACGAAACGTTTGCGATCCCATGTTTATGGAACTTTTTTTTTTCAAAATTACAAGGAATCTCCGTTCTCTTCTTGAACCTTCAATTTAGGAACAGCCTTTACCTATAATCAAAATCATTTTTATCTGACTATTGAATCCAAAATTCGGTGAACCAAATTAAATCGGCCGTCAGTGTGAGAATTGAAGGAAAAAAGGAATATTTGAAATGTTGTTATTATATCAGCAGAAGAGTAAGAAAAAGTTTTTTCTGAGAACTTCGATGTCTCAAAAACTATTTGCCATATCCTGCTGAAATTTTCTGTTTACATATCAAGAATCTGTGGTCAAATTCAATCAAAGTCCGTCCGTCCGTGCGTAAACACGATTTTCAAATTTCAACAATCTCAGAGTTTTTGAATCTTGAATATAGAGCCATCAGAAAATTGAATCTTTCAACTGTTTTCAATGATCTATTTAATTCTGTTGGTAAGCCAAATAGCCAATGAATAAAAAAATAATTCTGAACCTTCAATTAGAACAAAAATATATCTATTCTGAAAGATTATTCCTTCAAATTCGAAGAATGATTTCCTGATAGTCGAAACTATCCGAAGTAAGGCTTCTCTGAAGAAAATGTTTGAATGAATACCATCATCCCGATAGATCGTCGCTGAAAAAACTTCACAAAAATCATCATGTATGGTGTTATCCCTCCGCCATTACAAAATATCCGTATTTTCAGGAATAACATTAATAACATTTCCTAGAATTAAAGCGTTCAGCGATAATTATTCGACATAAAATCCCTTAATTCAGTGCAATGATGATAAACAAATGAAAAAACTTCTACTTCTGATAGAGTGAATATTAATCGGAAACTCATCTTCCACTTCGTCTGAATATGTGATTAGAAATATTTACACAGGTCGCGAAATGTTGAGTTTTCTGTAAGGATATAATAGCTATCTTTTTTTGGTATGAGCTTTTCGAAATATTTATTCAAAGAAAAAAACGAAGTGAAGTGAAATAATAAACTTTTGTGTACCTAGTATATATGTAATCGAAAAATCATCTCGCACAGATTTTGTTCTTTCTCAGAGACTCAGAAATCTCACCGTGTGTTGGGACTCACACCAGCTAGATGCGAACATTATAAATGCTGGTAGAATTTAATTTTGTCGCCTTGTTGGGGCCGCTGCAAGAGAGCTACCTGCGTAATTGCATGGCAGATAAAACGTTATTTATTACACCTTAATTAAAAAGCTGTTATAATTATTTCGCGGTCATTCATTATTTCTTCAATTAATTTTTTGCTATCGCCTTCTCGTCGGTGTGTACCTTTCGATTTGTCTTGGGTTAGTTTTTGCCAGAGAAGAAAAAAAGGAAAGATGTAGATGTGTACCACGATACATCTTTAAGGAAAAAGATTACCTGAAGGAATGAAAAGAATTTCATCATGTATTTGATTTGCATTGCTATAGGTCGCTGAATGTAGAAGTGAGGTTAGTAGTTTAGACGTAGGAAATGAATGTAGAAGCTCTTGAGAATTTTCAAAATTTGAAACGAAAATAGAAAAACTCTACTTTCTGCTCGTCCGCAGTGAAAAAGATGTTCATTACTTCATAAGCCCTTTTGCACTAGCTCAGAACAATAACAGAGCGTGGAACTATTTCTGGCAGGAAAACACATACTTAGATAATATCACAGAAATATAATGATGATGAGCACTTGAGTCTACATAGGTTTACAGTTCAAAATATTGTAAATATAATTCGAAGTAGATGGCAGCTTTAAAGATATCGAGTTTCAAATTTTAGCTTGATAGTAGGATTGGTTGCATTACACAGTTGTAGGAGTTATCTGGTTATCAATGAATGGACTGGTGGAAATCCAAATTAAGGAGTTAACTAGTGGAACGTGTCATCATCGAACGACAAGAGTAGCATGTAGACTAGTTTCTGGTTTTTAGGCCGTCATCAGTACTGCATGACTCAGTCGACGATGAAGACCAACATGAAATGCAGAACGTTTATTCCGAGCGAGAAGACGCGGCTCACACGACACGTTCCATTAGTTCACTTCTTAATTTGGATTTCCACCAGTCCATTCATTGATTCTATTTGGTAGCCTAACCTTCAACGGCATGAAACTCTCATTTAGTTATCTGGTTATATCTCGTCCTTTTCGATCGATGTTCTTGATGATGTTCGAAAGTGGCATAAACTTCCAGTCTTGATCTAGGGAAATATGTCGGTTTGAGTCTCAGCTCAATTGCAAATCAGCAAAGTCTCAGCAGTGAAAATATAGCTACATTACAGCTAGATATGGCATCTGGTTTGGATAACAGAAAAAATGTTTTATCTCTGGTTTAGGTCCTGGAAAAGTGGTATCGGTATTGTCTCTGATTTTATTCCCTGGGAATAGGTTAGAAAGTTAATCTATACAAGCAAGATATTATTGATGTTAAATATATCGAATTTCTTCTTTGAAGCAGTCGAAGGTATATGAACATGCGGCCTTTCGAAGAATAACCCACAAAGCACATAAAGAAACCGAATTGAAACCAATCGTGCAATAATTCATCAATATAATCTGGTTAGCTGCTATAATAAATGAGACAGAAGAATTATATATGAGAGTGCTTAACGTGCAAGTTCAAAGGATATTTTTTTTCTGGCTTAAATATTCGACAATAGCTTAATAACTTACCGCTTTCCTGTCGAGAAAGCAAAAAAATGCAATAAATTAGCCGAACTCGAACTCGGATTAACCAATTCACAATTTTTTTGTGTGACAATTATGACACAACAATGAAAAATCTGCTGAAAAATTATGAGGGCTGATGCCAGCAGAAAGATGCGTGACTCTCGAGAATCGCGATCGGCGCATATTCTCCCATTTCGAATTTTGGCAGTCATTTTCTTCGAATTCAAAACACAGAACTTAATATCCGGTCAGAAGCTTGGAATCTTGAAGGGGTTCATACCCTGACCGGATGATTAAAACGTTACAAATTACTTGCATTTTATCTCCATTTCTTATGTAAACAAGGATCAAGGAAGAAAACACCTCACACTTTTTGTGTGGTGGCAATCATTCTACTCACTTTACATCACTATCACTAAACTAAAAACCGATCAAAAATCCACCTTCCGGAGATTTTCGCATGGAATTTAGTGGAAAATAAGTTGTCATGCGACATTGATCCTTCTAAAGGGTTTTTCAATAGCCACAAAAAACAGCGAAACCTTCAACCGAATAGATTTTTAGTTATGAAAAAGTATTTATTGAAGAGTTTCAATAATTCAAACAAAAATTATGCTTCAGACAAAAATTAGAACTACTGTAAATTGGGGTTTCTTTGTGACACCCTGGGTAACATTGTGACAGTTCATTTAAACACATATTTTCTTTATTCGACATTCCCGAATTGAGGAGTGATGATGTTTAATGTTGTATTTCATTAAGAATACCATTTATATTTATATTTTGGATGTTTTCAAAGTGATATTGTTTTTTTTTTAGTTTGCTCAGTTTGTTACCTAAGTATTTCTGGAATTTATTTATAATTTTCAATGAATAAATCATTGTTTGAAATTTTTTTGTTTTCTTCAACGTAAACTTTGAAACATTCTGCTCAAAACTCACCTGGTTCAATTATAAAGGCCACAGCACAGGGGTAACTTTATGCCGCAATGTTAATTCCTCTCATTTCAACAGAATATTGCGGGTATCACATAGTAACCCCGACCCATGGGGCAAGTTTGTGACAACTTTAACATTGAAAATAAATTTTTTTTTAGAATATTCTGACCTCTAGGTACTGAAAAACTTATACCCAACGGTTAATATATTGAATGCTACCTACAGTAATACTGCAACGCAAATAAAACTGAAGATAATGTGAAAATTCGCCAAAAATTGTCACAATGTAGCCCCATTTTACGGTATTGAAAAAATGTTATGAACTTGAGTTAAGTACCTTGAGAAAATGGCAGTATTTTTCTAATTGCAATGATCGTCAGCACGCTGCACATTGATAATCATATTTCATATGGTGAATTAGGAATGCAAACCTAACCCAAATTAACACTAAGAGTCTAAACATGAAAAATTGAAATTTTTTTTCAAAGCTCCATGTTTTTAAGGCAACCATCCAATTCTTATAATTCAAATATGAAAATGAGGGTGTCAATCACTAATAGGGTGTCAACAACTGTACCTTTTACGCTATGTACTTTCTAATGAAAATAAAAAAAGATCACTATCATTCTCACAATTTGTTTTATTGCGTTACAAAGATCGAGCGCTTCTAATGAAAAACCCTTTATATCGAAACCCATCAATGAATGAATAAAAAATCGATGGCTTGAAAATAGGCAATTGAAGAAAAACTTTGTCGCAAAATCATCCAACACAATAGGTAATCATAAAATGTATGTATGATGCTATTCAATTAAATTATTTTTTAAGAAGAACTCTACTTCTAATTCTTGTTGAGTTATGTCTTGAATATCAGTTCAGTATTGACCACTGAAATTAATGATTTATGTTCAACAACTCCTTCAGTTGGTTAGAGAAATCGAATTTATAATACTTACTGAGTGAAACAAATTTAATCCAAAATACACCGATAAATTCTAGAAAATACGTCCAATTTTTTTTTCCGGAATGACTTTTGTAATCTAGTAAAGAAATAGTGTATTATTTCATAAGGAGGAGAATTGTCACTTTCCATGGCGAGCCTGGGTTTACCCGCCGAATGTAGTGAGGCGGGTAATTGAAGGCGAGCCATGAAAAGTCACTTTTCCTCCGAATGGAATATTTTATTTTTTGAGCGCTCGTAGGTACTACTTACACGAGGGCTATATCATTTCGTCACGATGTGTGTATTTATCGAGTTTTGAGCTGAAAATGTGCCGTAAGCACGATAACTCTCGAACGGAACAACCTAGAGACTCGAAATTTTCAGTGTGGGTTCAATTCCCGAATGCCTCGGTTGGGTTCGTTAATGGACCGAATTCCACTTGGGGTTCCGTAAATATGACCGTTCAAAGTTTTGTTCTCCTGATAACTTGGAAACTGCAGATTTGATCGAGATGAAATTTTGCACTCAAATGGAGAATGAGGTGTTCAAGCTGCATATAAAATTTTGTCCAGATCGCATGACCAGAACCATAAAAACCATAGACAATCATAACTTCCGAAGGAAAACGCCTAGGGACTTGAAATTTTCAGGATAGGTGTGAATCTTGAATGTCGTGATCACGTTCATCCAAGAGGAAAATTATACCAGGGGTTCCGTAAATATGGTCGTTTGAAATTTAATTTTCTTGATAATTTCAAAACTACAGATTCGATCGTGACGAAATTTTGAATACTAATGGATAATGATATATTCAAGCTACATTTCACCAGATCGCATGACCAGAACCATTGAAAATCATAACTTTCGAACGGAAAGGCCTAGGGACTTGAAATTGTCAGGATAGGTGTGGATTTGAAATGTCGCGTTCACTTTCATCAATCAGCAGAATTATACTAGGGGTTCCGTAAATACGGTCGTTCGAAATTTTGTTTTCTCGATAATTTCGAAACTAAGGATTCGATCGAGATAAAATTTTGTATTTTAATCGAGAATGATATATTGAAGCAACATTTTGTCCAGATCGCATGACCAGAACCATAGAAACCATAGAAAATCATAACTTCCGAAGGAAAAGGCCTAGGCACTTGAAATTTTCAGGATAGGTTTGTATCTCGAATGTGGCTGTCACGTCCATCAATGAGCAATATTAGACTAGGGGTTCCGTAAATATGACCGTTCAAAATAAGTTGTTCCTGATAATTTCGAAACTACTGATTGGATTGAAATGAAATTTTACACCTAGCTGAAGAATAATGTATTCAAACTACTTGCGAAATTTTATCCAGATCGCATTACCGAGACCATAGATACCGTAGAAAATTCTAGCGAATTATCGAAAAAAAAAATTGGTCAGCTGAAGCACTGACATGAAGTCTGGAGTTTCGCCTAAGTTTGAGAATTTTTTGACAGCTGTTGAAAATTCCTTCAATTGATTTCTAAAACTGGATATCGCGAATCTACCTACAAGGTGGATGTACGAGCGCTCAAAAGCTCCTGACTTCACGGCAGTGCTTTCATAATTTTTCTTCAAACGTTTTGAAATCTGTAGATCCAGCTTTAGATCAGACTTATATTAACGATCTTTTTAAGTGAGTGATCAATGCAAAATTTGCCTAGTAGCAAAATTAATTTTGATTTTGGCGGACATGAAGTAAAATAATTGTTCGTAGTAACTGATTCATCGATACATAGCGCCACTTTTCCCTTCGGCGTACTGAAATGTAATTCCTAGTTGACATAGCAACACATTTCCCTACGGCGGAGGAAAAGTAGAATTTTCGATGATCCTGTCAGTTGAAAAATGACGTTGTTTCTGTACGTTTGAAAAAAAACGAAGTTTTGTCGAAAATATAAATTCTGGTGTGAAATTTGCCTAGTATTTCAGCGGTTAGAAGCATTGATGGCAAAGTATTCCTGTACGAAATTCCAAACAATTAGCTCTCATAAATGGTTTTCAAAAGATATAAGACAGGTTCTATCCTACGAATTTTTGGATTCTTCTTTTCCAAATTACCCAATGTCGATATCCAAAGTAACAAGGTTTGTGAAAATTTGACTGCCTTTCTCTTCAAATTGACAACAGCTAGGTGTTTGTAGAATATCTACCAGCTATCAACAACTAGATACTTGAAAATTACGAAAAGCACTGCCGTGAAGGCAGGAGCTTTTGAGCGCTCGTACATGCACCTTGTAGGTAGATTCGCATTTTCCAGTTTTAGAAACCAATTGAAGGAATTTTTGACAGCTGTCAAAAAAATTCTGAAACTTAGGCGAAACTCCAGACTTCATGTCAGTGCTTCAGCTGATCAATTTTATTTCGATAATTCGCTAGAATTTTTTACGGTATCTATGGTCTTGGTGATGCGGTCTGGACAAAATTTTGCACGTAGTTGGAATACATTATTCCTCAGCTAGGTGCATAATTTCATTCCAATCCGATCAGTAGTTCCGAAACTATCTGGAAGAAAATATTTTGAACGGCCATATTTACGGAACCCCTAGTCTCATTTTGCTCATTGATGAACGTGACCGCGATATTCGCGATCCAAACCCACCCTGAAAATTTCAAGTTCCTAGGCCTTTCCGTTCAAAAGTTACAATTTTCTATGGTTTCTATGGTTCTGGTCAGGCGATCTGGACAAAATATTGCTTTAATATATCATTCTCGATTAAAATACAAAATTTCATCTCGATCGAATCCGTAGTTTCGAAATTATCGAGAAAACAAAATTTCAAACGACCGTATATACGGAACCCCTTGTATAATGTTGCTCATAGATAAACGTGATCACGACATTCGAGATCCACACCTATCCTGAAAATTTCAAGTCCCTAGGCATTTCCGTTCAAAAGTTACAATTTTCCATGTTTTCTATGGTTCTGGTCATGCGACCTGGACAAAATTTCGCATGTAGCTAAAACACCTCATTTTCCATTTGAGTGCAAAATTTCATCTCGATCGAATCTGTAGTTTTCAAGTAATCAGGGAAACAAAACTTTGAACGGCCATATTTACGGAACCCCTGGTGGAATTTGGCCCATTAACGAACAAAACCGAGGCATTTGGGATCTGAACCTACACTGAAAATTTCAAGTCTCTAGGTTGATCCGTTCGAGAGTTATCGTGCTTACGGCCGGACGGACGGCCGGACGGACGGACAGACTCGAATTTTCCGACGGATTCGTCATCAGTGAGTCGAACATAGTCGATTGAGACCATTTTCGGCTCAAAATTCGAAAAATACAGACATCGTGACGAAATGATATAGCCCTCGTGTAAGTAGTACGAGCGCTCAAAAAACTAGGCGTAAACTGCAAAACCCCTCTAGTGTGTATTGTGGGAAATCTCTCTGTGAGCCTTGTGATTTATATATAAGGTCCAGAAAAACTTCCTCCTCATTTTCCTCTTATTTATTTTAACAGTTTTTCTATGGAAGCTATTTTTAGCCGAATCTTGGTTTTTGACTAAGGGCATTCAGGTTCGAGCCTGACTCAAGTGGGGCTTGTCTCTTAGTCTCTTCATATAAAATGCGGTCATTTTACAAACATCAAAGCTCACTGTTGTTAGGCGGCTGTCCAAGCGTATTTTAGGTAGAAATACTAGCAGTAGAAAGATGCACGCTGCAATAAAAGAATGAGCTCTCATATAGTCGATTCTAAGAGGGTATTGAAGTGCCGCAGAAAACTCGAAATAGGCGAGAATAACAAAATCTGTTCTATGTTCAGTCTGGGTTTTCAGATCACTCAGAAATGAAGAGGCCATAACGCTTGCCAGAAAAGGAGCGCAAACTACTTTCATTGGCCCAGAACCTTTTTGTGGTGTAGGTAAATGTACCTACAAGAAAGAGATTCTGGAGCAGAAACAAAAACGGAAGTGAAACACTGGCGGAATCTTCCTGGTTTGGATCATTCCAAAAAGTTTCTTCGAAACTTTGATATTGCGAGATCTGAGAAATATCTGGATCTTAGCAAGAATATGCTATAGCTCCTCACTGGATTCCTCACAGGTTATGGCCACATCAGGAAGCACCCCATGAGAATAGGCTCAGCAGAAAACGAGTGCAGATTCTGTAGGGAGGAGGAAGAAAGTCCGGATCACCTGGTGACGGAATGCCTTGATATGTGTGCCATCTGTCGGCACAGACCACGTCGTTGGACGTGACAGCTCAAGCTCGAGAATGGACGAACCTAGAAGGCGCGCGATTCTTTCTTATCCACAGGCCATGCCGGTGAAATCTTGCCCTGTCCGACTCCGGCTTTATTACGTTTTTCGATTTATGCTTTTTACCATTTCAATAACTATGCCCTCTGGTTAGTTTTTTTAATGGGTATTCTCATTATGATTCCTTAATTTTTTTGTTCCTGCATTTTCGTGTTTATTTTCTGCATTTGTTTGTTAAGTTAAGAATCTTTGGTTTCTTTTTCTAATTTCTTCTTAGTTCGTTGATTGCTTATGTACCATGGGGTAGCAATATTCATTAAGTAAGTGAACTTCGAAGTTTTTTCATTCCGATGGTAGTCAGTG
The DNA here is from genome assembly GCA_963966015.1 of Aphidecta obliterata. Classification (NCBI taxonomy): domain Eukaryota; kingdom Metazoa; phylum Arthropoda; class Insecta; order Coleoptera; family Coccinellidae; genus Aphidecta; species Aphidecta obliterata. The sequence continues at coordinate 21,833,952 of OZ014431.1, read as the reverse complement.
TTGTACCAAAAGATGCCGAGATACGTTAAACATAGTAAAAATATAGTTTTAATAATCTTGACTTTTTTTCCAGCTAATAACTTCGGATCAAGGATAGAATAAAGATAACGGTGGTGTTATCCCGGTTATCATATTTGCTTGTAGGTATTTGCGTAGCTTTTCATCAAGAATTATATCCAGATATTTCACTTCTTCTCGCTATTCAATATTTCCATCATCTATCGTGACGTTTCTGCAATTTCTTTTTCAACTGTCTTCGTCACATTAACTTTTATTATCAAATTCTTGAAGTACATAGGTACTCAATATTTCGAAGAATATTTGTGTATTCTTAGAAGGCATTAGTCACCTCCTTCCTGAATCTGCCAGAAATGTACAATGCAGTGTCGCCTTCAAACTCAGCTATGTATCTAGGCTAGGACATAATCTTGAAGGACGGCTTCAATTCTAATAGAGAATTCAATTCCTACTTCCACATTTCGTATAGGTATAGTTCTAGTTGGGAAGGAGGTTACATTCTACTGCGACCTCAAGGTCTGTTGTGACCCCCATCAGAGCCCTATTCGCAAATGCGCTACCTACAGCTTGCCCTCCAGCTCTAGAGCTCCAATGACAAACGCAGCGATGAGAACAGAATACTATCCGGAAAGATGGAAAACAGCAGAATTAATTGTGTTCAATAAGCCAGGAAAATATAGAAAATTCCCACAAAACTACAAGGCCGATAAGTCTACTGTCAGCACTTGGAAAAATTGTCGAAAGAGTCATTGCGAAAAGACTCAATGAAGAAACAGAAGCGCTGAATCTGATACCACCGGAACAATTTGGATTCAGAAGAAATCATTCCACCGAACTTCAACTGTTAAGGATCAATGAATATCTCACTGAAGGATTTCAGAATAAACAAGCCACAGGATTAGTGCTATTAGATGTCGAGAGAGCCTTCGACCAAGTTTGGCACGAAGGACTTGCCTACAAGATGATGATGGCAGGCTACACCACCAAAACGTGCAAGATAATAAGAAACTACTTGAGGAACTGGAATTTTTATGTCAAAATAGACGACACATTATCTACCACCAGACAAGTATAAGCAGGAGTGCCCCAAGGATCAGTTCTAGGACCTCTGCTCTACAACATATATATCTACGATATTCCTAAGAACCCAAGGAAACTGCTAGCCCTTTATGCGGACGACACCGGAATAGCCTTCAGACATCGACGACCAGATGTCATACACAGAAGACTTCAAGAACACTAGAAGATTTAGAAGAATGGTTCATTAAATGGAAAATTCAAATAAATAGCAAAAAGAGCCAAGCTATTCTACTACAGAAGCGGAGACTTGAAATTAATTCCAATCTACAGATAGATGGAGAAAAGATAAAATGGGAAAATGAAGTCAAATATCTAGGAGTAAAACTAGATAAAGGGCTAACATGGAAAAACCATATAAAATATGCAGTGGATAAAACAAACTCAGCAATGAGTAGACTTTACCCACTACTAGGAAGAAGAAGCCAAATGAACCAAAGCACGAAGCTACGAATGATCAAGTCAATTGCAAGACCCCAACTAACATATGGCTCGGCGGCATGGGGCCATGCAGCCCATAGCATTATAAAGAAGATTCAAGCAACAGAGAATAAACTGCTCAGAGCAGCAATGAATATGCCGTGGTTCGTAAGAAACCAACAAATCCACAGAGGCTTAGAATGGGAAACTGTCACAGATTTCCCGAAAAAAAAGGCCGAGAAGATATTTGAAAAAGCAAATCAACACCCAAATGATGAGCTAAGAAGACTTGTTGACTACAACCCCGCAGAAGATGTGGTTAGGATACCCACCTATCACAAAAGACCCAGAGATCAACTACGTAGAAACAGAAATTGAGTAATCGCAATTTAAATTATCCAGAAGAAGAGACTCCTATGAAATTCAAATTCATAGGTAACACAATTATCACACGACAAAGATCGTGATAGAGATACGAACAAGAAGAGTCAAAAGGTCAATAGGAACTCTAAAACAGCAGGTTAGGTTTAGTTAGAGTAGGTCGTGCTTCACGAAGTCTCACACTGTTCTATCTATCGGAGATAGTTCGTCCATGAGGATTCCACCTGACTACACAAAAAAAAAAAAGCCCCAATGAACTCAAGTATCTGAGGGGGCTTCAAGGAGGTTAGAACCTCATTCCTCCTGTAATTATCTTGTCCAAGACATTCTGTGCGCTGGTTTGCGCGAGGCATTCTGTTACCAGGTGAACAGGAGTTTCCTCCTCCTCACCACAGAATCTACACAAGTTCCGAATGAACTTTTTGGCGTGATCCATTCCTAGGAGGTACCTCCAGAGTGCTTCTCTTTCAGTCTCTTCCTTCTCCAGAAACTCTTTCTTATAGGTGCATTTACCTACGCCTACTTCATTAAGTTTCCTCTGGCACTCCCATATCAGCTTTGAGTCGATGATATAGGAGTTCAGTGCTTTGATAACAGCTTCATATAGGTATCAGTGCAGTATGTTCTTCAGCGGTCAATAAGGGATTTATCCAATTCCCGGCGATTTTTGGTTCTTGAGTTTTCTTATTACTTCAACTCGACCTCCCTTTGTCGGATCAGAACCTTTCCGTGGCTTCGGCAACACTCCTTCAAAGCGAAATCCAGGAAAATCTTTGAAGTAGTATGAGTAATTGAGCTGATGATTATGGTACAGAGATCTAACCAGTTATAAGCCTGATTTAATTCATAGAAAAATAAACAATCGTCCGCTATAAACGATTCATTCATGTTGTTAAAAATTCTAATAAATCTGAAGTTTCGTCGGTAACACTAAACTACGCAGAACAATATTAAGATGATAACGTCTTGTTTCATTATGCAATATTTTATCTGATCATTGTATATTGTGTACCACATAACAGCTACAGAAGTAACAGAAGGGGTGAAAGGAATGCAACCCTCTGGTTCTGAACACCTAAATGGTCGATTGGATTCCTCTATACGAGGGGAACATCTGTTTAAGTTGTAACTTTATTTAGCGGCTATATTATCTCGTCATCCTGTCATTCATTTTTGTTGTTGATTTTTGTAATAAGATGTGTGAAATTGCCCTAATGGAAATCAAGGTTGTACGTGTAAGTAGGAAATACGGAGATAAATAAGAAAGCAACATGTGCCTGATCAGTCGATATGTATGGGGATATGGAAACATCGATGAGAAGTAACGTTAGAGTGATTTATTGTAGTTCTAGTTCTTCACCATGGTTCGTTCAGTATTCAGTCCTAACTTTTTGGGTAATGTAATGCATTTATTGATTGAAGGGATGAAAATTGAAAAGCACTGCCTTGCGCTTTCGAGTGCCCTCGTAGTTAGATTCGCATTTTTTTTTCAATCATTCGCTAGAATTTTCTACGGTATCTATGGTCTTGATAATGAGGTTTGGACAACATTTGTCACGTAGTGTGAATACACTATTCATCATCTATGTGTGAAATTTCATTCCAATCCAATCAGTAGTTTCTAAATTATTAGAAAAAAAATATTTTGAAGGGTCAGATTTACGGAACCCCTGGTCTAATTTTGTTCATGATAAACGTGACCGCGACATTCGAGATCCACGACTATCCTGAGAATTTCAAGGCCCCGGGCCATTCCGTTCGAAAGTTATAACCTTATATGGTTTCTAATGTTTCTATGGTTTCTAATGTTTCTATGGTTTCTAATGTTTCTATGGTTCTGGTCATGCAATCTGGATATATAGCTTGAACACTTTATTCTCCATCTGAATTCAAAATTTCAGCCCGATCGAATCAGTAGTTTCGAAGCAATCAGGAGAACAAAATTTCAAGTCTCTAGGTTGTTCCGTTTGGCCGGACTGACTGATTCGTCATCAGTGAGTCGAACCTTGTAGTTCAAGACCATTTTCGGCTCAAATTCGAAAAATACAGACATCGTTACGAAATGATCACCCTCGTATAAGGAGAACGAGCGCTCAATAAAACATGTAGGCCGATCGCAGGTGACAATTTTGGCTAGGTCTGAAAAAAAAAATTTAATAATAAGGAAAATATAGAATATGACTATCATTGGAAAAATGACTTGAAGATACAGCTGAAAGCTAGGGGTTGAATACTAGTAAGGGATTCAAATATCAACTATCAATAATGAAAAGGAATGTTGATCTCGCTGGTAAGATTAAACGGAGAATGAACTGAGTATAGATGCACTGAAAAATGTTTATTGCGACGTAAGAACCAAGGTATAAAAATATATAAGACGACATGATCGACAAATCAATAATTATGAAGCAGAGGCTTATCACTAAAACACAGAAATGGTTTGGGTACAATTAAGAAGAACCGTTGGTTATACCGAGTGCTTCAAGTACCTTAACCGTTCAAAGATCACGTGACTGATTTCGAATTCGAAACTCTGGATGTTGTTATATCTAGTGCGTCTAAGTGAAATAAAGTCATGAAATTTCCTGATCATGAAAATTCCTGATCTGAATTTTGATAAAGGAAAACTATAAGTTTTTTTTACGTGTCTCAGATTGATATGTCTTAAATTTCCAGTTTTGGCCAAGGATTCAAGGAAAAAGTAGGTTGTATGTTTTCAATTTCATCTTCCTATCTGATTATGATTCATTTGGTTTTTGTTGGTCAATAAATCATTTCTACGTTTTATGTCAGTTCCAAAAAACCTGGCAAAGTTGAAAATTATTTCAACTGGGAGTAGGAGTGACTTCGATCTCATCCTAACATAATTGAAGCTTGAAATCAAACATGTTCATCTTTTTGAGCGCTCGTTCTACTACGCGTGGGCTATATCATTTCTTCACGATGTTTATATTTTTCGAATTTTGAGCCGAAAATGGTCCTAATCGACAAGGTTCGACTCACTGATTTCGAATCCGTAGAAAAATTGTCTGTCCGCCTGGCCAGCCGTAAGCACGATAACTCTCGAACTGAACGACCTAGAAACTTGAAATTTTCAGGGTAGTTTCGAATCTCGGATGCGCAGTTAAGTTCGTCATTTGACAAAATTCGATCAGGGGTTCCGTAAATATGGCCGTTCGAAATTTTGCTCTCCTGATTACTTCAAAACTATACTGATTCGATCGAGATAAAATTTCATACTCAGATGGAGGAGGACGTGTTCAAGCTACATTCAAAATTGTATCCAGATCGCATGTACAGAACCATATAAACCACAGAAAATTATAACTTTCGAACGGAAAGGTCTAGAGATTTGAAATTTCCAGGATAGATGTGGATCCCGAATGTCGCGGTCATGTTTCTCAATGAGCAAAATTAGACTAGGAGTTCCGTAAATATGGCCGTTCAGAATATTTTTTTCCTGATAATTTCGAAACTACCGATTGGATTGGAATGAAATTTCGCACGTAGATGAAGAATAATGTATTCAAACTCACGATGTCTATATTTTTCGAATTTTGAGATGAAACTGGTTCGACTCTCCGTTGAAAAATTCAAGTCTCTCCTTGTGTAGGTCCGGCCGTCCGTCCGGCCGTATACTCCCTAGAAAATTATAACTTTCAAACGGTAAGGCCTAGTGGACTTGAAATTTTCAGGATGGGTGTGGATCCCGAATGTCGCGGTCACGATGAGCAAAATTAGACTGGAGGTTCTGTAAATATGGTCGTCCAAAATATTTTTTTCCTGATAATTTTGAAACTACTGATTGGATTGGAATAAAATTTTGCACATAGATGAAATATAATGTATTCAAGATCATCTTGAAGGGAAATGATGAACAAATATCCCAGAAATATTCATCATTTGAATTCTTCTCGCATACTACCAGGCACTATAACACCGCCACTCCGCAAACAATATAACGGCTGTCAGTTCTACTGTTTCGAAATTATAAGTTACTGCCTTTCTGGGAGAATTTGCGCGACTTATTTTATCACGGTCCCGCTCTAAACGCCCCTCGTTCTAACTTTATTTTACTGCGTGTTCGGAGTATAAGTGTCATGTCTCCAAAATCCAAGGGAAAGAAGGCAGTTTTCTACCGCAGACGACGGCATTTCCCCATGATTTACGGCAACTTTTTCCCTTCTTCCGGATAAAAATGATTCCTGTGGGCGATTCCTGGGACAAGCCGTGTTAGATGTCTGATGGAATTGCGTTTTTTGTGTTTTATTCGCTGATAACTGATATTCTGTGCCATGCCATTAACTAAAGGAATGTACTGCAAAATTATTCGAAATAATGAAAAATTAGAATACATAACCTCAAACATAATATGATAAGCTTATCGTTCGATCTGAAAATTCGAAACATCTAAATTCTAGTTACTTATGGCGCATAGTTTCTGAGATACCGAAGTTTCCAAAAATATTAATTTCTTATTCTTCTAGTGCTACTTTCCTCACGAAAATTTCATATTTCAGTTATTATACAACTAACTGAAATGTTTCAATACGATCGAATTGGTATTCTCGAACTATTCAGAGAAAAGATCAGAGGATAGTAATGATAGTATCTAAGTAACCCTCAAGCGGATATTGCCCATTTACGGACTTAACCGGACCATTCAGACCTCGAACGTATCCTGAAAATTCCAACACTCTAGGACTTTTCTTTCGAAAATTATTGTGTTTATAGAATTCTCCATCTGTGAGTCCAACCATTATCGGCTCAAAATTCGAAAATACAGACATTTAACCAGAATGATAAGGCTCTTGTTCATAGAAACAAGCACGCAAAAAGGGTTTTTAATTCGAAAAAAATGAGTATCGAGGTTTTTGCCATGACTGACCTTGACATCAAAATCGAAACAGTCTGTATAATGAATTGAATTTCTAATTGTCAAAGAGACACTCTTCGCTCTTCTGATGGTAGTCAAAACATTAAGCTTTTCCATGCAAAAATCTTGAAGTTGAAGTTTATCGAATGTCCAATGTTATGGATTTTTTTGTAGATAACTCAGAGTTTAAAATTTATTTGGAATTATTTAGAAATAATATTTCGAAAGTGTACCTGTTTTATTAAAATCAAGATACTAATAGTCCATTTAAGAATTATTGACATCGAAGCAGGCCATGAACGTCCAGTCGAGGCTTTATTTCTAGTTACAAAAAGTAACTAAATTTCATCATAGAAATAAAACATAAATATAACCTAGAAAAGTGTTGAGTATACGAATTATCGGAATTATCGAATAATTAAGCCGAAATATTTCGATTGCAGTTTCTAAATAGGAGTTCAGGTTTGAAAGCGCAAAAATATCGTGGAATGCTTTCATATGAAATTATCTCATATAAAAGTCAACCATGGAAAATTGAAGATCATTCAAATAAATATTTATTTTTACTCAGGACCATGCAATATTTATTGGTATTGGAAATCTTGCAAAATTCTAACCATATAACTATAAGAGTACCATTTTATGTCAGGATTCAAGAAGGATAATTAATGGAATTCTAGCAGGTAGTGCAACAGAAAAAATTTTTTGGATACTTCGCAAGCACAGGGCCAAAAGAATGGATTGGAAAAAACGTTATAATGTATTAAGAAATAAGAGAGAAACAAAAATTAAGAATCTATGTAGTACATGAAGAATTTTGACATGAAATTTGTACCGAACTATCAATATATGAACCAATTTGTGAATTATTTATTGCTCGGTGTTGAATACTTCAAGAAAGTCAATTTCTATTTTCATTCATTAAAACTGTCCATGAATTATTGAAAATATTATAATTGATGAGCAATTTTACAATTATTCAGTATACTTTTGAATTGGGAACAATATAGCATGTCTATTAGCAGAGGGAATGTGAACAGGGTACCATACAGTATAAGTATAATAAATAAACTTAAAATATCTATGAATGATACAAGAGCAAAGATAAAAATATTGAAAACTTTGTTTCCACGTAGTGAATTGATTTGGATGTGTTTATTGAATAAGCTGACATAATCCTATTGATGGGCATCCTTTTGCAGGGAAGGTTTCAATATTTCAATTACCCATTTATCAAGGGCAAATCCAGGATTTCTTTCTGGGAGGGGGCACAAAGGGACGGAAAGCAAAAAAATATTCGAAGTTCGTACTGTGATAGAATCTCCACAGTACACAAAAGTTCCGTCTTGGGGGGAAGTGCCCCCGTGCCCCCCCTTTGGATCCGCCAGTGCCATTCATGAAATAATTCACCATTCATAGTAAACCTTATCATTAATACCAGTGTCAAGAATCGGATCACATCCAGGTAAAAATCCATCAATTGTTCCAGCATTCAAAATAGTGCACCTTTTGCCTTTACCCTTGAATATACTCGGCATACCTTTTGGATTATTTTCTAGTGTCCACTGACAAATTTGAATACCGTTTTTGAATATCCAAATTTCATCTAGATAAAGGAATTCTAGGTTTTGTTCCATGTATTCTCGGTATTTATCACAATATCGTACTATTTTTATTATATTTTTCTGTTAATCGGTAAGAATTTTCCTTCATTCAACTTTTTTGCATTTGTATCCGATTTTTTTTATGACATAATATAATGTTGACTTCGATCAATTGAAATCTAGGTGCTCTTTGGCCAGTTCGAAAAGGATATCTAAACTGATATATTCATTGTTTTTAATTCTAGCAAAAACAAAGTCATTCAATGTCTCTTGGAAGGAATAATCGTATCGCACAGGTTTTCTTCCACTGCTAATTCCAGGCTATAATAACATGCTAATATTCTACGGACAGGGCTTGGTGGAATCTGAAAATTTAAGAGACATTGATCAATCACACTTTGAGTCGGTGAATAACAGTTTACCTGAAACACTAGCGGAAATATATGCCAAATCTTTGAAAAACTCGAAGTAACACCGACAAACTGCCTGGCGTTCTTTTGTTAGGCCCGATGTATCCTGGTCAATTTCAGCCATTTTAATAGCATATAAGACAAAAAATACTCAAATTCAGGACAAATTTTTACAATTACATATTAACCAATATCTTCGATAAAATCACCAAAGCAAGATTTCTATGGGTAATGTTAATGTTATTCTTATACCATACCGTGCGGTTCATTTTGTCTGTGGTGCCTTCATTTCATCAGGAATAGGGTCGATGAAAAAAATTTGTTAACCTACTCGTTTATTGAAACGGGATTAATTATCTCAAACGATAAAATATCTCGATCGGTATTCGCGAATCACCCTGCGTAGTGTGTGAATAATCATCCAAAATATCCGCGCTATAACCGACCCTTCCAAAAGTTCCTCTACTGATAAGTTTTCAATTGGTGTGCGTCCATCTTCCTTTATTTCCACACTATAACCCAGAAATACATCATATACAGGGTGACTACTAAAAAGGCCAAACTTTCACGGAATATTTCAAGTTTTTTCCATCAAATAAATTATACTTCAGTTATCCTTGTAACTTGTAACCTCATCGAAGTTGACCACATATCAGGAAACAGCATTGAATTTGCTATACAAGATAAGAATTTCTGTGTGCCAAAAAAGTCTTATTGCTGGCGTGGTAAAGAGATGAATATCACTATTCTGAAGTGAACCAAACCAGTCATATTTTTCCAATGGTTTTATCGATGAAAAATCATGAATTATGGACATGTTTTCTTTCCAGCAAAAAATACCGCAATTAGTTGGCATTCGAATGACATATCAACTTTTGTGCTGGCTTCTTGTCTTCTGCCCTAATATCATAAATTTGCTCTACTTCGAAGCTCTCATGATTGAATATTGAAGTAATTCTCATGGAAATTATGAATTTATCTATCGATTGAAAAGAATTCGAAGGAATAAACTAAATTTTATCAATACAGATTTCATGAAAACATGTAAAGAAAACAGACTACTACTTACAACAATTGTTCGAAATATCCTCTGCCTTATTCATTTAATGTTACACATCGGTTTCGCACTGAATCTACGTCCGCTGTGCTGCTTTGGATTGATGTAATGAATTCTTCAGCGTTGGGGCGATCGGGAAGTATTACTGGTCCGAAAAGTTTACCTCTCATGACTCCCAACGCCGGAATTTGCGGGACTTGATGAATTAATATTTAGGGGTACAATGGATTGGGAGGTACAGCCCGGTAAGATGGCCACAAAGGAGCCCCGCAAAGGAGCCTTTGAATTTTTATGTCTGGACCACCTTGGAAGAAAAAGTATATCAAATTCGCGTTCGGACTAGAGAGGATCTGATCGAAGGAATAAATTTGTGCTGTGCAGAAATGCGTCAGAAACGTTGCGAACTTCGCAGGTTTGAAGCTTCAGTGCGATAACGATGTGTGAAAGGTATTGAACAAGGCGGTGATCATTTTGAACAATTATTATAAATAGTAGTAGTCTGTTTCCTTCACATGTTTTCATAAAATCTGTATTATTAAAATTTGGTTTATTCATTCAAATTATTTTAAATCGATGGATAAATTCATGATTTCTATAAAAATTACTTCAATATTCAAACATAAGGAGCTTCAAAACAGAGCAAATTTAGATTTGGAATATTTCGACTTTTTAGTTGTTATTATGTTAGCCATGATATTAGGGCAGAAGACAAGCAGCAAGCACAAAAGCTGATATATCATTCGAAAGCAGACTAAATGGGGTAATTTCGCAGGAAAGAAAATATGTCCATAATTAAAGATTTTTAATCGATAAAACTAGTGGAAAAATATAACTGGTTCTGTTCACTTCAGAATCCTGATATTCATCTTCTTACCACGCTCACAATGAACATTTTTTTGGCGCACAGAAATTCTCATCTTGTAACAAATTTATTGCTTTTTTCAGATATGTGGTCAACTTTGATGTGGTTACAAGGATAACTGAAGTATAAGTGATTTCATGGAAAAACTTGGAATATTCCGTGAAATCAAGAAATGTTAAATTGAAGAATAACCGTCAACATTTCGACCATCTGTTATATGATATTTTTTGTTGCAAATCTAATGTATGATCAACCACTGAAGTTAAGCCCTTTAAAAGTAGACACCCTGTATAGGTACGTAATTTGATCGCTCAATCGAAATACCAATATGCATCTTTACTTCTATCAGGCCTAAACCTCCAAGACTTTAGAACTATTTTCTCAACTCTCAACTTTCCTGACGTAACCAATATTATCTAGCATGAAGGTACATATATAATTTCATGAACTTGACTTCTTTTTATTCCGATGATGCCGAACTAGCTGTGAAGAAGCAGACATCCACCTAAGTAACCCAGTTTCCCTACGAGTGTCACATTTTACCCGGCAGTCCCTAGCTGTACAAGAACGGGTGTCATAAATCAATATTTTGTAGCGTGCGAATTTTAAATTTGAAATCGAAGTCGATCATGGGCGTGGATATCCCATGTGTCGGCGCAACGCCTGCATGAGTACGCGTGACAAGATCCGATGATTGATGATCGAGGTATCTGGATGAATATTTATAGAAAACTAACTTACCGGCAAAAATCGGAATTAGAGTGATCGCCCTGTGACAGCGCTCAGACTGGAGGGATGAAAAATGGGAAATGTAGACGCGGGAAAAAGTGTTTTCATAATTGAACAATATCACAGTAGGTACCTCACCAAGAATGAATAAATACATTACAGTTATATCTTTCACTGAAAATTATCGAGATCCCGCTATAGTATTTCACTGTTACGTCATTGTACCTCATTGTACACGAATGGGCAGGCTAAATAAAAACCCTTCCACTTTCAGAATGAAAGTATCGGAAAGATGAATTGAACAAATTGAGTGAATTTAAAAAAATTTATAAAAGCACTGCCGTGAAGGCAGGAGCTTTTGAGCGCTCGTACATGCACCTTGTAGGTAGATTCGCATTTTCCAGTTTTAGAAATAAATTGAAGGAATTTTCGACCGCTATCAAAAAAATTCTCAAACTTAGGCGAAACTCTAGACTTCATGTTAGTGCTTCAGCTCTAATATACAGGGTGTCCCAGAATAAATTTATAATCCTGGAATACTGTATAGAAAAGCTAAAGGCTCTCTGAAAAAAATACAAACAAATCTATCCCTGCTACAACACGTTGCGTTTCTGTGAAACACGCTCACAAATTAATCAAATCAATCCGTTCCTTTGATAGTAAAATATTCTTCATTGAAATACCATAATAGATATGCAGATATGCAGACATACAGAAAACCTTATGAAAGCTTGTCAATTGTTGTGAAAAAATTTAGAAAAACACTGCCGTGAAGACAGGAGCTTTTGAGCGCTCGTACATGCACCTTGTAGGTAGATTCGCATTTTCCAGTTTTAGAAATCAATTGAAGGAATTTTCGACAGCTGTCAAAAAAATTCTGAAACTCCAGACTACATGTCAGTGCTTCAGCTGACCAATTTTTATTCGATAATTCGCAAGAATTTTCTACGGTATCTATGGTCTTGGTAATGCGATCTGGACAAAATTTTGCACGTAGTTTGAATACATTATTCCTCAGCTAGGTGCATAATTTCATTCCAATCCGATCAGTAGTTTCGAAACTATCAGGAAAAAAACCTTTGGACGGCCATATTTACGGAACTCCTAGTCTAATTTTGCTCATTGATGAACGTGACCGCGATATTCGCGATCCAAACCCACCCTGAAATTTTCAAGTTCCTAGGCCTTTCCGTTCAAAAGTTACAGTTTTCTATGGTTTCTATGGTTCTGGTCATGCGGTCTGGACAAAATATTGCTTTAATACACCATTCTCGATTAAAATACAAAATTTCATCTCGATCGAATCCGTAATTTCGAAATGATCGAGAAAACAAAATTTCAAACGACCGTATTTACGGTACCCCTAGTATAATTCTGCTCATCGATAAACGCGAACGCAACATTTCAGATACACACCTATCCTGAAAATTTCAAGTCCTTAGGCCTTTCCGTTCGAAAGTTATGATTTTCTATGGTTTCTATGGTTCTGGTCATGTGATCTGGAGAAATGTAGCTTGAATCTTGAATATATATTTCTCCATTAGTTTAGTCACGATCGAATCTGTAGTTTTGAAATCATCAAGAAAACTAAATTTCAAACGACCATATTTACGGAACCCCTAGTATAATTCTGCTCAAAATGAACGTGATCACGACATTCGAGATCCACACCCATCCCTAGGCGTTTCCGTTCAAAAGTTATAATTTTCTATGGTTTCTATGGTTCTGGTCATGCGATCTGGACAAAATTTCACATGTAGCTTGAACACCTCATTCTCCATTTGAGTGCAAAGTTTCATCTCGATCGAATCTGTAGTTTCGAAGTAATCAGGAGAACAAAACTATGAACGGCCATATCTACGGAACCCCTGGTGGAATTCTGCATTCTGCCCATTAACGAACTCAACCGAGGCATTTGGGATCTGAACCTACACTGAAAATTTCAAGTATCTAGGTTGATCCGTTCGAGAGTTATCGTGCTTACGGACGGCCGGACGGACGGACAGACTCGAATTTTCCGACGGATTCGTCATCAGTGAGTCGAACATAGTCGATTGAGACCATTTGCCGCTCAGAATTCGAAAAATACAGACATAGTGACAAAATGATATAGCCCTCGTGTAAGTAGTACGAGCGCTCAAAAAATATCCAACTTCAAATTTCAATATCAACGATCAAACTTCTCCATTATGAAATATTGGTTCGATATTTTTTCCAAAAAAATTACAACAGTATTTCAAACGGTTTTCTGCATAATCAATTGCTATTTTAATGAAGAATATCTTACCTTGAAGATTCTGATGGATTTGGTTCATTTGTTAGCGTGTTACATAGAAAATCAACGTGGTGTATAGAAATCATTATTTTGAAAAAAAAATTATAAAAAGCACTGCCGTGAAGGCAGGAGCTTTTGAGCGCTCGTTCATGCACCTTGTAGGTAGATTCTCATTTTCCAGTTTCAAAAACAAATTGAAGAAACTTTTGACAGCTGTCAGAAAAAAACTTCACGTCAGTGCCAAGTGACCAATTTTGTTATCGATACTCTGTTAGAATTTTCTACGGTATCTATGATCTATCAGAAATATTAGAAACGGCCATATTCACGGAACCACTAGTCTTATTTTGCTCATTGATATACGTGACCGCGACATTCGAGATCCACACCTATCCTAAAAATTTCAAGTCCCTGGGCCTTTCCGCTCGAAAGTTATAATTTTCTATGGTTTCTATGGTTCTGGTCATGCGATCTGGACAAGCAGCTTGAATATATCATTCTCCAAAAAAACAAAATTCCGTCATGATCGAATCCGTTGTTTTGAAAGTATCAAGAAAACTGAAATTCAAACGGCCATATTTACGGAACCCCTAGTCTAATTTTGCTCATTAATGAACGTGACTGCGACTTTCGAGATCTAAACCTACCCTGAAAATTTCAGCTCCCTAGCCTTTCCGTTCGAAATATTCGAACCCACCCTGAAACTTTCAAGTTTCTAGGTCGTTCCGTTCGAGAGTTATCGTGTATACGGCTGGACGGACGGACAGACTCGAATTCGTCATCATGGAGTCGAACCTTGTCGATTGAGACCAAAATTCGAAAAATATAGACATCGTGTCGAAATGATATAGCCACGTGTAAGTAGAACGAGCGCTCAAAAAAAAAATTCTACCAGGGATAGATTTATTTTGTACTTTATTCCCGATAGCTCTTCTATGCAGTATTTCAGGATTATCCATTCTTTATGGGACACCTGTATATGTAGACACAGAATTTCAGTAGGATATGCGTGGCGAATAGTGTCTGGGATATACCGAAGTTACTTTTCCTTGATTCTACCAGTGATACGATTTCATATTTTAGGTACTTTCGTGTCATTATCTTGAAACTAACAATATAAACGAAACACCTTCAGCGGTTTTTGCCCATTCACGAACTTGACCTCGAACGTATCCTGAACATTTCAAAACCCTAGGACTCTACTTTCGAAAGTGGTCTTGTGTACGGACGGACAAGATTGAAATCGACCTGAAATCTACATTTGTGATAACACTCTTATGCATAGAAACAAGCGCCCAAAAAAAACAGGATCATTGTTGAAGCCTTGGTACTCGATATTGTTTCTGTCTAATTGAAGTCAGTACCTTTGAAAGCTTTGTTCTTCGAACTTCGAATCTGCCGTTTCCTGCAAAACCATGGAGTAAGATTTAAATAATAAAGATAACTGAGAATCATGTGATTCATGAAGATTGTTGTATCGTCATACCGGTAAAGTGTTTGAGAAATCATCAGAATGAGTAGAGGAAGACAATTTTGGAATTTTGGATAGATCAAAAGCGTCCGAATTGAATTGGGGTAAATATATTAATAATTGAAAAATTCTATCAATAAAGTAAATGAAACCGCGAATGTCGAAAGTTGATTAAACATGAAGAAGAGTTCAAGGGAAAATTTTTCAAAATACTTTTTTTCAGATATGATTTCTTGATTTTATATCAAATAATTATTATTCACATCAAATTTCTTTCAACAAGATATTTCGAATTCTGAAGGTTCTTGAACCCTCAATCGAGAATGATTCAGGCAGTCAATTAAAATTCGAAATTCAACAATAATATATTTCATTCTATCGATAGATAGATTTTTTTTCATCAGATCCATTACGTTCAAGAACAACCAGGACCAAAGGAAACATATGGGGCTGGTGAACGTATATGACTTAGCTTTCATTAGCAGAGGTTTTACCTTATCCCTAGCTGAATGTGTGATTTTAGAATGTAATAAGCAAATTACTGGCAAAAAGGAAAGAATGATTCGTTTGGCACTCGAAAATTATCGAGTCTTACTTTGTATTGGTATTGGTAATGGTCGAAATATTGAAGGAGAGTGTGATCATTTAGGGTGAGAATTTTAACAGGAATGCAAGAATGAATACCATAGATATCGAAGTTTTCAATACATTGTTTCGCGGTACGATAATTTTTACCGTGGGGCAAAAAGTTTCAAAGGAGAAAAAGGTGGTCGAAAAAGACGGCTACAGAATAACGTTGATTGAAGCAATAAAAGCACAAGCTTCACAAACCTCTGTCCTACTGTTATCCCAACTCACTATCAGTTGGTACACGTTGTTATTTTAGTCCACATGCGAAAATGGTTCCTTGTGCAATTTATGGTACTCGTAGGTACCAGAAACCAGAATCAAGAATTAATCTGAAGAGAAACACTAAACCAAAAAAAAAATCAGCAGGATATGGCGAATAGTTTTTGTGATACCCAAATTTTTGAGCGCTCGTACAACTTACACGAGGGCTATATCATTTCGTCACGATGTCTGTATTTTTCGAATTTTGAGCCGAAAATGGTCTCAATCGACTATGTTCGACTCACTGATGACGAATCCGTCGGAAAATTCGAGTCTGTCCGGCCGTCCGTCCGTAAGCACGATAACTCTCGAACGGATCAACTTAAAGACTTGAAATTTTCAGTGTAGGTGTGGATCTCGAATGTCGTGATCACGTTCATCTATGAGCAACATTATACAAGGGGTTCCGTAAATACGGCCGTTTGAAATTTTATTTTCTCGATAAATTCGAAACTACGGATTCGATCGAGATGAAATTTTGTATTTCAATCGAGAATGATATATTGAAGCAATATTTTGTCCAGATCGCATGACCAGAACCATAGAAACCATAGAAAATTGTAACTTTTGAACGGAAAGGCCTAGGAACTTGAAATTTTCAGGGTGGGTTTGGATCGCGAATATCGCGGTCACGTTCATCAATGAGCAAAATGAGACCAGGGGTTCCGTAAAGATGGCCGTTCAAAATATTTTTTTCCAGATCGTTTCGGAATTACTGATCGGATTGGAATGAAATTATGCACCTAGCTGAGGAATAATGTATTCAAACTACGTGCAAAATTTTGTCCAGACCGCATCACCAAGACCATAGATACCATAGAAAATTCTAGCGAATTATCGAAACAAAATTGATCAGCTGAAGCACTGACATGAAGTCTGGAGTTTCGCCTAAGTTTCAGAATTTTTTTGAAAGCTGTCAAAAATTCCTTCAATTGGTTTCTAAAACTGGAAAATGCGAATCTACCTACAAGGTGCATGTAGGAGCGGTCAAAAGCTCCTGCCTTCACGGCAGTGCTTTTCGTAATTTTTTTATATTCTTTCACGTGTTACGATTCTCACATGAACTATTGTGTCATCATTTACAACTAACTACAAAGTTTCGATTCGATCGGACAGCTATTTTTCTAACTATTGAGATGAAAAAAAATTAGACAGCTACGAAACCCTTAGGCGGATTTTGCCCATCAACGGAATTTCAAATTTCTAGGTCTTTTCTTTAGAAAGTTATGGTATTCACGACCGGCTGCCCGGACAAGAGGACAGAGGACAGAATCAAATATCACCACGAATTCTTTCATTGGTAAGTCTAACCTTATCATTTCACATTTGAAATCATTCTCGGCTCATAATTCGAAAATTACAGACTTTTGGACGTAATGATAATGCCCCCGTTCATAAAAACAAGAACGCAAGACTACGAGTAAAAAGATTCAAAATAGGTACCGATATCCGTCGATGTCTACATATTTATAGTATATAGGTAGGTATGTACCTACACTAAACGGTATTAGATAGTTGGAATTTAATCCAATAGGTATAAAGATTAAACATTCAGTCTCGTGACATCTCCGAATTATTTCCAATATCTCTCTCTACATAATTCCCATTAATTAGAGATCTCAAACCAATGACAAAAACCCAATTACGGCAGAGTGCACTTGGCAAAGAAATCCTCGGTAATATACTCATTAACTCTTTACTCCCTAATTGACTTCGATTACGCGCAACATCCACGGAACGAATTATTTAATTCCGTACAAACCGATCCAATGTCATACGTCCAATTCCAACAGTTAATTACCGATAGCCTAATTAAATTTATCGAAAGCCGTGCCGAAATATCTAGTTAATTAACGAGCCAATCACGAACCGCGATCGCGTCCATCGAAAATAATAAAATATCAGCATCTAAATAGTCCTAGAAGAAGAGATAAATAATTATTAGTGGATATTGACGTTTCACTAATGACATTCGGAGGGATGGAGGGGATATGTAGTGGGCGGAGCCGACTTCCACCAATGATGGCTCGGAATATGATCGCAACAATAGGAAACGCCTGGACGTGTACGCTACTTGTGTTTTTGTTAGTGGACTGTATGCTGTCAGCGGATTAAGGCACATGCAAACTTCAGTGGTTGCGACCGGTACATTAGAACTATCTTAACGAACGAACTAACCGGTGTTTGGCGCTGTTAAGTGATTCCGCGGATTGGAGGACTCAAAGTGATTACAGAGTGATTCGAAGGGCCATTTACCTGGTAGAAACAGTGATAACTCGAAAATTGAGAAAGTGAGAGTGGATTATCTTGAAAGCAAATATAAAGAGAGGATATCCACGATTGAAGGACTATTTTGAGCTAATTTATCTGTTTGGTGCCTTAGAATTGGCGTTCTTGGTAGTATAAGGCACAGCATGTAACTTTCCGACGGACCAATGTTTTAAGCTGAACATGTCAGAATTTCACCGTATTCGCCGACTGAACTGGTGTTCTGGTATCTCGCAAAAGTGAATCCGAATTTCGAGAACATGGTGTTGGAATCGGGAGTCCTGCCGCCCCCCTTGCAACTCTACGCGGCTGCGGCGGCACAGTTGGCGCCCAGGCCGCCATGGGCGCCATTTCTGCAGTTTCACGGCGCCGCAAGTCTTCTAGGAATGCCTGGTGCTTTTTCGCCCCTGAACAGGCCGAGGTATCCGCATGGAGTTGGAGCAATCCTGAGGGCGCCGCAAGGACCTCCAAGCGAGGATAGTGGCAGCGAAACTCATAATGGTAAAGGTAAGCTTTTTACTAAGCGGATCGAAAATGTTGCCGTCGGGAGACTAGGGAATCTTAGATGTTCATTGCTTCGTCCAGAGCTTTTCTCGGATTCTAACTTGACAATCTGATAACATAAGTTAAAAAAATCAGAACCGATGCATCCAATGAAATATCCTATACCTATCTGGAAACTACTCAGTTTCTTTGGCGTATAATGAGTTTTATTACCACAAAGATCTCCTAACTGACAGTTTGTGTGATATGAATTTTGAATATAAATTGGGAACTTGTGACAGCTCAATCAAAACCCAACATTTCGAAAGTAGGTGCGCCGTATTAAAAAGTGCCAGGTTTTGGGTTTGACACCCTCAGATGGGATGAGTTGAATTCCCAGTTATTTATTTTTGAACATCTAAGTCTAAGTCACATGGGAGATTGAAATCGTTTCTGGCAGTATTTGAAACAATCAATAATATATAGCTGCTGTACAAAATTTCCTGCAGTGATAGATGATTGGATGAGGAAAAGAGTAGAAAATCTTGTAGAACGATAAGATGATGCAGTTGCCGATTTCAGGTTCGTAATAAATTTCAATTATGGAGTAATAGCTGCCGAAGGCAAACATTCCATAATATTACATGAGTACATACTAATTATTTCGATTATCTATTCAATAATAGGTACAGCAGCTATTTAAAATTTGTTAGAGGAAGATTAAATGAATTTTGTTTGAGCTTTATAAAATGATTGGATGGGAAGGGATGAATATCTGAATTGAAAGTTGGATAAAATAGTCGTCATTAATCTTGTTGAATATTAACTGACTTCACGTGAAAATTTATAAGAACATCTCCTCTAAACGCGTCGAAAATATTATAAACGGAAACTTTTTTGCGAATTCGTTTCCAAAAGCTTTTAAATTTACAAAAAGGATTTCTAGGAAATAAAAACTTGTTTACTGAAAAGAATATCCCGTTAAAATTCTAAACTGAGACCCAGTCTTTCAAAAACAGATAACTACATACCGTAGGTATTTTTCTGTTGACATTTTTGTTATTTTTTAAATTCTTTTGGCTCATAATTTCCAATTATTAATCATTCTTGAAGAAAATTAAAATAAAAGTTGCATCAATTACGTTTTCACGAAGTGCAGGGTGTAAAAACTGTGCAATTCTACACGGAGATTCATTATTTCCACATCACCTTGATTCCTCTCAAGATTTTGTTGAATATCTTGGTACTACTACAACTCTCCCAAAAAAAAATTATGCCCCACCTGGGCTCTCGAAATTCCGAACTAATAAAGAAAGAGTTTATTACAGAATTTCTATTGATGAACATTCCGGTTTCATGGTTTAATGTTTGATACATTTTTCATAATGAATATTTTTTAGTTTCCATCCTTGATTTTGGCTCTCAAAATTCATGGATCGAACGATAAGAATCAATGCTAGAGGACAATGGATTTTTGAACGAAATTTGATGGAATTAGCTCTTGTACTCAGTTGCGGTTCATGAGCTTTCAATCACAGGAGGCCAAGCAAAAAATACAGGGTATTTCATAATATATGCCCAGGATTTCAGGATGTGATAGCTCGTTCAAAAATATGGAAAAAAGTTCTTATTAACTAAAATGCACCATTTTCGAGATATGTTGTGTTGTGTTGAAATTGAAAAAAAAAAACGGTTTTTGCGAATATCACCGGAACCTTTTATATACAGGAAACAGCTTTCGTTAACATTTTCTAATCATAATAAGCAATGTTTTGTGAAGAAGGTTTTGAAGGGGTAGTGGGTGTTTTTCTCCCCAACTTCTACGCTAATCGAAAAATTACGGGTTTGGAGACGCCCATTTCAACCGCCAATGTTTTTTACACAAGAAGGATACTCTTGCTCATACGCTCTAAAGTTGACCATTTTCGAAAAAAATCAACTTTTATGTTGAAAACATGATCATCACTAACAGTCAACCTTTTTTTTGTACGTCAAAAACTTCAGGTTTACAATTTAAAATTATTTTCTGAACCACTGAGCCATCTTCGAAGGAACTTATTACTGATTAAACTAATCTACTTCGATTTTTTTTTCAATTTCAACACTTGAATATGGTGGGTAAGTTGATAAAAATTTTTTTCATATTTTTGGACGATCTATCACATCCTGAACTCCTGCGCATATATTATGAAACACCCTGTATAGGTATACGACTAGATAGTTGATCTATGATTGTTTACATATGACCCTGATCAAGTGAATATACAATATCGAGCTTTCCGAAAAATTTGAATTTAATTGATGCCCCTAAGTGAGATTTTTATCTGCAATGTCTTTCAATAGACCTCTGTATATTTTTTGAATCCGAATACCCCAATTTTGACCGCACATTGTTTTCTGGAACTTCGGAAAAAAGTAAGCAAAACCAACAAAATTATTTGTTTGGAATTGATAATTAAATTCTGCATAGCCGGCTGAGATGTCTTTATTGTTTTAGTAATGAAAATTTTGTCATCGTAAGGCAATTGACTGAACTATTTCTTCAGAATAAAATCCACAATAGAACAATATCTTCAGTTACTCTAAGTCTAAGTTCCCCACTGACATTATAATTTTCATTTCTGGTTTCCGTTCCCATTTTTCTCGATAAAATATATGAATCTAAATAGCCATCCTTCTTCACCTACAAACTAAGCCGAACTAAGTTCTACATACATTTAATACAATTATACATATTATATGTATAGAATATAGAATAGTGATACCGATCGTTCATCGCCGGATTCATATTCGAGCCAATCGGGCTGAACGAATATACTAGAGACCGGGCCTCCGTCACGTGGTATACAGCTCGAATTCAGAGTGGCCGCTGCTCTGTATCGGGAGAAATTTGAAATTTTACATTCAAGCGAATCTCGACTTCCGCGTCTGGACTCTGCTGTATGCTTGAAATAATGGGGGTGAAAAATATCAAAAATTCGAATATTCTATTGATTTAGGTAAACATGATACAGTTGAACTTGAACTAAGAATTAAATATAATGCAATAAAATTTGGGGAGCCCCGCCATCTTCTGAGCGGCCGCCACTGCTTGTACTCCCCGAATGAAGCTCAGAACGGCGGACTTATTTTTGAGCGCTCGTACTACTTAGGTACACGAGGGCTATATCATTTCGTCACGATGTCTGTATTTCTCGAATTTTGAGCCGAAAATGGTCTCAATCGACTATGTTCGACTCACTGATGACGAATCCGTCGGAAAATTCGAGTTTGTCCGTCCGTCCGTCCGGCCGTAAGCACGATAACCCTCGAACGGAACAACCTAGAGACTTGAAATTTTCAGTGTGGGCTCAGTTCCCGAATGCCTCGGTAAAGTTCGTTAATGGGCCAAATTCCACCAGGGGTTCCGTAAATATGGCCGTTCAAAGTTTTGTTCTCCTGATTACTTGAAAACTACAAATTTGATCGAGATGATTCTGCACTCAAATGGAAAATGAGGTGTTTAAGCTACATGTGAAATTTTGTCCAGATCGCATGACTAGAACCATAGAAACCATAGAAAATTGTAACTTTTGAACGGAAACGCCTAGGAACTTGAAATTTTCAGGATAGGTGTGGATCTCGAATGTCGTGTTCACGTTCATCTATGAACAACATTATACAAGGGGTTCCGTAAATAGGTCGTTTGAAATTTTGTTTTCTCGATAAATTCGAAAATACGGATTCGATCGAGATGAAATTTTGTATTTTAATCGAGAATGATATATTGGAGCAATATTTTGTCCAGATCGCATGACCAGAACCATAGAAACCATAGAAAATTGTAAATTTTGAACTGAAAAGCCTAGGGACTTGAAATTTTCAGGGTGGGTTTGGATCGCGAATATCGCGGTCACGTTCATCAATGAGCAAAATAAGACTAGGGGTTCCGTAAATATGGCCGTTCAAAATATTCTTTTCCTGATAGTTTCGAAACTACTGATCGGATGGGAATGAAATTATGCACCTAGCTGAGGAATAATGTATCCAAACTACGTGAAAAATTTTGTCCAGATCGCATCACCAAGACCATAGATACCGTAGAAAATTC
This sequence comes from Aphidecta obliterata, assembly GCA_963966015.1. Classification (NCBI taxonomy): domain Eukaryota; kingdom Metazoa; phylum Arthropoda; class Insecta; order Coleoptera; family Coccinellidae; genus Aphidecta; species Aphidecta obliterata. The sequence continues at coordinate 21,811,040 of OZ014431.1, read as the reverse complement.
TAGCGAATTATCGAAAAAAAATTGATCAGCTGAAGAACTGACATGAAGTCTAGAGTTTCGCCTAAGTTTCAGAATTTTTTCGACAGCTGTCGAAAATTCCTTCAATTTATTTCTAAAACTGAAAAATGCGAATCTACCTACAAGGTGGATGTACGAGCGCTCAAAAGCTCCTGACTTCACGGCAGTGCTTTTCGTAATTTTTTTATTCATCTTTAGATTCTATAATACCCGAAATGTTGACTGTAAAAATGTCAGGGGAGTTACAGTTTTTTCCCTGAACGATTTCAAAAGTTTATCACCTGTCCATTCGTCATACGCCATCCAGATCTTTTTTTTCTCCGGAACTACCAATTTGATTGAATTTTTCAGAACGAGTTGCGATATATTTTTCAATATAGATGAAGAAAACGAATTGATGTGGAAATGATAAATCTTCATGTGAAATTTGCAGCGTTTTCTACACTGAACTCAAAAAGAAACTTACTTATTGAACGTTTCCCGTACCTAGAATCGCAGTTCTGCATCTCGACCGAGAGGTGTGAGAATCCTTGATTTACTAATTACACATTTCGTTTGCCCGTTCTTCCGAGCAGTGTTTTAATTGAGCTGTAACTGCAGAAAAAACGTTCGCTGCTCAAACTCTTCATAACTTCGCAATTAAATCTCGAATCGTGCATTCCTCCGACACCAACAACCGGTAATTTCGTCGGAACATTCTGCTAATTACTGCTTCTACATGGAGGGCTCTTACGGTCAATCAATTTTTGATCAACATCTGTATATTTTCGCCGACCGACTATTCATTATATCGAGAAGAATTTGTACTAAATCTTGTTGATTTTTTCTCAACACTAGTTCTGAGTATTCTCCAGTAACTCACCTTTTTTTTATATGAAGATCTCAATTGAGTCGATTTGTTTTCGTAGTGGCCCTGTACATACCCGTTCAATCAGTGCATTAATCGTACAGCGCTACTGCTGCAGCGAATCCAATTAAAACCGAATATGTTTATGACTTATTTGGAATTGAACGAAATTAATTCAATGGGCGGTAAATCTGGGTAGAATCGCGGTCATTACGAATGGTCGCGATATATTTAAGTGGAGGTTGTATCAATATAAATTCCACCTCATTTGCATGATACATTGTTGTGCTCTTTCTGGCAGTTTTCTCGAAGCAGTTGGGTAAAACAATCATTCGATTTGGGGTTTTTCGATTGAGATGTTAAAAGTTTTATTCATGCCATATATAAACTCCTACATCCTATTAGAAATACCGAACATAAGAAAAGTGAAACTGGTCCATTATTCCTCTGATTATTTTCTGAAAGCAGTACAGATTATTTTATGATGTTTACAGTTGAATAGTTACTCAGAAATAAGTCTGAAACTCGGGCACCTGTGTAATGGTGGAAGATTCAACAATATCACTAATCGGTATTTGACATTTATAAAAAACACCTGTGTGCCTAAACAACAAACAAATTATTTTCTGTTTTTGTTAGTTAGTTTTCTAACCGAATCAACATATACGGCACAGAGAACTCAGACTACGACTGAAAAATACTCAAATAACAACAGACCTTAACGAAAGCACTATGCATGATCCATAGGCAGCACGAAATTTCATGCTGAAATGAAAGTTTTCAGCTTGCAAGAAATTTTGCCGATTTCGATTTCCGTGATAGACTTGAATTTCATTTCGACTGATAACAGACAACGCCATTGGCTAGGCTGGCGTGTCGAAATGCAACTCGGCCAGCGAATTGATTACGAAAGCAGTTTTACGCTTCTATCGGCGGATTTCAAACCAAAATTTTTTGCTACAGAGGGCGTCATTGATGGGCTGTTGAAATGAATGCTTGAAAATTTGTGGGGAAAATGGTGAGCAATATTTATACCATTTGACAGAAGTGGGACCTGATTCGAACATCTAATAAATTATAGTATTAAATTGTGTTTCTCATAAACTATTTCTTCATAATTAGCATTATCAGAAAAAAATGTAGGCACAGTTTAAATATTTCAAGAGTTATTTCGAAAACGAATCGGCATATTTCAAGAAATACTCCTTATTCGATTTTTGAGGTTGTTTATGAACTGTGGGGAAGCATAAAACTATACATCTTATCCCATAACTTATAGGGCATAGTGCAACAAGTTGATGGCAGATGTTAGTCATTAAAAAGATACAGGGTATTGAAAGTGAAACATAATTTTCGAATGATGATAATCATTTTAAAACGGACAAAGACATTAAATCCAAAATGAGTATAATACTAACGTTTTTGAAGGTGAGAAATCTGATTTCGGTATAAGTTTGAACCTAATAACTAGGGGGCGCTTTCTACATACTTCAATAATTGAATTTTTACTTTTTCCACCTTCCAAAGATGAGAGATTGATTTCATAACACGAAAGAGCCTTTCTTCCTAAATAAAAAACATATTCTTCGTCAATATCTCAAGCCGTTTGCGAGATATTGTAATCTTGTCCGACAAGATTTTGAATCTGCTACTCGCAGAATAACCCAGATTCATAGATTGAAACATTGAAAAAAATTATTTTTTTCTCTTCTGGAGCATTTTTATGAAAGCTTATCTTCAAGAATGTTTTTTTCATTGAAAACTCCTAAAAGATTCCTTTTGAAAAACATCTTAATGACCTTCTTGAATTCATACCACATACCATATTTCCATATTCAACTGTTCTCGGAGGTATTTATCATTCGAAAATAAATTGTAAACTGAATCGTGTTCAATTTCCAAATTCAAAATACATCTCTGGAGTCTTTCAAATAGTTCATTTCTATAATTATCACAAACGCGATTATTGAAATTAATCATGTTTCGAAAATATCCCACGTATAATTATAACTTATCAAAATATCAAAATAGGGTCCCAGAAATTCTTGAGAATTGGAGAAATTATTCAATTTGTCTATTTACCGTACCGTCTAATTGATAATTAGTGAAATTTATTCCGACATCATGATGATAACAGTGATCCGAGATCGAGACAAACACTGTCCGAATACATGTTTATTCATTATCGTTTTAATTTGTTGAAATGTTGATTGATGAATTGGTTGAAATCGACATAAACATGAGAATTTGGTAATAAATCATTGAACATTTTATAGATTAACACAATTGGTTCAGGAAAAAATTCGAGAAAAGCACTGCCGTCAAGTCAGGAGCTTTTGGGCGCTCGTACATTCACCTTGGGGGTAGATTCGCATTTTCCAGTTTTAAAAACCAATTGAAAAAATGTTTGACAGCTGCCAAGAGAAAATTCCAACTAAGGCTAAATTCCAGGCTTCACGTCATTCTGATTTGACCGATTTTTTCTTGGATAATTTGCTAGAATTTGCTACGGTATTTATGGTCTTGGTAATGCGATCTGGACAAAATCATGTTTCATCTATGTGAACGACCATATTTATGGTACCCCTAGTTTAATTTTGCTCATTGATGAACGTGACCGCGATATTCGAGATCCACACCTATCCTAAAAATTTCAAGTCCCTAGAACTTTTCCTTCGAAAGTTATAATTTTCTATGGTTTCTATGATTCTGGTCATACGATCTAGGCAAAAAGTAGCTTGAATATATCAATCTCCATTAAAATATCGTCATGATCGAATACATAGTTTCGAAATTATCAAGAAAACTAAATTTCAAACGACCATATGCACGAAACCCGTAGTCTTATTCTGCTCATTGATGAACGTGACTACGACATTCGAGATCCACTCCTATCCTGAAATTTTCGAGTCCGTAGGCATTTCCGTTCAAAAGTTATAATTATCTATGGTTTCTATGGTTCTGGTCTGGTGATCTGGACAAAATTTTGCATGTAGCTGGAACACATCTTTCTCCATCTGAGTGCAAAATTTCATTTCGAACGAATTAGCAGTTTCAAAGTAATCAGGAGAACAAAATTCCGAACGACCATATCAACGGAACCCCTGGTGGAGTTATGCCTATTAACGAACTCATTCGCGGCATTTTGGAACTGAACTAATTGGAAATTTCGAGACTCTAGGTCGTTCCGTTCGCGAGTTATCGTGCTTACGGCCAGACGGAGGGACAGACTTGAATTTTTCCACGGGTTCGTCATCAGTGAGTCCAACCTTGTCGATTGAAACAATTTAAGGCTCAAAATTCGAAAAATACAGATATCGTGACGAAATTATATACCTAGTCCAAGTGTAAGTAGAACGAGTGCTCAAAAAACGCTGAATATTTCATATAAAGGTTCATTGCCGCCACGTTACCTACACCTTTTCACTTTGTCCATCCTTGAAATTTACGATTATAACTTCTAGAAAAAGATGGGGTCAAACAGGCCATGAACGTATACATTTTATCGTATAGGTACCATACATATTTCATTGTACATGAGATGAATCATGTTTCATGTAACTGAAATAAATGCGGAATTCATCACTTCTATCCGACCAGATCATAATATCAGATACTTATGGTTCGGAGCTTCAAATTGATTATTTAACAATTTTTGTTGGGGGAAATAATAAACCTTCATGCAAAATATGCAGCGTGCGCGTTGTAATTTTCAAAGAGCAACGGGCAACCCCAGAAAAAAAATTTTCAATCTGAAATTTTTAGTTTATGTTCATTCTTCATCATATAAAATCCAGGAAATCGATTGCAATGAAATCTGCTCGTATAAATTCGGTATACGGATCTCTCCTCAGTTGCGGATAAATCTTTCGCCATTTATGATACATATATCTAAAATTCGGTACCGAAATCACTTGTTATGCGGCATCGATCGTCTTGGCACGGGATTCTTATCAATAAATTCAATAGGCTAAAAATTGAACATCGAAAATAACTCTTTTTCTTGAATTATTGAGCGCTCGTACAACTTACACGAGGGCTATATCATTTCGTCACGATGTCTGTATTTTTCGAATTTTGAGCAGAAAATGCTCTCAATCGACTATGTTCGATTCACTGATGACGAATCCGTCGGAAAATTCGAGTCTGTCCGTCCGTCCGTCCGTCCGTCCGACCGTAAGCACGATAACTCTCGAACGGATCAACCTAGAGTTTTGAAATTTTCAGTGTAGGTTCAGATCCCAAATGCCTCGGTTAAGTTCGTTAATGGGCCAAATTCGCCCAGGGGTTCCGTAAATATGGCCGTTCAAAGTTTTGTTCCCCTGATTACTTGAAAACTACAGATTTGATTGAGATGAAATTTTGCACTCAAATGGAGAATGAGGTATTCAAGCTACATGTGAAATTTTGTCCAGATCGCATGACCAGAACCATAGAAACCATAGAAAATTGTAACTTTTGAACGGAAACGCCTAGGGACTTGAAATTTTCAGGATAGGTGTGGATCTCGAATGTCGTGATCACGTTCATCTATGAGCAGAATTATACTAGGGGTTCCGTAAATATGGTCGTTTGAAATTTAGTTTTCTCGATAATTTCAAAACTACAGATCCGATCGTGACGAAATTTTGTATACTAATGGAGAATGATATATTCAAGCTACATTTCTCCAAATCACATGACCAGAACCATAGAAACCATAGAAAATCATAACTTTCGAACGGAAAGGCCTAGGGACTTGAAATTTTCAGGATAGGTGTGGATCTGAAATGTTGCGTTCACGTGTATCAATGAACAGAATTATACCAGGGGTTCCGTAAATACGGTCGTTTGAAATTTTGGTTTCTGGATAATTTCGAAACTGCGGATTCGATCGAGATGAAATTTTGTATTTTAATCGAGAATGATATATTGAAACAATATTTTGTCCAGATCGCATGACCAGAACCATAGAAACCATAGAAAATTGTAACTTTTGAACGGAAAGGCCTAGGAACTTGAAATTCTCAGGGTAGGTTTGGATCGCAAATATCGCGATCACGTTCATCTATGAGCAGAATTAGACTAGGGGTTCCGTAAATATGGCCGATCAAAATATTTTTTTGCTGATAGTTCCGAAAATACTGAGCGGATTAGGATGAAATTTTGCACATAGCTGAGTAATAATGTATTCAAACTTCAAAATTTTGTCCAGATCGCACCACCAAGACCACAGATACAGTAGAAAATTCTAGCGAATTATCGAAAAAAAAATTGGTCACCTAAAGCACTGACATGATATCTGGAGTTTCGCCTAAGTTTCAGAATTTTTTTGACAGCTGTCGAAAATTTCTTCAATTGATTTCTGAAACTGGAAAATGCGAATCTACCTACAAGGTGCATGTCCCAGTGCTCAAAAGCTCCTGCCTTCACGGCAGTGCTTTTCGTAATTTTATTACTTGGAATGTCCATGTGTAAGATGGTACTCAACCGGCGAATACTTTTCATTGCGAAGTTTCTAATATGCGTTGGGTCCATTGACCCAATGCATATTAGAAACTTTTTTTCCAGGTCTGTTTTGGAAATGATCAACCAAAATTTAAAATAACTGTTTATAATTCAGATGATATTTTCTCATCCTGATCCTGATTTTTTTCCAGGTTTGTTTCTGGAAATGATCAACCAAAATTTAAAATAACTGTTTATAATTCAGATGATATTTTCTCATCCTGATATTATATATTCATGATTCATATGGTTCATGGTTCAAATGACGTCGCACCGGTTCCAGATTCACCCTCTTGATTCCCAACTTTTAACGGGTATTAAGCGGGGATTACTGTTAATGTAACATTTTCCGAGCAAATGCAGGCTTCCTGGCTTTGTTTTTCGAATGCCGACAGAACAGTGTCGTTCTGGAGGAAGATTGTCAGTGGGTTGTTGCTCAAACCGAAAAAAAATAGGGTACATATTTCACAAAAAGTTCGATCATTCACAAAACTGATTTGTATTTATTTTTTTGAACGAATTTGAATTTTTTTAGGGATATATTGATTGATTCCAACACAACACTTTTTTTTGACAAAATGTAATCTTTCTTTTTACATATCAGCAGAACTTAATTCGTTTCTTTCACCATCCACGCTTCATATTATATTATGTTTGATAAATGGCAACTCATTGAGATGAGAAAATAGAGCTCAGAAGATCGAAAATAATTAAGAATCTATTTCAATTGTTTTGAAATACGCTTTTTTGAGCGCTCGTACTACTTACACGAGGGCTATATCATTTCGTCACGATGTCTGTTTTTTTCGAATTTTGAGCCGAAAATGGTCTCAATCGACTATGTTCGACTCACTGATGACGAATTCGTCGGAAAATTCGAGTCTGTCCGTCCGTCCGGCCGTCCGCCCGTCAGCACGATAACTCTCGAACGGATGAACCTAGAGACTTGAAATTTTCAGTGTAGGTTCAGATCCCGAATGCCTCGGTTAAGTTCGTTAATGGGCCAAATTCCACCAGGGGTTCCGTTACTATGGCCGTTCAAAGTTTTGTTTCCCTGATTACTTGAAAACTACAGATTCGATCGAGATGAAATTTTGCACTCAGATGGAAAATGGGGTGTTTTAGCTACATGCAAAATTTTGTCTAGATCGCATGACCAGAACCATAGAAACCATAGAAAATTGTAACTTTTGAACGGAAATGCCTAGGGACTTGAAATTTTCAGGATAGGTGTGGATCTCGAATGTCGTGATCACGTTCATCTATGAGCAACATTACACAAGGGGTTCCGTAAATACGGTCGTTTGAAATTTTGTTTTCTCGATAAATTCGAAACTTCGGATTCGATCGAGATGAAATTTTGTTTTTTAATCGAGAATGATATATTGAAGCAATATTTTGTCCAGATCGCATGACCAGAACCATAGAAACCATAGAAAATTGTAACTTTTGAACGGAAAGGCCTAGGAACTTGAAATTTTCAGGGTGGGTTTGGATCGCGAATATCGCGGTCACGTTCATCAATAAGCAAAATGAGACTAGGGGTTCCGTAAATATGGCCGTTCAAAATATTTTTTTCCAGATAGTTTCGGAACTACTGATCGGATTGGAATGAAATTATGCATCTAGCTGAGGAATAATGTATTCAAAGTACGTGCAAAATTTTGTCCAGACCGCATCACCAAGACCATAGATACCGTAGAAAATTCTAGCGAATTATCGAAACAAAATTGATCAGCTGAAGCACCGACATGAAGTCTGGAGTTTCGCCTAACTTTCAGAATTTTTTTGACAGCTGTCAAAAATTCCTTCAATTGGTTTCTAAAACTGGAAAATGCGAATCTACCTACAAGGTGCATGTACGAGCGCTCAAAAGCTCCTGCCTTCACGGCAGTGCTTTTCTAAATTTTTATTTTCTTCGAAGTAAGTATGGAAATGTTCCTGGAGGCATCTGCTCATTCTCCAAACAAAAATGCCCCAGTGAAATCTTTGAAAAAAAGATTTCCCCTGATCTCAAGAAGGAAGAGGCGCATGCCCGCACAACGGAGATAATCAACCTGTATATTATCCTGTATCCTGCTGTATCATTTCGTCACGATGTCTGTATTTTTCTAATTTTGGGCCGAAAATGGTCTCAATCGACTATGTTCAACTCACTGATGACGAATCCGTCGGAAAATTCTAGTCTGTCCGTCCGGCCGTAAGCACGATAACTCCCGAATGGATCAACCTAGAGACTTGAAATTTTCAGCGTGGGTTCAGTTTCCAAATGCCGCGGGTTCGTTAATGGGCAGAATTCCACCAGGGGTTCCGTAAATATGGCCGTTCAAAATTTTGTTCTCCTGATGACTTTGAAACTACAGATTCGATCGATATGAAATTTTGCACTAAAATGGAGGATCAGGTGTTCAAGCTACATGTGGAATTTTGTCCAGATCGCATAACCAGAACCATAGAAACCATAGAAAATTGTTACTTTTGAACGGAAACACCTAGGGACTTGAAATTTTCAGGATTGGTGTGGATCTCGAATGTCGTGATGACGTTTATCTATGAGCAAAATTGTACTTGGGGTTTCGTAAATATGGTCGTTTGAAATTTAGTGTTCTTGATAATTTCAAAACTACAGATTCGATCGTGACGAAATTTTTTATATTAATGGAGAATGATATATTCAAGCTACATTTCTCCAGATTGCATGACCAGAACCATAGAAGTCACAGATAATCATAATTTTCGAACGGAAAGGCCTAGGGACTTGAAATATTCAGGGTAGGTTTGGATCGCGAATGTCGCGATCACGTTCATCAATGAGCAAAATCAGACTAGGGGTTTCGTAAATATGGCCATTCAAATATTTCTTTCCTGATAATATCGAAACTACTGATTGGATTCGAAATTTTGCACATAGGTGAAGAATAATGTATTCAAACTATGTGCGAAATTTTGTCCAGATCGCATTACCAAGACCATAGATATGGTCGAGAATTCTAGCGAATTATCGAAAAAAAATTGTTCAGCTTAAGCCCTGACGTGAATCTGGAGTATCGCCTTAGTTTGAGAATTTTTTTGACAGCTGTCAAAAAATTTTTCAATTTGTTTCTAAAACTAGAAAATGCGGATCTATCCACAAGGTGGATGAACGATCACTCAAAAGCTCCTGACTTCACGGCAGTGTTTTTCGTAATTTTTTCTATTCGATTCAAATAATAATTTCAAACTAACTGCATTCACATTACTACATTACCTAAAACATTGAGGCGAATCGTGATCGTTACGTCACTGTACGTGGCCTCATCCTCGTTGGGCGTCGGGGGTTGTTCCAGGTTTTAGGGGTGTTTGTGCGGAATTGTTATGGTGGCAATCTTATCACCGCAACTTAATGTCGCGAGGCTTTACTTTCGCCAAAGCGGGGAGCGTGCTCTGTACACTGCAGGAATAGAAATTAAGCCTATTTTTGGCGGTAAATACCCTATTCGTTCTGCCTGTCGCCCCATAATTTTATTTATTGGAGGGTGGATTCGGAGAAGTGAGAATCGGGACGTGGTGGAACAACGCGGGAGTTTATTACGGTAGGATTAAGTCGGATGTATTATGATTGCTTTTAATATAACATGACAAACGTATAGGGTTCTAGAAAAATGCGCGTTATGATAAAGGATAAAGTATATTTTATCTACGATTGCGAGAGAAGCTGGCGTACTTCTTCGTGGAATAAAAAACTACCTCATTTACTCATATCTTAATTACACGCATCGGAAAAACCTAGGGATATTTTTATAAATAGGCGTTTTTTTCATTTTTTTCAGTTGATTGAGGGCGAATCTAGAATTATAGAGTAATGAGTCAATATTAAATGTGTCATTAAATTGATTTTTTGCATGAAACGAACACAATATTTCAAAAAAAAACTTTAAACCATAATTTTACTAGCTATACAAAAAAATGATCAAGTATGCAAAAAATTAACTAATGAAGAGTATGACCTGCACGTTGGTTTAGAACAGCTCTTAACCTAATGTTCTTAGTCAAAATGACATAGTCAATGCCCCTTGGAGATAAACTTGCCTATTCTGTGGTTAGAAGCTCTCGGAATTGAAGAGCATTTTGGATATTGCCCAAAATGGGAGAAATTCTACGTTGAAGCATGTCCCATACATGCTCAATCGGATTAAACTCCGGGGATTGTGCGGGCCATGGCAATACTTTAATTCTCTCGTTTCCAACCCGTTCGTCACAATCGCAGTGGTATGGGGACAAGCATTATCATGCATTAGGCGAAAGTTTGCACCAGCAGCACCAGCAAATAAAGGCACAATGGGTTAAAGAGTATTATTCACATACTGCTGACCTGTAAGGAAACCATTTGGACGAACGAGTTCGGTTCTGCCGCCTATAATTATTCCGCCCCATACCATTATTGTATCGCCTCTGTATTTGTGAACTTCCTGAACATTTCTTAAACGTTCCCGGATCGCCTCCACACTCGTATCCGACGAGAATCTGGATGAAATCCAAATCTGGATTTATCAGTGAACAAAACTGTTGGCCAATCATCTGCATCCCAATTTTGATATTCTTCGCACCAGTCTACTCTGGCAGCGCGATTGCCTCTAGAGAGAGATGGACATCAAATTGTTCTCCGAATATGAAGATTGGCTTCGTGGAGACGATTTCTCCCATAATCTCGCCCAACGGTTATGTTATGCGCTCGCTGCAATTCCTTAACCAATTCAGGTGCTGTGATCGTACGGTGTCTTTTAACACTTAGCTGTAAAAATTTACCCTGACTCGCCGTTGTGCAGCGTCTACGCCCTAGGTGTTGTTCAGCCGGACTTCCAGTTTCCCTGAAATGCCTCCATAAACGCCTCATGACTCTTTGGGGAACACCCATCCGCTCAGCTACTTCGACTTTTGACGCTGGTATGACTTTTTAAGAATATCCCTAGACTTTATCGATGTGTGTATTTTAACTATTTTCAAATGCACTCGTATCAAGAAGTGGAGGGAGAAAATGCTGAAATAAATGATTTCTTTGTCAATGTACTTAGACTCGATTTGTTTTCGTTGATGATGTTGTCTAGACGCGTCATTATTCCGTTCTTCCGTGGTAACAATTTTCTATTACATAAATGAAACTTCCGTCTCCGCCATGTTTTTCAAACAAAATATTGAACTTAAAACTTGAAACAACCGCCAAGGTTTGTTACAAAAATTGGATGTACTTCGTTTCCAATATAAGAAACAAAAGTAGACATGTTGTTATTTTGACACTGATAGTATAAAAACACAGTAATGTATCTCTGAGTTTATACATTATGCGGCATGATACTATGTAGGTTCTACGACACAGGAACAACTGCCTGTAACGCCAACGGTGTATAGTCGAGCCCGTCAGTCCGGACTGCTACGGACTGACCGGTCAGTTGCAAGTGTAACGGGCGTTAAAAAACTTGTAGGTTGCTCTCTAGAACTCATACTTCGGTCTTAAGATTCACGATACATCTTCACCTATCTGCCTGTTGAGGAATTCTGGATATTATACATGTTACTCTGACAATATCCCGATTCGTCTGTTCCATCTGTTCGACGAGGGGTGCAAACGACGAGCACACCTCGACCCTGCCTTAACCACCGCTCCGTCGTAATGTAGCGGTAAATTGAGTGGGGGAAGTTTACCCCTCGAGAGGTATCACCCCCCTGGGTGCCATTTATAAGCCGAACTCTATTATTATTGTATAGAACAAATCAGAAGGTTAGCGTGGAGTGCCCTAATACCTTCCATATATCATCGAGAAATAAAAATGTAACTTGGGATTACTGAAGCCGTCAGGGACCTGTATCGGTCTGTTTGTTTTTTATTTGTTGCAACAGCGGTTTCGGTTTTGTTTAGGGGTGATTTCTGATCCGTGATTGAATCTGGAAGGGATTGGTATGGGGCTAGATGTTTGTTGGTACGAGGTGGATGATGAAATTATACGAATAAACATCAGTGTTTCTTTGGAGGTGAATGTGCATCTCTTTGATTGAAATTCGTCAAATAATTTCTTCGACTAGAATTATAATCTTCTTCTGCTTCACCTAACCACATTACAGCTGTAATCTTAAAGAACTCTGTTGAAAAAATTAGTTCCGATTTTTTGACTTCAATTGTCGTATTTGAAAAACATTCCGGAAAATTTCTTATTCGGTCTCTAGTTTACATTTCATTGGATTTTTACACAAAATTCCATCTTATTTCAATGGTAGAACTTGGCTCACCCGATACAGCCACCAACATTTGAACGTATTTATCAAGAAAAGAATTTTTTTTCTTCCATTGCAATGTACTCTAGAAACTGAATGACCAGTAGGGTCAAGTGGTGTAAAAACGAAACTGCCAAACTTAGAGTAAAAACGAGACAACAGTACAAATCGTACTAATATACATTCAATTAAAATGAAAAAAACTTTTTCGTCGACCATAGAATAAAAGCTCTTTTTAACGTACTCGAAATCATCCATTAATGACCCCTATTAATGCATGATTTCTTGTATTAATGCATGATTTCTTGTATTAATGCATGATTATCATGGCAAACGAACATAAAATATTCAGTCGGAGCATAGATGCATCTATGTCGGAGCACGATCGAGCTGTCAAATTTATTTATTCGCTTTCGATCAGAATCTGATTTTATCCGTTACGCTACTTCATAATGAATAACGAAGAAAATATCCCTTTGACACCGCCAGATGTGACAAAAAACTGCTGAAGCAGCAACTTTGAGTCTGCTGCCTGAAAATAGCCGCCATTTATATGAGAAAACCTATACTGAATTCAGATCTTGGTGCAAGGACATGAAGGTTCGGAACTTTACGGAAACGGTTTTGTTGGCATACTTTACGGGCATTGCAGAAAAGGGGCATCTAGCAAGTTTATGGCCAAAATATTCGATGCTGAAATCAACACTAAATGTGAAAGACAATACTGATATAAACAGATACCACAAACTGGTGATGTTTATTAAACAGAAAAGAGAGGGATATATCCCAAAAAAATCAAAAGTTCTCGAAAAAGAACATGTGAGAGTTCATAGCGAATGCTCCTGATAGTGTTTTCTTGATGTCGAAAGTAAAAATAAAACTCTATTGAATCGTTATTCCAACTTATTCTCATTATCTCGTTATAGTGAAATAACTATCATTGTTTGATTTGTAGGTCGCTTTGATATTCGGAGTAGCGGGTGCATTGAGAAAAGATGAATTGTTAAGGTTGCAGAGAAAGGATGTACAAGATATGGGATCGAAATTTTTGGCGACAGTGAATTCATCGAAAACACATTCGAACAGGATATTCACTGTGGTGGATAATGATGAGCATACACTCACTCAACTAGTTTATTAATTCAGCGATTAAACATTAAAATATTTCGACCATTAATCGCTGTCATTAATAAACTAGTTGATTAAATAACTATTATGGTAGTTTAATATTCCCATTATATTTTTCCATATTGAAAAGTTGTGAAAAAAATAAAACCAATGTTTTAAAAAATTGCACCACTGAAAACTGCAAAAGGTTACCTACAAAATTTACGGCGGCGACTGAAGACTTTCCTGATAGCGCAAACAAAAGTCTGGTACCCTCGGCGTAAGTCGTATCCCCGCACTTTATCGCGTTGTATTCAAGGCGAATTTAGTACATTGCCATAATATGTCGCGTTTATTCGAGTGGTCCATCAGAAACGCAGGCTAAAAACGGGACAAGCAATTTTAATTTTTGTCAGAGATTGTTTAACAATTTGCAAAAATTATTAACTACTTTATTTTGTACATATATGATCATATATAATAAAAAATTTTGGAACCGTTTGGACCACTCCTTATAATAAAAAATTACGAAAAGCACTGCCGTGAAGGCAGGAGCTTTTAAGCGCTCGTACATGCACCTTGTAGGTAGATTCGCATTCTCCAGTTTTACAAACCAATTGGAAAGATTTTGACAGCTGTCAAAGAAAATTTCAAACCAACGCGAAAATCCAGACTTCACGTCAGTGCTTTGGGTCCATTTTTTCGATAATTCGCTAGAATTTTCTACGGTATCTATGGTCTTGGTAATGCAATCTGGACAAAATTATACATTATTCTTCATATATGTGCGAAATTTCATTTCAATCCAATAAGTATTTTCGAAATTATCAGAAAAAATATAGTTTGAACGGCAATATTTACGGAACCCCTAGTCTGATTTGGCTCATTGATAAAAAGGATCGCGAAATTCGCGATCCGAACCTATCCTGAAAATTTCAAGTCACTAGGCCTTTTTGTTCGGAAGTTATGATTTTCTATGGTTTCTATGATTCTGATCATACGATCTGGAAGAAATGTAGCTCGAATATATAATTCTCAATTTAAATTCAAAATTTCGTCGAGATCGAATCCATAATTTCGAAATGATCAAGAAAACTGAATTTCAAACGGCCATATTTACGGAACCCCTAGTCTTATTTTGCTCATTGATACACGTGAACGCTACATTTACGATCCACACCTATCCTGAAAATTTCAAGTCTCTAGGCCTTTCCATTACAAAGTTATAATTTTCTATGGTTTCTATGGTTCTGGTCATGCGAGCTGGACAAAATTCTGCATGTAGCTTGAGTCCGTAATTATCCATCTGAGTGCAAAATTTCACCTCGATCGAATCAGTAGTTTCGGAGTAATCAGAAAAACAAAATTTCGAGCGGCCATATTCACGGAACCCCTTGGCGAATTTTGCCCAATAACGAACTTAACCGCGGCATTTGAGATTCGAACCTACCCTGAAAATTTCAAGTCTCTAGGCCTTTCCATTTCAAAGTTATAATTTTCTATGGTTTCTATGGTTCTGGTCATGCGAGCTGGACAAAATTCTGCATGTAGCTTGAGTCCGTAATTATCCATCTGAGTGCAAAATTTCACCTCGATCGAATCAGTAGTTTCGGAGTAATCAGAAAAACAAAATTTCGAGCGGCCATATTCACGGAACCCCTTGGCGAATTTTGCCCAATAACGAACTTAACCGCGGCATTTGAGATTCGAACCTACCCTGAAAATTTCAAGTTTCTAGGACATTCCGTTCGAGAGTTATCGTGTATACGGCCGGACGGCCGGACGGACAGACTCGAATTTTTCGACGGATTCGTCATCAGTGAGTCGAACATAGTCGATTGAGACCATTTTCGGCTCAAAATTCGAAAAATACAGACATCGTGACGAAATAATATAGCCCTCGTGTAAGTTGTACGAGCGCTCAAAAAATGGAAAGATTCAAAAAGTGTCTCGTTTTTGCACCACTTGATCCTACATATCATAAGTAGAAACACTTTTAATTTACTTAGAGAAAGAGGAAATATTACTACATCGCTTCTTTGTGACTGAAGACAAAGGAAATAACATTGACCCATCACTAAAGCAGGTATATGGACAGTAGAGAGTTGAAAGTTGAAACAGGGATTAAAAATATGGCGATGGAGGATGAAAAAATACAACGCCGTAAAAAACACTTCACAAAGACAAAGTTGGTTTGCCTCGAATTTTGGATTCATTGCAAAGGCAACGTAAATTCACGTTGGAATATAAAACTGTTTGTCGGAATCCATCAGGAAACCGGATTAAACATCTTCTGCCTGGCCGTCCCAACGACCCGAAACGAAGCGTATGGCGTTATGGATCGTCTTCGTATCATACTTATCATAATCAGTCCGATCGAAGACGAGTGAAAAATGACGGCAGTTAAGTAAAACACATAAAAATATCGAAGGGGTCAATTTGGGGTATACAGCGCACGATTAGTCGATATCAATTTGGCCAAGTTCTCGGCTAATAACAGAGAGCAGGCCGGTTGAATCGAGACATCGTTATTAAGTTAACATCTTTATTATCGAACAGTTGGCCGGAATCGATTGAGGGCCCGGCAAATGACGGTTGAGGAGCCCCAGCCGAAGGAGTCGTCTTCGATCCGCAATTCAGCCGATAATGACGTTTTTTATTGATTGTAAAACGGTTCGTGCGTTGGAATATGTTTGCTCATTGGGAGTTCTGGGATCGTATTTAGATTTGGCGTTCGTATGGCCGATCTGGCGGTTTGAAACATTGTTGCTTCTTTTATTACTGTATTCAGAAGAAGAAGCGATGATTTCAGATTCAGCAGCGGATCTACACAGCTATTTTAATGCCATTTAATTTACGTCAAATATTAACTATCAAATGATCACTTTCCTCCTCTAACACTAAGGGTTTTAAGCGATGTGGTTGTGAATTTGATCTTAAAAGTTGTCCCCCTCGATTCAAAAATCGACGTGTCCGAGCAATTTTTCGCTTAATGAGTTCATTCCACCTGTTTTCTTGTCTGTTTCGTTTTCAAAAGCCCTTTCTATATGTATTTCAAAGTGGCGACATTGTATTTCAACGTTTTGTGGATTTCATTATCTTCCACAGATATGACAGTTTTTAGAAAATTTCATGATGCAAACACTCATATTGAATTAATCCAGTACATCCAGTACTAAAATTGATTATATCCTAACGAATGTTGAATTAGATTGTTGTAAGACCAGCTTGTTGGAGGCTTCCCTTAGTGATCACAGGGTGATATCCTTAGTGTATACTTATTATTCTGCTATTGACTCCAATGGAGTTAAACCGCCTACTAAAACCGTGCAAATTGTTTCTGAGCAAAATTTAAACATGTTCACATCAAAATTGTATGATTTGCGTTTTGATGATTTATATAATTGCAGTGATGTGAATACTTGCTATCAGATATTTCTAGATAAAATTCAATCCGTAATGAAAGAATGCTTTCCTGTTAAAAAAGTCACTTGTCGAAATAACTCAAAGAAAGGTTGGATAAACGATGGAGTTAGACGGGCTAGTGCAAACTTGAAAAACCTTTACTGGCTTCATGCAAATATCAGATCTCTTCATTCCTCTGAAATTTATAAAAAAGCCAAAGTTGAGTACAATTTGTTGCTTCGGAGAACTAAGTGCCTTCATTATGATAAATTTCTGCTTGAATCTGACAATAAAAATAAAGCAATTTGAAATGTTGTCAAACACGAAACGGGTCACAAACGTGTAGGTAATTTTGATATTTCCTTAAATATAGAGAATACTATCTGTTCGGAGTCTGTGATGGTAGCTGAGGCTTTCGGGGAATATTTTTCTAATCTTGCTAGCTCCCGGCTGAAACTTCATTATGGCAATGAACTTTCAATGAACTGTACAACTAGTTCCATGTTTTTGCATACATTTTATTTTTATCCTGTTGTTGATGATGAAGTTTTTGACGTTATTAGAAATCTGAAAAATAAAAAAAGTACAGGAATTGATTATGTATCTAACCGAATTCTGAAGGCCTCAGGGGAGTCTACAGCCAAACACCTAGCTCATCTCATCAATTTATCTGTCACTAATGGCGTATTTCCGAGTCTCCTCAAGACTGCGATAGTTGTACCTGTTTTGAAGAATAGAAATGACGTTCATAATATTTCTAATTACCGACCCATATCCATGCTGAGCGTTATTTCTAAGGTAATTGAAAATATAGTTCTTAAGAGAATTACACATTTTTTGGATAGATACGGTGTCATTTCTGATTCTCAGCATGGGTTTAGGTCTGGTCGTTCTACGGAGACAGCAGCATTTAAATTCACTGAATTTGTTCATAAAAGTCTGGACGAGGGTCGATTTGTGGCAGGGTTATTCTTCGACCTTTCCTGTGCATTCGATGTTCTTTCCTTCGAATTCATTAGGGAAAAATTTTATAATTTAGGATTTAGAGGAGTATTTCTCGACTGGTTGTTCAGTTTTATTTCCGGTAGGACCATGAAGGTTAGGGTTAAGAATATTTTCGGCAAAAAGTATGACACTACGTCTGGAGTGCCCCAGGGTTCTGTCCTGGGTCCACTTTTATTCATTCTTTTCATCAATGATTTGCCAGAATACCTGAAATCGGTACTGGTGCTTATTTTTGCAGATGATTTTTCTGTTGCCATTACTGCCTTGAATGTCGCTGAACTTGTTAACGCCTGTAAATGTGTTGTTCAAAGCTTTATCGATTGGTGCCGGAAAAATGCACTTTTGGTAAATGTTGATAAGACTAAATGCATTTATTTTGCTAACAAAAACATTGGGCATGACCCATTGACTATCACCTTTTCCAACGCTTCAATAAGATCTGAAGAATGTATCAAGTTTTTGGGTATATACATTGACGAATATCTCAGGTGGACTCATCACATTGATATACTGAGTAAGAAATTGAATTCATCCTATTATGCAATATACCGTGTTGAAAATTGTTTTTCTACTGAATGTCTGCTCAATTTGTACTACTGTTTGGTTTACAGTCATATATCTTACAATATTTTACTGTGGGGCAATTCCACTGATGTGAATAGAATCTTTGTTGCTCAGAAGAGGGTCCTGCGCTTGATCTTCGGTATTGACTCGAGGTCCTCATGCAGGCCTCTTTTTGTTGAGAATAGGATTCTAACAGTTCCGTGTATTTATATCCATAAGTTACTGCTCTTGATCAGACAGAATTCAGAAACACTGGAGAAATTGTCTAGTTATCATTCTTATAGAACGCGAAATGCGGAAATCCTGTCATTGCCTAAGCATCGAACTACCAAATTTGAACATTCACCTAATTATCAAGGTATTAAGGTATACAATAAGTTACCAGAAGGTTTTAAGACTTTGAACTTTGTCTGTTTCAAGAGGGAAACTAAATCTATGCTGTGTGGAAAAGGCTATTATAGTTTGAATGAATACCTGAACGATCCTTTGTAACTTAATGTTTATATACATACTTTGTTTTTTTTTCGAAACATAGTGGTAATTTTTTTTTTTTTCTTTTTTTGACTTGTCTCATACATGTGAATGTCTTAGGGGATGAATAAAGATATTATTATTATTATTAATATTATTAATACTGTGGCGATATAATATATAATAGAATGCGATAATCGGTTTAGTAATCTCAAAAAGATTGAGCGAAATTTTGGAGAATTGTCTCGAAATTATAGATCCGTGAATTCAAAGATATATTTTTGACTTTTCTCGAGAGGAAGTTGATAATGTAACTAGGTATAGCCGGTATGAAGTAATGTTATATTTTTCTTCACACAGCAGCGGCACTTTAAGCACCTTGATATTCCAGATGAATGAGAACTTTAACGATGAAATCGAATCATTTGAATTTTTAAATACCCTATACCCCTATTTTTGAAGGTGCTACAAAAAAAAAATTAGTATTATACTTTTGAAAGGGCCAAACTCCAGGGAGAGATCATACATAAGATTTGTAACAAAAAATGTCATATAACACATGGTCGAAATGTTGACGGTTATTCTTCAATTTAAAATTTCTTGATTTCACGAAATATTTCAAGTTTTTCCATAAAATCAATTAAACTTCAGTTATCCTCAAAGTCTCTTCAGATTTGACCACATATTTGAAAACAGAATTAAATTTTCTACAAGATAAGAATTTCTGTCAGCCAAAAAATTCTTATTCCGGGCGTGGTATAAGGAGATGAATGTTACGATTCTGAAGTGAACAAAACCATTCATATTTTTCCAATGGTTTTATCTATGGAAAATCCTCAATTATGGACATGCTTTCTTTTCAGCAAAAACTACCCCATTTAGTGTGCTTTCGAATGAAATATCAACTTTTGTGCTTGTTTCTCGTCTTCTGCCCTATTATCATGGATAACAAGATAACAACGAATAGGTCGAAATATTCCAAACCTAAATGTGCTCTATTTTGAAGCTCTTTATGATTGAATATTGAAGTTATTTTGGAAATCATGAATTTATCTGTCGAACCAAAATAATTTGAAGGAATAAACTAAATTTTAATGATACAGATTCTATGAAAATTTATAAAGAAGGCAGACTAATACTACTTATAACAATCGTTCGAAATGTCCACTGCCTTATTCAATACATTTTACACATCGTTTTCGCACTGAATCTACAAACCTGCGATGTTCACAACGTTTCTGACCATTTCTGCACAAAACAAATTTATTCTTTCTATCAGATCTTATCGAGTCTGAACGCGAATTCGATATACCTTCTCTTTCAAGGTGTTCCAGACATAAAAACCCAAAGGCCTATGGTCGGGGCACCTTGGTGGCAATCTTACGGGACCGTACCTTACAATCCATTGCACTCCAAAATATTGATTCATAAAAGCCCGTACATTCCGGCTATTATGAGCTGGGTAGCCATCCATTTGAAACCTGACATTTTGTTTGTTAGCCAGGGGCATTTCATTCAATATGTCCGTTAAGCTGCTTTGGATTGATGTAATGAATTCTGCAGCGTTGAGCCGATCGGGAAGTATTACTGGTCAAAAAAGTTCACCTCTCATGACTCCCAAAGCCGAAATTCGCGGGACTTAATGAATGAATATTTAGGGGTGCAATGGATTGGGAGGAACGACCCCGTAAGATGGCCACCAAACAGCCCCGACCTAACGACTTTGGATTGTTACGCCTGGGACACCTTGAAAGAAAAATAATATCAAATTCGCGTTTAGACTAGAGGATCTGATCGAAAGAATAAATTTGTGTTGTGGAGAAATGCGTCAGAAACGTTGTGAACTTCGAAGGTTTGTAGATTCAGTGCAAAAACGATGTGTAAAAGGTATTGAACAAGGAGGTGGACAATTAGAACAACTGTTATAAGTAGTAGTAGTCGTCTTTCTTCACATTTGTTTTATTGAAATTTAGTTTATTTCTTCAAATTATTTTGATTCGATAGATAAATTCATGATTTCCATGAAAATAACTACAATATTCAATCATAAAGAGCTTCAAAAAAGATTAAATTTAGGTTTGGAATATTTCGACTTATTCTTTGTTATCTTGTTAGCCATGATATAAGGGCAGAAAACAAGCAGGAAGCACAAAAGCTGATATGTCATTCGAAAGCACACAAAATGGGGTAGTTTTTGCTGAAAAGAAAACATGTCCATAATTAATGATTTTTCATCGATAAAACCATTGGAAAAATATGACTGGTTTTGTTCACTTCAGAATCGTAACATTCATCTCCTTACCACGCCCGCAATAGGAATTTTTTTTGGCAGATAAAATTCTTATCTTGAAAATTTAATGCTGTTTCCAAATATGTGGTCAAATTTCATGAGGCTCTAAGGATAACTGGATTATAATTGATTTTATGGGAAAACTTGAAATATTTCGTGAAATCAAGAAATTTTAAATTGAAGAAAAACCGTCAATATTTCGACCATGACCATTATATGACATTTTTTGTTGCAAATCTTATGTATGATCTTCCCTTGAGGTTTGGCTTTTTTAAAAGTAGACACCTGTATATAAATTTTGATATGGCCATCGTTATATTGTTTTCGAAATTACACGATTTGAATGGGAGAATGTGTTAGAATATTGGTATACTTTCTGTCGGAAGTTCAGTCGTTTTCAAGGAGCATTTCGCTATTCCCCCCACTTCATACGAAAGCTGAATATCCAGGCTGTTAATACAGCAAATATGGAATTTTCTCACTGGCGAACGTACTCGAATATCTGCCATAAAATCTCCCCCATTCTAACCATATCCAGGGAATTCATAAGAAAATACATAATAAAATTAATAATTCCTCATAGAGAATACAATAAAGACGATAGATCCGCGATAAGATAACCCGCATCCAAACTCGTAAAATTTCATAGTCGACTATTCCGGCAAATTGTAATATGATATATAGATTCAATTCGTTCCAGAAAATAGAATTCGAGAGATAAGTGTGTCGCCCACAGAACGAAACTCGACTCTATGGGCTCCCGACCGAACGGCCAGCCGCCAGACCATAGATCGGATGCGTTCCGACCAGATTTGATTTATTCAATTTTTGGAACGGCCCTAGTCTGCCTGCCGTCAACCAGACGCAGATATATGGTCGAGATAAGTCCGCAATTTCTGCTTTCTGGCGGAGTTCGGGGAGTCTGGGACCTCAGGGAATATACAAGACAGAAAGATGAAG
Source organism: Aphidecta obliterata (assembly GCA_963966015.1). NCBI lineage: Eukaryota > Metazoa > Arthropoda > Insecta > Coleoptera > Coccinellidae > Aphidecta > Aphidecta obliterata. The sequence continues at coordinate 21,788,640 of OZ014431.1, read as the reverse complement.
TTATGAAATTATGACGGGCAGTGCTCGGCTGGTGGATTTGAATTAAAACTTTCCAATTCGTTCTGCCGTTTCGAGGCATATGGGAGATTTATGAGAGAAAACGTTTCGTGGTTGGAAATAAGGTTTTTCGCGGGGTGGTTAGGGAATTTCAAAGTGAAATTCAGCGACACCAGGAGAGCTAAAAGCTATATAGTTGGATGCTTGTTAACGAGTTTCTTCATATCATGAGAAGAATTCACAGTTTAGGAATATTCCAAATGCCTGCGCATTTGGCACACCAAGAAATTTTGTTACTTGAAGAAGTTCACAGCCAGACATAAGTCAACGCAAACTAGTTTTTATAGGTTTATTTCTTTGATATAAACTCCTCATTCCGTCGAGGAACCCTTTCACCGAGTACCTTTACATCGATGTCTTGAACAAGGGGAAAACGATGTTGATACCTACAGCATAAATAGCTCTTCCATGGAATGGAAATTTCAATTGTATTATTTTTGTGCAGTTAACTTGAAAGTGAAGTAGGTATATGTGGAGAATTCCGTTAACTCCAAGGATATATGGAACAATTTGTCAGTATTACGAGGGTTACAGCAAGAAGTTAATTCATGAGATCATAAAAGATAATCGAATAGTAAACGGAGAAGAAAAGTATAATTTAAGCCATAATTCAGGTAAGCTCTCCTATGTTATTGCCCAGATTATCCATATTTTGAAAACGTTCATTTACTCCAATCAATATTCATCGACAGTGGATATTGTGCATGATGGGAACCGACGAGAGATGGAACACGATCATGAGGTCTGAAAGCCCAGTCGTGCCAAGCATTTTAAACCTAAGGACCCTAAGAGCAGTGCAAGACAAGGTACCAACTTTCCCGCGAAAACTTCCTACTCTTCAGAATCGATTCATTAACCATGTGTCAAATTGAATTATACACCACGAATATAAAATTATGAATGTTAATCCCTCGGAAACATAATAGTTATTAAAAACCAATTTGGGTTCGAAATCGCTCGCAATTTGAAATAACTAACCTCGGCCCTGACATGTTTATAACTTTATCTGGGAACGAGATTATACACGGAGAGTTCTCTCTTAATAACTTAATATTTCCGAAGGTATAAATATCTTCCAGGACACTCCGTGAACTTACTCTCTCTGAGAAGTTCAGATTTACGAGAGGATACAAACCGTGTAATTTTAAATTGACCGTAATCGAACGTACAGTGGCGTCGATCGATAACGAAAAAATAAATACATAAAAAGTAGCAGATTCTACCTGCATATACAATATTTCATTTTAAATATACATGTTTATTCGTGAGGAGTTCAAATTTTGGTAGACTCCACTTTTTTTTATCCAATAAATTCATATGTTTCTCAATGAAGGAGTTCGACACATATAAAAAATAATGGATATGGTTTCGATCGTTTGTACTGAAATGGTTGTGCTAGCTTAATGTGGGTCAAACTTCATCGAACCCATTGCCAAATTTGATGAAATTCCTTTTTTTCACACATTCATTGAAATTCATTCGGAGCAAACCCACGTGAGATATAAAAAACCAATAGACTGATTTTTCCCGGGAATTCATCGCGTTAATTAAATCGATTCCAATGTCGCACTCTGTTGGAAACTGACACACGATCCAATTCAATCCTAACAATGTCAAACCCTGAAAAGTAACAATTAATCTATTTTATTTTGATGAATCATTTCCACTAGATTGCCAATTTAGAAATTCGTTTTACCGTGGGAAATTCAATAATGAACATTCGAAAACAATTTTCGCAGATGGTTCATCGGTACGGGCAGCATTTGTTGATTTGGTTTTTGTTGTAACAGCGGCATTATTTTCGGAATGAATTGCTAATGATATTTGATGGGCTTTCAACGAATGTATTTTCATTTGGATGAAAACATATGGTGGCACAATGATCGTTGTTCATACGGATTGTTCGTCCTAAGGCGATGCATAACTCAATTATTATTATAATTCAAGAAGAGAATGTTTCAGTTCAGATGTATGAAGGGTTTAAAATGAGATCGTTTCATTTAATTTTACTTCTGGTCCGGAATTTCCCTATGTCGTCTTGAATTTACACTTTTCGCGCGCTTGTTTTTATGCACAAGAGCGTTATCATTTCGCCCAAATGAATTTTGTGCTGAGAATGGTCTTAAACAATCAGGTTGAACACATAAATTAAGGGTTCGGGTTCAAGTTCGATAATGTCCGCCCGGTCGGCCGTAAACACGATGAATTTCGAATGGAAAGCCTAGAGTTTTGAAATTTCTACAGGATACGTTCCATTTTTGGATGCGCCTATAAAATTCGAAAATCGATTTAAAAAATACCGATCCAATCTAATTGAAACTTTGTAGTCAGATGTGAAATAACGACAAAAAGGTTTATGTGGAATTTCGTGAGTATGATAACACCAGAAGAATGAAAATTATTTTTTTCAAAAACTGCGGTATCTCAAAAACTATTCGGCATATCTTGGTGAAATTTCGTTCCTATATATGGGGCTCAACAGAAGATTCACGTGGAAAGAAATTTGAGTTGTATATATTCTTTGATTCCATCTCTTGACGTTCATAAAAGATATAATTTGTCACACTAACGGCCGGTTTCATTTACAGAATTTGTGGTGCGTTTCATAATACTGATTCGATAGTCTCGCCCCAGTATCAGATCAAGATCAATTTCCAACCTCAAATACGTTTTTTTTTTCAGGTTTCAGGAATTTTACGTGAAATTTTCCAATATCTCACATCTCGTGAATATCGTGAAATATAACGACTAAGAGGTGAGGAACCAGAGTGATTAAGATTACCGCCCACGTGATTAATTTGAACAAGCACACAAAGGTTTCTGACTTCAGTTAATCTCAACTTCTTTTTCCTACCGTTTTGCTTCATACGGAACCTTTTGATTGTTTTTGAGCGATCGTACTACTTACACGAGGGCTATATCATCTCGTCCCGATGTCTGTATTTATCGAATTTTGAACTGAAAATGTGCCATAACACGATAACTCTCGAACGGAACGTCCTAGAGACTTGAAATTTTCAGTGCGGATTCAGTTCCCAAATGCCGAGGTTAATATCGTAAATGGGCCGAATTCCACTAGGGGTTCCGTGAATATGGCCGTTCGAAGTTTTGTTTATCTGATCACTCCGAAACTACACATTCGACCGAGATGAAATTTTGCACTCATATAAAAAATGTCGTGTTCAAGATACTCACGAAATTTTGTCTAGATCGCAAGACCATAACCATAGAAACCATAGAAAATTATAACTTTGTAATGGAAAGGCCTAGGGACTTGAAATTTTCAAGATAGGTGTGGATCTCGAATGTCGTGATCACGTTCATCTATGAGCAAAATTATACAAGGGGTTCCGTAAATATGTTCGTTTGAAATTTAGTTTTCTTGATAATTTCAAAACCAAGGATTCGATCTTGACGAAATTTTTTATTTTGATGGAGAATGGGCTACATTTTGTCCAGATCGCATGACTAGAACTATAGAAAAGTAACTTTTGAACGGAAAGGCCTAGGGTCTTGATATGTTCAGGATAGGTTCGGATCGCGAATTTCACGTTCACGTACATCAATGAGAAAAATTAGACCAGGGGTTCCGTAAATATGGCCGTTCGAAATTTTGTTCCCCCTCGAAACTGCTGATTCGATCGAGGTGAAATTTTGCACTCAGATGGAAAATGACGTGTTCAAGTTACATGCAAAATTTTGTACAGATCGCAATGCCAGAACCATAGAAACCATAGAAAATAATAACTTTGTAATGGAAAGGCCGAGGGACTCGAAATTTTCAGAATAGGGGTGGATCTCAAATGTCGCGGCCAGGTTCATCAATGAGCAAAATTAGACTAGGGGTTCGGTAATATGGTCGTTTGAAATTTAGTTTTCTAGATCATTTCAAAACTACGGATTTGATCGTGACGAAATTTTGTATTTTAATGGGGAATGATATATTGAAGCTACATTTTTTCCAGATCGCATGACCAGAACCATAGAAACCATAGAAAATCATAACTTTCGAACGGAAAGGCCTAGGGACTTGAAATTTTCGGGGTGGGTTTGGATCGCGAATTTCGCGGTCACGTTCATCAATGATCAAAATTAGACCAGGGGTTCCGTAAATATGGCCGTTCTTTTTTTCCTGATGAATTTCGAAATTACTCATTGGATTGAAATGAAATTGTGCACATAGATGAAGAATAATGTATTCAAACTACGCTACGCATTACAAAGACCATAGATACCATAGATAATTCTAGCGAATTATCGAAAAAAAATCACCTAAAGCCTGACGTGAAGTCTGGAGTCTCTCCTTAGTTTGAAAATTTTTTTTAAAGCTGTCAAAAGTTTTTGAATTTGATTCTAAAACTGAATAATGCGAATCTACCTACAAGGTGGATGAACGAGCGTTCAAAAGCTCCTGACTTCACCGCAGTGCTTTTCAAATTTTTATTTCCAAATATCTGTAATTTTCGATTTTCTAGCCAAGAACGAACTAAAACGGTCAGGTTGAATTCGCAAATAATGGAGAATTCGTGGGCAAATTCAATTCTGTCCCTCTGATGCGCTACCTTCCGTTAACTCGTATAAGCCTCGAAAGAACCCTAGAGTTTTGAATTTTTCAGGGTACGTTCGAGGTCGGAATTTGCTGTTTATGTTCCATCCAATCCGTCGAAGGGTTCCGTAGATATAGCCATCTGAAATTTTTTCTCAAGAATTCGAAAAATACCAATCCGATCGAATGAAAACTTTGTAGTCAGCTCTATGATGATGAAACGAAAGTTCATGTGGATCGCATCATTAGATTTTTGAAATATTCTTTTACGAAACTTCGGTATCTCAGAATTCAGAAACTATTCGCCATACCCTGCTGATATTTTGTGTCTACATATTGGGCATCGATCAAATGAGTTATCTGGAAATTCACCTTTCTAGCTGTTCCATAAGTTCATGAAAATAAATTGACAGTCTTTGTCATAAACTGTTGTCCAATAAACTAACCTATAAAATAATCAATTCCATATTATTTTCTTCTCTTTTAGCTCTGAATTTCTTCATAACATTCCTTCAAAGCTCGCCTTATACTTTTCAAAACATTCTCAACATTGAAAATAATATTAGGACGTTAGAAGTTCTATTCCTTTCGGCGATAATGATTGGAAATTAGAGTAGAAATAATAAGAAAATTTTAAATTTACAGTTTTTTCCTGCAATGAGCGAACGTAAGTGGATGATAATTTGTTTGAAACCTACTCGCCTCATTTAGAATGAAAATTCCCCTTATCGATTTCAAGTAACCAAGACTTCTGCCGTTACACAACAATAATAATACATCTGATTCATAAGTACCATTCAAGTGAATTGGCATACAATAAGTGACCTATCCTACAATTTAGCATTTCCATTCAGCACATAATAACATGCAATTGAACTCTAATTGTACAAATTGATAAGGGTATTCATTAAAGAGGTAATGGAACTTCTTCGTCGCTAGGTGGGGCTACCCATAACCAATAGCCTTCCTTTGAATATGGTAACTCAGGAAATAATGGAACTATTCAAAAGGAAAATTGTCATTTATTGAAACGTGCAGTACCTGCACAAGCTAACTTGATATGTTTGATACGTCGAGTTTCTTGACTACCGAATCATGGATACTTATATTTTCCTTCTTTTTTTCAATAACTTTCATTGGATTTACATAACCAGCGACCTCAGAATTCAGTGCATGCGTTGGGTAAACTCTCCGACGACTAGGATTCACATATTCAGCAGAATGGGCGATATATCGGAATTTCGTAATATACTTACTATATTAAGTACTGGAGAAGATCGAATATGGTTTCTTCTGAATCATAATTCAGAAATGGATTGAAAATTCTGTGGAACGATTCTAACTGGATTTCATTGCTTCTTCATATACCACCTTTCAAATCATACGAATTCTTTTTCAAAATCTATTACAGCATCATATTTTCGCTTTTTTCATACATATCATATCATTCTCTGATGAAAATAATCCAAAATTATAATCAAACTTGCTCTTCGTAGAAAAAATTGACGAAAAATGGAGTTGGGTGAGTGATTTTTCAAAAAACACAAAAACTCAAATAACTCGTAAGCTGTTGATTTTTGGATATCAATAAATATGGCTCAAATGACAGCAAATGAGTCATACTAACACGTCCTTCATGGTTCACGTCGAATTTGGAATCACCTTGTATACAAGGAAATTGTACAAAATGCTCAAAGTGTAATATTAGGTAATAACTAGCACCTTACTATAAAAGGAATCGGGATATGGGAAGGTAGGAATAAAGAATGAAAATGAGATTCACCTGATTAATTGTTGAATTATGATGAATTTTCCGGATTACGATTCAATAACGTTTGGTATGAATGGTCTTTTTCATCTTTTTGAGCGCTCGTACTACTTACACGAGGGCTATATCATTTCGTCACGATGTCTGTATTTTTCGAATTTTGAGCCGAAAATGGTCTCAATCGACTATGTTCGACTCACTTATGACGAATCCGTCGGAAAATTCGAGTCTGTCCGTCCGGCCGTCCGTAAGCACGATAACTCTCGAACGGATCAACCTAGAGACTTGAAATTTTCAGTGTAGGTTCTGATCCCAAATGCTCCGGTTGAGTTCGTTAATGGGCAGAATTCCACCAGGGGTTCCGTGAATATGGTCGTTCAAATTTTTTTTCTCCTGTTTACTTCGAAACTACAGATTCGATCGAGATGAAACTTGGCACTCAAATGGAGAATGAGGTGTTCAAGCTACATGTGAAATTTTGTCCAGATGGCATGACCAGAACCATAGAAACCATAGAAAATTGTAACTTTTGAACGCAAACGCCTAGGAACTTGAAATTTTCAGGGTGGGTTTGGATCGCGAATATCGCAGTCACCTTCATCAATGAGCAAAATTAGACTAGGGGTTCCGTCAATATTGCCGTTCAAAATTTTTTTTTCCTGATAGTATCGAAACTACTGATCTGATTGGAATGAAATTTTGCACCTAGCTGAGGAATAATGTTTTCAAACTACGTGCAATTTTGCATTTTGTCCAGATCGCATCACCAAGATCATAGATACCGTAGAAAATTCTAGCGAATTATCGAGAAGAAATTGATCAGCTGAAGCACTGACATGAAGTCTGGAGTTTCGGAAATTTTTTGACAGCTGTCGAAAATTCCTTCAATTGATTTCTAAAACTGGAAAATGCGAAACCACCTACAAGGTGCATGTACGAGCGCTCTAAAGCTCCTGCCCTCAGTGCAGTGCTTTTCGTAATTTTTTTTTGATCATCTGTTTAAATAATGAACGTGTCCTTCTACTGATATTGTTCTCTAAGGTCTTCGTGGCGGTCGCTGATTTTGATTTCGTTATGTTTATTCAGTATAACCTTGAAGAATTCGTTTTGAATAGGTTGGAATGATCGTAATTGGAAATTTTACTGCAAATTGGATTAGCGTAGAGGATAATTGGCCTAATACCTGCTTATAAATTCTAAGCTTGGATTAACGGCTGAGTTTGCTATGCCAACAAATTAATGGGAAGGCGCTACTAATCTGAAGAAATATTTTTTCGAGTTACTTCAAGGATGTGCTGGTTGAAGCTTAGAGATAGGCTCCTGAGTATTTCAATTGGTTTTTTCTTCTATTGTTTGGTTATGGAGTGTTAAAATTTTGGGGTTCGATACCTACTTATCGTTTATGTTGGTTAGGTTTGTTTTGGAATCATTCATTTTATTTTCCAGTGGTGATATTATACCTCCAAAAAGTTCAGGTGTTCTTGTAAATATTTACTTGATTGTGGTTTCGTCCAGTATTTTGAGGTGATGGCCAAGTCGTCCACGAAAAGATGAAGTTTTTTGTTTTGTGATTCAGGAATATCATTTACATGAATTTTGAACAGAACGGGGGATAGTAATCTCCCTTGGAAAACTGCCGCGGCAGTTGGAAACTCCACTTGTCTTGTTTTTGAGGTAGGATATAATGATTTCGATAAGAAATGATCGAAGGTTATTTTTGATCAATTCATAAATGATCCTCATGCCAACGTATCAAAAGTTTTATCTATGTCTAGACTGAGCATGGCTGTAATTTTGTTTATGTTGATATTTTTGGCAATTTTGTTAGTTAGCTTAGCAATTTGGAGTATGGTGTTATGAATTTCACGAAAGCCATAATGTTCCTCAGTTATTAGATTATTTTAGTTTCCGCTGGGGTTATCAGATTTTCGCCTGGGATATCTGTTGGGGTACTGTATATTGTACACCAATGTAGATAGAATTATGAAACTTCGAATGAATCTGATAGCACACAAGCTTTCCACCTAAAATTCAATACCAACAACACTTGTTTAGTGGTGAATCTTTGATTGTTAGTGGCGAACATTTCAAACTTAAATTGCCCATTTCTTTTATCGATAAAAAATAGTCGAAATTATTTTTACTGATTTCAACCAAAAATTTAGATTGAACTGGTTGATGAAAATGTCCATCACTTAGTTCCAAATACTTTTCACTTTTCCTTCTGAAAGAATTGAATGATATAGGTATTTGGAGTGGAGCTCACAATTTTTTGAGCGCTCGTACTACTTACACGAGAGCTATATCATTTCGTCACGATGTCTGTATTTTTCGAATTTTGAGCCGAAAATGGTCTCAATCGACTATGTTCGACTCACTGATGACGAATCCGTCGGAAAATTCGAGTCTGTCCGTCCGGCCGTCCGTCCGGCCGTCCGTCCGGCCGTCCGTCCGTCAGCACGATAACTCTCGAACGGATCAACCTAGAGACTTGAAATTTTCAGTGTAGGTTCAGATCCCGAATGCCTCGGTTAAGTTCGTTAATGGGCCAAATTCCACCAGGGGTTCCGTAAATATGGCCGTTCAAAGTTTTGTTTCCCTGATTACTTGAAAACTACAGATTCGATCGAGATGAAATTTTGCACTCAGATGGAAAATGAGGTGTTTCAGCTACATGCGAAATTTTGTCCAGATCGCATGACCAGAACCATAGAAGACATAGAAAATTGTAACTTTTGAACGGAAATGCCTAGGGACTTGAAATTTTCAGGATAGGTGTGGATCTCGAATGTCGTGATCACGTTCATCTATGAGCAATATTATACAAGGGGTTCCGTAAATACGGTCGTTTGAAATTTTGTTTTCTCGATAAATTCGAAACTTCGGATTCGATCGAGATGAAATTTTGTATTTTAATCGAGAATGATATATTGAAGCAATATTTTGTCCAGATCGCATGACCAGAACCATAGAAACCATAGAAAATTGTAACTTTTGAACGGAAAGGCCTAGGAACTTGAAATTTTCAGGGTGGGTTTGGATCGCGAATATCGCGGTCACGTTCATCAATAAGCAAAATGAGACTAGGGGTTCCGTAAATATGGCCGTTCAAAATATTTTTTTCCAGATAGTTTCGGAACTACTGATCGGATTGGAATGAAATTATGCATCTAGCTGAGGAATAATGTATTCAAAGTACGTGCAAAATGTTGTCCAGACCGCATCACCAAGACCATAGATATCGTAGAAAATTCTAGCGAATTATCGAAACAAAATTGATCAGCTGAAGCACTGACATGAAGTCTGGAGTTTCGCCTAAGTTTCAGAATTTTTTTGACAGCTGTCAAAAATTCCTTCAATTGATTTCTAAAACTGGAGAATGCGAATCTACCTACAAGGTGCATGTACGAGCGCTCAAAAGCTCCTGCCTTCACGGCAGTGCTTTTCGTAATTTTTCGTATATTTTCTAGAACTGAGGTGGTCCAGATCAAGAATAGCTGAAACTGGATCAGTTATAATTAGTATTCAATCAGATCCTGAAAAAAAATCATCAGAGACTGAATAATTCAATTCTTCCTGTTTGGTATAAAATAGGTAAATGTACTACTATTGTTTGATCTATTCTTCTGAGACTTCTAAAATGCCATCAGAAGGTAAGAAGATTTCTGTAGGTACTGGTTCGAATACAGAGTTACCTGAAAAATTTTCTTTTAGCGTATTCGGACTCTAGAAAAGTTGTTTCTAATGGAATCAATCATATCCACTAACAACGAAAATTTTGCATGTCCGCAATAAAATATTCCTCCCCTTTTGATCGCGTCCAACCCCCTCGTCATTCACCGAAATCGAATAGGTCCTTCCATAATTGAAACGATAATAATACAGTCACGAAAATCGCCAGACTTCGAAGTGACATTAGTTGCGACAATTGTCAAGTTATGCCTGATTGATGATTATCGGTGACATCACACGATTATAAATTGAACCGTTCATTTCAATAGGGCGATTCCATAACGAAGCACAATGAACAAAGCGATAGATAATTAAATGGGTTGATTAAATTCGTTTATTAGTTCCGGACGCAGGAATTACGTGCTGTAGACAACTATACACGAGTACCTGGGTAAATAGCCAGTTGGTTATTATAGCTTGGTCATGTCCGCTGTTAACTAATTTTTTTTTGAGAACTCCATTTGGTTGTTTTAGGAAGCGAACATTGAACTGCTATTTTTTTCGCATTTCGACTGATGGTGTGTTATTTCAATGAATTCAAATTCGTTTACTGAAGTGACACCACATAGACATGTCACTAAACTATAATATTTATATTGATGTCACTTTCAATGAAAAACTGTTCGAAAAAAAAATATTTATTGAAATAGTAAAAACTTTGTTGTATATTTTGAAAGTAAAATAATTCAATTCTCAAAACTTTACACCAAATTTATTCAATTGGACCTGTTCTCCTGAAATTAATTTTGATTTTACATCTGCATTTTGAATGATCTTGAAGTGCCACCAGTACTTGCTGATAAAATACATGTTTTGAAATTATTTTAGTTCAACTAAAATAATGCTTCATTTTTAGACTGTCCAAAAGCAGAGGCTGATGAAACAACTTCTTGCCAAAGTGTTCACTTTTTCACATCTTTGACAAGTCCCAATTGGCCCCGAATTGTTTTTTCGATTTTGACCACTAGGAGCGCTCGCAGCTGGCGAGGATCCGATTTCCGTTTGACCTCGTCGAATAAATCACGTCTAACAATTGAAACCCATTCGGCTCTATTCTAGACCGGAATTATAAACGACCGAATAAGCAGTAAACATTGATTGTAGCCAATAATGGAATATTGTTTCACGGGCCACCAAACTGAATTCCAGGCCGTAATTTAATTTGCTCCACGTCGATTGGCGGCAGCGAGAGCAGCACAGGGTTTCGGCCGTTTCCATGGTGAGCGGAAAATGGGAAAATGGTGGTTTGGACGGTCACTGCAGAACTCCGGGAAAAAAGTTATGGCGTTGTTTTTTTGGGGTTTGAATTGGCCTCGAAACGAGTTGTAAATTTTATGAGATCGTATAGTACTTTCATCTGAAATTATCTATTCAATGGAACGAAAAGTCTTCATTTTACAGTTAACTTGTTATTATTATTCGAAGTGAAGGGTTACTAGAGCGCCTCGGCCTGAAGAGCATTCTATGCGTCGGCCTCCAATAGCGTACCATTTCTCCCAGGAGTTTCTTCCTCCTTACACAGAATGTACACTAGTCGTTTTCAGTTGAAACTAGAGATCAAGATAGATTTTTGAAGGTGCTTGCTACTCGAACTCTTCTTCATGAATATCATTGACTGAGCCACAGAAAGGTTCTGATCCTTCAATGGGAGTTTCGGTCCCTTCATTCATCAAATTCATTTATGGTTTAATTTCCGAAAAAAATTGAGGGTGGGGTGTTTGGTCAGATATTTCAATATCTCGTTTGTTTTCACCCATCTGAATATTCTGATTGAAGCTTCATGGGTTATTCCTACGTGTCAAAATGATTTTTGAAACAATTTCCCGATATCAAGAGTTGGTTGACACAATATTATATTTCCAAGAGTGCAGCTCACGGGTTGAAATTAATATTGCAAAAATATGGGCGCCAAGTGGTTTTCATAATAATACAAACCCTTGAAGATACTCTACGTTAACCACCAAATAGCTTGATGCCAGAAAACTGAAGGGAATCTATAAGGTGCAATTATAACTATTTTATGTATTATAGTATTGATATTAACACCGTTCAATCAATCGATATTAGTTCGGTGTTATGTGTGCAAGTTCTAAATAATGATTTAGATCATTTAAAATCACAGGTACCTGAATTGTATGACTGCCGGTACTCGTTTACATCAACATCAATAAAAATCAGAAATATGGATTACACAACGGCCAATTAAATTTCAATGATCAATAAGAAAAATATTAACAACCCTTATGTGCAATTCGGGTAGATGCTGAACCAAACTTGATCGTGATCGTTAGAATAGCTAGAACCCAAATCCAAGCTCCAGATCAAAAACTTAAATCAAATGCAGACTTTTGAGTATAGAATTCAGAGAAAAAAATTTAGAAAAGCACTGCCGTGAAGTCAGGAGCTTTTGAGCGCTCGTACATGCACCTTGTAGGTAGATTCGCATTCTCCAGTTTTAGAAACCAATTGGAAAGATTTTGACAGCTGTCGAAGAAAATTTCAAACGATGGCAAAAATCCAGACTTCAAGTCAGTGCCTAGGTGACCAATTTTTTTTTCGATGATTCGCTAGAATTTTCTACGGTATCTATGGTCTTGGTAATGCGATCTGGACAAAATTTCCCACGTAGTTTGAATACATTATTCTTCATCTATGTGCGAAATTTCATTCCAATTCAATAAGTAGTTTCGAACTTATCAGGAAAAAAATTGTTTGAACGGCTATATTTACGGAACCCCTTATCTAATTTTGCTCATTGATGAACGTGACCGCGAAATTTGCGATACGAACCTATCCTGGAAATTTCAAGTCCCTAGACCTTTCCGTTCGAAACTTATGATTTTCAATGGTTTCTATGGTTCTGATCATGCGAACTGAAAAAATTAAGCTCCAATATATCATTCTTAATTTAAATACAGAATTTCGTCACGATCAAATCCATAGTTTTGAAATTATCAAGAAAACTGAATTTCAAACGGCTATATTTACGGAACCCTTAGTCTAATTCTGCTCATTGATGGAAGTGACCGCAACATTAAAGATCCAAACCTATCCTGGAAATTTCAAGTCCCTAGGCCTTTCCATTACAAAGTTATAATTTTCTATGGTTTCTATGGTTATGGTCATGCGAGCTGGACCAAATTCTGCATGTATGTTGAACAAGTAATTCTCCATCTGAGTGCAACATTTAACCTCGATCGAATCTGCAGTTTCAAAGTAATCAGGAAAACAAAATTTCGAGTGGCCATATTTACGGAACCCCTCGGCGAATTTTGCCCAATAACGATCTTAACCGCGGCATTCGAGATTCAAACCTACTCTGAAAATTTCAAGTTTCTAGGACATTCCGTTCGAGAGTTATCGTGTATACGGACGGAGAGACTCGAATTTTTCGACGGATTCGTCATCAGTGAGTCGAACATAGTCGTTTTAGACCATTTTCGGCTCAAAATTCGAAAAACATCAGACATCAAGACGAAATGATATAGCCCTCGTGTAAGTAGTACGAGCGCTCAACAAAAAGAATGAAAAATCACATAAAACTATCGAGCGTTTATTTACTTTGGATTATGAAAGACGACTCGTAAAGAATCTTGTCAAATTATTCGTTATTCACGAATTGAAAGGAAATTTCGCCATTTCTCTCCAAAATACGGAAACCGAGAAAATGGAAAAAAGGAAAGACGCCAAATGGATAGGGTAATCCATCTAATAATATCACCGATTTTCCAAACTTAAAGTAAGTACCTACACAGTTTTCAGAGCAAACTTGAACTGACCGAAAATTGAATTATCAGCACATGTCTTCAAACTTGTTGAAACAAAAAAAATCTTAAAAGCACTGCCGTGAAGTCAGAAGCTTTTGAGCGCTCGTACATCCACCTTGTAGGTAGATTCACAATATCCAGTTTTAGGAATCATATGAAGGAATTTTCGAAAGCTGTCAAAAAAATTCTCAAACTTAGGCGAAACTCCAGACTTCATGTCAGTGCTTCAGCTGACCAATTTTTTTTCGATAATTCGCTATAATTTTCTACGGTATCTTTGGTCTCGGTGATGCGATCTGGACATTATTTCGCACGTAGTTTGAATACATTATTCTTCAGCTAGGTGTGAAATTTCTTTCCAATACAATGAGTAGTTTCGAAATATTTTGAACGCCCATATTTACGGAATCCGTAGTCTAATTTTGCTCAGTGATGAACGTGACCGCGAAATTTGCGATCCAAACCTACCCTGGAAATTTCAAGTTCCTAGGCCTTTCCCTTCGGAAGTTATAATTTTCTATGGTTTCTATGGTTCGGGTCATGCGATCTGGACAAAATGTTGCTTCAATATATCATTCTCGATTAAAATACAAAATTTTATCTCGATGGAATCCGTAGTTTCGAAATTATCGAGAAAACAAAATTTCGAACGTCCGTATTTACGGAACCCCTAGTATAATTCTGCTCATTGATGAACGTGAACGCGACCTTCCAAATCTACGCCTATCCTGAAAATTTCAAGTCCCTAGGCTTTTCCGTTCGAAAGTTATGATTTTCTATGGTTCTGGTCTTGCGATCTGGAGAAATGTAGCTTGAATATATCATTCTCCATTAGTATACAAAATTTCGTCACGATCGAATCTGTTGTTTTGAAATTATCAAGAAAACTAAATTTCAAACGACCATATTTACGGAACCCCTAGTATAATTTTTCTCATAGATGAACGTGATCACGACATTCGAGATCCACACCTATCCTGAAAATTTCAAGTCCCTAGGCGTTTCCGTTCAAAAGTCATAATTTTCTATGATTTCTATGTTTCTGGTCATGCGATCTGGACAAAATTTCATTTGTAGCTTGAACACCTCATTCTCCATTTGAGTGCAAAATTTCATCTCGATCAAATCTGTAGTTTCCAAGTAATCAGGAGAACAAAATTTTGAACGGCCATATTTACGGAACCCCTTGTGGAATTTTGTCCATTAACGAACTCAACCGAGGCATTCGGGAACTGAACCCACACTCAAAATTTCAAGTCTCTAGGTTGTTCCGTTCGAAAGTTATCGTGCTTACGGCACATTTTCAGCTCAAAATTCGATAAATACAGACATCGTGACGAAATGATATAGCCCTCGTGTAAGTAGTACGAGCGCTCAAAAAATGTTTCAAAGGTGAACTACCGACTCATCCATCAATTATTTTTTTTACACTATTCTTTTTATCACCAGGTGTCTATCTAGTGTCCCACACTATGTATCTATCTATCTCATCTCATAGCCCCTTTTAAGAATTGCTGTACCTACCAAAACCCAATGGAAAATCATTCAATTATCGCCTTCACCTGAACAGTTTATCGACAGAACTTATCTCCACCTCTGGCAAAATATTCATGAGGGCCTCTAATCAGAACGCTTTTATTTGATCTCAATAACTTCATTGAATGAACTATAATCATTAATCTATTATCTGAAATCGTTTTGCTGAAATGTAGAAAATAGTTACGAGAAAGTTACGAAGATATACGTGGTCGATATGATGAGATGGTATCTCTCAGTTCCTCGTTCCTCGTAGGAAATCACGAAGTAGGTAGGTACTACGTAATGGAAAAAGTCTTGGAAATAATTATATTCTGTTTTGTTCTCTTCTGTTGAACTTTCATTTGAGCTAGAATGTTTCATTGATCATTTTGACTTTGGTACACGTAATTGTAAATCTATTCATTTATATAAATTGAAAGAGTTGTTTCAACTTTCATGCGATATTTTTCTCTCTATATACAATATGCCGATAATATCTATGCACTTCCTTTTAAGGTGTTTCTGGGGTACCACTTCACTATAATTCAAGAATTATCCCTACAAATCTTGCAATGCTCAATCGAATTTGAGTGGATTCGATAAATTTTGAAATAGTCTTCATCACTTATTTCTGGAAAAATTACTGTAGCCTCCAGAACGATGAGAAAAGTGGTTAAATTTTTTTCAATTTTTATTTTGAGCTTTTTCCCAACAAAAACCGACAGTTTGAACATTGCGGAAGACGCACCCTAATTTGAAGTTACACATAGTTACAACATATTATACAACCAACACCGAGAACTTGAGAGAACGTTGTTCCCTGTTTGTTGATTTACCTATCAGATCCAAGATACTCTATTATGACGTCACGATAAGTCGCGATTACTCCGTTGTTTGCATGTCTACCTGAATTTTTTTGAAAAATCATATATTTTACTTCAGAAAAAACTATGCATGCACAATATTTCATCCAAATATTTTATCACTATATCTCAACTACAAGCACATTCGAACCAAATTTACGTGATCGTGATCTGGCCAATTATGAAAAAACTAAGCCACATTGTTCAATTTAAACTGGGTTAATGTGAAAAATATAACCGAGTGATATCAAAATATTTCGTTCGAAAAATGTTTATGCAAAATTTGAACCGAATATAGTATCATGGGTATACCTACTTTCCCAAATATTTACCTCAAAAATTACGAACATTGGAAATTAATTCCAGCACTTTGTTTTTCGATGTTTTGTTATTCGATGGAAAAAAACTTAATTATTAATTAATTATTCCCTTTTTCCTCCTCTTGATCTAATTCGTTTTTTTTTTTTTCATTCCAGGAGGTTCGGAAGGAGGCGAACAAGATTCTGAAAGTGCAGCGTCGAAGAGAAGAAGAAGTCGGACCAACTTCAACAGTTGGCAATTGGAGGAGCTCGAAAGAGCTTTCCTGGCTAGTCATTATCCCGACGTCTTCATGAGAGAAGCACTAGCCATGAGACTGGACCTGAAAGAAAGTAGAGTAGCGGTAAGTTGGAAAAATGAATATTAATACTACTATGAAATCTACAGGAGAAATATACTTCTGTGAGTAAATTTCATCATAATTTTCCGATGTCGATGTCACTTGAAGCGTTATTTCTTATCCGGATTAGTTAAATAAAAATTTACAAAAGCACTGCCGTGAAGTGAAGCTTCTGAGCGCTCGTTCACCCGCCTTGTAGGTAGATTCTCATTCTCCAGATTGAGAAACCAATTGGAAAGATTTTGACAGCTGTCAATGAAAATTCCGATAATTCGCTAGAATTTTCTACGGTAACTTTGGTCTTGGTGATGCGATCTGGACAAAATTTCCCACGTAGTTTGAATATATTATTCTTCATCTATGTGCAAAATTTCATTTCAATCCAATAGGTAGTTTCTAAATTATCAGGAAAAAAATTGTTTGAACGGCTATATTTAGGGAACCCCTAGTCTTGATGAACGTGACCGCGAAATTCGCGATCCGAACCTATCCTGAAAATTGCAAGTCCCTAGGCCTTTCCGTTTGGAAGTTATGATTTTCTACGGTTTCTATGGTCCTGATCATGCGATCTGGAAAAAATGTAGCTCGAATTATCATTCTCAATTTGAATACATAATTTCGTCACGATCAAATCCATAGTTTTGAAATTATCAAGAAAACTGAATTTCAAACGGCCATATTTACGAAACCCCTAGTCTAATTTTGCTCATTGATGAACGTGACTGCGACATTCGAAACCCACACCTATCCTGAAAATTTCAAGTCCCTAGGCCTTTCCATTACAAAGTTATAATTTTCTATGGTTTCCATGGTTCAAGTCATGCGAGCTGGACAAAATTTCGCATGTAGCTTGAGCACGTAATTTTCCATTTTGGTTTGGGGGTTGAAATCGGGCAATAAGGTGGGAATAATTATTGAAAAATCATCGAACCTCGAAATGATATAATGATCGAGTTTTTCATCAAGGAGTTTTTCTCTTTATTGCTCGTGAGATATGAAATAGCGTACTTCAAATATACCGTTAAGTGTCAGGGTCAATTCCCGTAAACAAATGTGGGACTTGATAATGGAACAATTATATCATAATCCCCTCTTGTGATGTTACTGAAAACTTAAGCCTCTTATTGGTAAATCAAAACTTCCTAGGGTGGCAATCATTCATTGCAGCTTTTTCTCTTTCAGACAATTCCATGCAGACTCTGAATAGAAAAAAATCATAGACTGATTTCGAGTCTTCTCACATCAACTTTTTTATCTATTCCACATTTGTGACAAAATGGAACAATTGCTCTGTTGAATTGATAGATTGATCTGATAGGTACTTACTTTATTTGTCGAAATTTCCTAGAATCGCCTCTAATCTCTTTCACAGTTTATTCTTCTAATGAATGTCTAAATAACACCGTTACTTTAAAAAATTATAAAAAGCACTGCCGTGAAGACAGGAGATTTTGAGAGCTCATTTATCCACCTTGTAGGTAGATTCGCATTTTCCAGTTTCAGAAACCAATTGAAGAAATTTTTGACAGCTATCAAAAAATGACAGCAGCTCTTTGTCAATTATGTCGAATCAGCTGTTACAGAAATAGAAGGATTTTTTATTCAATGATTCGTTGGAATTTAAAATGGTTCTGTTTATGCGATCTGGAAAAAATGTAGCTTGAATAAATCATTCTCCATTAAAACACAAAATTTCTTCACGATCGAATCCGTTGTTTTGAAATTATAAAAAAAAACTAAATTTCAAACCATCGTATTTACGGAACCCCTGATCGAATTTTGCTTTTTCCGTTGGAGAGTTATCGTAAACCTTGTCGATTTAGACCATTTTCGACTCAAAATTCGAAAAATAAAACATCGTGAAGAAATGGTATAGCGGTCGTGTAAGAAGAACGAGCGCTCAAAAATTAGTATTGTGGGTCATTAAGGAATTCCGAAAACCTCGAAATTTCAGAGTGCTTCAAGTTGCGTAGGTATCTCAAGATATCAATTGACCTTACCTAGGTGTTTGGGTCGATCCTAATAAATTAATTAGGATTTAAGAAATTCTTCATCTCAGGGTGTCCAAGTCTTACATTTATCCTAAAAATTGGCATTAGTCATTGAAGGAAAATCCTAGATTTCGGGAACTGTTGTTTTGTATTGGCACTACGAAATGGTCTATCATCTTATTGAAGAGAAGTAGATCAACCAATAAATAAGAAAAAAAAATTACGAAAAGCACTGCCGTGAAGGCAGGAGCTTTTGAGCGCTCGTACATGAACCTTGTAGGTAGATTCGCATTTTCGAGCGGCCATATTTACGGAGCCCCTGGGCGAATTTTGCCCAATAACGAACTTGACCGCAGCATTTGAGATTCGAACCTACCCTGAAAATTTCAAGTTTCTAGGTCATTTCGTTCGAGAGTTATCGTGTATACGGACGGCCGGACGGACAGACTCGAATTTTTCGACGAATTCGTCATCAGTGAGCCGATCCTTGTCGATTGAGACCATTTTCGGCTCAAAATTCGAAAAATACAGACATCGTGACGAAATGATATAGCCCTCGTGTAAGTAGTACGAGCGCTCAAAAATATGAAATCATAAAATTTCCATAAATTTTTCATTTGATTGAGAGGTTACGGACGACAATTATTACTTCCATAAAAACTGATTGAAATATAAATCGAGTTTGAGTGGATTGGATGAAACTTCAAATAGTGAAGAAACAAAGCTAACTTTCATTATTTCGTCATGTCCATCCGCCTGTCCGTATTTCACTGCAATTTTAGTCGAAAACTATAGTAGTACTACAAACATAAAATTTTATCAAACGATATAGAATATATAGTAAGATCCTGAAAAAATTCTGAGGGTACACCTAGGGGGGTTAAATAGGTCTACAAAAGGGTTTCCCCCGATTGGGGTGGAAAATTTTGGAAAAATTCAAGAAGTGTGGTTTAAATGAGGTATTATGTTGTGTAGATTTTGTGGTATGCAATGTTTTCGGATTCGGTCTATAACTACACAACTCTTCACTGTAACTACACGCGTAATCGGCTTCCTTCGTTTTTGAGCGCTCGTACTACTTACACGAGGGCTATATCATTTCGTCACGATGTCTGTATTTTTCGAATTTTGAGCCGAAAATGGTCTCAAACGACTATGTTCGACTCACTGATGACGAATCCGTCGAAAACTTCGAGTCTGTCCGTCCGGCCGTCCGTATACACGATAACTCTCGAACGGAATGTCCTAGAAACTTGAAATTTTCAGGGTAGGTTCGAATCTCGAATGCCGCGGTTGAGTTCGTTATTGGGCAAAATTCGCCGAGGGGTTCCGTAAATATGGCCGCTCGAAATTTTGTTTTCCTGATTACTTTGAATCTACAGATTTGATCGAGATGAAATTTTGCATTCTAATGGAAAATGAGGTGTTCTAGCTACATGCAAAATTTTGTTCAGCTCGCATCACCAGAACCATAGAAACCATAGAAAATTGTAACTTTTGAACGGAAACGCCTAGGGACTTGAAATTTTCAGGATAGGTGTGGAACTCGATTGTCGTGATCACTTTCATCTATGAGCAAAATCATACTAGGAGTTCCGTAAATATCGATACATTTTTGCCAAACTATCGTAAGTCGCAACGTACCACGTTGAGGCTTACGATATTTTGGTATCGATATGGTCCTTTGAAATTTAGTTTTCTTGATATGTAATTTCAAAACTACAGATTCGATCGTGACGAAATTTTGTATACTAATGGAGAATGATATATGTATTCAAGATACATTTCTCCAGATCACATGACCAGAACCATAGAAACCATAGAAAATCATAACTTCCGAACGGAAAGGCCTAGGGACTTGAAATTTTCAGGATAGGTGTGGATCTGAAATGTCGCGTTCACGTTTATAAATGAGCAGAATTATACTAGGGGTTCCGTAAATACGTTCGTTTGAAATTTTGGTTTCCCGATAATTTCGAAACTACGGATTCGATCGAGATGAAATTTTGTATTTTAATCCAGAATGATATATTAAAACAATATTTTGTCCAGATCACATGACCAGAACCATAGAAACCATAGAAAATTGTAACTTTTGAACGGAAAGGCCTAGGAACTTGATTTTTCAAGGTTGGTTTGGATCGCGAATATCGCGGCCACTTTCATCAATGAGCAAAATTAGACTAGGGGTTCCGTAAATATGGCCGTTCAAAAAATTTTCTCCTGATAATTTCGAAACTGCTGATTGGATTGGGATGAAATTTTGCACCTAGCTGAGGAATAAGGTATTCAAACTACGTGCCAAATTTTGTCCAGATCGCACCACCAAGACCATAGATACCGTAGAAAATTCTAACGAATTATCGAAAAAAAATTGATCAGCTGAAGCACTGACGTCTGGAGTTCCGCCTAAGTTTCAGAATTTTTTTGACATTCCTTCAATTGATTTCTAAAACTGGAAGATGCGAATCTACCTACAAGGTGCATGTACGAGCGCTCAAAAGCTCCTGCCTTCACGGCAGTGCTTTTCGTAAATTTTTTTTTTACTTTTAGAGTTATATTTCGCAATATTCGCAAACAATACAACTACAAGGCACAAGGTGGTTTTCTTGAAAAATTCCGATACGTAATGAAGTGGAACTAAGAGTTAAAATACTGAATAGGTACGTGAGTCACCACCATTCCTCTTCATTGCATTTCCAACAATAATCAATTAACCGAACAAAATTCAACACAAACGTGCAACACCTTTGCGGAAGCACATTCAATAAATTTATGAACATCCACCCCCTCGTGCGGATCGCAGCAACCCCGCACATGAAATCGGCATAAATCAGTAGTTGTTATCGCCGTGTTCACGCACTAAAGAAGCCATCCAGACTACAAAAGGAACACGTGTCGGGGCTGTAAAACTAACCCTGAACATTGCTCGGCTCCTAATCTGAATATAATTATGATTGTGCTCTTGATCTGAACGCACGGTATTAATAGGAAGTTTTGATGTAATATATTATAGGAGAAGAAGTGTAATAGCAAAATAATAACCGCACTTAAATTTTATTTTATTCAAATGTGAGGCACGGAAATCTGTTATAAAAATGCAAATAACACGTTCAATTCCGCAGGAAAGGCCAGTGGTGGACTGGCGCTTAATGCTCTTGTGACAGACTAGTCTTTATTGGCCCCTTCACTCGGCTCTAGACATTTACTCCCAAGGTTATTCTCTTAATAATTTGAAGTCCATGGTTCCGAAAACTTAGCTTTAACCGCATAATTCGTTAAAATAAAACAAAATGTTGGTTACAATGAAATTGAAGAATATGAACACAAAAAGCGATCAAGTGTTAGACCTTCTCTGATATGTCGTCCTTCCTAATAGAGGTTCTCGACGACGCTCAAGGCGCACAACAAATGGCACTGTCTCTGGTGTGAGGTCCCAGAACAGGCGTGTCTGTCTCGTTTCGTGCCAGTGAATAGTAATGGTAATAGCGTGAAATCGAGAAAATCTAATATAAAACACATCTCATTCAAACCAATTTTCGTTGAAAGAGTTTGGGGAGTGCATGCCCTATTATTACGTCATGCCATAGCGGTCATAGAAGACACCTGCCTCCCAAATTTCATCAATATCATGCCAATAGTCTGCGATTAAAATGGTCGTGACAGACGTATTGACATAAGGGTTCCGTTTCTGCCATTTTGGCTATGGATTTATGAATCCTTGGTTTTTCGAAGCATCCTAATTAATATATTCACGAAGTACGCTCATTTGAAACGAATGCTTGAATGGAAAAGTTGCTTAAGGCTTAAGACTCGAGTCGACCGCATAGATGAGCTCCTTGTTAGAGATGACATTAGTTATGTTGACATTATTCTTATGCGAAGTGAAGACCACCGATTTAACGAAGCTCCAGAAGAAGCGCAAGACAACCATGCTGTCGAATTTTTCGTGAAGAGTTTCTATTGTTGCATGTGCTGTGTGGCTGGTAGCGCAGTCTTGTTGGAACCACATATTCATATCAAGGCCATATAAAATTGGTCATCGCCCAGTACCTTTCCCCGATAACGATCATGGCGCACCAGTTTCATTTGGGAAGATAATCCTGACAGTCCAAAATCCACACCAAACAGTGGCTTGGACAATCAACTATGAGATTGACCGGAACGAACGCCCGCGAAGAGGAAGTTTGGGACTTGCAAGAAATTTTACCGACTTCGACCTATGTGCTAGACTTGAAAATCATTACGAATGGCAACATAGAACGCTGTCTGCTCAGCTTGCGTGCCGAAGTGCCACTCGGCCAGCGAACTGATTACAAATGTCTTATTGTTCCAGATTCATCACCCCAAAAATTTCTCCTTGGTTTCCACTATTTCATTATTTGAAGAATCAGTTAATGCCTTAGGATATTCTGAGTGAAATGGTTCTAGAATTGGCTGCAGTTTCAGCACGTCCTTACCGAAGCTTTCGAACCTCTTCATTACGGACCTGCAGTCGTCGTTTTTCACTTCATCTAGACGATTTTGTCAGTTCTGATGAAGTCATTATGTGATCGTGCAATTTTTCCTTCTCTATCAGCGAATTCCGACGTTGTTCATTACCTACAGTCCGGCTTTATTTGAATAATTATTATTTTGCTCGGTGATTTGAATATCCATTATAATCTATCACAATCTTAATGCGGTTTTCATTCTGGCCTGCATGTGTTCGCGATTCTGTTATTATTTTCTTTGATGTGTTGATGAATACCCACACCGTTCGTTGTCGGTTTTCGGAATGAAAAATGCGTTAGTAATCAAGTTGGCGGTTGTTAGAAAATAATTAGTAGAGGAGGGAGTCACGCTAGTGTTTGTCTAGACTACTGTTGATTCTTGGGTGGACCTGCAAAGGATGTCATTTTGCGTAAAACATACAAGGGGCGTTTTCTGAGCAAGATTCTGAGAAGTCGACTCGACTGGATAACTTATTAATAATCTGTAATGAAGAAGGTACTCGAATGAACAATAATTGTTGCTCGCAAATATTTGAATATTTTCACGTATCATTTCTATCTGAACCATGTGAAATTATCTTGGAGAATCAATATAATGAAATTCAGTAAACCTAACCATTAGACCCCATAAAAAGATACAAGAAGATTCGGTACAAATAAAAAAAACAGGATGGATGCATGCTGAATTACATAATATTTCGGTCCGAAGTCGGGGTAAATGAGAGGAGCCACAACAGATGAGCTATATATAGCACAAAGATGCTCAAACTCAACAGTTGGCTCCTATTGCAAGAAAAGTCTATGGTTTTATATATTTTTTTGTTGATGCCCCATTTTACTTATTTCAAGAACGCCTCAGCGTGTTTAAATCGAACTTTCAAACACCATGGCAACAGCAACGACTCGAGAAACGTGAAGTCTAAATGACAATTCTTCGATTATCGATCTGACAGGAGTACCTTGTTACGCCAAAAAAAATATTACCTTTATTCAAACATTATTTAACAATTTCAATTCATCAATCAAGAGGAAATGGGAAGTGCAGTCGGAATTGTTTGAGATATTAATATTTCGATTCTTCAAATAGGCGGAAATGGTGTTTGAATTAATACTGTTGACATTCTCACAACTCAGTGAGGTTGAACTTCCATCAATGGCACTCCCAATAATGTTTGGAACATTCTTCTTATTGCTAATGCTCTCTTCAACGTAACCAGTCGCCATAGCGGACGTTTTCCATCCTACTCGTCTTTGGATTTCACCTATTGTCATGCCATTTTTTGCCATAATGGTAGCGGACGTCATCTGATGAACTTGTCATATTCTTTTCATACGCAACATTAGGTTTTTGCGGTTTTAACCGCGATTCTGCTTTACTTTTCGAAAAAACTATATAAGAATTCATTTTCAAGCACTGAGGTGACAATTCATTTTTGATGACAAATCGCAAATTGAGTTCTGTTTTTCTCATTACCATGACAACGAAAGGTATAGTGATCAAAAATTCAACCATTTTTGAGCGCTCGTACTACTTACACGAGGGCTAAATATCATTTCGTCACGATGTCTGTATTTATCGAATTTTGAGCCGAAAATGGTCTCAATCGACTATGTTTGACTCACTGATGACGAATCCGTCGGAAAATTCGAGTCTGTCTGTCCGTCCGTCCGGCCGTAAGCACGATAACTCTCGAACGGAACCATCTAGGGACTTGAAATTTTCAGTGTGGGTTCAGTTCCCGAATGCCTCGGTTAACTTCGTTAATGGGCCAAATTCCACCAGGGGTTCCGTGAATATGGCCGTTCAAAGTTTTGTTCTCCTGATTACTTGAAAACTACAGATTTGATCGAGATGAAATTTTGCACTCAAATGAAAAATGAGGTGTTCAAGCTACATGTGGAATTTTGTCCAGATCGCAGACCAGAATCATAGAAACCATGGAAAATTATAACTTCCGAAGGGAAAGGCCTAGGAACTTGAAATTTTCAGGGTAGATTTGGATCGTCGCGGTCACGTTCATCGATGAGCGAAAAGAGACTAGGGGTTCCGTAAATATGGCCGTTAAAAATATTATTCTCATGATAATTTCGAAACTACTGATTGGATTGAAATGAAATTTTACAACTAGCTGAAGAATAATGTATTCAAACTACTTGCGAAATTTTGTCCAGATCGCATCAACAAGATCATAAGTAATGTAGAAAATTCTAGCGAATTATCGAAAAAAAAATTGGTCAGCTGAAGCACTGACATGAAGTCTGGAGTTTGAGAATTTTTTTGACAGCTGTCGAAATTTTCTTCAATTGATTTCTAAAACTGGAAAATGCGAATCTACCTACAAGGCGGATGTACGAGCGCTCAAAAGCTCCTGACTTCACGGCACCGCTTGCTCTATTTCGAGCACTCCGGCTTCGCCGTCGTGCTCGAAAAATCGCGCGTGTTTCAAAGACCTTTTCATTCACTTATACTTTAATATACTATTTGACAATTCCCGAAATTGGAAATTTCGAAATAGAATTTAATTTAGTTTCTCAGCGTTCATCAAGAAATAGTGTGAAAATTTTGTATAAACATACAGGGGGATATAAAATAGAAAAGAATAATATATTGTCTGTTTATCCAATTCGAAATATACATGTAATGAAACATTAAACAATTTTTCAGAAGAAAAATTGTAATAGATAATTCACTAAGCAAGCCAACAAATCAATCCTTCTTACCCCAGAGAAAATACCAAATCTATCATTCGCAACTAAAGACCGGTTCCGACTTATCTAGTCTTATCAGTATAGCTCAGCGAGAATGAATTCGATGTAAGAAAACGTAAATAGAGAGACTGAATACGAAATTTTTCGTGAGGATTTCGATTTTCGACGCTACAACATGAAAAACCTAAATGTGAACCAATTTCCACATGTTGTCAATAAAATTTTCCCAGAGTTACCTAATATGCTGTCGAACACATTCATTCAATACAAATCAAGAAATGTAGCTTGGGTTTACCACATTTGAAGTTTTTTCGAATCAACTTAAACTCTCGAATTCAGGAATGAAAATAGAAAAACTATACTAGACAAACTGACAGCAAGCCAAAAAAAAAATATTATTCTAGTCAATTATTCAGACGAATAAGGTTGAAGCTTGAACCCGTGAATTCCATGTGTTATCATAATATTATACTCGTAATGTTTACATGTCTTTGTTTGGGGAGTTGATAAAACAGTTCATGATCTACAGATATTTGAGACAGTTGCTTTTGGAACGGACAGGTGCCGTGATTTGGGAAATTTTCTCAGATCCACGTTGCCTTATGTTTCAAGGTTTTCTGTTTCTCACATCGAATTTGTCATTTTGCTAATCTTACTGACGAGATCTGATATGGATCGAAACCGGTCTACGACTGCAGTTGATGAATTGGTTGGTCTGTTGGATCCATGAATTGATTTGTTGGCTTGCTATCAGTTTATGTAGTATAATTCATTCCTGAATTCGATAATTTCAGATGAACAGCCGCATATTATTCAACTTAAACTCGATTTACAATTCACAACCTAACTTGCCCAACTGGCATTATAAGGTTTGAAGCAGAGTATTAGATTGCTCATGATCAAATATGGATGGAATATTTTATCGGAGATAACTAAATATTCGGCCCCTTGTTAATGCCACTGGCATAATTATGAAGCTCGAGGATCATTAACATCAATATGACATCAATTTGATTATCAAAACAAATTTCATGTTATTAATCAGTTACAACAACACAAGAAAAAATTATTTGCGATGAGCGCATTTACCCCTTTTGACCCGAATCCTACCCAACATGGAAACGCCATGTTGTAAAAAAAACATTTCACAAACAGTTCTACATTTCTCTGATTTTCGATACCAAACTCATTGTGAACGATAAATCTCTTCACTAGATGAAAGTTAACGAACCACCAAGATCCACAATTGCCGATTTTGCCGGTTAAACCGAATCAATACGACCGTGGTTCTATTCATAATAAGATACCAAAATAACCGATCCTTATCAGAACCAGCCGAATGAATTCGAATGTTCGGCTTGAGAAACGACTTCGCTTTCATCCTCTTTTCCAGTAGTTAATGAACCGATTTCCCGTAGGTTCGCCGGGAAAGCGGAAGAGCTCCCCTCCGTGGAAAAGTCAGCGATTTTCACCCCGAGATACCGTCGGAATCGGCGCGCCAATAAGGTCCGCGTTCTGTGCAGGGTCAAAGGGAAGGGATGGACGATCCCGAGGGATCGATTCCACGAGGTTAGGAGATTGCGATACAAACTGATGCCGGGCAAAAGACCCTTTCATCCCCCGGAAATCGAAATGGGATGAAGCCTATTATTCCCGAATTGAAGGCGGTTAGATTTGGTTAGAAGTCGACACATCATCGACATGGGGGTTGTGGATGCGTATTGAAGGGACGTTTGAGGTATTTCGACTGAATTTATGGAGATTTGAAACCTCAACTTCTCAATTATTCTGTTTGGGCTGAACAAATAGTGGGTCATAGGTTTTTTTCCTCTTTGTATACCTGGAGTTTTTTCCTGTAAGATGCAGGAAAACTGTTTTCAATTTTTTTCTCATAAAGGAAGCGTGATACGACAAAAATTTACTGGTGCCTAAAAATCGATATTATTTATTTATAGAAAAAACGCCAATTTGGGAACTGTATGTATTGAACAGACACTTCAGAATGGAAAATTCGCTTTATTAAAATTAACATACGATAAAATTGGATAAAATGGAAATTTATCACATGAAGGAGCATTACTTCCTCCATATTAGCTGATCGAAAATATGAAATATTTTTCGATTATCATATCAAAGTCGTTATAAGTAATCTTTTACACTACAGATGATTCATAAACATGAGGAAAAGTATGTATGAATTTCCAAGTGACGTCAACAATGGACTGAATATTTCATTACACCTAATAAGAAATTAATATTTTTATAAATAAATTCCAAATGGACCTAGATTTTTCAAAAAAGATTGTGTTCGAAAAGAAAAAAAAGTAATATGAAAAAATTGTGTTGATGACAAACCGTTTCATTGATAGGTTTCTTGACTTTTCAATTCGTAATTCCTTATCTTCAAGGATAATTCCGTTGTTTTGGTACATTTCACTTGATTTATAAAACATTCGAATTTTGGGAGAAATGACAAAACTTGGAATATGGGACAACCGGCACAAATCGAAGAAATTTACCAAAATCCTGCCAAATCAACAGAATCGTGTATTTCACCAATTCAACATTCTGGGAGTATCGCTATGAACCCGACGACATAATTGAAAGATGGCGTGTCGTATACGTCGTTGAAATGAGTGATTTAATTTGGACAAGACATTAGCCAAACCACCACTCCCAAGTGTTTTGAAACGAATAACGTGCCATTATCGACACCGCACAACGCGATTAAGTTATTACGATCGAAAGAAGTTCGAATAATCTCTTCGATCGTGGATCTTGACAGCTATCCCTATAGAAAACCTTATGATGTTTGGGTTTGTGAAATTTGTCATTTTTTAAAGATCAAGATCAGATGCAGGAAATGTTTCTTTTTGCAAGTAAATTACCTGACATTTCATTCGGTATATTCTGAGATTTTTATCATTATCTCTAAGGTCGTTTCGTTTGCTTCGGTCAAAATATGAAAAAAGTTCTCACATAAAAATTCTTCCATTCGCAGTTAATACTTATTAAAATGAGTTTGTTATTAATTTCAAAAAATTCCATCGATTTCAATATAGTTTGCATAATTATTCCTATGATGTATTTTTCGTACATCCCATTCGAAAAACTGTTTTTTCGTTCAAAACTTGAACTTGATTAATTTATCGTGAAAAAGATGCATAATTGAAATATCTGAGAGTTATTGCAACGATCGTTTTCTACTGTAATATTTTTTGATGAAAATGAAATGATCAGTAAGTTACTGCTACAATAAATCGTCTATATCAAACACATACTGCCGAATTATTTGTTTCGTAGAGTCAAGCCGTACCCGTACCGTATGTAGAGGGGGGTCAGAGATGTTGAAACCCCCCGAAATTTTCCGGCAATAAAAATATGTCTCAAAAATCCCTGTTATTTTCAGTGAACATTCTCTAGTCAAACCATCGTTTTTTGGCATCTGAACTCTTGTAAATTGGGAGTTAAAAACGATCTCAACTGCGTCATGTGAAGATTAAATTTAAAAAAATTTGAATTTATATTTATTTAACGGAATTTTGTATATTTCATTCTCAAACTGAAATTTCGTGCTACCAATTAAGATGTGCATGTTATTCCTCGAAAAAAGTTTTTTATTATGATAGGAGGAAGATAAACTTGCGAATTTCGCCAAATCATCAATATTGAAGCATAAATTCTTATCTATCACATTACGCGAAACGGGCCTAACCAGCAATGAAAAATCATCGCTAACGAAATCTTCGTCACGGACCGCTCGAAGAACATCTATTCCGACGCTAATTCCACAACTTTTCCATCGATCCCCACCGATGATAAAATAAACCGTTAAAAGTTTCCCTAATTGACGTTCTCATCACATATTTTCGATCACGAATATCCGGAAGGAACCATAAATATAACACTTCGAACTTTGGGTCATTGAGGAGGCCGTATCTCACGAAACGTCTTCGTCCACCTGTCAGCGGCGAAATTTTCTTAGAATTTCCGTCAGATGGGACATCTTTATCTTCGCGGGGGTTGGATAGCCCGCTTAGTGACGTACGGGGACGAATCCGCCGAGGTCTGGGGTTGTATTGCACCCTGACACGAAACATAGCACCCCGCTGTACAAGCCTATAATTAACATGGTAATTTGGGGGCGTGAGGTTGGCAGTATGTCTTGCTGGCGTGTAGTGGCCAGCCTGGGCTCAGGGACGGATCGTGGGATATGATGAAGAAGGAAATGAATTGGATTTTCACGTTCTCCATGAAAATTATGAGTACAGGGAAGAAATAAACTGTATAATTATTACACTTATACATTAGAATCAAGTGAGCCACCTAGGAAGTGCTATATTTTAAGTGGATTCCCATTGGAAGCGTATAGATACATAGGCTGCAACCGAGGGATTGGAAAGCTCCTGGGTGTAGGGGAACCTGTGAAAAATTCTTATGAATTTAAGAATCACTAAAATTATATACTTAACATACATCCAAATTTTTTTCAGGAAGAGAAAACCGCATATTTCGTTTAATCAGGTGTGTTACACGATCATTGTTTGACATCAGTTCAGTCCGTCAGTATGATCAGAATAATGTGAAACTGAATATCCATTTTGAGTGGGAAACGTTTCATTCCAGGTTTTTTTGAAACAAGATAATTTGAACTGACATCAGTTTCAAAACAAGTGGAATAAAACAATCTGTATAAGAGTGGTTTTATACGATCAGTCTAACATCAGTGCAGTCCATCAGTCTGATCGGAATAATGTAAAACTGAATATCCATTTTGAGTGGGAAACGTTTTATTCCACGTTTTTTGAGCGCTCGTACTACTTACACGAGGGCTATATCATTTGGTCACGATGTCTGTATTTTTCGAATTTTGCGCCGAAAATGGTCTCAAACGACTATGTTCGACTCACTGATGACGAATCCGTCGTAAAATTCGAGTATGTCCGTCCGGCCGTAAGCACGATAAGTCTCGAACGGAACAACCTAGAGACTTGAAATTTTCAGTGTTGGTTCAGTTTCCGAATGCCTCGGTTGAGTTCGTTAATGGGCCAAATTCCACTAGGGGTTCCGTACATAGTTTTGTTCTCCTGATTACTTGAAAACGACAGATTTGATCGAGATGAAATTTCGCACTCAAATGTAGAATGAGGTGTTCAAACTACATGTGAAATTTTGTCCAGATCGCATGACCAGAACCATAGAAACCATAGAAAATTGCAACTTTTGAACGGAAACTCCTAGAGACTCTCGAATGTCGTGATCACGTTTTCACGTTTATCTATAAGCAAAATTGTAATAGGGGTTCCGTAAATATGGTCGTTTGAAATTCAGTTTTCTTGATAATTTCAAAACTACAGATTCGATCGTGACGAAATTTTGTATACTAATGGAGAATGATATATTCAAGCTACATTTTTCCAGATCGCATGACCAGAACCATAGAAAATCATAACTTTCGGACAGAAATACCTAGGGACTTGAAATTTTCAGGATAGGTGTGGATGTGAAATGTCGCGTTCACGTTCATCAATGAGCAGAATTATACTAGGGGTTCCGTAAATACGGTCGTTTGAAATTTTGTTTTCTCGATAATTTCGAAAC
Organism: Aphidecta obliterata; assembly: GCA_963966015.1. Classification (NCBI taxonomy): domain Eukaryota; kingdom Metazoa; phylum Arthropoda; class Insecta; order Coleoptera; family Coccinellidae; genus Aphidecta; species Aphidecta obliterata. Next base: position 21,756,937 of record OZ014431.1, on the reverse strand, counting down.
TACGGATTCGGTCGAGATAAAATTTTGTATTTTAATCGAGAATGATATATTAAAGCAACATTTTGTCCAGATCGCATGACCAGAACCATAGAAACTATAAAACTTCCTAAGGGAAAGACCTAGGAACTTGAAATTTTCAGTGTAGGTTTGGATCTCGGATGTCGTGGGCACGTTCATCGATGAGCAAAATTAGACTAGGGGTTCTGTAAATATGGCCGTTCAAAATATTTTTTTCCTAATAATTTCGAAACGACTGATTGGATTGAAATGAAATTACACCTAGCTGAAGAATAAAGTGGGTATTCAAACTACGTGTGAAATTTTGTCAAGCTCGCATCACCAAGACCATAGAAACCGTAGAAAATTCTAGGGAATTATCGGAAAAAAATTGGTCAGCTGAAGCACTGACATGAGGTCTGGAGTTTCGCCTAATTTTTTTGACAGCTGTCGAAATTTTTTCAATTGATTTCTAAAACTGGAAAATGGGAATCTACCTACAAGGTGCTCATAAGCTCCTGACTTCACGGCAGTGCTTTTATAATTTTTTGAAACAAGATAATTCAAACTGACATCAGTTTCAAAAAAACCTGGAATAAAACGTTTCCCATTCAAAACGGATATTCAGTTTCACATTATTTTGATCAGACTGACGGACTAACGGACCGAACTGATGCCAGACTGATCATGCAACACCACTCTTAAAGAGATTGTTCTTTTAGTCCATCCTTGCTGAGTTTGATTACTTGAAACAAATGAACGGCGCGATGAAATTTCCTGAAATTTGTCACGTGGTTCAAGGATTATGCGGCCCACACACGCTGAAGCATGCTGCGATGCAAGCATCGACTCTTATATTTCAAGATGCAAGTTACAGTGTGTGTAGTACTGAATCACGTATTTGGTATCAGTTGAAGCTTGCAGCGATGCAGAGTCTGGAATTCCATTCTGGTCGGCGAGCCACGACGCACAATCGGTGATACTGATGCAAGTTTCAGCGTGTATAGAGTTGCGTCGATGCGAAGACGAGAGACAATATTGTTTGAATAATAACTTCACCCGACTGTTCTTGTGTTTCATGAGCAACTGATGCAAGTTTCATGAATCCTGGAGTCGATGCATGGCATCGCAGCATGTTTCAGCGTGTGTGGAGCACTTTACTAAATCTACAAATCTAGAATAAAATGACTCCACCCATCTGAATGAAGAAAGTTTTGATCGAAATTATGACATAAGGAATGGACAAAAAAATACAAAAAAGGAACCGGAAATTTCGGAAAACTGAACCTATTCCCTTATTCCAATTGAGCAGCATATTTTCCATTATTTGTATTTAACGGATGTTTCCTTCAGAGCTTTAATCGTTCGTGGATTATTGGAGTACCAACGTCAAGGGCACCTTGTAAGTGAAGAATCCGAGGGCTTCTTGCAATACTTTCCTCAGATAAACAGATACGACCATTATTCCAACTTTCGGAAGGTTAACTCACTTGGATATAATTTTTTCATATTTCCCATATTAAAACATAGACATAAGAAGGAAGAGAAGAGTTTCAAGAAAAATTGAAAATTGGAAGCGTCGAAGAGCTAGATGAAGGGATCGTTTCTATACAATGCAATAACTCTCAGATGTTAATGCACAGTTGCAGCGTCGTTCTAACATTTCTGTGCCTTTTCCCGCGCTTCTCCATATGAACAAGAGCGTTAACATCTTGCCTGAATGTCTTTGATTTTCGAAATTTTCCAAAAATGGTCTCAAACGTTAGATTGGACTCACAGATGAGGAATTTGAGGTCAAATTCAATTCTGTTCGGCCTTCCGTCTCCGTGAACTTTCGAAAGAAAAGGCCTACTATTTTGAAATTTTCAGGGAACGTGCGAGGTCTGAATGAGCCGCTTGAGTTTGCGAATAAGCGAAGATATAGCCATCTGAATTATTTTTGAGCGCTCGTTCTACTTACACGAGGGCTATATCATTTCGTCACGATGTCTGTATTTTTCGAATTATGAGCCGAAAATGGTCTCGCTCGACAAGGTTTGACTCACTGATGACGAATCCGTCGAAAAATTCTATCCGTCAGTCCGTAAGCACGATAACTCTCGAACGGAACGACCTAGAGACTCAAAAGTGTGGGTCAGTTCCCGATACCGCGGATAAGTTCGTTAATGGGCTTAATTCTTCCAGGGGTTCCGTAAATATGGCCGTTCAAAATTTTGTTCTCCTGATTACTTCGGAACTACGGATTTGATCGAGATGAAGTTTTGCACACAGATGGAGGCGTCAGCTATCTCTCGCTACTTATGGATTTCCAAAACGATTCGGTGCACTTTTTGCATTTTCTGGAATGACTTCCAATCTCGATGGTTCTGCGGCCACTTTTGAAGCCGTCAAACCAACGCCTGATGGTTGATTTCGATCAAGCGCAGCTCCTTATTTCCCATGAAAAAAAAAATTCAATCCACATAAGAAATTCCTCTTCTATTGTTCTGAAAAGAGTGAAAGTAGCTTAACTAAAACCTCTGAAGAGTGAAAATTTATGGTCGATTTATCGTGAAGTTTCGACACATAGCGTTTGGATGTTAGTAATTTCAAAAAGTAGTTGGAATTTTGTATCAGCAGCGCCATTCAGTTATCTTGTAGTCTTGAGATTTTTAGAACCATCTTGTATCTCAATCCTGCATCATTTTATGGCTCGAGCGTTATTCCTTGCGTTGGCACGTTCTTATCGGGTGAACAAGAGTCTTCTTCTTCACCTCACCACACCTCATGCTATCCAACTGATAATGCAATTGTCCAAATGAGTATGTTGATGAAAAAATTGTAATTTGCGGACCCATGGTATTAAAGGTAGTATACCAGTGCGTCATAGTATGGAATTGTGGTACCAATAAGATGATGTTACAAACAAAATATCTAGAGAAATAAGAATTACAATAATCGACAAACTGAAAATCCAACCCTGGAAGTCCGCCGCACTGCCCTAGGGCTCATTTTGGCGCTATCACGACTAGATCGACCTGGTTGTTTATTATAATTGCATGATATACATATAAATTGATTGTACTAGCGTGGCAGCAGGGGTAGGTGGGGTTGATGACTTCATACGGGTTGCATACACCGGCGATGATTACTTTATTGACGGATAAATCGAGGTTCACTTGTTCGACACACACGCCAGCTTCGATATCGTCACGGCCGTTCTGATTAATTTCGCATTGACCAAGCCTTGTGTACTTGCCAGAAGTCACGTGAATCTGAGCGTGTTATTATGTCGTAAAGTAAATTGACGGGGATTTCTTCGCGGAAAGTATGTACTACGAGGTGTGTTCGTGGAATAAAAGGAATTTTTAACTTTGAATCGCGTCATTTCAAATTACAAACATTCAGAATCTTTCGCAGATAACAAATTGTAGCCCTTCCCAAAATGTTCACTGTTTACGTTTTGGGGGGTGGGGGGTGGTGGGTTGTGTTAAATCCGTTTGTCGTGCGCTTTATTATTGAAAATCTGTCGTAATATCAACATTTTTGTTACTTATGAAATACTTGAATATGTACGCCAATTCATATTGTAAGAGTGACTAATGAGGAAGCAGATCTACGACTGTCTTTATTCAATGCTTGATATCTCGCTCGGGTTTTCAATCAGCCTGTTCATACAATAAAAACGTCAAAGAAGTTGAATGAGTTTTGGTACGATCAGCAATTTGCTTTTTCGAATCGTAGTTCATAAAAAATTACGAAAAGCACTGCCGTGAAGGCAGGAGCTTTTGAGCGCTCGTACATGCACCTTGTAGGTTGATTCGCATTTTCCAGTTTGAGAAACCAATTGAGGAAATTTTTGACAGCTGTCAAACAAATTTCCAAACTAAGGCGATAATCCAGACTTCAAGTCAGTGCTTCAGTTTTTTTTCGATAATTCGCTAAAATCTTCTACGGTATCTATGGTCTTGGTAATGCGATCTGAACAAAATTTCGCACGTAGTTTGAATACATTATTCCTCAGCTAGGTGCAAAATTTCATTTCAATCAAACCGGTAGTTTCGAAATTATCAGGAACAGAATATTTTGAACGGCCATATTTACGGAACCGCTAGTCTAATTTTGCTCATTGATGAACGTTACTATGGAATTCGCTATCCAAACCCACCCTGAAAATTTCAAGTTCCTAGGCCTTTTCCTTCGGAAGTTATAATTTTCTATGGTTTCTATGGTACTGGTCATGCAATCTGGACGAAATGTTGCTTTAATATGTCATTCTCGTTTAAAATACAAAATTTTATCTCGATCGAATCCGTAGTTTTGAAATTATCGAGAAAACAAAATTTCAAACGACCGTATTTACGAAACCCCTAGTATAAGTCTGCTCATTGATAAACGTGAACGCCTCATTTCACATCTACACCTATCCTGAAAATTCCAAGTCCCTAGGCCTTTCCGTTCGAAAGTTATGATTTTCTATGGTTTCTAGGGTTCTGGTCATGCGATCTAGAGAAATGTAGCTTGAATATATCATTCTCATTCTCATAAGTATACAAAATTTCGTCACGATCGAATCTGTAGTTTGGAAATTATCAAGAAAACTAAATTTCAAACGACCATATTTACGGAACCCCTAGTATAATTTCGCTCATAGATGAAAGTGATCACGACAATCGAGATCCACACCTATCCTGAAAATTTCAAGTCCCTAGGCGTTTCCGTTCAAAAGTAACAATTTTCTATGGTTTCTATGATTCTGGTGATGCGAGCTGAACAAAATTTTGCATGTAGCTTGAACACCTCATTTTCCATTAGGGTGCAAAATTTCATCTCGATGGAATCTGTAGTAGCGGCCATATTTACGGAACCCTTAGGCGGATTTTACCCAATAACGAACTCAACCTCGGCATTCGAGATTCGAACCAACCCTGAAATTTCAAGTTTCTAGGACATTCCGTTCGAGAGTTATCGTGTTATCGGCCGGACGGACGGACAGACTCGAATTTTTCGACGGATTCGTCATCAGTGACTCAAAAATAGTCGTTTGAGACCATTTTCGGCTCAAAATTCGAAAAATACAGACATCGTGACGAAATGATATGGCCCTCGTGTAAGTAGTACGAGCGCTCAAAAATATCTCATAAGGAACCAATTCTGAAATATGGTGCAAAGGTTATGAATGTTCTTCAGATTTCATTCCCTCAAATAATACTGATGATTTTCTTTTTTCCAGGTATGGTTCCAAAACCGCAGAGCTAAATGGCGCAAAAAAGAACACACCAAAAAAGGTCCAGGTCGACCCGCACACAATGCCCACCCCCAGTCCTGTTCTGGAGAGCCTATTCCCCCAGCGGAACTCCGTGCCAGAGAAAGGGCCCGAAGAAGAAAAAAACTACAGAAAGCCCTCGAACGTCAAGCCAGGAAACTACGCGCCAAAGGTATCGCGGTAGACCTGGTGGCCTTGAAACGGGAATACCTAAGCCAGAGAGGCGCGGACCTTGATAGTGATAGTGATATAGACGTGGTGGGGGATTCTGGGGCGGAATCTGAGGGTTTCCCCAGCAGTCTGTTCTCAGTCTCATCGGATACCGGCATGGATTTGACGAGTACGTCGCAAGACGAGAAAATCAGGAGGGCGAACCCCTTCAGCATAGACTCGTTATTGAACACTTAAATGGTGATTGTGCAATATTAGAACTAGAATTGAGGTTTGGAGTTCCTGGACTCAAAACATTCAGATTTAGCTTAGAAGAGGAAATAAAACGATATAGTGTATCAGTGCCATAAGTAACCTTAGACTTTACCAGAGTTTCTTGGGTATGAACTGTGAATTTGAAAGCTATTGAAGTATTTATTGTATATGTAAATAATAAAAACGAAATTCTTGGCTTTCCAAGGAGCATAAACTAGTTTAAACCTCAATCTGAAAACATGTAAATATTCGAAAATGTCCTTGTGTATAAACGTCCGAAGTGATCTGAATTATGTATTTATTTATAGTTTTAAGGATAAAACACATAGAAACAGCAATACATTCCACAGTTCAAACTGCTTAGATTTAGACATAAACATTTCATATCCACACGTGCATGTCTTCTTTAGGTTTTCATAAATCTGATAGATAACAAAGAACAGTTTTTAGCTATGGAACCGACTAGAGAACAACCATGGTTATTATTACCAGAATAAGAAAAATTTCAGTTGTTCCATTAATATTCACTGAAAAAAGTTTCTTCCGATTATTGCATTAAAGATAATTTACATTTTCTCAATTAATGTTTTCTCTAGTCGAATTCATATCTTATCATGACATATCATACCTTGTAACCAGGGCAAAACAAGATATCAGAGAAATTTTTCTTTTAATATGCAATGTTGTCTAGAATTTGGATAATACAGCTTTAATCAACAAATTTGATCAATACTTGATTTATCGTGATCTACAGTACCGTAATGTTCTTCTATATCAAACTAAGAGATAAGTACATATTATTTATTCGAAAAAGACTTTTATTTAATCCTCTATCAGATTTTTAGTTCGCTTTGAAGGAGATAGTGTTTATCTTCTTCAAAGGATACTAGCCTGATGCCGTTGCTGCTGCACTGATTAGGCGATTGCGATGGGATCAAGCATGTATCCGCATGTCACTGGCGTTCGTCGCTTATGTGATGATGTGATGCGGCCACCACCGATAGTTTGTAGGAGTTTGATCTGACGGCATCTGGAGGATTTTTTTCAATAAAAAAGTTCGCGGTCACCAAGCTCACTTTCAAAAAGTTATCGAGCATCCAGAAAATGGCACCTCTTACTTTTCACCTCCAAAGATAAAAGATGCTCATTAAGTTACTATCAGCCTAAACTATTGAGCTAAGCGGTCTCAATATGTATTATGAAAGACTGAACAGTGACTAGTTTCGAGACGAAGACAACTAGACTAGAGAGTCCACACGAACTGGTATTTGACTTGATCGTAAATATGTTATATGTGTTTTTATTTTGTGAAATGGATTCGCGTCAAGGCCTATCTTTTTAATCGCGTATAAAATTGTGTGAAATTTTTTCTAGTATGATTCAATTCTTCGTTTCGCTAAAAACATTTTTTATCTTGCGTTTTTCTAAACTCGTGACCAGTCACAAAAACAAATGGCATTATCAAAAATTACTCAAGAAAATACCACCAGAGGCTGGAAGGGCACGCTAACCAATTGATTGAACAACTGACAGAAAATCCATTCAACTTTCGAAGATTACAACGAACCTGGCCAAACGACTTGTTTTAAAGTAATATAATGAAGTATTAATATGTTTAATATCTTCTCATAGTCAAAAAATTTACTTCCTCGTGAAACGCTATCACTTGATGAATATCAAATACTATTACACCCAATTATCAGACAGTTTTAAAAATAATTTAAACACTTCCTCATAATTCGGGTGAAGTGGTAATCGTTTCAACTACAAGGGCAAAAATTCACAGAAAGTGAAGAATTACAATATATCATTTCTATGCTGCCTTAATTCAACATTTCCAGAAGGATTTGGTGATCGATTCGATAATATACGATATTGATCAACTCAGAATTTCGTATGAAATTCAGCATGAATGCTTGTTTCTTTTATCGATAATACCATCTTTGATCAATTTCATGGTGAATATCAATGTATGGAATACTGAAATAACTGGAAAAGTTTTTTAGCTATATCCATCGTTTATGTAGTTTCTTCCTTTTCTTCGTTTTTATGGAAGACGATTATGTTGTTTGAAGAAACTTTATTTGAGCTATATTCATTGTACAGGTTGATTCACTTATCATAATACATTCTTTTCACAGTTTTAGGTATTTTTTTTACATGATAGCTTCTACTAAGCAGTATTCACTTTACAGGGTGTCCAGGAAAATGTGGGAAATCTCTCGGATTCAGATAAAACATAGAAAAATAAGATGACAAGTTTCCATAATTTCTTTCCTAGCGGCCCTCCCTACGGAGATACGGCCTCCTAAATGACGCCACTGGAAATTCATTTTACTGGAATAAATTTTGAACTACTCAATATAATTTAATGAAAATTTGATATGATAAAAATTACGAAAAGCACTGCCGTGAAGGCAGGAACTTTTGAGCGCTCGTACATGCACCTTGTAGGTAGATTCGCATTTTCCAGTTTTAGAAATCAATTGAAGGAATTTTCGACAGCTGTCAAAAAAATTCTGAAACTTAGGCGAAACTCCAGACTTCATGTCAGTGCTTCAGCTGATCAATTTTTCTTCGATAATTCGCTAGAATTTTCTACGGTATCTATGGTCTTGGTGATGCGATCTGGACAAAATTTTGCACGTAGTTTGAATACATTATTCCTCAGGTGCATAATTTCATTCCAATCCGATCAGTAGTTTCGAAACTATCGGGGAAATAATATTTTGAACGGCCATATTTACGGAACCCCCGGTCTTATTTTGCTCAGTGATGAACGTGACTGCGATATTCGCGATCCAAACCCACCCTGAGAATTTCAAGTTTCTAGGCCTTTCCGTTCGAAAGTTACAATTTTCTATGTTTTCTATGGTTCTGGTAATGCGATCTGAAGAAAATATTGCTTTAATATATCATTCTCGATTGAAATACAAAATTTCATCTCGATCGAATCCGTAGTTTCGATATTATCGAGAAAACAAAATTTCAAACGACCGTATTTACGGAACCCCTGGTATAATTCTGCTCATTGATAAACGTGAACGCGACATTTCAGATCCACACCTATCCTGAAAATTTCCCTAGGCCTTTTCGTTCGAAAGTTATGATTTTCTATGGTTTCTATGGTTCTGGTCATGTGATCTAGAGGAATGTAGCTTGAATATAAATTTCTCCATTAGTATAAAAAATTTCGTCACGATCGAATCTGTAGTTTTGAAATGATCAAGAAAACTAAATTTCAAACGACCATATCTACGGAACCCCTAGAATAATGTTGCTTATAGCATTTTCTATGGTTTCTATGGTTCTGGTCATGCGATCTGGACAAAATTTCACATGTAGCTTGAACACCTCATTTTCCATTTGAGTGCAAAATTTCATCTCGATCAAATTTTTAGTTTTCGAGTAATCAGGGAAACAAAACTTTGAACGGCCATATTTACGGAACCCCTGGTGGAGTTTGGCCCATCAACGAACTTAACCGAGGCATTCGGGAACTGAACCCACACTGAAAATTTCAAGTCTCTAGGTTGTTCCGTTCGAGAGTTATCGTGCTTACGGACGGACAGACTCGAATTTTCCGACGGATTCGTCATCAGTGAGTCGAACATAGTCGTTTGAGACCATTTTTGGCTCAAAATTCGAAACTTACAGACATCGTGATGAAATGATATAGCCCTCGTGTAACTAGTACGAGCGCTCAAAAATGTATGATAATGATTCTGAGTATACGAGTTTTTCGCATCTTTATGAATCAAAAATCGTAAAAAAAGCAAAAAATAAATAATGAAGCCATGAATTTTTCAAAATATGACAGAGCCTACAGATTTTTTTGAACATTTTGAATTTTTTGACGCCTTGTTGAATTGTTCAACATTTTGTTTTCTCAAAAACTAGCTAGATCTGCGAAAACTCTTGATTTCCTGCAGAACCTGAAGATCTGTGTGAAAAGGAACTTTCTCGTTTTAAAAAATTATTGGAAAATTACTCAGGTAATGAAGTGACTAAAAACTAAATCTGGAAATCTTGGAATTGGTGAGCAAATAAGTTTTTTGGTCATTAAAGAAGGCGGGATGAATGCGTTGATCAAAGATTGAACTTATATCTGGCCGACACGAAAACGTATCGAATATCAAGAAGAACCGTTCTACCATTCGTTGGCTGAGAAATTACGGTGTGTGCGCCTTAGGTAACGTAAGGACGCAGATGAAAGGGCTACACAAAAGCTGGATCTTCTAACTTGCACAAACTCGGAGCGGTTCACGCGCCATTATGATTCCGGAGGTAGCATGAGAAAGAAACTTGGTGCAGCTGGGATGACAGCGAAAATATTCATTCGAAGAAAGCACGTTTAGTGGCCGGCATGGAGGTAAATTGTAATAATGAAATTGAAACCCTCGTTAAGCTAGCAGAACCACCTTGGGATTTTGATTTTTTTTTCTGGCCTGAATCCTGAAACCTTGTGCATTTCTGAAGATGCTCCTAGGTTCATAGCAGCATCTGGTGTTTCTACGGCAATTTTCGGTGTTGCACATTCCAAATTGAGCGGTAAAATTTGGAGTTGTTCTAGCATTATACATTTTTCAATCATTATTATTATTGTTCAAATGAAAGATGATTGGAAATAACTTCGATAATTATTATGTAGGGCGTTATGAAAATAATCGCCTACAGCCATGACAATTTTCAAGGTACAGGGTGTCATTGATCAAAACACCTCATATCGACGTTGATATTATGGTTTCAATAATAGTTAAGGTTATAAATGAGTATTTATGATTCACCCATTTTTCGAGTTATCTTGTTAATTAATTCTGTTCGTAATGCACTTCTGCACAATCTTCTAGATAACAATCTTATTCTTGAATCGCAACACATCAAAAGTTATGTTTCGAAGAGGTTCATATCATATCATATGGTTTAGCCAGTTCAGCGTTTAGTGCTCTGCAGCACTAAGCACTGGTTCAGTAAAGTACTTGGTAGCACAGTTCTCACGAGCACTCTAAGTTCAGTTCTTTGGGCAGCTCTGTTCAAGAGGTATGTGGATTAATTACATCATGTTGAACCCTTCAAAACATGCCGTAGACTTCGTGCTAATTCTTTTATTGGCACCAATACTATTCCAAAGCTCAAGAGGCCGTCAGTATCATTATTGACCACATACAAGGATAAGGATAAGGATATGATTTCTCACACTTAGATTTCATGATTTTTCCACACAATCAGCAATTATCGATCTTAAGCTTCTAATCTGCGGAAACAGATCTAAAACCGGTCCAGTTCTCATTCCATTCACCGGCTGTTGGAGTGAAGTTTATTGACATAATATTTATCCGTATTATTTATTCATTGATTTGCTGCTCGACAGTCTGGATGTAGACGGGTTGATATAATAATAATAATGAATTTGCATGTTGGCTACCTTGTAGGTAATAAGGATAAATTGGCAGGCATGCAAGACGTTTTTTCGTTGGAAGAAAATGACTCAATTACTGATATATTCTGCTTGAAGACCGCTCTTCAAATAAGAATGTTACTGGGTTTCTTATTCCGTACTACCATAATTTCATTCCAATTCTATACATTGTTCCCAGATTGGACATAATGTATGAATATGTAAATAATATTGGGTCCGTTTTGAAATGTTTTGGGTTAAAAAATGAATTGTTGGACTTCATTTTACAACCGAAATGAGCTTCACATATTCAAGACATTGTTTCCATTCGGCAAACATCACTTTATCATATAGAACGTCCTCTCGGCAACCTAAAATCGATATATAACATTACCGAACAATGTTGAAGTTTAGGTACACACCCAATTTGTCAGTTTTGTTCCACTCAGTGGACATAAGATCAATTCGATTGAGGCAAAGAGGTTTGACACATAATCCGTGATACCTACAGAGCATGTCAGAACTGGAGTTAGAAGAGCTATTCAGTGAGTTGGTTGAGAATTAAAAATTTGCGACTATTGGATCATTGAATGGTTTGTTGACCGATTTGTGAAATATGATAACGATGAGTCGTTTGTTCCATTAGATTTTAGTACCAGGAAGAAAATAACTTGGAATATTCAGGTTGATCACGTTGACACATTTTTTATCCTTTTTTGAGTGCTCGTACTACTTACACGAGGGCTATATCATTTCGTCACGATGTCTGTATTTTTCGAATTTTGAGCCGAAAATGGTCTCAATCGACTATGTTCGACTCACTGATGATGAATCCGTCGGAAAATTCGAGTCTGTCCGTCCGTCCGGCCGTCCGTCCGTCTGTATACACGATAACTCGCGAATGGAATGTCCTAGGAACTTGAAATTTTCAGGTAGGTTCGAATCTCAAATGCCGCGGTTAAGTTCGTTATTGGGCAAAATTCGCCTAGGGGTTCCGTGAATATGGCCGCTCAAAATTTTGTTTTTTGGATTACTTCGAAACTACAGATTCGATCGAGGTAAAATTCTGCATTCAGATGAAGAATTACGTGTTCAAGCTACATGCCGAATTTTGTCCAGCTCGCATGACCAGAACTATAGAAACCATAGAAAGTTATAATTTTTTACTGGAAAGGCCTAGGGACTTGAAATTTTCAGGATAGGTGTGGATCTTGAATGTCGCGCTGTCGTTCATCAATGAGCAAAATTAGACTAAGGGTTCCGTAAATATGGCCGTTTGAAATTCAGTTTTCTTGATAATTTCAAAACGCGTGATCAGAACCATAGAAACCATAGAAAATCATAACTTTCGAACGGAAAGGCCTAGGGACTTGCAATTTTCAGGATAGGTTCGGATCGCGAATTTCGCGATCACTTTCAGCAATGAGCAAAATTAGACTAGGGGTTCCGTAAATATAGCCGTTCGAACTATATTTTTCCTGATAATTTCGAAAAAACTTATTGGATTGAAATAAAATTTCGCAGATCGCATTACCAAGACCATAGAAACCGTAGAAAATCCTAGCGAATTATCGAAAAAAAAATGGTCACCAAAGCACTGACGTGAAGTCTGGATTTTCGCGTTAGTTTGAAATTTTCTTTGACAGCTGTCAAAATCTTTCCAATTGGTTTCTAAAACTGGAGAATGCGGATCCACCTACAAGGTCCATGTACGAGCGCTCAAAAGCTCCTGCCTTCACGGCAGTGCTTTCCGTAATTTTTCCTTTTAATCTCATTACTCATTCTGTAAGAGGTAACTGAATTGACTCACAAGAAATACAAATTGGAACATAATTAGCAGGCCTGCCATTTACAACCATAAACATTGAATTTGACTCAATTTCAACGATTACAGCCCCTTCCCTGGAGAAGAAATTCCCTCGTCAGGAGCTGAAGAATATTTACCTATCTGGTATTGGAAACAACCATTATCTGGGAGCACAAACATCACTTGTCTGGAGCTGAAGAACGTCTCTCACCTGGGAGAAGAAACGTCCCTTTCTACTGCTGAAGTCCCTTGTATGGAAGCAGACAATCCCTTGTCTGGAGTTAAAGAAACATGCCTTGTCTGGAGCTGTGAGGTATCCCTTATCTGAACCTAGGAAACTTATCTTGAATTGGAGAAAACCTCTTGTCTTAGATTTGAGCATTACCATCCTTATTTGGGATATTGCAACCCTGGTGTGTGATTGGGGTATCACAACCCTTGTTTGAGATCAGAAGATACCCTATCTGAAGTTCGGCAATATCTGGTCTGAAATTGGATAAGATCCTTATCTAGAGTTATCTACCTGGTGCAGCCATGGTTCATTTCGATGAGCTCGTGATATTGTTACACAGGAGCCAGTGTGGGGCATAGCAGCTTCATTTATTACGAGGAATTGAGAGAACTAATGTTGCATTGAATAATCCACAGAGTGTAAGCAGGATATAAAGAACAGAATGTCCAAAGAAAACATTTAATAACGAGTCACACGGTATATACGAGTTACCTCCCATGTCCTAGAACATACATAGGACAAACCAACTGGAGAATAACCAGCAGAATATACGAACACCAACTCGCAGTACGTAAAGCAGATCCAACATCAGCCCTTTTCAAATACCATTCTGAAACAGGACACATGACATAAAATTAATTTTTGAGGATGCAAAACAATATCTGCAGAAAAAAACATCACAAGGAGGATTATTCGTGAAACCCTTGAAATCGAAAAACAACCCAATAAACGCGAAGATAGCCAAATATAACTTAACACAGGGAAACCTTGAATTTCCCGCCTTACGGCTACGACCCGACCAATCATCGAAACCCCACCAATACAAATTTGAAAAGCACTGATGTGGAATCAAGTACAAAACATTTTAGTGTTCATTGACAGTATGACAAATAATGTCATTTTCTTTCTCTTCTTTTATATGTGCTGGGAAACTTAGTCCATCCACACAATCACCATCTGCTTTCCTTGGACCCGCTAGGAAACGGATCTTGCTCGTAGGAATATCCAAGGGGATTTATTGAATTAATTATTTCGTAAGACTCAAATTCGACAGTCAAGACTTTCACAATGCTGAGGGCTGGTTAATACGCCATGCTGCTGTTTAAGGTTAACCGTCAGCGGATGCAGACGCATGTGCATTCGCCAACGATTCGCCGCAAACTCCCAAAAAATGATGAAATCATTTCATTCTTATGAACTTTAAAAGATGGACTCACTATTGAATATTTCAGAAAAACCGAGTTTTCTTTCCACATGGATAGATACAGTTAGGAAGCTTAATTTCTACATAATTCATCGGATCGATGCAACATATACAGGGTTACAGGGAAATTCGTTCTGAATATTAAAGGACGTTATTATTCAGGTCATTTTTGATGGATTTGGTTCCATAATATGATGTCTGAAAGTTAACCGTTATGAAGATATTGAGTGTTGAAGATTTTTTGAAGAATCCTCTATTTTTTTGGCTCTTTTATCAATTTTTTTCGGATTTGATCTCCTAGGAGCCGTTTCTTCGATCTATCTAGTTGAAGGGGAATGCCAATTGATGAAAATGATCAACAGAAACTAAACCTTTCACTAAAAGCTCAATAAGACTGCTCGACAACGGTTAGAATCGAAGAATTTTCACTGAGTGTTTTAAACTTTAGAGCGCTTTTTGAGCGCTCGTACCTACTACTTACACGAGGGCTATATCATTTCGCAACGATGTCTGTATTTTTCGAATTTTGAGCCGAAAATGGTCACAATCGACCATGTTCGACTCACTGATGACGAATCCGTCGGAAAATTCGAGTCTGTCCGTCCGTCCGGCCGTTCGTAAGCACGATAACTTTCGAACAGAACAACCTAGTGACTTGAAATTTTCAGTGTGGGTTCAGTTCCCGAATGCCTCGGTTGAGTTCGTTAATGGGCCAAATTCCACCAGGGGTTCCGTAAATATGGCCGTTCAAAGTTTTGTTCCCCTGATTACTTGAATGTCCTAGAAATTTGAAATTTTCAGGGTAGGTTCGAATCTCAAATGCCGCGGTTGAGTTCGTTATTGGGCAAAATTCGCCAAGGGGTTCCGTAAATATGGCCGCTCGAAATTTTGTTTTCCTGATTACTTTGAAACTACAGTTTCGATCGAGATGAAATTTTGCACTCTAATGGAAAATGAGGTGTTCAAGCAACAAGCATTATTTTGTTCAGCTCGCATGACCCGAACCATAGAAACCATAGAAAATTGTGACTTTTGAACGGAAACGCATAGGGACTTGAAATTTTTAGGATAGGTGTGGATCTCGAATGTCGTGATCACGTTCATCTATGAGCAAAATTATACTAGGGGTTCCGTAAATATGGTCGTTTGAAATTTAGTTTTCTTTATAATTTCAAAACTACGGATTCGATCGAGATGAAATTTTGTATTTCAATCGAGAATGATATATTGAAGCAATATTTTGTCCAGATCGCATGACCAGAACCATAGAAACCATAGAAAATTGTAACTTTTGAACGGAAAGGCCTAGGGACTTGAAATTCTCAGGGTGGGTTTGGATCGCGAATATCGCGGTCACGTTCATCAATGAGCAAAATTATACTAGGGGTTCCGTTAATATGGTCGTTTGAAATTTAGTTTTCTTGATAATTTCAAAACTACAGATTCGATCGTGACGAAATTTTGTATACCAATGGAGAATGATATATTCAAGCTACATTTCTCCAGATCACATGACCAGAACCATAGAAACCATAGAAAATCATAACTTCCGAACGGAAAGGCCTAGGGAATTTTCAGGATAGGTGTGGATCTGAAATGTCGCGTTCACGTTCATCAATTAGCAGAATTATACTAGGGGTTCCGTAAATACGGTCGTTTGAAATTTTGGTTTCTCGATAATTTCGAAACTACGGATTCGATCGAGATGAAATTTTGTATTTTAATCGAGAATGATATATTAAAGCCATATCTTGTCCAGATCGTATGACCAGAACCATAGAAACCATAGAAAATTGTAACTTTTGAACGGAAAGGCCTAGGAACTTGAAATTTTCAGGGTGGGTTTGGATCGCGAATATCGCGGTCACGTTCATCAATGAGCAAAATTAGACTAGGGGTTCCGTAAATATGGCCGTTCAAACTATTTTTTTCCTGATAGTTTCGAAACTACTGGTCGGATTGGAATGAAATTTTGCACCTAGCTGAGGAATAATGTATTCAAATTACGTGCAAAATTTTGTCCAGATCGCATCACCAAGACCATAGATACCGTAGAAAATTTTAGCGATTTATCGAAAAAAAATTGATCAGCTGAAGCACTGACATGAAGTCTGGAGTTTCGCCTAAGTGTCATAATTTTTTTGACAGCTGTCGAAAATTCCTTCAATTGATTTCTAGAACTGGAAAATGCGAATCGACCTACAAGGTGCATGTACGAGCGCTCAATAGCTCCTGCCTTCACGGCAGTTCTTTTCTTAATTTTTTTGGAAAAAACTTCATGAAACTCATTCTGCAAATGGCTTTGAAAACTTCTACGCCTCATCAGCTTTTCAAAAAGGTATAACACCTGCTATTAAATAGGCAAAACAAATCACAAATCTTCAATATCGGTATTGAGCATAAATCTCCAGTAGTCTAGTCGCCTCAATGGATCCCCTTCTTCTGTTACTAGCACTGGCGTGTAATGGTAAGGGTATTGCCCAGGAGTGTGCATTACGAACCAGACTTTCTACTGGGAAATGCCAAGCCGTCGAGCGATAACATTTCTTGTTGATGTGGTTGGATCGGCTTTAAAGTATGCTTCGTCGTCGTCGTCATCAAGAATATGAGGTATTCTCATGTCATTCCATCATACTAGAAGAGATCCAGTTTCTCGTAGTCTTCGATAAACTCTGTCAAAAACGCCAATATCAGGTACTCGACGAGTAGGATACCGTCGCAAGTATTTATTCCGTGCACGCCACTACACTCCTACGGAAAATCCCTAACACATAAGGATGTCAGCATATTCCTCGTTAATAAATGTTGCCATTTCCACAATACAAATCAAAGTCCAGTCACAAGCCACGTCACACAGTAAGAAGATGCAACAGTCCAAAAATCTAAGCCAAGTCGCGTATTCACAGAAAATTACGGATAACACATCTACCACGAAAGAATCGCATGAGCAGACTATACGCCAAGATTTAAAATGACATACCTGAGACTGTAGGTCTTTCGGTCTTTGTCTCCCGAGCACAACAAATAGCTAAAATACGTAAATGAAACAAAGAAAAACAAAGTAATATTTTTATAATCCATGTTCGACATGGCCGCTGCTACTACCTTAAGTGTCATTTGTTTAATGTTTTGCCTATTTAATAGCAAGTGTTATACCTTTTTGAAAAGCTGAAGAGACGTAGGGGTTTTCAAAATTTTCTGCAGAATAAGTTCCATGAAGTTTTATTCAAAAAAAGCGCTTCAAATTTAAAAACACTTAGTGAAAATTCTTTTATTCTAACCAATCTAACTGTTGTCGAGCAGTCTTATTAAGCTGTTAGTAGAAGGTTCTGTTTCTGTTGATCATTTTCATTGATTGACATGCCCTCTTACTATATGAATCAAAAAAACGGCCCCAAGAAGTT
Organism: Aphidecta obliterata; assembly: GCA_963966015.1. Lineage (NCBI taxonomy): Eukaryota > Metazoa > Arthropoda > Insecta > Coleoptera > Coccinellidae > Aphidecta > Aphidecta obliterata. Next base: position 21,739,224 of record OZ014431.1, on the reverse strand, counting down.
CCAATCCGAAAAAAATCGATAAAAAGCCTAAAAATAAAAAAAAATCTTCAAAACTCAATATCTCCAAAAAGGTTGAGTTGGTCAGAAATGACCTGAATAATAACGTCCTTCAATATTCAGTACGACTCTCCCTCTTCCCTATAACCCTGTATAGACACAAAATTTCTGCAGAATGTGGCCAATATTACCTGAGATACCGAAGTTTCATAAAGATTTTTTTTATTCTCTAGTGATACGATCCTTACGAAATTCCACAGGAACTTCGTGCCGTCATCTCACAACTAACAAAAAAAGTTCAATTCGATGGAATTAGCCCATTTACGATTTGATCGACGCATTCAGACCTCAAACGAACTATGAAACTATCAAAAAATTGAAAAATAAAAAATGTGTTGGTGTAGACTCAATCTCATCAAAGATACTGAAGGAGTGTGCTTATGTTATTAGTGGACATTTTGCCCATCTCATTAATGTATCTGTAACCACTGGAAGATTTCCTAAAGTGCTCAAAAATCTAGTTATTCCAGTATTCAAAAATGGCGACGTAGAGCAGATAGCTAACTACCGCCCCATATCAATACTGAGCGTATTCTCGAAGGTATTCGAAAGGGTTGTTTTTGCAAGAATGATGAATTTTCTGGATAAATTCAATTTACTAAACCCCGCACAACACGGTTTTAGAAGCGGTCACTCAACCCAATCGGCTGCACTGGAATTTGTTGAATCGGTCTATGAGAGTTTGGATGGAGATTTTCATGTAGCAGGATTGTTTTTCGATCTCTCATCTGCCTTCGATACTCTTTCCATTGAATTTATCTAATATATAAAATTCTCGTGTCCACAGTGTTCGTTGCCATACTCCTCCGAAACGGCTTAACCGATTTTGATGAAATTTTTTGTGCTTATCCGGTATCTATCAGAATCGGCCAACATCTATTTTTCATCCCCCTAAATGTTAGGGGTAGTCCACCCCTAAATTTTTTTTTTTTATTTTTTAGACAAAATTTCTAATTTCTATTTTTTTATGATACAACTTACAAAAATACATACAATCCCTAATTTTCACCCTTCTACGATCAACCCTTATTTTTTAATAGCCGGAACAACGAGAGGCCGAAGGCCTCGAGCAATTTTGAAATTGCGAAAAATGGGAGAGACCGGGGGCGCGAAGCGCCCCCCGCGTTTTCGAGAGGGAGAAACGGGCTTTCCTAAGGTAAGAGAGGCCGAAGGCCTCGAGCAATTTTGAAATTGCGAAAAAAGGGAGAGACCGGGGGCGCGAAGCGCCCCCCGCGTTTTCGAGAGGGAGAAACGGGCTTTCCTAAGGTAAGAGAGGCCGAAGGCCTCGAGCAATTTTGAAATTGCGAAAAAAGGGAGAGACCGGGGGCGCGAAGCGCCCCCCGCGTTTTCGAGAGGGAGAAACGGGCTTTCCTAAGGTAAGAGAGGCCGAAGTCCTCGAGCAATTTTGAAATTGCGAAAAAAGGGAGAGACCGGGGGCGCGAAGCGCCCTCCGCGTTTTCGTGAGGGAGAAACGGGCTTTCCTGAGGTAAGAGAGGCCGAAGGCCTCGAGCAATTTTGAAATTACGAAAAAAGGGAGAGATATGGCAAAACAACGTTTGCCGGGTCAGCTAGGTTAGGTTAGGTTTAGGTTAGGTTATTTTGAGACGAGAGGCCGAAGGCCTCGAGCAATTTTGAAATTGCGAAAAAAGGGAGAGACCGGGGGCGCGAAGCGCCCCCCGCGTTTTCGAGAGGGAGAAACGGGCTTTCCTAAGGTGAGAGAGGCCGAAGGCCTCGAGCAATTTTGAAATTGCGAAAAAAGGGAGAGATATGGCAAAACAACGTTTGCCGGGTCAGCTTGTAATAGATAAGTGCTACAGTCTGGGATTCAGAGCCTTATTCGGTGAATGGCTGCGAAGTTTTATCGATGATAGAGATATCTCGGTTAAAATAGGAAAAAGGTATTCTGATAGTAAATGCATTAGGCTAGGAGTTCCTCAGGGCTCCGTGTTGGGACCGCTGTTGTTTTTATTGTTCATAAACGATTCACCAATTTGGTTAGCCTGCTTTCTATTGGCACTATATGCAGATGATGCATCAATGGTTGTCAGGGCACGTAGTCGTGGGGAGCTTAAAAAAGCCTGTGAAGCTATCGTGGAGGAATTTGTAAAGTGGTGTCGTAGAAATAACCTGATGGTAAATATTGAAAAGACCGTTTGTATGTACTACGGTTTGAAAAAAAGTGATGGGAACTCTTTTTGCATAAGGTACTTGGATCAGACTATCATCTCGTCTGAATCTACCAAATTTCTTGGAATCTACATAGACAATAATTTGAGATGGTCATCACGTTGACTACGTTTGTAAAAAACTTAATACCTATTTTTTCGCTATAAGTAGAATAAGGAAAATATTACCAACTAGATCATTAATTAATGTGTATTATAGCATGGTCCATAGTCATCTGTCTTACAATGTTTTGCTTTGGGGAAACTGTACTGATGTTACCAGGATATTTGTTGCACAAAAAAGAATAATAAGAGCTATTTTTAATTTACGACCAGGAATGTCATGTAGGTCAATATTCATTGAAAAGGAGATTCTACCATTACCAAGTATATATATTTTGAAATGTTTGATTTATGCAAAAGAGAAAGAAAATGTATGGACAAAATTAACTGACTGTCACAGATATGATACCAGAAATTCACAGGTTCTTCTAATACCAAGGCATAGAACTCACAAATTTGAGTGTTCACCGTTAAACCAGAGTATAAAGATGTACAATCACTTACCATCCTCCTTGAAAGTGCTTAATATGAGTTTATTTAAAAGAAAAATTAAGAAAATATTATTGAAGAAAAGCTTTTATTCTGTAAATGAATACTATTCCCATACCTTAAATGTGTAGTTTGTGAAAACTTGTTTGTATTGTGACTTGTCCTATATACTGTATTGTATTTCAAAGGATTAAATATACTATTATTATTATGAAATTTCAAGCTCTAGATTTTTTTTCGAGAGAAATTGTGTTTACGGCCGGTCGGATAGACAAAATTGAATATGACCTCGAATTCTTCATCTGTGAGTCTAACCTAGTCGTTTAAAACCATTTACATCTCAAAATTAGATATTACAGACATTTGGGCAAAATGAGACTCTGGTTTATAGTCACAATCGAGCAAAAATTATGGGGATCTTTAATGAAGTTGCTTAAAAAATATATATTCGCAGATTTCGAGTAGTTTCTAGATCATTGTGAACAGAAGATGTTCTAAAAGATGATATAAATTTCGCATCCTCGCCAAATTTTGGAATTAAATATCCACCTGAACTGAAATTATTTCAAACTATGAAACAACCCAACAGCTGTGCTTCACACGGCCAGATTAATCGTGTTTCATTCCGCAACACTTTCGTGTTCCTCCAACATCGCTTCGCTCCAACCGGTAGAAATTCAATAACCCTTCGGACTCGTTGGAAATGAAGACGTAGACGACGGCCGACAGGCCGTTCTCGGCGCAAATCTGACCGTGGCACGCCATATCACCCGGAGTTTCCGGTCCTATCGACTCCGGAGCAACTAGCGGGAGGGCGTACATAATTCCACTTCGGCCGACCGCAGCGATAATAATAATTCTATTTTCACCTCGCCGGCCGTTCTCTAATTGAAACGTCTGGATCTACTTTGCCCGTCGAGTTTTTAGACGCGCGGTCGGAACGACGGTCGGTTCGGGCCCGTTTTTTCCGGGGCAGTTTTTTCCGTGCCCTCTAATCGTTGCCAATCAGAATCGCGTTTCCTTCCAGAGATAATTTATCTTCGGATAACGTGGAAATAATCGAGGTACTGTCGAAACTAGGGGTTTAGTGGGAACGGAAACGGTGTGATTCAATTAAATGGATATTATTACGCTGCATTGGTTATGAATGCGGGAAAAAGATAGGTTTATTATCTAGGGTTCCCTACTTCAAAACTATTTTATATTATGTGGAGGGCTCTCCAAAGATGCTATGCACACAGAAGATGTCATAATGCAGGGTGACCACGAGAAACCTTCACCTTAGAAAAAAAGAAAAACATTGTAAATTGTATAAAAAACATTAACTATCTTACATGGTTGTAGGAATATGCTATCTTCTTAAGTTGCTAAATTTTGAATGTTTATAGCCCGACTCTCCTAGGTCTATGTGAGATCCCTCATAGGATCAGAGCTTGTGCGAGTTAGGAGACCCAGTTGTCTTCTTTGTAGGCTTTGTTACTGTCGGGAAGGTGATGTTCGGCTTTCATGATGCAGTTTTCGATTCTCTCCTGGAAGCTCAGTCACACTCGCTAAGGTAAATGGGCAAAAGCTTTTCGGAAATATAACCATGTAATTTTTTTTTAATAATTCGAAAAATACCTATCACCTCGAAATGAAACTTTGTAGTTGTTGTTGTAGTCAATAACAAGAAAATTTATGTGAATGTGATTGTGAATTTGTGATGATCAAGCTTCAGTGCTTTCTCAGTGATATAAGCCACTTCTTTGCAATCCTCTTTTTGAGCACTCGTACTACTTACACGAGGGCTATATCATTTCGTCACGATGTCTATTTTTCGAATTTTGAGGCGAAAATGGTCTTAATCGACTATGTTCGACTCACTGATGACGAATCCGTCGGAAAATTCGAGTCTGTCCGTCCGGCCGTAAGCATGATAACTCTCGAACGGAACAACCAAGAGACTTGAAATTTTCAGTGTGGGTTCAGTTTCCGAATGCCTCGGTTGAGTTCGATAATGGGCCAAATTCCACCAGGGGTTCCGTAAATATGGCCGTTCAGAGTTTTGTTCTCCTGATTACTTGGAAACTGCAAATTTGATCGAGATGGAATTTTGCACTCAAATGGAGAATGAGGTGTTCAAGCTACATGTAAAATTTTGTCCAGATCGCATGACCAGAACCATAGAAACCATAGAAAATTGTAACTTTTAGACGGAAACGCCCAGGGACTTGAAATTTTCAGGATAGGTGTGGATCTCGAATGTCGAGATCTCGTTTATCTATGAGCGAAATTATACTAGAGGTTCTGTAAATATGGTCGTTTTAAATTTAGTTTTCTTGATAATTTCAAAACTACAGACTCGATCGTGACGAAATTTTGTATACTAATGGAGAATGATATATTCAAGCTACATTTCTCCAGATCGCATGACCAGAACCATAGAAACCATAGAAGATCATAACTTTCGAACGAAATGGCATAGAGACTTGAAATTTTTATGGTAGGTTCGGATCGCGAATTTCGCAGGCACGTTCATCAATGAGCAAAATTAGACAAGGGGTTCCGTAAATACGGTCGTTTGAAATCTTGTTTTCTCGATAATTTCGAAAATACGGATTGGATCGAGATAAAATTCTGTATTTCAATCGAGAATGATATATTAAAGCAACATTTTGTCCAGATCGCATGACCAGAACCATAGAAACCATAGAAAATTATAACTTCCGAAGGAAAAGGCTTAGGAACTTGAAATTTTCAGGGTAGGTTTGTATTTCGAATGTCGCGGTCACGTTCATCAATGAGCGAAATTAGACTAAGGGTTCCGTAAATATGGCCGTACAAAATATTTTGTTCCCGATAATTTCTAAACTTCTAATTGGATTGGAATGAAATTCTACACCTAGCTGAAGAATAATGTATTCAAACTACGTGCGAAATTTTGTCCATATCAAGATATCAAGACCATTGATACCGTAGAAAATTCTAGCGAATTATCGAAAAAAAATTGGTCAGCTGAAGCACTGACATGTAGTCTGGAGTTTCGCTTAAGTTTGAGAATTTTTTTGACAGCTGTCGAAAATTACTTCAATTTATTTCTAAAACTGGAAAATGCGAATCTACTTACAAGGTGGATGTACGAGCGCTCAAAAGCTCCTGACTTCACGGCAGTGCTTTTCGTAATTTTTTAATCATTCAATGTAAAGGGTTCATGTTCTATGTTGAGAAACTATTTCATTCAAAAATTCGTAGGGAAGTGCATTACCCACATAGTAGACACTAGAGCCAAATCCTCACGGAATTTCGAATCAATCATTTTGTCGTTATTTTTCAACTAACTACGAAGTTTAAATTCGATCTGACCGGTACTTTTTAGATCATTGAAAAAAAATCAGATTGCTATGAAACCCTTCGGTGGATTTCGACCAATAACTCACTTGACCAGCGCATTCAGACCTCAAACCCGAAAAATTTCAAAACTCAATGCCGGCTGGACAGACGAACAGAATTGAGTTGGATCACCAAATCTTCACCAACCTGCTCAAAATTCGAAACAAGCGCACTAAAATAGTAAGCTGAAATTATGTGTTACATACACGTTCAATGAAGTTTATTCTAAAATGTTGATATCATGGGAGTTATCAGTGAGTATTGGTACAACTTCGCCATAGAAATGTGAATGCAAATTTTTCTGCATCTTGAAAAAACTGAACCTGAATATTATATCCAAAAAATATAGGACAGGTTCTATTCTCAGACAAAATTTCTTGTATGTGATCATGCGCAGTGTCCAATTACGCGATGCAGAAAAATTTGCATTCACATTTCTATTGAGAAATTGTACCAATTTCTGCACCGTATCATACGAACTTTATCGGGGTTGTTTACACTTTTGTTGACAATGAGACACTTTTGAGAAATTGAAAAAAGCACTGCCGTGAAGTCAGAAACTTTTGAGCGCCCGTTAATTAAGCTTGTAGGAAGATTCGCATTTTCCAGTTTTAGAAATCAAATGAAGAAATTTTTGACAGCTATCACAAAAATTACAGCAGCTCTTCGTCATATCTATGAAGATTTCTATAACTTACTTATCTATCATAATTTTTGGGCACTTGTTTATAAGATCAAGAGCGTTATTATTTCGCCCAAATATCTGTAATTTTTCAAATCAAAAGATATGGTCTTAAAAACGAAAAATTATTTCCCAACCAGAGGATTCGAATCCCAGACCTATCGATCACGAGCCAAACGCCTTTACCTCTAAGCTACGAACCCATAATTATAGAAAATGAAGACTTTTCTCTCGATGGTTAACACTGGTACTGTCGATGAAGAATTATCTGGGCTATTTCCTTCGTCCATGGAATTTCGAAAGTCCGTATGACACGGTGCATTCACATTTCTATAGAGAAAATGGTACAAATTTCTCTAAGGAAATGTGAATGCCAATTTTTCTGCATCGTGTAATTGGACACTGCGCATGATCACATACAAGAAATGTGTCTGAAGCTCCATATTTCTGCACCGTGTCATACGGTCTTAAGGTCTACCATTTCTGTCCCTAGTTTTCGCTATATTCATTTTATTACAACCTCATATAAGCGAAAGAAAACAAATATTTTATGGGATCGAATTCTCACAGCCTGCATGATTTCCCATTGAAAATAATAAACCAAAAACAAAATTGAAAATAATAAAACCATGTATTGGCATCCAACAAACTTAATAACTTCATTAAACCAGAGTGAAGGAGAGCAGAATAAATGTCATCTCCCTGAGATCCCGCGTTGAATTCTATTAAAACCAATAAAAATCACCTCAAGGATAATTTACAGGTATCTGCGGTTTTATGACATCCAACTTGTGATTATCAATTTGAGATGGGAACATAAACATCGAAAGTTATGATAGTTTTAAGTCCCACCGACGTTTATTGAGTGATTATTTCATTTCACTGGATGTCAGACACTTGGTCCAACTCAGAACGGAAAATAAGAGAATTGTCCATTAAATATATAGATGTGACCCCTGTGTCTTCAGCTCCATTAAAATCTTCCCCTGCCATCTTATTTTTTGGATGCCGTAACATGAAGCGACATCATTGATGGAATTTCGTCGTCGACTTGACGACTTATATCGTGGAAGGTAGTGAAATTCATCTACACAATTTATTGTCATAGAGATAGATCTTATAACAGGCCTGCCATGATACCCGAAAAAGAACACAAACATGGAAAGCAAGCCTAAAATGCACAAACAATGCGGTTACCGGACGACTTGAAGATGAAGTTAACTAAATAGGAAATCTAGAACTGTTTTTATTTTCTCCGACACTCAATGCCCGGCTGTCATCTATCGCCAAATGAATATAATCCGCGACTCGTCCTATTGACGGAACTACAAAGAAATTCAGCTTTGAAAGATGCATTATCACAAAGCTCAACAGAAAGAAAATCTGGTAAAGGGATTCCGTCACCTATCCGTCCATAGAAAATATTCTAAAATGGTACTTGGGTGTTTTGAAACCCACCGGAGGCTTAACGAAATACTTACCTAGAACGAAGGGGTCCTTACCCTTGCATCTTTCCAGTGGGAATTCACGCAATTGAAAGATGTATCCTATTTGATCTAGAAAAGTGCTTTCGGAGATGTGACATAGTGGTCCACTCTGACAGTCAAGCTGCTCCCAAAGCACTCAGATCCAATGTCATTGTTCCAAAGATGGTGAACTCAACAGACAAGACAAGAATAATAGGGTCTCCTTGGTTGGAATTCCTGGACAATCAGGAATCAAGGGAAACGAGGAAGCCAATGCAATATCCAGACAATGCACTGGGTAGGTAACTCCTTTTTTTGTAGGACCAAAACCTTTCTGTGGCATGGGGAAATAATAAATTACTGTAAGAAAGGAGGCTTTGTCTGAATAAAAGGGTTCCTCACGAATGTTGATGTTAACGGAAGAAATGGAAGAAAAATTCAACCTATCTACAGTCACCGGAGCTGTTTTCCTGGATATTGAAAAAGCATTTGATAAAATGTCTGATGAACAAGATGAAGCTGTGGAAGTTTCCAGCCAAACTTACGCGATTAATACAATCATATTTGAACAAAAGAAAATTCAAAGTGAACATAGGTGGTACGAGGTCTACAACCAGAAAAATTGAAGCCGGCGTACCGCAAGGATAGGTCCTAGGGCCGTTACTGTTCAACATATTTATGTCGGCCACACCAAAGATGACAAGATGTAAGATTGCCAGTTCGCAGATGACACTGCTGTATACTACTCCAGCAGTATGAGGAAATCCATAACGAAGCAACTCCAGATAAACTAATGAGCTATTTCAAGAAATGAAAGTTCAAGATCAATACGAAGAAAACAGTTGCCATATACTTCGGCGGCACAAATATGAAGAAGGAGAAAGCAAGAAACGTCATGGTAGAAAACCAAAAGATGAGGTAAAATATCTGGACGTAACTCTAGACGAAAAACTGAAATTCAATAAACAGATGGAAGGAACCAGAATGAAGACCAGGCAACTGCTCAGGCATTTATACCCCTTGCTTAATCCAAACACCAAACTGTCACTGGAAAACAAGATGAAGATAATCAAGACAGTGGTGATACCAAGCATAACGTACACAGGTGTCACGTGGTGCAATGTGAGAGTAACAGAAAGAAAGATCCTCGAAATACATTGAATAAAATAATAAGGATAGCAATTGGTGGCATAGGTTACATCAGCAAATAAGAGAAGAATTGAAAATACCATCTATCGAGGAAATAATTGACAAACAAACTAAGAAGACAATCGAAACAATGAAGGACCATGAAAATAAAGAGATAAGAAGGATGGTAAAGATACCAGTCAGAACCAGAGACAAGGGTAAATACCTCTTGTAAAAAAGGCGATATTATATGAAAAGCAAAGAATCATGCAAAAGAGAGTAGAACCTCCCGAAGTAATCAATAGAAGGAAAACGGAAAAATTATTTTTCAAAAACCAAGACAAAAAAAAATGTTGATGTTATAGTTTTCTATTTCTGCCAGATTTTGTAGTGCGAATGAGTGGAGTTTTTCTCACCGTTGAGCCAGCTACCAAGATACCTGAAGGTGTCACGCGATCTATGTTTTCTCGATTGATGTTGAGTTGGAAGGGTTCGACATTGATTCTTCCTACTGCCATCCACTTAGTTTTGGAAATGTTGATCACAAGTCCTCTACGCTGACTTGCCTCTCTCGCAATGGTGATTAAAGTCATCAGCATATCTGATATTGTTAATGATCTCTCCGCCGATTTCTACACCCTCACGTCCTCCATTCAGAGCCTCCTCGAAAATCTCTTTCGAGTACAAGTTGAATAGCGTCGGTGACAAAACGCATCCTTGTCGCACCCCTCGCCTCACTATGATCCGTAATTTACGCGTGCGATTTTTTTTACTTGCACTGACGCTACTTGATGGTAATATAGGTATTTGAGCAGTCGGAGATCACAACTATCTAGTCCCGCCGATTCCAAACATTCCAAGAGAAGGTCGTATTGGACGCGATCAAAAGCTTTCTCAAAGTCAATGACTTGGAAGTCACAACTCTTTTGAATCAGAACGCGCATGCAGAACAGAGGCTCTCTAGTTCCTAAACCATTCCTAAATCCGAATTGTTGTCCACCGAATCTTATTTCACTTTGAGAATAAATGAGTATTAGTAGAAGAATTTTCAATGTGTGGCTCATTAGACTAATAAGTCTGTAGTCGCTGCATTTCCTGTATTGTTGGTCTTTATCGATTATAACGTTCCCATTGGTGTCCTTGAGTCCATGATCTGATCTTCGGATTCCTGCAGTCTGCTTAAGTTTTTTATCAATATTGAAGTAATCGTTTCCTTTGTAGATATTCTATGTCGCGGCAATGTAATAAAATGCCTTGTAGTCTTATCAATAGTACAAGTCATTAAGATGGAATTTTTTATTATAATTCTATTTTATCCCGCTGTCACCATACAGGGTGTTTCATTGGTAACTGTACATACGTTAACCTGAGGTGGAGCTACCCTAGACGAGTCCAAAAAACCTATATGTGTCTAAACAACTTCATAGCCGAGATACAGGGTGATTTATGTATTCATCAATATTTTCAATTGCTTATAACTTTTGAACTATCCAGTATAATCGATTTATATTTGGAACGTGAAACACACTTCCATGGGTGAATCGATTCATTTTTGAGTTGATGAGAAAATCCAGATCCGTATCAGAAAAATTTGGCCCTTTTCGCAGACTGAGATTCAACACCCTGTATGAAGGAATATTGGAATTTGATTAGAATATTCGGAAAGAGCAGAAATTTTTCGATGGGGGTCAGTAGATTTCAATGTCTCGCACGTCGTTTGACCCATCAAACATTTTGGCTGAAGATTCAATTCGATAGTAAAATTTCACTTACTTCAGAATAATGTCGTACATTGAGATTGAATTCGAAAAATTTTGGGTTGGACCGATGAAATATTTGTATTTTTTTTCATATTCTAATGAATAATTTCAAGAATTTTCAGAAAAATATGGATTTTGATTGAGTCATGCAAAATGATCAACAGTCAGTTAATAAATAAACAAATGAGTAAACAAGAGAAACATTTGAAAGAAATCATAAAAGTTGCTCAAAAGTGCCTCTGTTTTGCTCGATGTACATTCTTTCTCTTTTCAAATTACTTCTTATAGCCTTTTTGATCATTTCTGGATCACTACGGATCTTATTGCAGGCAACTTCGATTCGTTGTAGGAGAATATCCTCACTTTCAATCTCAGACGCATATACTGAAGATTTCGAATAACCCTGAACGAAATAATCGATAGGATTGAAATCTGGTGAACTAGGGGGTCATGCATGCGGTCCACCTCTGCCTATCCACATATTCGGAAAGTTCTGATCGATAAAGTTCCTAACAAAAGCTCTAAAATGGAGGGAGCCCCATCATGGAAATACATTTTTGCAATGTTCGTACCGTTGAGTAGTACAGGCAGATGATTTCGAAGGAAATCCAAATAAATATCACCAGTAAGACGTCTTGGCAGAATGTGAGGCCAAATCAATCGATCATTATAAACTCCACACCATACATTAATTGAAAATTTGGGATTTCATGTGTCTGACTGTGTGTGGATTTCCTTCCGTCCATGAAGAGCCATATTTCCGAGGGAAGGAGTCTTCAATTTGAGGAATTTGCATCGATTGGCTAAATAAAATCCACATGCCGTCTTGTTTACTCATTTGTTTAGTTATTTTTTCACCATTGACCATTTTGAATGAATTATTCAAAATCAATATTTTTCTGAAAAATTATTTGAATTATTCATCAGAATATAAAAGAAATACAAATATTCCATCAGTCTAACACACAATTTTTCGGATTCAATCTCAATGTACGACATTATTGTGAAGTAAGTGGAATTTTACTATCGAATTAAATCTTTAGACAAAAATTTTGATGGGTCGAACGTCGTGCGGGACACTGAAATCTACTGATGCCCATCGAAAATTTTCTGTTTTTTCCGAATATTTTAATAAAATTCCAATATTCCTTCATACAGGGTGTTGAATCTCAGCCTGCGAAAAGGGCCAAATTTTTCTGATACGGACCTGGATTTTCTGATCAATTCAAAGATGAATCGATTCACCCATGGAAGTGTGTTTGACGTTCCAAATATCAATCGATTATACTGAATAGTTCAAAAGTTATAAGCAATTGAAAATATTGATGAATACATAAATCACCATGTATCTCAGCTATGAAGTTAATTAGACCTATCACATATAAGTTTTTTGGACTCGTCTTGGGTAGCTCTACCCCAGGTTAACGTATGTACATTTACCAATGAAGCACCCTGTATATCATCTATTGTCCGAAAAGATTCGAGTTTCTGCTCCCTGCACGAAGGAGAAGTCTTTTGTTTCATCTTTTCTGAGGAACAGGTATTCAGGAAAGAAAACCTCGAAATTTTAAAAGAACATATTATATTCACAAAAAATGATGGTAAATGCGTACATAAAATCGAAATTTTCACAGACATAAAAAAAAACATCGAAATAAAACATCTATCATTCACCTTGTTTCTCATAATCATAATTAGATCAGACAATTAAACTGTTACCTCTTATAAACATACTAATCTTAATGTACGAGGGGTAATTTAACCAACTCTGCCATATAAATGCAACTATTATTCAAATTCCAGACATAAAATCGAAAATACATCAAATCAACTTCGGGTCGAGATATCAATAATATTGGGAATTACAATAACACCATTCAAATATATAGGGGTTGAAACTTTGAACTGAATTTTCCTACCTTGATCTGCAAACCACCTAATTACTCTTTACCTACTTGGAAACAAATTCACCCTACACCGATATTGACCTCCTTATTCGCACTCCCGTAACGCAATTCGATTTTTAACTCTACTCAAAATAAAACTTCTTCTACACTTATTTCCACGATCGAACACAACAATTACGTTGATCTGAACTCTAATAAAATCCTCGACTGAAAAATACTAAGATGTTTTCTTACACCGGCCTCTAACCGAAGACGTACCCCGTACGATTTACTCTTCCTGAGTTCTCTTCCCGCGAGCAACTTCTCAATAGAAAGGTGAACATGAAATTCTGTACTTATCGTGGCACCTTCCCGACTTTCGAACTACCCCGGCCTCAGACTGGAAAACCGACCCCGTACAACTAACTCCGAGTTCTCCACTTGTGAGCGAGCAACCTACTTTTTTTTTAACAAGAAGTGAACCTGAAATCCGGAATGGAGCACAGGAGTTGGCCTCAGGCGGTCGAGGCTTCTCATTGAGAGACCTTCATCTGGACCTGAGGTCAGGAGACTCCTGGCACTAGAGATAAGACAGCTCAGTCTGGTGATCGGTACTTTGACTGGCCACCTACTGAACAAACATTTGAAGAGAATGGGACTGACAAGCAGCTCTTTGTGCCGGTGGTGCAGGAGCACAGATGAAACTGCTGAACACTTTTTGTTCAGTTGTAGAGACCTCACTAATCTGAGGACAACACACCTAGGAAACCCAACACCCACTATTCCTATGGTGAAAGGGACTCCTCCTGGTCGACTTGCGGCATTTATGTCTGCTTGTCTGCGGGACTGAGTCTCTCAAGCAGTATGCGGAGGAACAATGGGCCACAAGGCCTCAGTTCAGCCCGGAGTGGGCATCGCACAGAGAAGAAGAAGAAGAAGAACCTGAAATTCTGTACCTATCGTGGCACCTTTCCCGTCTTTCAATTTCTGCCCTAAAGCGAGTCCCCAACTCAGAACAATTAACTCTCCCAAGTTCTCAACATCCGAAAATCTAACTCTCCCAAGTTCTCTACTTCCGCACCACTCACTCCTGGTCCCTGACCACGCTTTTCCCGAGTTTTTTTTTCACTTCCGAACAACGGACTTAACCCAAGTCCCCGACTCACTTTCGATTTCCTGACCTGGCGGGCAACTTCCCGGGGTCCCTGACAGGTCACAACTGCCCTCACTCTTTCAGAGTCCCTCCAAGCTAAACATTTTCCCACTTCTGAAAACACAATTCCTGAGTGGACATCGAGACGCCCACACTGTAAAATTATTTCTCCGAAATTTTCTCATGGTCAACCTACGTTGCGTCTTTTCATCTTATTGAGGACTCCTTCAGTCGCCCATACAAAGTTTGTTTGTGGACTACCACTGTTCGTCAAAACAAAGCTTTGTTTGAAGTCAAAGCTTTCCTTATCTCTGTCACACAGCTCCGAAATGAACGACATTCGTTGATTAATACAATGTATGCCCGACTGAGGTAGGTTACCGAATTTGAAATTAAATATTTATATTCCCAAATATTACAGCAATTCCGATCCAACCATTTCTCCTTGGCTTCCTTGATCATTCTTCTCAGTAGCTTTTGAATCTTTGAATATTCCTGTCTATTTTGGATTTTGAATTTTCTGCATGTGTCCATCAAAATCAGAATATCCTGTGTCATCCACTCATTTTTGGAGTCCATTCTTTGTCCTTGCAAGAGATCATGTGCTGCGTCTGAAATTGATGTTTGAATATCGCGCCAGATTTCATTAATTCTATCATTCCCAACTGAAACCCGATGTAGTTCACTGTTTATTCTCCCGGATAGTTCCTCGCGTACCTCGGGATGTTTCGAAGGTTCAAGCAGTGTTCTTATCGGTCCCTGTGGTCTAGACAATCTTCTCAGTTTGACATGTAATGTGAAAGACAAAAAATTATGATTAGAGTTCATGTCAGCACCAGGGTATGTTTTCACGTCCTATATTGTTTCGAAATTGGTGACTTATTATAATGAAATCTATCTGGTTTCTTACTATTCTGTCTTGCTGCCCATCTTGTGGCGACCTCCAGGTGTATAAACGTCGTTTTGGCAGCTGAAAGAATGCTGTAATGACAAGCTTCATTTCCTGACAAAATTCAATGAGACGATAAGCTCTTTCATTTCTCTCACCGAGTCCATTTCCACCAGTAATACCGGCTGTGAGTATTTGTCCTACCTTGGCGTTTGAATCTCCTATAAGTAGTGTAATTATCTTTTTTTTTATTTCAAAAATGTCATGAACTGGTTGGTAAAATTCTTCTACCTGACTATCTTCTTTATCAGCCGTGGGCGCATAACCTGGACGATATTGATATTTACAGGACTCGCATTTATTTGAACCAGCATAATTCTATCCGACACTGGCACAAACCCCGTGACGCATTAACTAATTGATTCCTTCGTTACCACTGCCACTCCATTGCGGTGCATTGGATCTTGATTTCCGGAGTGGTACACAGCATATCCGTTGTATACGTAGTTTCCGCTACATATTTGGCCATCTGGTTTCACTGACTCCCATGATGAAGATATCGAGACGTTCCATTTCTAAAAGCAGGTTTCCTAGATTTCCAGGCTCATAAAATGTTGTAACATTCCACGTCGCAATCTCATATTTATTCCTTTTTGTCTTTAACGTTGATTTCTGTTTATTTCTATCACAAGAATTTCGCTGGAGGAAGCCTTGCATTCTTGTATCTGTCTTCCTGTCGGATCTCGGTATCCGATTCCCGTGATCAGTAAAACTCTGAATCTGGTTGTCCACCATGATGACCACTACTAGGGGTACTCAATGAGTCTACAATGCAGTGCTTCCCCGTTGCCTTCTGCATCCTTATGTCATTGACTAATCACATAGTCCTTCCGCCTTTGAGGTCCTTTTTTTTTACCTCTCGACAAAAGAGTGCCCTACACTTGTTGGCTGCGCAGTACAAGTGGTGAGTGCTTACACCTTACACGTTCGGTCTCTACTCTCGTTTGCCACCAAATTGGTGCCTTCTACCACGTGGAGGTGCGAGTTTGGATTTCTTCGTCCTTGATACTGAGACCTCTTAACTTTTCTCACTATCTCCGGAGCTTCAGAAGGCCTAGTTTAGTAAGCCTAAAAGTAGAATACTTTCGATGAAAACTTACATCAAATTAAGGTCTTTCTCCGCTACTGCCTGCAGAAATCAGAAATCATATTGTGAAATTAGATTCAGCAGAAAATGATGATTGTAAAAATGATGAGGAGGAAGGAACTCTTGAACATCTTGTAACGGAATTCCTCGCCATTGAAAGCCAATGCAAAAGACGCTTGTGTTCACGAAAGTCGTCTCAGCTACTGGAGTTCAATAGAACGTGAGATGAACCTCGGTCAGCTCAATAGAGGGTGGCTCAATAGATGTTCAGGTACTAGCTCACTAGTAACCCCTAACACATGATAATAATAATGAATAATTTAGACACGAGTTCAACAAATGAAAATTAGGACTTGAATCTAGATACATCGTCAGCTGGGCCATACGTCACCAGATAGATTGAATTTCTTGGACGTTTCCAATCAGATCATAGTTAACAATATCTGGAGAATAGTTACCACGACTCGACAGAAATACAACACAGGCTTACGAACGATCGTTTGCCTGTGCAAAGATCCTGAAGCCAACGAAGGTAGACCAAACCTATACTTTGGCCTTCTTTAGCCCAGTGTGTACGTAGCATAACATAATAATATCTATCTTTTCGGTTGAATTCTAAACTCCGGCCATTTCCATATCCTTCGCATGTCCCGGCTCGATAGGATTAAAATAAAAAGACATTATACGGCTGATCAGACATGAAAAATGTGTGGGATTGTATAATTCCGTGCGTGAGAAAAGGGAGTTTAACGGAAAAATTGTGGATCATGCTTGTCGAATCAATTTTTATGTTGCCAATTTCGAAAAAGTTTTATGTTGTTAAAATATATCATTACTATCGTTAGCCACTTCAGCGGCATGTCGAGTTATTTCGGGATTGATTTGGTCACGTGAGCACGTTTTGCTGGCAACGTCAATCAATTTGTGAAAGGTTATAGAGAAATATTGGATACAAAAAATAGTTTTCATAGATTATTATCTTACATCGTTCACGAAATGATATGTTTCTACCAATAACGGTTGAAATCGGGATAAGAGTTGATGAAATAGGGTGATTTTCCATTAAAATTGACTTTTTTATTGAGTTGTTCTTGCAATAGCTCTGAGCTCCTACCCCGATACCATTGGAATTAATTATTATTAATTACTTTTTGAGCGCTCGTACTATTACACGAGGGCGATATCATTTCGTCACGATGTCTGTATTTTTCGAATTTTGAGCCGAAAATGGTCTCAATCGACTATGTTCGACTCACTGATGACGAATCCGTCGGAAAATTCGAGTCTGTCCGTCCGGCCGTCCGTCCGTCCGTCCGTCCGGCCGGCCGTCAGCACGATAACTCTCGAACGGAACAACCTAGAGACTTGAAATTTTCAGTGTGGGTTCAGTTCCCGAATGGCTCGGTTGAGTTCGTTAATGGGCCAAATCCCACCAGGGGTTCCGTAAATATGGCCGTTCAAAGTTTTGTTTCCCTGATTACTTGAAAACTACAGAACTGATCGAGATGAAATTTTGCACTCAAATAGATTATGAGGTGTTCAAGCTACATGTGAAATTTTGTCCAGATCGCATGACCAGAACCATAGAAACCATAGAAAATTGTAACTTTTGAACGGAAAGGCCTAGGGACTTGAAATTTTCAGGATAGGTGTGGATCTTGAATGTCGTGATCATGTTCATCTATGAGCAACATTATACAAGGAGTTCCGTAAATACGGTAGTTTTTTGTTTTCTCGATAAATTCGAAACTACGGATTCGATCGAGATGAAATTTTGTATTTTAATCGAGAATGATATATTGAAGCAATATTTTGTCCAGATCGCATGACCAGAACCATAGAAACCATAGAAAATTGTAACTTTTGAACGGAAAGGCCTAGGAACTTGAAATTTTCAGGGTGGGTTTGGATCGCATATTTCACGGTCACGTTCATCAATGAGCAAAATTAGACTAGGGGTTCCGTAAATATGGCCGTTCAAAATATTTTTTTCCTGATAGTTTCGAAACTACTGATCGGATTGGAATGAAATTATGCACCTAGCTCAGGAATAATGTATTCAAACTACGTGCAAAATTTTGTACAGATCGCATCACCAAGAGCATAGATACCGTGGAAAATTCTAGCGAATTATCGGAAAAAAATTGATCAGCTGAAGCACCGACATGAAGTTTGGAGTTTCGCCTAAGTTTCAGAATTTTTTTGACAGCAGTAAAAAATTCCTTCATTTGATTTCTAATACTGGAAAATGCGAATCTACCTACAAGGTGCATGTACGAGCGCTCAAAAGCTCCTGCCTTCACGGCAGTGCTTTTCGTAATTTTTCTCCCTGGTTTCGAAAAATTTCTGAATATTTTATATGACAAGACAAGTCAATCCTGTGAGATCAATTATAAAAAAATTATTATTTAGACTTTACGTTTCATGAGTTGTTGATGTTGCCATAGCATTACTCAAATTAGTAAAATTGGGCACCAACAAACAAAAAATTAAGTTTTTCGTGATTCGATCTAATGAAGTTACTATTAATTCATTAATTCATCTTAATGAACTGATATATTTGTCATAATGACGATGAACACTGAAAGCCAGAAAATAACAGTTTTTCTGATATATTCGATAAAATTCAGAGTTTCCATCTTCCATTCAAAAAAACGTTAGGAAAATAGTGATTTCAAAGCACATTTGCACGTGGAAATGTCAAAAATATGAAGAACTCCCCAAAAAAATGGAAAAATAAAAAAAAAAAATTCGGGGAATTTGAAAAGAAAAACGTGAAAATCTGTTCGAAAATAGTTCGGCATCAATGAAAATCATGAGAAATCATCGAAAATTGTTTTATCATAATTCAAGAAAAATACCTAAACTAACCACACTTCACACCTTTTTTGATCAGTCCCAACACAGAAAAAAACCGACAAAAAAAGGTAACCGAGAAGGGCGACTCTAAAGATGGGACTGGAATTAGTTTAGGCGATCATGGTTGCCTAAGTCAGAACATGCAAAGAAAAAAATTAATTTACCAAATGCCAAGGGGGACGCTCAGGCGGGTACAGAGTGGCAGCCGCCTTCCAAAATGTGTGACTCCTACACCATAGTAGGCATCATACATCTCAAAAAGGCATCAGCTAGGAGAGTGCTTTTTGCCTAAATCTATGTGACAAATTTTTTCTGAGTCGAGACGCGTCTGATCACGAAAATGATCCTCGAAAAACACTACTCAAAGTATAACACCGGACACGTCCACTCTTATGTCTAGTTCGCATTAGGAGAGTATTTTAGTCGAGTAGCGAGTAGCGAGCCGGCAAGCCAGTGATCTCGGACGCGTGGTGGGGGTGCTACTCGTCCGTTGAAAATACAGTAGAAGGGATCGACTCGACTAAATTACTTGCCTAACTACTCGACTAAATTTTCATCGTTCAGACACGTTTAGTTACTAAATCACTCGCTACTCGACTAAAATACTCTCCTAATGCGAACTAGACTTTACGGTAAAAACATAGTAAAGCATCGCATCAAGCCTCGCTTCAAGCACCAAAACCCACAACATGTTACTGTTCCGAGGAATCAAATCGATTTAATTTTTAAGACCCTCCGTAGGCACGATGCCCGGAACGCGATATATGATTGGTGCGCTCAAGGTCATGTTAATACTAGCCGTTGTTTTAGTCAGTGTCGCAGTTAAGTCAACAGTGCGAAGAGGTGTATTATATTTTTGTATTGAAATGGATAAAGAAAAATTAATGACTGAAATATTTATTCGACCTACAATATGGGAGAAAAGAGATAGGAGACATCTCAACAGATATGTGTTGGATAAAGCATGGACGGTAATGAGCAATATTACAAATATATAAGGTAAGCTACAAAAACAATGTACATAAATGAAAACGAAAGCCAATATTATAGCGTATCTTTATATATACCTATAAAAATTTCGTATCACGTTGTCTGTGCGGGATGAACTCCTAAAATATTGAACCGATTTCAATCAAATTTTGCACAGTGTGTGTATTTTGATCCAACTTGAAAGATAGGATAGTTTATATCTCAATTTATAGTTGCAATATTTTTTTCTTGCAAATAATTTGTTTATTATATATGACAAAGAGTGATAATTATCAACGCGGCAACGCGGGTCTCTTTATTATTATTATTATCTGTGTTCTGTGAAAGTCAAACTCAGCTCAAAGCTGGTATCATTGGCCTATCCCGGGTACTTCGACCAAAGACATTAGACTCAATTTACATTGTGAACTTCCGTACTGTATGACAGGTGTTCAATATAACAGCCTTTTGGATGTCTGAATAGGTGTTTTTAGGTAGTCCCAGTTTAGCGATACTTTCGTGCACAGTCTTGGGCACCACTCCGGTTGATGATATTATCACGATTTCCACTTTCTCGCAATGCCACATTTGTTTGATTTCGATGGCGAGATCCGCATACTTAGCCATCTTTTCCTGATATTTATTGACAATGTTGTGAGTGTTTGGAACCGCTACATCAACGAGGAAGACCGAGTTGACTCTTCTATCCAATACCACAATATCTGGTCTGTTATTCGCCACCTGTCTATCGGTGATAATGGACCTATCGTAGTCAATGTCGAGAACCATCTATGGCTGATACTTATAATATGGTGTATAGGTGCTGAGAAGACCGAACTTGTTCGCCTGTTTCTGGTGGACGATGTTGCACACTTGATTATGTCTATGCAGGTAATCAGTATTAGCCAGCGCGCTACAGCCAGATGTTATATGCTGAATAGTCTCTGATTTTTGTTGACACTTCCTGCATTTGTCGGATTAGGATCCTTAATTATGAACTTCTTATAATTATTCGTATTGATGACCTGATCTTGGATAGCGATCATAAAGCCCTCAGTTTCTGGAAATAAGTTTCCGCTAGTGAGCCATCTATTTGAAGCCTCCTTGTCAATGTGTTGCTGGTTGAGTTAGTGGTGGTGTTGGCCATGCAATGCCTTTTGCGACCATTGTTCTTGTTTTTCCACATCTGAAACTACTCCAAAATCTGCTTCCAGCAACGCGAGATTCAGGGGCCTGTAACCCTCATCCCCTCTAGTTACAGTCCGATGAAGATCAGAGGTTTAGGCCTCGCGTAATTTCCGGACCTGTCGATTGTGCAGATTGATGAGGTCAATAAACCCACTTCCTCCTCCCTTTTTTTTTTTTTTTTTTTTTTTGTTTAGTCAGGGGGAATCCTCATGGACGAACTATCTCCGATAGATAGAACAGTGTGAGACTTCGTGTGAAGCACGACCTACTCTAACTAAACCTAACCTGCTGTTTTAGATTCCGGGCATTTATTACCTACTAACCTTTTGACTCTTCTTGTTCGTATCTCTATCACGATCTTTGTCGTGTGATGCTTGTGTTACCTATGAATTTGAATTTCATAGGAGTCTCTTCTTCTGGATGATTTAAATTGAGATTACTCAATTTCTGTTTCTACGTAGTTGATCTCTGGGTCTTTTGTGATAGGTGGGTATCCTAACCACATCTTCTGCGGGGTTGTAGTCAACTAGTCTTCTTAGCTCATCATTTGGGTGTTGACTTGCTTTTTCAAATATCTTCTCGGCCTTCTTTTTTAGGAAATCTGTGACAGTTTCCCATTCTAAGTCTCTGTGGATTTGTTGGTTTCTTACGAACCACGGCATATTCATTGCTGCTCTGAGCAGTTTATTCTCTGTTGCTTGAATCTGCTTTATATGGCTATTGGCTGCATTGCCCCATGCCGCCGAGCCATATGTTAGTTGGGGTCTTGCAATTGACTTGATCATTCGTAGTTTCGTGCTTTGGTTCATTTGGCTTCTTCTTCCTAGTAGTGGGTAAAGTCTACTCATTGCTGAGTTTGTTTTATCCACTGCATATTTTATATGGTTTTTCCATGTAAGCCCTTTATCTAGTTTTACTCCTAGATATTTGACTTCATTTTCCCATTTTATCTCTTCTCCATCTATCTGTAGGTTGGAATTAATTTCAAGTCTCCGCTTCTGTAGTAGAATAGCTTGGCTCTTTTTGCTATTTATTTGAATTTTCCATTTAATGAACCATTCTTCTAAATCTTCTAGTGCTTCTTGCAGTCTTCTGTGTATGACATCTGGTCGGCGATGTCTGAAGGCTATTCCCGTGTCGTCTGCATAAAGGGCTAGCAGATTCCTTGGGTTCTTAGGAATATCGTAGATATATATGTTGTAAAGCAGAGGTCCTAGAACTGATCCTTGGGGCACTCCTGCTTCTACTTGTCTGGTGGTAGATAATGTGTCGTCTATTTTGACATAAAAATTCCTGTTCCTCAGGTAGTTTCTTATTATCTTGCAGGTTTTGGTGGTGTAGCCTGCCATCATCATCTTGTAGGCAAGTCCTTCGTGCCAAACTCGGTCGAAGGCTCTTTCGACATCTAATAGCACTAATCCTGTGGCTTGTTTATTCTGAAATCCTTCAGTGACATATTCAGTGATCCTTAACAGTTGAAGTTCTGTGGAGTGATTTCTTCTGAATCCAAATTGTTCCGGTGGTATCAGATTCAGCGCTTCTGTTTCTTCATTGAGTCTTTTTGCAATAACTCTTTCGACAATTTTTCCAAGGGCTGACAGTAGACTTATCGGCCTGTAGTTTTGTGGGAATTTTCTATCTTTTCCTGGCTTATTGAACACAATTACTTCTGCTGTTTTCCATCTTTCCGGATAATATTCTGTTCTCATCACTGCGTTTGCTATATTGGTAAGCGCTGCTATTCCTTTTCTGGGCAATTTCCGTAACATAAAGTTTGTTACTTTGTCTTTCCCTGGAGCTTTCCTGTTTTTCAATTTCTTGATGATTTCTTTAATTTCCGTTGGTGTTGTTGGGTTTGGGATGGTATCGCCTTCCGGCGGTTCCAACATCAATTCTTCATTTCCTTCGACTTCTTCTTCTAAGTCTTCATTGTCATCGTCTTCTCTGTAGTTGATTCTGGCTTCTCGTTCTATTGCGTCAACAAGAGCTTCGGCTTTTTCAAGCTTTGAGTAGGCCATCCCATTAGCTCCGTGTAGAGGGGGAATTTCGGTTTTCTCGCGTCGTAAGCACTTTTGCATCTTCCATGCTGAGTGGTCTATGGTGTTTAGCTCTCTAACTCTTTGGTTCCATCTGTCTGTTCGCAGTTCTCTCAGTGCATTTTTCAGCACTTGGCTGTGTTTATTCAGCTCTTTCTTGTCTTCTTCTCTATGTGAAGTTCTGTAGTTCTTCCTAAGTTTTCTATTCCTCTTTATAAGCTCCTTTATTGCTTTTGGGGTTTCACCATGTGGATGTTTCGGGGCTGGCCTTTCGATTCTTCTGGTACTTTCCTCGTAGGCTTCTTTTATTCGGGTTTCTAATTTTTCAACTTCATCTTCTAGATCTTCAGGGGTTCTTATCTGTGGAATTTGAGTAATTTTCTCCTGGAGTA
This sequence comes from Aphidecta obliterata, assembly GCA_963966015.1. NCBI lineage: Eukaryota > Metazoa > Arthropoda > Insecta > Coleoptera > Coccinellidae > Aphidecta > Aphidecta obliterata. Next base: position 21,715,526 of record OZ014431.1, on the reverse strand, counting down.
TTTCACTGTACTTTTGCCAGTCTGTGAAGTCTTTCGTTTGAAGTTCTTCTGTTATCGGTCTGCGTCCCAATCTGAGTTCTATTGGGTTGTGGTCTGATGTGCCCTCTTCTATAGTATCAAGTGTGAAATCTTGGGTAATATCTTTCATTATGACGATATCTAATACGTCCGGTAGGCCATTACTTCTGGGCAGGTAGGTCGGAATTTCAGGTCCTAATACTATGGCATTTAGTTTTTCGGCGTACTTCTTAAGCTTCTTCCCATTTTGGTTTTCAGTTCTGCTATTCCATTCTCTTGATTTGCAGTTCATATCGCCAATAATGATTTTCGGGTAGTTTCCTTCAAGCATCTTCTTCAGATCTTCCTCTATTAAGTCGTTTTGGGGTGGTTTGTAGGCTGACGTAATTTTCATTTGTCCTCGATTCGTATTCACTATAATCGAGACGGCTTCTATTTTCCCATTATTTAGTATATCGTCAAAATAGTGGTCGATGTTCCTCTTGACTATTAGGGCTACGCCCCCTCCTGTACAATTTCTGTCATTTCTGTATATTTCATGGTCGGGAAATGAAATTCTATTTCTTGTAGATAGTCTCGTTTCTTGAATGGCTATAATATCCGGTTGTTTCTCGGATATTATTTCTTCTATTTCAGATCTACGGGCTCGTAGACCGTTTGCGTTCCATGAGACTATCTTAAGTTTGTTTTTATTTTCGTTAGTCACTAGCTCCATTAGTTGGGTTTAGTGAGTTTTCGGAACTTTTTGTCCATCTCTATTTCCAGGAATTTCATGAGCTTGCTCATGATATTTTTGGTGAAGGTATCTAGATCCTCGGTGGTTTCGGGTCCTTTCTTGTTGGTCTCTTCTTTCTTCTTTTGGCTGCTTTTCTTAGATTTTCCATTTTTTGGGGCTTCTTTCTTCTGCTCTTGTTTGTGTGGTAGCGTTTTCTTCTTCTTATCTCCTTCCTTCTGTTCTTGTTGGACAGTAGGCATCTTTTTCTCTTCTTCTTTTCTTGCTTTGGTCGCAGTCTTCTTTTTGGTCACCAGTTTCCACTCGCTACATCCTTTGTAGCTGGCTGGGTGACCTGTTTTTCCGCAGAGCGCACAGGTAGCATTTCTCTCCTCGTTTTCTCTTGTTAGCGTACAATCTTTACTATTGTGCGCTCCAGAGCATTTAACACATCTCCATGGGAATGTGCATTTACTTTGCGCATGTCCGTAACGTTGACATCTATGACATTGGCCAGGTCCAATGCTCTTTTTCTTCGGCTCTACTACACAATTTATACCGTAGAGCTGTTTCACTTCGAATACCTTCTTATTTTGGGTTTTCACCAAAAATAAGGGTATTGCCTTCTTGGTTTTGTTGGATGTCATCCTTATGACATCCGCGTCGGTAACGCCTTGCTCGGCTAAGTCTTCATTGATGATGGTAATATCTGCGTCTAGTGGTAGATATCGTACCACCGCGTAGATTTTCTTTTCTTCTTCCCTTTGGAGCGTGTAGAATTCTTTTCCCTTTGACTCGAGGAATTTCGTCATCTTCCTGTGGTCATCGGGGGATTGAGGTACAACACGAATGCCGTCCCTTACTGTGGTCGCTCTTTGATAATTTATACCTTTCGCTTGCATTTCTCTCGACATTTGAGTCCAGTCGGCAGTGCCCTTCAAGGTCACTGGTGGGACCTTTTCTTTCCTCGGCTCAATTGGAATAAAGACTCCAATTTCTTCGGCGGGTGCAGAAGAAGCTTCTACTGGGCGATTCACTTTTTGCAGCGCTGCAGTGTATGTCATTTTCTTAGCTGGCTCTCCTGCAGTTATAATACTCCTTCCGGGTTGTCCTATGGGGGCCTCTTTTGCTGGTGCGGGGGTTGACACTCTCTCTTCTGTTCCAGAGGAGAAGCCATTTTCTTTTCTCTTAGCCCGTTTCCGCGGCTTCGAGGGCTGAGACATTTCTGCTCTCAAGGATTTCACCTCATCTGATAAAGTTTTAAGACTCTCCGTCAAAACTTTCAGTTGACTCATGAGGCTGTTGATCTGGTCCTTCTGTTCTTTTATAATCCGATCTTTTTCGGATTCATCATTAACTTCTTCTTCTTCAATATCCATATCGGATATTTCTTCATCCGATAAGTTTTCTGCGTCGGATTCTCTGTCCTCATTTGCAGAGTCGTATTCCGACATTTTGTCAGAGTGACTCAGCAAAACAACACTTAAACACTTTTTTCACTTTTCACTAAATTCACTTTTGTCTCTTCAATGTAAAATTATCTGTGGAACCATCGATCTAAACCTGGACTCAACACAGTTATTTCTTCGATTCTATACGAGGTTATCTAGAACTAGACTACCTGCATAATAAAATTTGTTAGTTCACTTGGCACACATGCGCATTTCTCAATACGTCTGCACTCCTCGAGGGTTCAATCGCTGTCCTCCTCCCTTCCGAGGTAGTGTCGTTCTTATAGTGGATGACTTTGGATGGTGGTTGTTGGTTTTTGACATCATTGTTCTTGACGACCTCTGAATAGCATCCAACTCAGTTTTTGTCCATTTGAGTATTCCGTATGTTGAAACTGGTATGGCATATGTGTTGATTGCCTGCACTAAGTGACCTCCATTCAGCTCAGACTTCATCAGTGCTTTTACTCTTCTGGTGTATTGCTCCTGAATTCCTACTTTAGCCTGCTTGTGTTCCGGCAACCTGGCTTGTTGGAATCCCAGGTATTTGTAAGATTCTCCGTTTTTCATTGCCTCTATGATATCTCCGTTTGGAAGTTTTATATCTCCGTCTATGGCAATGCCTTTTTCGATATGAAGGATTTTGCTCTTGGATAGACCAAATTCTATATGAATATCACTGGAGAATCCATGGGCTATCTCTAGAAGACGTTCAATTTGACGCTGGTTCGCCGCATATAGCTTAAGATCATCTATGAATAGGAGGTGTGAAATTATAAAATTAATATTTCTATTAGCTTTGACGTTGAAGCCGTATTTCGTACTATTGAGCATAGTGGAGAGGGGATTCATTGCGAGGCAGAACCATAGTGGGCTCAAGGAGTCACCCTGGAAGATTCCCTTAAGAATCGGTATTTCTTCGGTGCTAATTGAGTTTTGACCGAGATACACATGCAAGTTTGTTCGCCAATATTCCATTGTTGTTGAAAGAAAACTTATAATAGTCGGGTGGACTTTGTAGATTTTCAAACACCTCGAGAAGCCAAGAATGGGGTACACTATCAAATGCTTTCTTAGAATCGACAAAAGCAGTGTTTATATTCCAGTGTTTATATTCCCTTGTGCAGCACTTTTGTTCTTCTGCCAATATATTATTTTCTTTGGCGTGCTTGAATATTCTGTTGGTGATGCATGCTGTTGAAATTTTATACAATGTTGGTAGGAACGTGATAGGTCTGTACTGTGTAGGCTCATCCGTCTCTGAACTCTTTGGCAGCATATGTGTTGAACCCAAAGTTAGAAATGATGGCATATCCTTAGGGTTGTGCAGGATGTGGTTGAATTGTTTAGCCAATCCTTCGTGGACACTGGAAAATTTTTTGCACCAGAAATTTTGGATGTTGTCTACTCCCGGGGAAGTCCAGTTGTTAGCATTTCGGACAGCTTCTCTGATTTCTTCTACTTCTATTATTGTTATTATTATTATCATCATTATTATCTCGTTGTTGGTGCTACCAAACTCAGCTCAAAGCTGAAAAAAGACAAGAGCTGAGGTTATGCCTCTGCAGCACAGAAACAAAAAATTAATTAATACAGTACGTAAGTAATAAGAAGAAATAAAGGAAAACATACACAAATCCAAGCACTCTTGAGGCACCAAGTGGGCGAAATCCATGTGAATCGAATCTATTCTTGAAGGCGTTCACACTGAGAGCACAAACCACATCCGCAGGCAATCCATTCCTGGCTGAAAAAATTCTATTGGACAGGAACTTTTGTCGTGGGGTAGTCCGGAAGTTTTCTTTTTTCAACTTGTACATGTGTCCTCGAAAGTTATTAGTGTTGAGGATGAAAAGGGATGATAGGTTGCCACCAATCATATTATTGATGGCCCGAAAGCTAAATATCGAATCACCTCTCAGTTGGAGATCTTGAAATCAGGTTAAACCGAAAATAGTCTCTCCTCATACGCAGGACGGTTGAGACCATAAGGAGTGCGAGTAACCCAACGCTGAACCACCTCCAACTGCTCCAAGTCGGCATTCAGGAAAGGGCACCAGGCAGGGCCAGCAAATTCGAGGATTGGTCATATAGGTCTTATAAAGGTGCGTACAGACATGCTCCGAATATCGTACCGAACCGCGTCGCGTACCCAAGTGTGGACGAAGGGTTGCAACCGCGTATCGCACCTCTACGCGATCAAGGTGTAACATGTGGCGAACACACCTTAACAGGTACAGCACCGAAGTATTTCAACCAAAATTTCTTCCTTGGCCATCATTTTTGAGCGCTCGTACTTCTTACACGAGGGCTACATCATTTCGTCACGATGTCTGTATTTTTCGAATTTTGGGCCGAAAATGGTCTCAATCGACAAGGTTCGACTCACTGATGACAAATTCGTCGAAAAATTCGAGTCTATCCGTCCGTCCGTATACACGATAACTCTCGAACGGAATGACCTAAAATCTTCAAATTTTCAGGGTAGGTTCGAATCTCGAATGCCGCGGATAAGTTTGTTATTGGGCAAAATTCGCCTAGGGGTTCCGTAAATATGGCCGCTCGAAACTTTATTATCCTGATTTCTTCGAAACTACAGATTCGATCTTGTTGAAATTCTGCACTCAAATGGATAATGACGTGTTCAAGCTACATGCAAAATTTTGTCCAGATCGCATAACCAGAACCATAGAAACCATAGAAAATTGTAACTTTGTAATAGAAAGGCCGTTTGAAATTCAGTTTTCTTGATAATTTCAAACCTATGGATTAGATCGTGACGAAATTTTGTATTTAAATTGAGAATGATATATTCGAGCTACATTTTCTTCAAATCGCATGATCAGGACCATAGAAACCATAGAAAATCATAACTTTTGAACGGAAAGGCCTAGGGACTTGAAATTTTCAGGACAGGTTTGGATCGCGAATTTCGTGGTTACGTTCACCAATGAGCAAAATTATACTAGGGGTTCCGTGAATATGGTCGTTTGAAATTCGGTTTTCTTGATAATTTCGAAACAATGGATTTGATCGTGACGAAATTTTGTATTTGAATTGAGAATAATATATTCGAGTTTAATTTCTTCCAGATCGCATGATCCAAACAGGGAATACATCAAGAACTATTAAGCGGAAGTATGTTGATGTTGAGGAATGAAAAATTTCGAAAAGCACTGCCGTGAAGGCAGGAGCTTTTGAGCGCTCGTACAGGCACCTTGTAGGTAGATTCGCATTCTCCAGTTTTACAAACCAATTGGAAAGATTTTGACAGCTGTCAAAGAAAATTTCAAACCAACGCGAAAATCCAGACTTCACGTCAGAGCTTTGGGTCCATTTTTTCGATAATTCGCTAGAATTTTCTACGGTATCTATGGTCTTGGTAATGCAATCTGGACAAAATTATACACTATTCTTCATATATGTGCGAAATTTCATTTCAATCCAATAAGTATTTTCGAAATTATCAGAAAAAATATAGTTTGAACGGCAATATTTACGGAACCCCTAGTCTAATTTGGCTCATTGATAAAAAGGATCGCGAAATTCGCGATCCGAACCTATCCTGAAAATTTCGAGTCACTAGGCCTTTTTGTTCGAAAGTTATGATTTTCTATGGTTTCTATGATTCTGATCATACGATCTGGAAGAAATGTAGCTCGAATATATAATTCTCAATTTAAATTCAAAATTTCGTCGAGATCGAATCCATAATTTTGAAATGATCAAGAAAACTGAATTTCAAACGGCCATATTTACGGAACCCCTAGTCTTATTTTGCTCATTGATACACGTTAACGCTACATTAACGATCCACACCTATCCTGAAAATTTCAAGTCTCTAGGCCTTTCCATTACAAAGTTATAATTTTCTATGGTTTCTATGGTTCTGGTCATGCGAGCTGGACAAAATTCTGCATGTAGCTTGAGTACGTAATTATCCATCTGAGTGCAAAATTTCACCTCGATCGAATCAGTAGTTTCGGAGTAATCAGAAAAACAAAATTTCGAGCGGCCATATTTACGGAACCCCTTGACGAATTTTGCCCAATAACGAACTCAACCGCGGCATTCGAGATTCGAACCTACCCTAAAAATTTCAAGTTTCTAGGACATTCCGTTCGAGAGTTATCGTGTATACGGCCGGACGGCCGGACGGACAGACTCGAATTTTTCGACGGATTCGTCATCAGTGAGTCGAACATAGTCGATTGAGACCATTTTCGGCTCAAAATTCGAAAAATACAGACATCGTGACGAAATGATATAGCCCTCGTGTAAGTAGTACGAGCGCTCAAAAAGACGTGTGAGCTTTGAACTTGACAATGGGAATATAACAACTTTTGGTGATCTGGCTGAAATGTTATGTAAGACTAAAGCATTATGTACTAGAGAGAAAAATTCGAGAATAATTAACAATAATGAATGAATAACAAGGAAATTCATTGCTGAAGTGAAACATCGTGATACTTTATATGAGTCATGGAAAAGACTGAAAACGTTACGCTCTGAACAAGAATTCAAAAGAGCAAAAAACAGTGTGACTAATCTGTTCAAGCAACTGAAAAAAGAATGGGTGAATAGAGAATTCCAAAAAGCCGAGAATAACCCAAAGAAGATACAAAATCTGCTAAATCGTTCGATCCACAATAGGGGTTCAAAAAGTCACAGCATTGGGATATCACAGGTGAAGATGAATGGTGAAGTCATTACGGATAAGAAAGTTATTGCTGATGCGTTCGGTGAACACTATGCAACAATTGGAGAGGAGCTAGCTGCAAACATACCTCAAGCCCAGAATGAGGAATATCCTGAGCAGAAGACAGCAGAGTCAATAACACTGAGTTTATGGCAAGAGTGAAGTGGTGGAAGTGATAGGGGGCATTAAAACGAACGCAGCCGGTGATGATGAGGTGACAATGTCAGATTTGGTCAACTTGCTTGAAGTTGTGATTGAAACCATCGTTAGGCTAATAAATTATGTCCTTACTACAGGCAGTGGCGCTCCCAGAGATTAAGTCTGGGAGGGGTAGTGACCGTATTTTCTAACAAGAGATTGAGCCTGGGGGGGGGGGGGTAGTGACCGTATTTTGGAATTTAGGAGGAAGTAAAGTATGTATTGAGTGCTGAAAATACGGTCCGGGGGGGGGGGGTAATTACCCCCAGTACCCCCCCCCCGTGGGAGCGCGCCTGACTACAGGGGAGTTTCCGGAGAAATTGAGAATAGCAAAAGTAATTCCCTTGCACAAAAATGGGCCAAAGCAGATAATAACAAATTAAAGACCCATATCAGTGCTCAGTGTCTTCTCAGAGATCATTGAAAAAATCATGAAGAAAAGAATAAGGAATTTTGTTAATGCTACATTCGGATTTGACGGGTATCAGTATGGGTTTCAGGAAGGAAGTAGTACATCGAGTGCTGCAGTTGATTTGCTAGAATGCGTTTCTGCTGAAATTAACAAGGGTAAATATGTTGTGCTGGTTTTCGTAGATTTGCAGAAGGCATTTGATACTGTGGATCTTGATGTGTTTTTGAGGATGTTGCACGGGATGAGATTTCGAGGGACAGCCTATAGACTTCTTGAGACATACCTGAGGAATCGTGTGCTTTACACTGATATTAATGATCAAAGAATTAAAAAGTCTACAGTTAACATGGGTGTCCCTCAGGGTTCAGTCTTGGGCCCATTGCTTTACTCGCTCTATGTACATCTGATGGGCTCGAAATCGAGGTATTTTTCTTTTGCGGATGATACTGTGTTAGTGTACTCAGGAGGATCCTCGGAGGAATTGGAATCGACTGTCAATGCCGACCTTCTTTGTTACTCTGGCTGGCTTCGTTGCAACAGACTAAGCATTAATGTAGACAAAACTGTATATATGTGTATTAGGCAGAAGAACAAGCCATTTCGTGAAATACAGGTCAGGTTTGATAATACTTCACTGAATCGTGTTGCACATTACAAATATCTGGGGTTATCTAATATATAAAATTCTCGTGTCACAGTTTTCGTTGCCATACTCCTCCGAAACGGCTTGACCGATTTTGATGAAATTTTTTGTGCTTATCCGGTATCTATGAGAATCGGCCAACATCTATTTTTCATCCCCCTTAATGTTAGGGGTAGTCCACCCCTAAATTTTTTTTTTTTATTTTTTTAGATTTAGAAATTTCTAATTTCTATTTTTTTATGATACAACATACAAAAATACATACAATCCCCAATTTTCACCCTTCTACGATCAACCCTTATTTTTTAATAGCCAGAACAACGAGAGGCCGAAGGCCTCGAGCAATTTTGAAATTGCGAAAAAAGGGATAGACCGGGGGCGCGAAGCGCCCCCTGCGTTTTCGAGAGGGAGAAACGGGCTGTCCTAAGGTAAGAGAGGCCGAAGGCCTCGAGCAATTTTGAAATTGCGAAAAAAGGGAGAGACCGGGGGCGCGAAGCGCCCCCCGCGTTTTCGAGAGGGAGAAACGGGCTTTTCTTAGGTAAGAGAGGCCGTAGGCCTCGAGCAATTTTGAAATTGCGAAAAAAGGGAGAGACCGGGGGCGCGAAGCGCCCCCCGCGTTTACGAGAGGGAGAAACGGGCTATTCTAAGGTAAGAGAGGCCGAAGGCCTCGAGCAATTTTGAAATTGCGAAAAAAGGGAGAGACCGGGGGCGCGAAGCGCCCCCCGCGTTTTCAAGAGGGAGAAACGGGCTTTCCTAAGGTAAGAGAGGCCGAAGGCCTCGAGCAATTTTGAAATTGCGAAAAAGGGGAGAGACCGGGGGCGCGAAGCGCCCCCCGCGTTTTCGAGAGGGAGAAACGGGCTTTTCTTAGGTAAGAGAGGCCGTAGGCCTCGAGCAATTTTGAAATTGCGAAAAAAGGGAGAGACCGGGGGCGCGAAGCGCCCCCCGCGTTTTCGAGAGGGAGAAACGGGCTTTCCTAAGGTAAGAGAGGCCGAAGGCTTCGAGCAATTTTGAAATTTCGAAAAAAGGGAGAGACCGGGGGCGCGAAGCGCCCCCCGCGTTTTCGAGAGGGAGAAACGGGCTTTCCTAAGGTAAGAGAGGCCAAAGGCCTCGAGCAATTTTGAAATTGCGAAAAAAGGGAGAGATATGGCAAAACAACGTTTGCCGGGTCATCTAGTATATTGATGAAAAACTAAATTGGGAAACCCATATAGAACACATGATATGTAAAGTGATTCCTGTGGTAGGCTCACTAAGAAGATGCTCGTTTATGTTTAGAATACACCACAAAAAAATGATCTACCACAGCTTGATCTCTTCCAGACTGAGGTACCTCATTAATTGTTGGGGAAATGCTTCAAATACATTGTTAGCAAGGCTACAGGTGTTCCACAATAGAACTATAAAAATTTTATTTAACTATAGCGTGTTAACGCCTACATCAATATTATATGAGGAGACCAAACCCTTGAACATTCAGAACCTAAAGAAATTAGAACAGGTTAAGTTGATACATGGCATGATGAACCATTACATCAAGTCAAATTAAAGATTTACTCTGGTACGAGATGTACATGCTCATAACACCCGAGATAGAGGTAACATCAGGAACGAACTAAGATTCACGAGGAAGGCCCAGGACTCCCCAATACTATATAAGACGTAGGAGAAACTTTAATATTAGGCTTAAATTGTACCTGAGGGCTGATTTTGTCTAGCCTGCCATTGTTGTCGTTTTGAATATTTGATGTTTTGTTTTATTTGTATTTTGATAAAAAGGCCTTGTCACGAGTACTTGTACTGTATTTGGGGTCAAGAATAAAAAAAAAAAAACCATAGAAACCATAGAAAATCATAACTTTCGAACGAAAAGGCTTAAAGACTGGAAATTTTCAGGATAGGTTCGGACCGCGAATTTCGCGTTCACGTTCATCAATGAGCTGAATTAGACTAGGGGTTCCTTAAATATAGCCGTTCAAACTATTTTTTTCCTGATAATTTCGAAACTACTTATTGGATTGAAATGAAATTTCGCACATAGATGAAGAATAATATATTCGAACTACGTGGAAAATTGTGTCCAGATCGCATTACCAAGACCATAGATACCATAGAAAATTCTAGCGAATTATCGAAAAAAAAATTGGTCACCTAAAGCACTGACTTGAAGTCTGGATTTTCGCCTCAGTTTGAAAATTTGTTTGACAGCTGTCAAAAATTTCCTCAATTGGTTTCCAAAACTGGAGTTTATTTCAATACAGTTCATTTAATGAAATTTGTGCTGGACCAATAATGAAAATGAGCTCTCAAAATATAAAAAATTGAAAGCGGACACCGGTGTCCGATTTCTTTATGAAAAAGTTATTAGAAACGAAATACAATCCATATTTCCCAAATGAGTCCAATTACAAACAACCGGGCTAGACTTTCCGGTAGTGGAAGGCCACAGCGGACAAATCGATATGTTAAATATCATGAGAACTCATCCGCTTGGCCAGGCCAGTCAAACATGTTCTGGATTATAGAGCGGACACCGGTGTCCGCCATGGCCCTGGTGGCTAGAAGCGTAACGGACACCGGTGTCCGTCATGGCGCTGAACCGGTTAAAGGAAAGCAGAAAAACTATTTCTGACTTTGTGAAAAGTCAGCTTATCTTGCCTATTTTGGCATTCGTTTGGGAGATCTTGGGTTCCACATTTCGTATGTAAAACATGTGTTGAACATTTGCGACAGTGGACAATTGGAAAGAGATTGCCTCAAGTTTGGTGTACCAATGGTTTGGAGAGAACCGCGAAACCAATGATGACGACTGCTATTTTTGTCTGGTTAATATCAAAGGCATAAATAGAAACAATAGGCAGAAATGGACATACCCTGATCTAGATTCTGCAAGAAGACCTGTAGCGCATTTGGAAGAAATACCCGTACCATCCTTCAGCAGTCTTCCTGAACTTCCAGAAGATGATACAGAAACATCGTATGATGAAGTTCAAAGAGTTCAATCTGATGATGGCAACGAATTTGAAGCAGATTTGACAACTCCGAAGTGTTTCAATTAAAATGAACTGAACGATCTCATAAGAGACCTGAACCTCTCAAGGAGTCAAGTATTTACTTGAATCCAGATTGAAAGAAAAGAACCTAACTTATCCAGATAATAATATTACATTTTATCGTCAAAGAGATGAGGATCTGCTGCCTCTGTTCGCTAGAGAAGGTAACCTGGTATTCTGTAACAATATAAAAGGTCTCTTGGCAAAAATGGGTTTGGCAAAATACAGCCCAGATTATTGACGCCTCTTTATTGACAGTTCAAAACGTAGTTTAAAATGTGTTCTAATACATAACGGCAACAAATATGGTTCAATTCCTATTGGTCATAGTACCATGAAGGAGGAATATAAAACAATTGCGCTAGTCTTGAAAAAAATCAAATATGATGAACATCAATGGCTAATTTGTGTTGATTCAAAAATGGTAAACTTCCTCCGTGGACAGCAGAGTGGATATACAAAATATCCTTGTTTTTATGCCTTTGGGACAGCGGATCTAAAAATGATCACTGGATTAAAAGAAATTGGCCTTCAAGAGATGTCATGATTCAAGGAAAACATAACGTTATCGACAAAGCTTTGGTGATGATAGAAAAAATTACGAAAAGCACTGCCGTGAAGTCAGAAGCTTTTGAGCGCTCGTACATCCACCTTGTAGGAAGATTCGCATTTTTCCAGTTTAAGAAATCAATTGAATAAATTTTCGACAGCTGTCAAAAAAATTCTGAAACTTAGGCGAAACTCCAGACTTCATGTCAGTGCTTCAGCTGACCAATTTTTTTTCGATAATTTGCTAGAAATGTCTACGGTATCTATGGTCTTGTTGATGCGATCTGGACAAAATTTTGCACGTAGTTTGAATACATCATTCCTCAGCTAGGTGCAAAATTTCATTTCAATCCGATCAGAAGTTTCGAAACTATCAGGAAAAAAATATTTTAAACGGCCATATTTACGGAACCCCTAGTCTTATTTTGCTCATTGATTAACGTGACCGCGATATTCGCGATCAAAACCCACCCTGAAAATTTCAAGTTCCTAGGCCTTTCCGTTCAAAAGTTACAATTTTCTATGGTTTCTATGGTTCTGGTCATGCGGAATGGACAAAATATTGCTTCAATATATCATTCTCGATTGAAATACAAAATTTCATCTCAATCGAATCCGTGGTTTCGAAATTACCGAGAAAACAAAATTTCAAACGACTTTATTTACGGAACCCCTAGTATAATTCTGCTCATTGATGAACGTGAACGCGACATTTCAAATCCACACATATCCTGAAAATTTCAAGTCCTTAGGCCTTTCCGTTCGAAAGTTATGATTTTCTATGGTTTCTATGGTTCTGGTTATGCGATCTGGAGAAATGTAGCTCGAATATATCATTTTCCATTAGTATACAAAATTTCTCCAAGATCGAATCTGTAGTTGAAATTATCAAGAAAACTAAATTTCAAACGACCACATTTACGGAACCCCTGGTATAATTTTTCTGATAGATGAACGTGATCACGACATTCGAGATTCACACCTATCCTGAAAATTTCAAGAACCTAGGCGTTTCCGTTCAAAAGTTACAATTTTCTATGATTTCTATGGTTCCTGGTCATGCGATCTATACAAAATGTATGTATGTTATATGTAGCTTGAACACCTCATTCTCCATTTGAGTGCAAAATTTCATCGCAATCAAATCTGTAGTTTTCAAGTAATCAGGGGAACAAAACTTTGAACGGCCATATTTACGGAACCCCTGGTGGAATTTGGCCCATTAACGAACTTAACCGAGGCATTCGGGAACTGAAGCCACACTGAAAATTTCAAGTCTCTCGGTTGTTCCGTTCGAGAGTTATCGTGCTTACGGCACATTTTCTGCTCGAAATTCGAAAAATACAGACATCGTGACGAAATGATATAGCCCTCGTGTAAGTAGTACGAGCGCTCAAAAATATTACTTCCACCTTTGCATATTGAGTTGGCGCTGATGAAGCAATTTGTGAAAGCTCTTAAGGGCACGAGTCACACTCTTGTTCAAAATCATGTTTTTGTGCCAGTTTATTCATGGAAGCAAGTGGGATATTTCCTGGGAAAATGGCACATCTGCATGTACCACAAGCCAACGTATAAAGCGATCGAAAAAAAATTGATTTTTTTTATTCCCAAGGTGTCACATTTCACATTTTCCAAGTGCACCCAAGGTCTTGTTACAACATGTGAATCGGTAGATTGTATTGTCAGTCATGAATTCCAGCTCTCACAGAGGATGGGCACCAAATCGTCCTTACGAAATAGTAATACTCCTGCATATGCTGGTAAAGTGCCAATCAATGAAAAGAAAATGTCAGATTTGAAAAAAAAATTTGGAAGAATAGATTCAAGCGAAGTACCTACCAACTGTTCTATACAGAGGTTTTCTTCATGGCCAACAACTTGAGCTAACAATGAATATGTATCAAGAAAATCAGGATGATAACTAATAGTTCTGATAATCTTTGGATATGTGTGTGCATCTAAGAGGTCATGATGGCCCTAAAATACGTCAAATGCAAATGTTAAAGATCCTCAATTCAGCACATCCATGAACGAGAGTGAATCTAACGCTTGGTGTTCATTTGTTCAAGTACAACATAATTTTCTTGAAAAACTTAAAGCAGGGAATTACGTAGAATTAGTGAAAACTATGCTTTCAAATTTTAATACTCTCGGTTGTAATATGAGCATAAAAGTTCAATACCTCCACAGCCATCTACATCGCTTTCCAGAAAACTTGGGGGATTTAAGTGAAGAACAGGGGGAACGATTCCATCAGGATATCAAAACTATGGAAGATCGATATCAAGAACGATGGGATATCCACATGATGGCCTTCAGCGAAACTACTCTAGTAAAAATCATGCCATAAAGTCATATAAGGAAAAATTCTTAAATGACAAGTGACTAATGTTTGTGAATTTTGTAATAAATACTTAAATCTATATGTTCTTGTGAATAATTGCTTAAATCCATGTATTTTTTTAAACTGGCAAAAGTAATAGCTATAACGTGAAATATACACAAATTGGGAATAAAAAATGCTAAATGTAGCATATCTCAAAAAATAGATTTGATAGGCAAAATCTGAGGGCTATTCCGGATCCTGTTCTTGGTTAGAACAGTTGAAAAATCGCCGGCACCAAAATATGTGCTGGCCTGTGTTATCTATCTCTATTCAGATACGAATCTTCAGACGCATAATATAGTCATGAATTATTCATACACCTACTAGTATCGATCATCAGTTAAAGATGAAATTATTGTGTTGAATTTTAATTACAAATCGGTGTTTGGAATGAATTAAGAAAATGCACCTCGTTCTCGAATTATTTCTCAACAATTTCTTGTGGGTAGATCGATTGGAATGAAAAATGAACATCCTAATTATCTAGCTACCGAACACGCACGGCACCACTCTGTAACTCTGATTACTTACTTCACTTGTGCTTGTTAACATATGTGAGAAAAGAACAACACTACCAATCGGATTATAAACTAGTCAATATTCGGAATGTTCTATTGATTGCGTTTACGGTAGCCCTACTGGAAATGACTTTCGAACTAGTTTTTTGGTGATCGAAAATTTTAGTAATGTAATGGTCATAGTTTTCAAACAAGGGGTATGTTGTATGTTTGAACTATGTGGCACACTCGATGTACTTCCAAGTTTCATCAATATTGGTATTATAGACTATACCATAATTGTCATCAAACGCACAATAGAAACTGAGTGATGTGGAAAAAGAACTCAAATAGATGAAATTAGGTACATAGTTAATGTAGTTTATGTGTTTTTTTTAAGTTTTCAATTTTTTTATCCCGGCTCTCCTTCGTGAGACCCCTCATAAGCATAGAATCATATTTATTGAGGCAAAAAAATTCCTTATCTGAAAAACCGATCTGATGGATGCACATAAATAGGTATGGTTTGAAATATCCTCAAGCGATCATTCCACTTCATTCATTACGCGTAACCCAAGCCGTAACCACATCAAGCCATGATAATGGATAATTATTGCTGAGATTCGTCCTTAACTCTAGAAAAATCAATCAAAATTGAAATACAAACGAGAATACGGACATATGATTTTACCGAATATCAATTCCGTCAGAAAAATTCGAAATGCTCTGACGTGAAGTCCGCAGCTTTTGCGAGCTTGTTCAAATTCATCCAGAGCGATCACCCATCCAGGTACTGAACCCACACAAAGCAGCTTGGCGTGTTAACTAAGCTTTGATGATATTCATTTAACATGGAATGACACTGTAGCAAGACTATCGAAACCTATTCTGTGAACCAAACCGGGCACCAGTGTGACAAATAATGTCATTTTATAATAAAATCGATAATTACGTGGTGATTTTTTGAAATACCCAATATGTGAACACAAGATTTCTGCAGAATATTTTATCGTGTTCAAGGTCGGCCGGACAGACGGACGGACAGAATCCAACCCTTTTGTTCGGTACTATTCTCTGTTCAAAATTATGAGCCCAAGTTTTGAGGATTTTTGACATGGAAGTTCGGGCAACTTTTATGAAGAATTGACATTTCAATTGTTGAATCTTTCACGAAAGAATTTTAATTTTTCCTGCGAAATCAAGAAGTTATTCACGTTAGAATGCATTCCCCGGTTTTCCATTTTTTCTCATTTTACAAGAATTTTATCGGAAAAATATTACAAATAATTCATGTTAGGTATCAAATGATGTGAAATATCACGAAGAATCTGTGTATGGGTATTGCATTAGAAAAAAGCTTTCAGTCCATAAAATACACGAGAGCTCGGGTTTATTATTTACAATAATAATTCTAGCAAGAAAAATTTTAAACCTCCTGTAATTTCACAGAGATTCATAGAGAATATTCATGTCGAATAGAATGCATAGTTCATTTCAATAAACTTCACTCAATCTTGTATTATTCAACAGAAAATGTTGATTTAACGAATAATCGAATTTTTCTCCATTTTATTATCATTTACGCTCCCAGCTTCCAACAATCAAAGGGCGTGAAATTCAAAATCTTGGAGGAAATTCATTATCACTACTGTAATTATTAATCATCCGATCCATCAGAAAAATATTCTCAACGAGTCAATCCCATAGGTTCATTTTTAAACGTAGCCACCAATAAATACATTCGTACACGGTTATGAATGAGACCGGATCAAGCTACCTGAGAGATAATTATATTGTGAAACCGATGTAAGTGTTCTCGGGTTAGTGGGTACTTCATCAGCAGTGTCTTGATTTATAGTGATTAAGATTGGATTAAGAGACACGTTGGGTACATGGAGCTATTTAATATTAATTAAATATTATGGTAATTCCGAAAATATTCCGAATATAGACTGAGTAGGTTTTGAAGGCGATTGATTAATTTTTGATTGGTCGAAATATCAACAATATCAGGTAGGTACTCTATTACGGAATAATTTGAAGAACGTGGCGGTATATATGTGAAGCCATGATTATCACGTTGATGTTTCGTTTCTGTAATTATTGGAATATTGATTATTCATTCAACCTCTTTATTATTTTGTCTTCGAGTTGGAATATGGAAAAAAATAACCTAATATCATGTTTTAATATATAGTCACATGTTCTAACGGAGAAACTAGTTTGTTGCGATAACAATTGAACACAGGATTTTGGAGCTTCTTCCATTATTCGTTTAATAAACGAAACATTATTGCGCAGAATAATTCCACCGGTACTTTTATTGAGGAAATGGAATCGTGAATTTCGATGGCGTTGAGGTAAATATCAGATTTTCTTCGAAATTCATATAAAAAAAATTACGAAAAGCACTGCCGTGAAGGCAGGAGCTTCTGAGCGCTCGTACATGCACCTTGTAGGTAGATTCGCATTTTCCAGTTTTGGAAATCAATTGAAGGGATTTTTGACAGCTGTCAAAAAAATTCTGAAACTTAGGCGAAACTCCAGACATCATGTCAGTGCTTCAATTTTTGTTTCGATAATTCGCTAGAATTTTCTGCGGTATGTATGGTCTTGGTGATGCGATATGGACAACATTTTTCACGTAGTTTGAATACATTATTTCTCAGCTAGGTGCATAATTTCATTCCAATCCGATCATTAGTTTCGAAACTATCAGGAAAAGAATATTTTGAACGGCCATATTTACGGAACCCCTAGTCTCATTTTGCTCATTGATGAACGTGACCGCGATATTCGCGATTCAAACCCACCCTGAAAATTTCAAGTTCCTAGGCCTTTCCGTTCGAAAGTTACAATTTTCTATGGTTTCTATGGTTCTGGTCATGCGATCTGGACAAAATATTGCTTCAATATATCATTCTCTATTAAAATACAAATTTTCATCCCGATCGAATCCGTAGTTTCGAATTTATCGAGAAAACAAAATTTCAAACGAACGTATTTACGGAACCCCTTGTAAAATGTTGCTCATAGATGAACGTGATCACGACATTCGAGATCCACACCTATCCTGAAAATTTCAAGTCCTTAGGCGTTTCCGTTCAAAAGTTACAATTTTCTATGGTGACTATGGTTCTGGTCATGCGATCTGGACAAAATTTTACATCTAGCTTAAACACCTCATTTTCCATTTGAGTGCAAAATTTCATCTCGATCAAATCTGTTGTTTCCAAGTAATAAGGAGAACAAAACTTTGAACGGCCATATTTACGGAACCCCTCGTGGAATTTGGCCCATTAACGAACTCAACCGAGGCATTCGGGAACTGAACCCACACTGAAAATTTCAAGTCTCTAGGTTGTTCCGTTCGAGAGTTATTGTGCTTACGGCCGGACGGACGGACAGACTCGAATTTTCCGACGGATTCGTCATCAGTCATTTTCGGCTCAAAATTCGAAAATACAGACATCGTGACGAAATGATATAGCCCTCGTGTAAGTAGTACGAGCGCTCAAAAACGCAAAATGATTCGCAAGCAAAGGCTTACTTCAAATCTATTATTTTATGAACGATTATTCCCTATGGTGTGTTCAATAGGGGCTGACCTGTCTTCTTTTTCAAAAAATTCCAAAAGCTACCTAACCAAAAAATTATGCTTCCATAACGCCACAGTATGGTCCAATATCACCTGTACAAAATTGAAGATGAATATTGCGATTCAATAGGACATTGAGGAATAACCATCGGAAAACCTCCTATTCAATGTAGATATAGGTACCGAGAAAAGTTATAAATGAAAATACAGATTTATCTCTTGCTCAAAAATTATCAATTTCGATCGGCATAGTATGGTCCAATATCACCTGTACAAAATTGAAGATGAATATAACGATTCAATAGGACATTGATGAATAACCATCGGAGACCCCCCTATTCAATGAAGATATAGGTTCCGAGGAAAAGTAAAAAATGAAAATACAGATTTATCTCTTGTTGAAAAATAATCAATTTTGATCAACCCACGTGTGTTCGATACAAATCGGTTCTTTCATGTATACCGTATAATGGATGACTATTTATCTTGTTATGAATTGCCCCAATTTGCAATTTCCCTTGTTCTTCATTAACGAGGCATTACCTGTAAATAATGTATTTATATATTCATGTACGTTAAAAAGATATTAATCACTTCAAAACGTGAATGAAATACGAAAATGCAGACATTTCACAGAAGCATTTGACCATTTTTGCAGAAGTGGATTTCACGAGAAATGATCATATTTTTTCAACGATTGCTCTACGTATGATAATAATTAATGGTGGTATAATGTAATTTCTAGGGAACGTTTGTTTTTTTGATCGCTCGTTCTACTTACACGAGGGCAATATCATTTCGTCACGATGTCACGATGAATTTTTCGAATTTTGAGCCGAAAATGGTCTCAATCGGACAAAGTTCGACTCCCTGATGACAAATCTATCGGAAAATGCCAGTAGGTCCGTCCGTCTGACCGAAACCACGATAACTCTCGAACGGAACAACAAAGAGACTTGAATTTCCAGTGTAGGTTCAGTTCCCAAATGCCTCGGTTGAGTTCGTTAATGGGCAGAATTCCACCAGGGGTTCCTTAAATATGGTCGTTTGAAATTATATATTTTTATATATATTTGAGCTAAATTTTGTCAAGATCGCATGACCATCAGAACCATAGGAAATTTTCAGGGTAGGTTTGGATCGCGAATGTCGCGGTAACGTTCATCAATGAGCAAAATTAGACGGGGGGTTCCGTAAATATGGCCGTTCAGAATTTTTTTCCTGATACTGGTTGGATTGGAATGAAATTTTGCACAAAGATAAAGAATGGTGTACCTACTCAAACTACGTGCGAAATTTTGTCCAGATCGCATCACCAAACCATAGATACCGTAGAAAATTCTAGCGAATAATCGAAAAAAATTGAGTACCTGTAGCACTGACGTGGATCTGGATTTGCCTCAGTTTGAAAAATTTTCCGAAGAATTATTCAATAAAATTACGAAAAGCACTGCCGTGAAGGCAGGAGCTTTTGAGCGCTCGTACATGCACCTTTTAGGTAGATTCGCATTTTCCAGTTTTAGAAATCAATTGGAGGAATTTTCGACAGCTGTCACAAAAATTCTCAAACTCCAGACTTCATGTCAGTGCTTTAGGTGACCAATTTTTTTTTCGATAATTCGCTAGAATTTTCTACGGTATCTATGGTCTTGGTGATGCGGTCTGGAAAAAATTTTGCACGTACTTTGAATACATTATTCCTCAGCTAGATGCATAATTTCATTCCAATCCGATCAGTAGTTCCGAAACTATCTGGAAAAAAATATTTTGAACGGCCATATTTACGGAACCCCTAGTCTCATTTTGCTTATTGGTGAACGTGACCGCGATATTCGCGATCCAAACCCACCCTGAAAATTTCAAGTTCCTAGGCCTTTCCGTTCAAAAGTTACAATTTTCTATGGTTTCTATGGTTCTGGTCATCCGATCTGGACAAAATATTGCTTCAATATATCATTCTCGATTAAAATACAAAATTTCATCTCGATCGAATCCGAAGTTTCGAATTTATCGAGAAAACAAAATTTCAAACAACCGTATTTACGGAACCCCTTGTATAATGTTGCTCATAGATGAACGTGATCACGACATTCGAGATCCACACCTATCCTGAAAATTTCAAGTCCCTAGGCATTTCCGTTCAAAAGTTACAATTTTCTATGGTTTCTATGGTTCTGGTCATGCGATCTGGACAAAATTTCGCATGTAGCTGAAACACCTCATTTTCCATCTGAGTGCAAAATTTCATCTCGATCGAATCTGTAGTTTTCAAGTAATCAGGGAAACAAAACTTTGAACGGCCATATTTACGGAACCCCTGGTGGAATTTGGCCCATTAACGAACTCAACCGAGGCATTCGGGATCTGAACCTACACTGGAAATTTCAAGTCTCTAGGTTGATCCGTTCGAGAGTTATCGTGCTGACGGACGGACGGACGGACGGACAGACTCGAATTTTCCGACGGATTCGTCATCAGTGAGTCGAACATAGTCGATTGAGACCATTTTCGGCTCAAAATTCGAAAAATACAGACATCGTGACGAAATGATATAGCCCTCGTGTAAGTAGTACGAGCGCTCAAAAAAACCTTATATTTCTCAATAGCTTATTCGGCACTATTGACAAAGAGCTGCTGTCAAACATTTCTTCAATTGGTTTCTAAAACTTCAAAATGCGAATCCACCTAAAAGGTGGATGAACGAGCGCTCAAAAGCTTCTGACTTCACGGCAGTGCTCTTTATAATTTTTTATGATTTATTTACTACTTCTGGTGATTGAATGTTCAGAAGAAGTTCTGTTTTTTGGCGCTAGCTGCTATCTAAGAAACATTGAAGGTGGTGTCGTTCAAGGCTCTACTCTAGACCCCTTATTTTTCAATATTTATATATGAGGAATTCTCGAAAAGAGCAAAGGCAAGTTTGCTTAGTTTAGAGATAACCCTCCTCTTTAGGCTTCCAGTTGAGATACATTTAGGAAGACGATAACAAATCATATACAAAAGGATATCAATAAAATAGTAATAATAAGATTTATTTGCTAATTAAATGTGTACCATATATAGGAAAATGTAATTTTGTTGGTGTTTGATTTGTTGTATTTGTTTTTTGTCTCCGCTCCGAATAACTATTGAAAACATTGGACAATTAACAAAAAAATAAAATGAAAGAAAGAAAATGTTCCAATACAAAATGATGTCACAGATTTCGTGACTGTCAAGAATGTAGAATGATGTCAGTAATGAAAAATTACGAAAAGCACTGCCGTGAAGGCAGGAACTTTTGAGCGCTCGTACATGCACCTTGTAGGTAGATACGCATTTTCCAGTTTTAGAAATCAATTGAAGGAATTTTCACATCTGTCAAAAAAATTCTGAAACTTAGGCGAAACTCCAGACTTCATGTCAGTGCTTCAGCAGATCAATTTTTTTTCGATAATTCGCTAGAATTTTCTACGGTATCTACGGTCTTGGTGATGCGATCTGGACAAAAGTTTGCACGTAGTTTGAATACATTATTCCTCAGCTAGGTGCATAATTTCATTCCAATCCGATCAGTGGTTTCGAAACTATCAGGAAAATAATATTTTGAACGGCCATATTTACGGAACCCCTAGTCTAATTTTGTTCATTGATGAACGTGACCGCGATATTCGCGATCCAAACCCACCCTGAAAATTTCAAGTTCCTAGGCCTTTCCCTTCGAAAGTTATAATTTTCTATGGTTTCTATGGTTCTGGTCTGCGATCTGGACAAAATGTTGCTTTAATATATCATTCTCGTTTAAAATACAAAATTTTATCTCGATCGAATCCGTAGTTTCGAAATTATCGAGAAAACACAATTTCAAACGACCGTATTTACGGAACTCCTAGTATAATTCTGCTCATTGATAAACGTGAACGCCACATTTCAGATCTACACCTTTCCTGAAAATTTCAAGTCTCTAGGCCTTTCCGTTCGAAAGTTATGATTTTCTATGGTTTCTATGGTTCTGGTCATGCGATCTAAAGAAATGTAGCTTGAATATATCATTCTCCATTAGTATACAAAATTTCGTCACGATCGAATCTGTAGTTTGGAAATAATCAAGAAAACCGAATTTCAAACAACCATATTTATAGATGAAAGTGTTTACGACAATCGAGATCCACACCTATCCTGAAAATTTCAAGTCCCTAGGCGTTTCCGTTCAAAAGTTACAATTTTCTATGGTTTCCATGGTTCTGGTGATGCGTGCGGAACAAAATTTTGCATGTAGCTTGAACACCTAATTTTCCATTAAAGTGCAATATTTCATCTCGATCGAATCAGTAGTTTCAAAGTAATCAGGAAAACAAAATTTCGAGCGGCCATATTTACGTAACCCTTAGGCGAATTTTGCCCAATAACGAACTCAACCGCGGCATTCGAGATTCGAACCTACCCTGAAAATTTCAAGTTTATAGGACATTCCGTTCGAGAGTTATCGTGCTTACGGACGGTCGGCCGGACGGACTCGAATTTTTCGACGGATTCGTCATCGGTGAGTCGAACATAATCGTTTTAGACCATTTTCGGCTGAAAATTCGAAAAATACAGACATCTTGACGAAATGATATAGCCCTCGTGTAAGTAGTACGAGCGCTCAAAAATGGTTGACATATATCGCACCTGTCGTAGAATAAGGAGACAACTCAAAAAAGATCCATTTTGTGTTAGTGACGCTATTGAACTCAGGAAGTCACCCTTTTCATACGTGCAATATCAAAATAACTCTAGCTCGCCTCTCCGCCACATAAGAGTCTGTTCGTGAAAAAAGGTGACATTTCATAAAGCACGATACTAAAACTCTAGTTAGTACTTTGTTTTAGTATCATGGGCATAAAGAACTGTGTCGGCGGAGGCTGTCTGAGTGATTGCTGGCTTTCCACCAATTGACCTAATGGTGGCGAAAAAATTGCTTCCTTCATACCATAGGTGGACCACTACCGGACAATCGACGTATGACAGGAAGGATGACACTACGAAAATGGCAGGAGAGATAGGATGATGGAGTGAAACATTTCGCTTGGACGCGCAGGCTGATCAGGAATTTAGGGTAGTGGATCCGATATGAGCATAAAACGACTATTTTACTCAATTTTTGACAGGACATGGATCTTATGGTACTTTCACTAAGAGAATAGGACGGACACGGGATGATCTATATCATGCACGCCAAGTGATGGACGACCCGATGCGCATGTGCTGGCACTCCCCCAGATGGACGGAGCAAAGGAACGCACTGGTTGGAAAGATAGGATGCTTACCGCCAGTTGAGAATATAATAGAGAAAATGATACAGCTTAAAGGATGCTGGAAGGCGTTTACGACTTTGTGACAGAAGTCATGAGGAGAAAGGAGACCGAGGACCGCTATGCATGGGGGATCATCGAAGTACGGACAGGGATGTCTTTTCCGGTGGTCCTCGCATTTCTCCAAGTTGTTTTTGAGCGCTCGTACTACTTACACGATGGCGATATCATTTCGTCACGATGTCTGTATTTTTCGAATTTTGAGCCGAAAATGGTCTCAAACGACTATGTTCGACACTCTGATGACGAATCCGTCGAAAAATTCGAGTCTGTCCGTCCGGACGGCCGTCCGTCTACACGATAACTATCGAACAGAATGTCCTAGAGACTTGAAATTTTCAGGGTAGGTTCGAATCTCGAATGCCGCGGTTAAGTTCGTTATTCGGCAAAATTCGCCTTAGGGGTTCCGTAAACATGGCCGCTCGAAATTTTGTTTTTCTGATTACTTCGAAACTACAGATCGAGGTGAAATTTTGCAGTCAGATGGAGAATTACGTTGTTCAGCTCGCATGACCAGAACCATAGAAACCATAGAAAATAATAACTTTCGAACGGAAAGGCCAAGGGACTCTAAATTTTCAGGATAGGTTCGGATCGCGAATTTCGTGGTTACGTTCATCAATGAGCAAAATTAGACTAGGGGTTCCGTAAATATAACCGTTCAAAATATTCTTTTCCTGATAATTTAGAAACTACCCATTGGATTGGGATGAAATTTCGCACATAGATGAAGAATAATGTATTCGAACTACGTGGAAAATTTTGTCCACCAAGACAATAGATACCGTAGAAAATTCCAGCCAATTCTCGAAAAAAAAATTGGTCACCTAAAGCACTGACGTGAAGTCTGGATATTCGCCTTAGTTTGAAATTTTCTTTGACAGCTGTCAAAATCTTTCCAATTGGTTTCTAAAACTGGAGAATGCTAATCTACCTGCAAGGTGAATGAACGAGAGCTCAAAAGTTCCTGACTTCACGGCAGTGCTTTTCGTCATTTTTGAGCGCTCGTACTACTGACACGAGGGCTATATCATTTCGTGACGATGTCTGTATTTTTCGAATTTTGAGCCGAAAATGGTCTCAATGGACAAGGTTCGACTCACTGATGACAAATTCGTCGAAAAATTCGAGTCTGTCCGTCTGTATACACGATAACTCTCGAACGGAATGTCCTAAAAACTTGAAATTTTCAGGGAAGGTTCGAATCTCGAATGTCGCGGCTAAGTTCGTTATTGGGCAAAATTCGCCAAGGGGTTCCGTAAATATGGCCGCTCGAAATTTTGTTTTCTTGATTACTTCGAAACTGTAGATTCGATCGAGATAAAATTTTGCATTCTAATGGAAAATGAGGTGTTCGAGCTACATGCGAAATTTTGTCCAGCACGCATCACCAGAACCATATAAACCATAGAAAATTGTAACTTTCGAACGGAAACGCCTATGAGCAAAATTATACAAGGGGTTCCGTAACTATGGTCGTTTGAAATTGAGTTTTCTTGATTATTTCAAAACTACAGATTCGATCGTGAAGAAATTTTGTATACTAATGGAGAATTATATATTCAAGTCACATTTTTTCCAGATCGCATGATCAGAACCATAGAAAACATAGAAAATCATAACTTTCGAACGAAAAGGCCTAGGGACATGAAATTTTCAGGATAGGTGTGGATCTGAATAGTCGGGGTTCCGTAAATACGTTTGTTTGAAATTTTGTTTTCTTGATTATCTCGAAACTACGGATTCGATCGAAATAAAATTTTGTATTTTAATCGAGATTGATATATTAAAGCATCATTTTGTCCAGATCGCATGACCAGAATTATAGAAACCATAGAAAATTATAACTTCTGTAGGGAAAGGCCTAGTAACTTGAAATTGTCAGGGTAGATTTGGATTGCGAATGTCGCCGTCAAGTTCATCAATGAGCAAAATTAGGCCAGGGGTTCCGTTAATATGGCCGTTCAAAGTATTTTTTCCTGATAATTCCGAAACTACTGATTGGCTTGGAATGAAATTTTATAACTAGCTGAAGAATAATGTATTCAAACTACATGCGGAATTTTGTCCAGATCTCATCACCAAGACTATAGATAATGTAGAAAATTGTAGCGAATTATCGAAAAAAAATTGGTCAGCTGAAGCACTGACATGAGTCTGGAGTTTTGCCTAAGTTTGAGAATTTTTTTGACAGCTGTCGAAAATTCCTTCAATTGATTTCTGAAACTGGAAAATGCGAATCTACCTACAAGGTGTATGTACGAGCGCTCAAAAGCTCCTGACTTCACGAACGGAACAACCTAGAGACTTGAAATTTTCAGTGTGGGTTCAGTTCCTGAATGCCTCGGTTGAGTTCGTTAATGGGCCAAGTTCCATTGGGGGTTCCGTAAATATGGCCGTTCAAAGTTTTGTTCCACTGATTACTTGAAAACTACAGATTTGATCGAGATGAAATTTTGCACTCAAATGGAGAATGAGGTGCTCAAGCTACATGTGGAATTTTGTCCAGATCGCATGACCAGAACCATAGAAACCATAGAAAATTGTAACTTCTGAACGGAAACGCCTAGGAACTTGAAGTTTTCAGGATAGGTGTGGATCTCGAATGTCGTGATCACGTTTATCTATGAGCGAAATTATACTAGGGGTTTCGTAAATATGGTCGTTTGAAATTTTGTTTTCTTGATAATTTCAAAACTACATATTCGATCGTGGCGAAATTTTGTATACAAATGAAGAATGATATATTCGAGCTACATTTCTCCAGATCACATGACCAGAACCATAGAAACCATAGAAAATCATAACTTTCGAACGGAAAGGCCTAGGGACTTGAAATTTTCAGGATGGATGTGGATCTGAAATGTCGCGTTCACTTTTATCAATGGGCAGAATTATACTAGGGGTTCCGTGAAGTAAAGTTTTGTATTTTAATCGGGAATGATATATCAAAGCAACATTTTGTCCAGATCGCATGACCAGAAACATAGAAACCATAGAAAATAATAACTTCCGAAGGGAAAGGCCTAGGAACTTGAAATGTTCAGGGTTGGTTTGGATCGCGCCATTCAAAATAATTTTTTCCTGATAGTTTCGAAACCACTGATTGGATTGGAATGAAATTGCACCTAGCTGTGGATTAATGTATTTAAACTACGAGCGGAATTTCCAGATCGCATCACCAAGACCATAGATACCGCAGAAAATTCTAGCGAATTATCGAAAAAAAATTGGTCAGCCGAAGCACTGACATTAAGTCTGGAGTTTCGCCTAAATTTCAGAATTTTTCTGACAGCTGTCGAAAATTCCTTCAATTGATTTCTAAAACTGGAAAATGCGAATCTACCTACAAGGTGTATGTACGAGCGCTCAAAAGCTCCTGACTTCACGGCAGTGCTTTCCGTAATTTTTTCAGGATCAGTTTGGTTTGCATATTCTGAAAGAAGTTTAGTAACAGGCTTTACTTCGGTCTGTGACTTCCCTCATAACATTCCCTGCGGCTCTAGTTTCATTTTCCGCTTTGTCAATAAAAGATATTGTATAATGATTTCTTCTTCATAAGTGCAAGTATCTTAGGACCTTTTTTTCTCGTTATTAATGGTTCTGGTCTATATCTTGAAAGAACGAACAACCAATCAAGACCTTTTTTTTCAGCATTTCAGCTTCTTATGATAATTTTACAATATTTTGCAGAATTATAGGCCCGTTCAATTATAATAATAATCTCACATCAAAGAATTATCTACAGATCTTAACGCAACCAATAGAACCGATTGTTGAAGAAATGCCGCTCTCTCAACTCCGAAAAATTTACTTCCAACAAGATGGCGCTCCTCCCCACAGCGCTAGCATCATAAGAAATTTTCAACAGCAAATTTTGGAAACAATTGGATTGCCAACCAAGGTCCCACCCATTGGCCGGCTAGGTCGCCTGACCTAACGCCTATGGACTTCTACCTTTGGGGAAGGTTGAAAGATCTAATCTATAAAAAGCCGATAGTTCATGGTTTCGTTTCTCTTACTTTCATTGAATTCATCAATTCAGCAAAAAATATTCATAAAATTACGTATTTCATTGCAGAAAGTTGAGCAGAAGTTTCGAACTAAAAAAAACTTCAATTGTTTCAATAAACGTTTAATAACTGACATTTTCATGGTTTCATTCAACATCGCATCCTCTAAAGCATACTTATATAAAGAATAAAATTTGGAAATTTGATATCTCGAACATGACTACAAAAAAATATCATATAGTCCATTTAAGAATTATTGACATCGAAGCAGGCCATGAACGTCCAGTCGAGGCTTTATTTCTAGTTACAAAAAAGTTACTGTTTTCATCATAGAAATAAAACATAAATATAACCTAGAAAAGTGTTTAGTATACGAATTATCGAATAATTAAGCCGGAATATTTCGATTGCAGTTTCTACATGGGAGTTCACGTTTGAAAGCGCAAAAATATCGTGGAACGCTTTCATATGAAATTATCTCATATTAAAGTCAACCATGGAAAATTGAAGATCATTCAAATAAATATTTATTTTCACCCAGGACCATGCAATATTTATTGGTATTGGAAATCTTGCAAAATTCTAACCATATAACTATAAGAGTACCATTTTATGTCAGGATTCAAGAAGGATAATTAATGGAATTCTAGCAGGTAGCTAGTGGTGCAACAGAAAACAATTTTTGGATACTTCGCAAGCAGAGGGCCAAAAGAATGGATTGGAAAATATATATCATAATGTATTATGAAATAAGAGAGAAACAAAAATTGAGAATCTTTGTAGTACATGAAGAATTTTGACGTGAAATTTGTACCGAACTATCAATATATGAATCAATTTGTGAATTATTTATTGCTCGGTGTTGAATACTTCAAGAAAGTCAATTTTTATTTTCATTCATTAAAACTGTCCATGAATTATTGAAAATATTATAATTGATGAGCAATTTTACAATTATTCAGTATACTTTTGAATTGGGAACAATATGTGTATTAGCAGAGGGAATGTGAACAGGGTAACATACAGTATAAGTATAATAAATAAACTTAAAATATCTATGAATGATACAAGAGCAAAGATAAAAATATAATTGAAAACTTTGTTTCCACGTAGTGTAGTGATTTGGATGTGTTTATGAATAAGCTGACATAATCCTATTGATGGGCATCCTTTTGCAGGGAAGGTTTCAATTTTTCAATAACCCATTCAAAAATAATTCACCATTCATAGTAATCCTTATCATTAATACCATTGTCAAGAATCGGATCACATCCAGGTAAAAATCCATCAATTGTTCCAGCATTCAAAATAGTGCACCTTCTGCCTTTACCCTTGAATATACTCGGCATACCTTTTGGATTATTTTCTGGTGTCCACTGACAAATTTGAATATCCAAATTTCATCTAGAATTTTACCTTTTGTTCCATGTTTTCTCGGTATTTATCACAATATCGTACTATTTTTATTATATTTTTCTGTTTATCAGTAAGAATTTTCCTTCGATCAACTTTTTTGTATTTGTATCCAATTTTTTTTATGATATAATATAATGTTGACTTCGATCAATTGAAATCTAGGTGCTCTTTGGCCAGTTCGAAAAGGATATCTAAGCTGATATATTAATTGTTTTTATTTCTAGCAAAAACAAAGTCATTCAATGTCTCTTTGAAGGAATAATCGTATCGCACATTCTTCCACTGCTAATTTTAGGCTATAATAACATGCTAATATTCTACGGACAGGGCTTGGTGAAATCTGAAAATTTAAGAGACATTGATCAATCAGAATACACTTTGAGTCGGTGAATAACAGTTTACCTGAAACACTAGCGGAAATATATGCCAAATCTTTGAAAAACTCGAAGTAACACCGACAAACTGCATGGCGTTCTCTTGTTAGGCGCGATGTATCCTGGTCAATTCCAGCCATTTTAACAGCATAAGACAAAAAATACTCAAATTCAGAGCAAATTTTTATAATTACATATTCACCAATATCAA
The DNA here is from genome assembly GCA_963966015.1 of Aphidecta obliterata. Taxonomy (NCBI): domain Eukaryota; kingdom Metazoa; phylum Arthropoda; class Insecta; order Coleoptera; family Coccinellidae; genus Aphidecta; species Aphidecta obliterata. Next base: position 21,685,963 of record OZ014431.1, on the reverse strand, counting down.
AGATTAGACAAGTTGTTACTTTTTGCCAATATCTTCGATAAAATCATCAAAGCAAGATTTCTATGGGTAATGTTAGTGTTATTCCTATTCCAACCTGAATTCAGCAACCCAAAATATTACTGAATAGTCTATTACCAACCTAAATTCGATTTATCACAGCCAACCGAGATGTCAATAATTCTTAAACGGAGTATATATGCTATATTTTTGAAGTGGAAATTTAAAGCTCTATCGAAATGTGTAAAAATGTACGGGGTGGTGTCCCATCTGAGAAAAATATTTTCATAGCGATACCTATCTCATAAAATATCATGTTTTCACAGATATAAAAAATTTTCAACAGATGAAAAGTTACAGCAATATTTCTAAAATGAACATTTTCGAAAAACACCCGGTAACTACGTAGCGGTGATAACTATGGAGTTGCGATTTTCGCCAATGAGTTTCTCTTGAAATGTCTATGTAATACAGAAATAGGACTTCCCTTTCAAAAGTGTCCAATTTGGCTCACCCTGAACATTCGAGATTTTTCAGAACTGAGCTATCTGAAAAAAAAATCACATTTATTAAATTTACAATTGAAAGATCTCATGGTATCTTAGCATTATGGAGCATATTATTTTATACTGAAACATATTTCATTAACTTGAAACCAAAAACAGGCTTATGCTAATAAAACGGAAAATTGAAATGCAATCTAAAATATAAATAGAAATATTAAACGTCATCGTGGGACCCTGAACATTCGAAAACCACAATTCATAAACATCCAATTTTTCTCCGACACATTATCCTTTCATCTTCACACACAACACAGAGATAATTGAGTTACACCGAGTCTGGAAGTCATTAAGGACTTCGCTACGGTTCGAATTAACTTTCCCCATATTTCAATCAACAAAAGCGTTATTTATCATCCATTTATGAAATCTTAATTAAATGTGTTAAAAAGGTCCATCGTTCACAGACTCGAAGACAATTTCTTTCAATTTCGTTCAGTAGTTTCTTGTTCGTGACGCGGTCGCGCGCTCGGAAATTTTATTGTTATGACTCTATTCAGCCATCGGAGTCCAATAATTGATTTTGTCAGAGACGGTTAATTTGAATTGTGAAAGGTTGGAGATGAGTTCGGCAAGAAAATCGTCGCAATTAGTTCTATCGCCTTCGGATATGAAATGTTGCTCACCGCTTTTTGAGCTGTTGAAATATGAAACCACTTTTTTCGTTAGGCACTCAATTAAATTTGTGATTGTTTGGGATGAAAATTAGCTATTTACTTTGAGAATAAGGTTGAAAATCGAAATTAAAACTGAAATGTATATTATTTTTGCGTCATTCAGTTCCCTATAAACCATGACTATTTCACCAAATATTTCAACTCATTGGTCTCGAATTCAGGGCAGTGGTTAGCATTGATGTTGCATGTCTTGTCATTTTCAGAATTTCAACTGAATAATAAAGAGTTTAAAAGAACAAACAAAAAAGCATGTCTGAAAAAAATCAGTTATGCAGAGGAATGTGAACGGGGCACCATACATTTTTTTATATGATACAAAAGCACAGATAAAACTCTGTCTAGTCTGTCTACCTGTGTAGATGTAGAGATTGGTTTTGGATTTGTTTACACTGTTTACAGAATAAGCTGACATGTTCATATTGAAGGGCATCTCTTTCATAAAAAATGTTTCCATAATATGTTAAATCGATTCAAAATTGACCACCTATTCCAAGAATGTATCAGAAATGATTTTCTTCTGTTGCCGAATGGGTCTCTCGGAGGAGAATGATTCACATTTAATCCATGCTTGTTTGCTAATTTAGGAACATAATCGCTTAGTCCTCCGAAATAACTTCAATATTTAAATTTAAAATATAAAATTAGTGGTTCCTTGACCTGAACGGTTTTTCAACAAGAGTCGGCCACCCGAGAGATGATTTCTGAAACTTCATAAGTTTGAAGATCACTACAGGAGCTTAGTCAAAGGCCATCATGTCGTATAGATTTATCAGAAAGCAGTCTTAAAGAAATAGAAAAAAAAATTTGAACAAATAATATGTAATCGTGATATATACTTGAATCAAAAAATCTAAATAACCGCGTGACTACTTTTGACACTGAAAATTTATCGAAAATATCACCCTTCCCTTATCTTGAGGGTCATCCGCGTATCACAAAACTGCCTTGGTCATATCGATCATTGGCCCCTTATTTTTTCGGGTAGGCTAAACATTGAAAGTCACTTCTGACCATGTGACTGGTGACTGGATTGAGGGATTTTTCAATTCATGCAAACAATTGACGACGAAAATCGAGATGATGTTGACTTCCAACAGAACGGCGCCATAACTCACACAAACACACATCCTATAAAATGAACGAGAGCTTTCTTCAGAAATCTTTGTTCCTGCAGCAAGCTTATCAAAACAAATTCTGAAAAGCACTGCCGTGGAGTCAGGAGCTTTTGAGGATTCGTTAATCCACCTTGTAGGTAGATTCTCATTTTCCAGTTTTATAAACCAATTGAAAAAAATTTCAAACTGAGGCGAAACTCCAGATTCAGGCCGGTGCTTTGGGTGAGCAATTTTGGAGCGCTCGTTCTACTTACACGAGGGATATATCAATTCGTCACGATATCTGTATTTTTCGTATTTTGAGCCGAAAATGGTCTCAATCGACAGAGTTCGACTCACTGATGAATCCGTTGGAAAATTCGAGTCTGTCCGTCCGACCGTCCGTATACACGATAACTCTCGAACGAAACGTCCTAGAAACTTGAAATTTTCAGGGTAGGTTCGAATCTCGAATGCAGCGGTTAAGTTCGTTATTGGGCAGAATTGGACCAGGGGTTCCGTAAATATGGCCGCTCGAAATTTTGTTGAACTCAATCGACAACTGATGACTCACTGATGACAAATCTGTCTGAAAATTCAAGTCTGTCCGTCCTAAGCACGATAACTCTCGAAAAGAACAACCTAGAGACTAGAAATTTTCAGTGTGGGTTCAGTTCCCAAATGCCTCGGTTGAGTTCGTTAATGCGCAGAATTCCACTACGGGTTCCGTGAATATGGCTGTTCAAAAGTTTGTTCTTTTGATTTTTCCGAAACAACAGATTCGATCGAAATGAAATTTTGCACTCAAATGGAGGTTGGCGCGTTCAAGCTACATGCAAATTTTTCCAGATCGCATGACCAGAACCATAGAAATCATAGAAAATCATAACCCACGAACGAAAAGGCCTAGGGACTTGACATTTTTAGGATAGGTGTGGATATCAAATGTCGCGGTCACGTTTATCGATGAGCAATATTAGACTAGGGGTTCCGTCGATCGTGACGAAATTTCGTATTTTAATTGAGAATGATATATTCAAGCTGAATTTTTTCCAGATCATATGACCAGAACCATAGAATATCATAACTTACCAACGGAAAGGCCTAGGGACCCGAAATTTTTAGGATAGGTGTGGATCTGAAATGTCGCGTTCACGTTCATCAATGAGCAGAATTAGAGTAGGGGATCCGTAAATATGGTAGTTGTTTTTCTCGAGGAATATATATCGCCCACATATTCTTCTTCCTCGTGACTTTCTTGTACTCGCTACATTCCTTGTAGCTTGCTGTATTGCCTTTTTCGCCGCAATGAACGCAAGTTTCATGCATTTCGGGTTTCACCAACTCTTGTCAGCTTACAATCTTGAATGTTTTGCGTTCCTAGGTATTCCAAACATCTCCATGAAAAGGTGCATAGTATGCTCTGTGTGTGTCCACAACGTCGAAACGGTGACATTGACCTGTTAACTTATTGGCTCCACTAGAAAACAGAGATTTCACAGCCTTCGAATTTTGAGCCGAAAATGGTCTCAAACGTTACAGTTTGACTCACTGATGCCGAATCCGTCGGAAAATTCGAGTCTGCCCGTCCGGCCGTAAGCACGATAACTCTCGAACGGAACAACCTAGAAACTTGAAATTTTCAGTATGGGTTCAGTTCCCGAATGCTTCGGTTAAGTTCGTTAATAGACCAAATTCCATCAGGGGTTCCGTAAATATGGCCGTTCAAAGTTTTGTTCCCCTGATTATTTGGAAACTACAGATTTGGTCGAGATGAAATTTTGCACTCAAATGGAAAATAAGGTGTTCAAGCTACATGTGAAATTTTGTCCAGATCACATGACCAGAACCATAGAAACCATAGAAAATTGTAACTTTTGAACGGAAACGCCTAGGGACTTGAAATTTTCAGGATAGGTGTGGATCTCAAATGTCCTGGTCCCGTTTATCTATGAGCAAAATAAGACTAGGAATTCCGTAAATATGGTCGTTTGAAATTTAGTTTTCTTGATAATTTCAAAACTACAGATTCGATCGTGACGAAATTTTGTATACTAATGGAGAATGATATATTCAAGCTACATTTCTCCAGATCACATGACCAGAACCATAGAAACCTCAGAAGATGATAACTTCCGAACGGAAAGGCCTAGGGATTTGAAGTTTTCAGGATAGGTGTGGGTCTGAAATATTGCGTTCACGTTTATCAATGAGCAGAATTATACTAGGGGTTCCGTAATTACGGTCGTTCGAAATTTTGTTTTCTGGATAATTTCGAAACTACTGATTTGATCGTGATGAAAAAATGTATTTCAATCGAGAATGATTTGTTAAATCAATATTTTGTCCAGATCGCATGACCAGAACCATAGAAACCATAGAAAATTGTAACTTTTGAACGGAAAGGCCTAGGAACTTGAAATTTTCAGGGTGGGTTTGGATCGCGAATATCACGGTCACGTTCATCAATGAGCAAAAGTATACTAGGGGTTCCGTAAATATGGCCGTTCAAAATATTTTTTTCCTGATAGTTTCCAAACTACTGATTTAATTGGAATGAAATTCTGCACCTTGCTGAAATATAATGTATTCAAACTACTTGCGAAATTTTATCCAGATCGCATCACCAAGACCATAGATACCGTAGAAAATTCTAGCGAATTAGCGAAAAATAATTGGTCAGCTGAAGCACTGACATGAAGTCTGGAGTTTTACATAAGTTTCAGAATTTTTTCTACAACTGTCGAAAATTCCTCCAATTGATTTCTAAAACTGGAAAATGCGAATCTACCTACAAGGTGGATGTACGAGCGCTCAAAAACTCCTGACTTCACGGCAGTTCTTTTCTTAATTTTTTGTAGTATATACATACTTTGTTGGATTTTGGATTGTTTATTGTATTGAATGTTTTGTCACGTACAAGTTCCATTTGCAGTTTCTGTGATTTATCGTTTATTTATATATTCTGGCATCTTTGTATCAGTTGAAAATTTTTTTTTTGTGAATAAATATTAATATCGTTATTCTACAGGGTCTTTTAACCCACATCGCAGTGGGCTTGGGAATATTCCTTTTTTGAGCGCTCGTACTACTAACACAAGGGCTATATCATTTCGTCACGATGTCTGTATTTGTCGAATTTTAAGCCGAAAATGGTCTCAATCGACTATGTTCGGCTCACTGATGACGAATCCGTCGGAAAATTCAAGTCTGTCCGTCCGGCCGTCCGTCCGTAAGCACGATTACTCTCGAGCGGAACAACCTAGAGACTCGAAATTTTCAGTATGGGTTCAGTTTCCAAATGCCGCAGTTAAGTTCGTTAATAGGCAGAATTCCACCAGGGGTTCCGTAAATATGGCCGTTCAAAATTTTGTTCTCCTTATTACTTTGAAAATACAGATTCGATCGAGTTGAAATTTTGCACTCACATCTCATGACCAGAACCATAGAAACCATAGAGAATTGTAACTTTTGAAGGGAAACGCCTAAGGACTTGAAATTTTCAGGATAGGTGTGGATCTCGAATGTCGTGATCACGTTTATCTATGAGCAAAATTATACTAGGAGTTCCGTAAATATGGTAGTTTGAAATTTAGTTTTTTTGATGATTTCAAAATTAAAGATTCAATCGTGACGATATTTTGTATACTGATGGAGAATGATATATTCAAGCTACATTTCTCCAGATTGATGACCAGACCCATAGAAAACATAGAAAATCATAACCTTCGAACGGAAAGGCCTAGGGACTTGAACTTTTCAGGACAGTTGTATATCTGAAATGTTGCGTTCACGTTCATCAATGAGCAGAATTATACTAGGGGTTCCGTAAATACGGTCGTTTGAAATTTAGTTGTCTCGATCATTTCGACTCTACGGATTTGATCGAGACAAAATTTTGTATTTTAATGGAGATATATCAAAGCTTCATTTTGTCCAGATCGCATGACCAGAACAATAGAAACCATAGCAAATTATATCTTTCGAAGGGAAAAGCCTAGAGACTTGAACATTTATGGGTAGGTTTGGATCGCGATTGTCACGGTCACGTTCATCAATGAGCAAAATTAGACGAGAGGTTCCGTAAATATGGCATATGGTTCCAAATTTTTTTCCTGATAATTTCGAAACTACTTATTTGATTCAAATGACATTTTGCACATAGTTGATTCAAATGTATGTATGTATTCAAATGTAATCAAACTACTTGCGAAATTTTATCCAGATCGCATTACCAAGACCATAGATACTGTAGAGAATTCTAGAGAATTATCGAAAACAAAATTGATCAGCTAAAGCACTGACGTGAAGTCTGGAGTTTCGCCTCAGTTTGATAATTTTTCTGACAGCTGACAGGATTCATTTCTGAGCCAATGATAAACAAATAATAATGGCTGTCAGTTTAGAATATGATACCTATAGTATGAGGAGCGGGAAACAAAAATCCAAAGCCGACGGTGATGTTACAATGTGAGCGAGGGAAACATTTTATTCCACGTTTTTTGGGAACTTGATAACAACAGATTCAAAAAAATTTGAAGAGCACTGCCGTAAAGTCAGGAGCTTTTGAGCGCTCGTTTATCCACCTTGTAGGAAGATTCGCTTTTTCCAGTTTTGAAAACAAATTCAAAAAATTTTGGACAGCTGACAAAAAAATTTGTAAACTGAGGCGAAACTCCAGACTTGGCGTCAGTGCTTTAGGTGATTTTTTTTCGATAATTCGCAAGAATTTTTTACGGTGTCTATGGTCTTGGTAATGCGATCTGGACAAAATTCCACGTTTCCACGTAGTTTGAATACATTAGTCTTCATCTATGTGCAAAATGTCATTCTAATCCAATAAGTAATTTCGAAATTATCAGGAAAAGAATATTTTGAACGGCCATTTTTACGGAACCCCTGGTCTAATTTTGATCATTGATGAACGTGACCGCGAAATTCGCGATCCAAACCTACCGTGAAAATTTCAAGTCCCTAGGCCTTTCCGTTCGAAAGTAATTATTTTCTATGGTTTCTATGGTTCTGGTCATGCGATCTGGAAAAAATGTAGCTTCCTTAAAATACAAAATTTCGTCACGATCGAATCCGTAATTTTGAAATTATCAAGAAAACTAAATTTCAAATGACCATATTTACGGAACCCCTAGTCTAATTTTGCTCATTGATGAAAGTGACCGCGACATTCGAGATCCACACCTATCCTGAAAATTTCAAGTCTCTAGGCCTTTCCATTACAAAGTTATAATTTTCTATGCTTTCTATGTTTCTGGTCATGCGATCTGGGCAAAATTCTGCACGTAGCTTGAACACGTCATTTTCCATCTGAGTGCAAAATTTCACCTCGACCGAATCAGTAGTTTCTAACTAATCAGGAGAACAAAATTTCAATTGGCCATATTTACGGAACCCCTGGTCGAATTTCGCCCAATAACGAACTCAACCGCGGCATTTGAGATTTAAATCTACCCTGAAAGTTTCTAGGTCGTTCCGTTCGAGAGATATCATGTAAACGGACGGACGGCCGGACGGACAGACTCGAATTTCCCGACGGATTCGTCATCAGTGAGTCGAACATAGTCGTTTAAGACCATTTTCGGCTCAAAATTCGAAAAATACAGACATCGTGACGAAATGATATAGCCCTCGTGTAAGTAGTACGAGCGCTCAAAAATGTGGAATAAAACGATTCCCACTCAAAATGGATATTCTGTTTCACAGTATTCTGATCAGACTGACAGACTGAACTGAGGTCAGACTGATCGTGTAACACCACTTAAACCAAACAAGTGTGAATCAAAGAATCCAATTCCTATGTCGGATCGCAATTAATTTTAGGTTAACAAATATCCAATTGTTTTATTTTCCTGAAATTCACTGCAAACTCACTTTATTACATCTTCTACCAACTGAATTTGTTAATAAACGGTCAGAGAAATTCGTCGCATCTACTTTACACTCTACTGATTGATCACTCAACAGTTCCGCTTTCTGAAAAACGAATATTCCTAGTAATCCTATAGCTGTGCATGATTTGAAGAAATCCATTGACAATTGGTCATTTCCTATACAGCCATGAAACGAATCCATTTTTTCCGCAATTTCAAAATACACTTTCGTTGCTGAAATCATTAATTCACCTTTCAGCTGCTCCCCATGACAGGTTCATTACTGCGTGTTGGGCACATCAACTTCGTGCCTCCGGTCGCTCAAATTGGAATAAGGCCCTGTTCGTTCGCGTGTTTATGTTTCAATTTGCACCAGTCCGGTCGTTTTGTGTTGTTTTGATCCGTGAATGTGGCACCTCTGAAATGCCGGTCAGACGGGCGAAAGTAGAAAACTCGAAACTACGGAACGCTAACGTCATTGCCGTTCTGAACCTGACTCTGCCAATTTTCTGATAATTAAATGTGCTCGCCCAGACTTGCACGCGAGAAAGTTCACATTTACGGCTGAAAATGATTTCGTCGAATAAAATTCAATTTAGCCGTCGAACAAACGTTTGCTTCTGATTTTTCCTCACTTGGTGCCTGTGACAATCATTCACACTAAGAGAAACTAAGTATCTACGTTTCATGAACGCTTTCATTATGGAACGATAAGAAGTTGTGAGGGCCGAAGCGACAATTTTGTCCATACCTATTCGAGAGAATATCCAAATTTCGTCAATTTATCGTGTTTTAACTCAAACTATGAAAAGATGCTGCTTTTTCGAGACTAGTAGCTTGGAGCTGTGCCAATTATGTATATAATGTACATAATTCGAATTCAAGAATGAAAATTGAAAAATTTTACTAGATAAACTAATAGGGAAAAATCACGGAGTGGGCGACATCTACTTTATCGTTTGAACTACCCGAGTGATGAACAACAAACTAACGTGTGTGTGTTTATATGGGAAAAGTGTGAAATATTTGTATTATTTTGAGTAATTTATGTATCGAAAGTGATATATTTACATGAAAAGGTATGGACAATTGTTTCAAATAAACTGTATAAGATCTGAAAATGCAGCGGATTGTAATATAGCCACACAAGGAATTCAACGGATTCAAGCTTCATTCAGCCTTATTCGTCTGAATAAATGACTAAAGAATAATATACGGCTATTTATCTGAATTGATCGAATTCAAGAATCAAAATTGAAAAATTTTACTAGATAAACTGATAAGCAAGCCAACAAAACAATTCATGTATCCCAGGTTCTTTAGTCATTTATTCAGACGAATAAGGCTTAAGCTTGAATCCTTTGAATTCCTTGCGTGACTATTTATGCTTGTAATGTCCACGGCGTTGTTATACATGTGTATTTCGTTTTTGGAGAGCCGATAAAACAGTTTATGATCTACAGATATTTGAGACAGTTGGTCTTGGAACGGACAGGTGGCGTGATTCGAGAAGTTTTCTCAGTACCACGTTGCCTTATGTTTTAAGGTCTTTTTTTTTCACACATCGAATTCATCATATAGCTAATCGTACTGATGAGATCTGATATGGATCGAAACCAGTCTACGACTGCAAATGATGAATTTCGTAGCTATCTGGGATACATGAATTGTTTTGTCGGCTTGCTTATTAGTTTATCTACAATTTTTCAATTTTCATTCTCGAATTCGAACAATTCAGATAAACAGCCGTATATTATTCTTTACATACATAATTGTCTGCACTGAATAAAATAACATAGGGTGATCTATCTTCGATGTTGGAGAACAACTGATAAGTTGTTCCTACAAAATTTCCTGCCTTAAAATCTAAATTCGCCTTGTTATAAATTTCGTACATTGGATAAAATTTCATACCGTTCACGCTCACATTACAACTTGAACAGATTTTCTGAATAGGTGAGGGGCATTCTGTTTCTGTAAATATAGGATGGTTTACAAGGAATGAAAATTTACATGGTATTATTTGAATAACGACATCTTTTTGAGCGCTCGTGCTACTTACCCGAGGGCTATATCATTTCGTCAAGATGTCTGTATTTTTCGAATTTTGAGCTGAAAATGGTCTCAATCGACTATGTTCGGCTCACTGATGACGAATCCGTCGGAAAATTCGAGTCTGTCTGTCCGTCCGGCCGTAAGCACGATAACTCTCGAACGGAACAACCTAGAGACTTGTAATTTTCAGCGTGGGTTCAGTTCCCGAATGCCTCGGTTAAGTTTGTTAATGGGCCAAATTCCACCAGGGGTTCCGTGAATATGGCCGTTCAAAGTGTTGTTCCCCTGATTACTTGAAAACCACAGATTTGATCGAGATGAAATTTTGCACTTAAATGGAGAAATAGAAATGAAATTTTCAGGATAGGTGATCAAGTTTATCTATGAGCAAAATTATACTAGGGCTTCCGTAAATATGGTCGTTTGAAATTTAGTTTTCTTGATAATTTCAAAACTACAGATTCGATCGTGACGAAATTTTGTATACTAATGGAGAATGATATATTCAAGCTACATTTCTCCAGATCACATGACCAGAACCATAGAAACTATAGAAAATCATAACTTTCGAACGGACAGGCCTAGGGACTTGAAATTTTCAGGATAGGTGTGGATCTGAAATGTCGCGTTCACGTTTACCAATGAGTGGAATTATACTAGGGGTTCCGTAAATACGGTCGTTTGAAATTTTTTTTTCTCGATAATTTCGAAACTACGGATTCGATCGAGATAAAATTTTGTATTCTCATCGAGAATGATATATTGAAGCAACATTTTGTCGCATGACCAGAACCATAGAAACCATAGAAAATTATAACTTCCGAAGGAAAAGGCCTAGGAACTTGAAATTTTCAGGTTGGGTTTGGATCGCGAATGTCACGGTCACGTTCATTAATGAGCAAAATTAATTAGGCGGTTCTGTAAATATGGCCCTTCAAAATATTTTTTACCTGATAGTTTCGAAACTACTGATTGGATTGGAATGAAATTTTGGGCCTAGCTGAGGAATAATGTATTCAAACGACGTGCGAATTTTTGTCGAGATTGCATTTCCAAGACCATAGATCTCGTAGAAAATTCTAGCGAATTATCGAAAAAAATTTGGTCAGCTGAAGCGCTGACATGAAGTCTGGAGTTTCGCCTAAGTTTCAGAATTTTTTTGACAGCTGTTCCTTCAATTGATTTCTAAAACTGGAAAATGCGAATCTACCTACAAGGTGGATTTACGAGCGCTCAAAAGCTCCTGACTTCACGGCTCTGCTTCTCGTAATTTTTCAACAAGATAGATGGAACTCAATTTGCTTGGAGATTAACAATAAAGTTACATCGTCAACATGATTGTTCTCGGTATCCTCACCTATTACTCCCGCAGGATCAGGAATTAAAGATGATCATCAAATCTGAAATGTGATTCAAAACATTTTTTTTCAAGAATAATATTTGTCTGATTATCTGGCATTAATGCATGTATGAAGAAAATTTTTCTGGACAATATGATAAGCAGGACAAAAAGTCAATCCATGTAAAGGAAATAGAATTCATCATTCAGAACTGGAGACCGGTTTCGGCTTTTTTAGCCCCATCAGTGCAGTGTAGCAATGATGAACTCGACGTGGAGGACGGCATGCTTCAGAACGAACAGCTGTGTAGATCAGAGAAAATTTCTCCACTAACGCCAACCGCATTGCGCATATGGTTACTTGTTTGGGGTAGATGGAGGGTCACTGAGTCTTTTTATAGACCTGCAGAGAAGTGGAGGACGACATGCTTCAAAACGAACAGCTGTGTAGAACAGAGAAAATTTCTACACTAACGCCGCTCCAACAGAAACCGTTCCCACTTTTCTGTCTATGGAAAGACTCAGTTACCCCCCTCCACCCCAAACATCTAACCATATGCGAAAATCGCAATGCTCTTGGAGCGGACAGGTGGCGTTAGGGGAGAAGTTCTCTGATCTACACAGCTGTTCTCCAATTTTGAAAAAGAAAAAACTTCACCCCGAAAACGGAGCATTCGCGAACTCAGGTTCAAAAGACTTGTATTCTTGATAACATCCAAGTAATCACCCCTCTTCATTTGACCTCCAACTTAGGAATCCGATGTAAAGTGAACTGACAGAAGCACGATTCTGAAAATCTGTAGAAAGGGTGAAAAAACCTTAAGATTTCAACGTTAATATCATCAATATTCTAACACTCTCATAAAAACACATCGGAAAAGTCTAGTGATAATTGTACAAAGTCATACAAGCCTCGAAAAAAAATTTGTATCGTTTAAACTCTACTTCTAACTTACTGATCAGTTCATTCGCCCTGTTCAAATACCGCTTTTTTTCGGAAAAAAATTTTAAAAATATAATGAAAAACTTGACTAACATGATAGATGGAAAAAGTAAATTCGATAAGTACTCAGTATTTCGATTTAATTCAGTCTATAGTGTTCTGCAATAGTAAAGTTGCATTGAAAATATAATGTTCTACTATAGAACGACGACATTCGTCTTCAGACGAGCTGAATCGAGCAGTAGACCTTTTTCAAGCTGGCCTGCCTGCCGTAAACACGATAACTCTCGAACGGAATGTCCTAGAAACTTGAAATTTTTGGGGTAGGTTCGAATCTCAAATGCCGCGGTTAAGTTCGTTATTGGGCAAAATTCGCCGAGGGGTTCCGTAAATATGGCCGCTCGAGATTTTGTTTTCCTGATTACTTTGAAACTACAGATTCGATCGTGGTGAAATTTTGTACTCTAATGGAAAATGAGGTGTTCAAGCTACATGCTTCATTTTGTTCAGCTCGCATGACCAGAACCATAGAAACCATAGAAAATTATAACTTTGTAATGGAAAGGTCTAGGAACTTGAAATTTTCAGGATAGGTGTGGATCTCGAATTTCGCGGTCGCGTTCATCAATGAGCAAAATTAGACGAGGGGTTCCGTGAATATGGCCGTTTGAAATTCAGTTTTCTTGATAATTTCAAAACTATGGATTTGATCGTGAAGAAATTTTGCATTTAAATTAAGAATTATATATTCAAGCTACATTTTTTCCAGAACGCATGATCGGGACTATAGAAACCATAGAAAATAATAACTTTCGAACGGAAAGCCCTAGGGACTTGAAATTTTCAGGATAGGTTCAGATCGCGAATTTCGCGGTTAAATTCACCAATTAGCAAAATTAGAGTGGGGGTTCCGTAAATATGGCCGTTAGAAATTCGGTTTTCTTGATAATTTCGAAACTATAGATTTGATCGTGACGAAATTTTGTATTTAAATTGAGAATGATATACTCGAGCTACATTTTTCCAGATCGCATGATCAGAACCATAGAAAATCATAACTTTCGAACGGACAGGCCTAGGGACTTGAAATTTCCAGAATAGGTTCGGATCGCGAATTTTGCCGATCTTTTTTATCAATGAGCAAAATTAGACTAGGGATTCCGTAAATATAGCCGTTCAAACTATATTTTTCCTGATAATTTCGGAAATAATTGAAATGAAATTTCGCACATATATGAAGAATAATGTATTCAAACTACGTGAGGAATTTTGTCCAGATCGCATTACCAAGACCATAAATACCGTAAAAAATTCTAGCGAATTATCGAAAAAAAAATGGTCACCAAAGCACTGACGTGAAGTCTGAATTTTTGCGTAAGTTTGAAATTTTCTTTGACAGCTGTCAAAATCTTTCCAATTAGTTTCTAAAACTGAAGAATGGTAATCTACCAACAAGGTGTATGTACGAGCGCTCAAAAGCTCCTGCCTTTACGGCAGTGCTTTTCGTAATTTTTTTTTTAAATATTGTGTTCGTTTCATGCAAAAAATTAATTTAATGACATATCAAACATTTACTCATTACACTATTATTTTGGTTTTCCCAACATCAACTGAAAAAAAAATAAAAAAATTACGAAAAGCACTGCCGTGAAGGCATTTTCCAGTTTTAGAAATCAATTGGAGGAATTTTCGACAGTTGTAGAAAAAATTCTGAAACTTATGTAAAACTCCAGACTTCATGTCAGTGCTTCAGCTGATCAATTTTGTTTCGATAATTCGCCAGAATTTTCTACGGTATATATGGTCTTGGTGATGCGGTCTGGACAAAATTTTGCACGTAGTTTGAATACATTATTCCTCAGCTAGGTGCATAATTTCATTCCAATCCGATCAGTAGTTCCGAAACTATCTGGAAAGAAATATTTTGAACGGCCATATTTACGGAACCCCTAGTCTCATTTTGCTCATTGATGAACGTGACCGCGATATTCGCGATCCAAACCCACCCTGAAAATTTCAAGTTCCTAGGCCTTTCCGTTCAAAAGTTACAATTTTCGATTGTTTTTATGGTTCTGGTCATGCGATCTGGACAAAATATTGCTTCAATATATCATTCTCGATTAAAATACAAAATTTCATCTCGATCGAATCCGTAGTTTCGAATTTATCGAGAAAACAAAATTTCAAAGGACCGTATTTAGGGAACCCCTTGTATAATGTTGCTCATAGATGAACGTGATCACGACATTCGAGATCCACACCTATCCTGAAAATTTCAAGTCCCTAGGCATTTCCGTTCAAAAGTTACAATTTTCTATGGTTCCTATGGTTCTGGTAATGCGATCTGGGCAAAATTTCGCATGTAGCTAAAACACCTCATTTTCCATTTGAGTGCAAAATTTTATCTCGATCGAATCTGTAGTTTTGAAGTAATCAGGGAAACAAAACTTTGAACGGCCATATTTACGGAACCCCTGGTGGAATTTGGCCCATTAACGAACTCAACCGAGGCATTTGGGATCTGAACCTACACTGAAAATTTCAAGTCTCTAGGTTGATCCGTTCGAGAGTTATCGTGCTTACGGCCGGACGGACGGACAGACTCGAATTTTCCGACGGATTCGTCATCAGTGAGTCGAACATAGTCGATTGAGACCATTTTCGGCTCAAAATTCGAAAAATACAGACATCGTGACGAAATGATATAGCCCTCGTGTAAGTAGTACGAGCGCTCAAAAAGCCTATTCATAAATATATCCCTAGACTTTTCCGATGTGTGTATATAGATCCTGAAGATATAGATGCAGCAACATGTTTGTACCAATCTAACCATTCAAATTCGCACATGACATAAACAGTCCAAAAACATACTATGCACGTGTTCATTTCCGCGCTACCGCGATCTCATAAATTGCGACGACCATTCGCAAAAAAAAACTGTCCAACCGATCATGCAGTCCTAAGGGGGAAACTCCAATTGCGAACGGCGTTATCTAGTGCCCTGGGTCGCATGTGTTTCCGGTATCATAGGATGTACTAATTGCGTTTCAGCTTAAATGCTCCAAATCAAATTAGCCTGATTACGTTAGTAACGGACGCTGTTTGTGTGCCCGATAACGATTTATGCCAAATGGAATCAAATGTGGACGATCGCAACGCCACACAGAGATGTGTATAGGGAGTGCTGAGGGTGACTTATGATATGTGTTGAATTTGGATGCATGGCATTGTCAAAGAACTTGTCTATGGGTAGAATTTTCTATGGGTAGAAAAAGCAGACTTAAAATTATCGAAAATTGCTTGAGTTCAAATATATAAACTGGCAAAAATGAACGGAAATCATAGACTTCGCGAGATGAGTGGAGTTCCTAAGGCATGACTACCGTGGGAAAAGGCTCAATTGTATAATTTTTTTGTAACTATTCAATTACTTACATCGGTGGCTTACATCAGTTTTCAAAGGGGCATCATAGCGGTAGGTGTGTACGTTTTCTTCAAGGGAGCGGAGGGTGTTGCAGAGGTACATCAAGAGGGGGTAGAGGGCAGGCCCTTCCTGGACTGCCTCCAGCTATACCAATGGTTACTGGCTCGTTACCTTTATATTGGAGATCAAACATTTTTATTTTACAACTGGAATCAGGCCGTGCATGAAGCCGTCATGGCTAGAAACCTGCAAAATTTGGACTGGGATGACAGGAGAAGATAGAAGCAATGCGTCGAAAGACCTTCTAGACCAGCACATACATTATATACATTTCTATTATTCTTGTCAGTCGATGATGGATATATTAGAACTTCCTTGATTTTAAGACGCCTAGAACTAGTGCTTGATGACAATGACTTCGAGATGGGTCGCGATGTTGCTATGAAATAGTATGAATGTATGGATAGGTCTGCATACTCATCAACAACAAAGATATTCTGGTCTCTCTATAAACAAATGAATAAATGAGCAACTCTTGCTAATCGCTCATGGTTCCACGACCTAAATCAGAAGAAAAATATATTCGGAAATTTCAGAGACAAGACTTGGGAGGACTGTTCGTCTAAGATTTGTTTGCAATAAAACTTAAATCTTACCGTCCATTTCGTCCTTGTATCAGGGTCTCTAATGCTTTCAGGCAGTCGTCAACGAGGCGCTGAGCAGTCCAGACGTATCAACGATTGGTCCTAATGCCACTTAGGTGTAGCTCACCTTCAGGTATGTCTAGTTTGAATCATCGTTTAGTTTGCACGGTCACTACTTCTTGGTGGAGTGTTACTTAAGACTTCAAATTTTCATGCCGAGGAAATAAAACCATTAACTCGACTGTTTCTGTCGCACGAGGGAACTTTTTGATGGTTCGAAGGACAAACCTGAGTTTCCACTCAAAATGAATAGATTACAAAAAATCCTTTCAATGCATCAAGTTGCGAATCTGCGACGATATATTTTCGGACTGCTATTCTAAAGGATAGATTGGATGAATTTCAAGAAAAAATTCAAGATGGAGGATAGATGAACAAGGCCCCAGTATGAATGAAGAAAATGAAAACAATGAGATACACAACAATATTCTCGAAGAAATAGAAGAATAAAAGAATCGATCAGAAACAAAATTCGAAATAATACACACAAAATGACCAGGCTCTCATTCATGCGAGTGTGGTAAAATATTAAGTTTGAATACAGAAAAAATATAGAAAGCACTTGTAGGTAGATTCGCATTTTCCAGTTTCAGAAACCAATCGACAGCAGTCAAAAAAAATTTCAAACTAAGGCGAAACTCCAGACTTCACGTCAGTGCTACGTAACCAATTTTGTTTTCGATAATTCGCTACAATTTTCTACGGATCTATGGTCTTGGTGATTCGATCTGGACAAAATTTCGCATGTAGTTTGAATATATTATTTTTCATCTATGTGCGAGGTTTTTTATTTTTTTTTAAAAGCTGTCGAAAATTCCTTCAATTGATTCCTAAAACTGGAAAATGCGAATCTACCTACAAGGTGGATGAACGAGCGCTCAGAAGCTCCTGAGTTCACCGCATCGTTTATCATCATACCCCCGATACACTCATAAGTATATACAATCGATCTTTTTCAATTTGAAGTTTGAGTAAGTTCTTCTTTTTGAGCGCTCGTACTACTTACACGAGGGCTATATCATTTCGTCACGATGTCTGTATTTTTCGAATTTTGAGCCGAAAATGGTCTCAATCGACTATGTTCGACTCACTGATGACGAATCCGTCGGAAAATTCGAGTCTGTCCGTCCGGCCGTAAGCACGATAACTCTCGAACAGATCAACCTAGAGACTTGAAATTTTCAGCATGGGTTCAGTTCCCGAATGCCTCGGTTAAGTTCGTTAATGTGCCAAATTCCACCAGGGGTTCCGTAAATATGGCCGTTCAGAGTTTTGTTCCCCTGATTACTTGAAAACTACAGATTTGATTGAGATGAAATTTTGTACTCAAATGGAGATTGAGGTGTTCAAGCTACATGTGAAATTTTGTCCAGATTGCATGACCAGAACCATAGAAACCATAGAAAATCATAACTTTCGAACGGAAAGGCCTAGGGACTTGGAATTTTCAGGATAGGTGAGGATCTCGAATGTCGTGATCACGTTCATCTTTGAGCAAAATTATACTAGGGGTTCCGTAAATACGGTCTTTTGAAATTTTGGTTTCTCGATAATTTCGAAACTACGGATTCGATCGAGATGAAATTTTGTATTTTGATCGAGAATGATATATTAAAACAATATTTTGTCCAGATCTCATCACCAGAACCATTGAAACCATAGAAAATTGTAACTTTTGAACGGAAAGGCCTAGAAACTTGAAATTCTCAGGTTGGGTTTGGATCGCGAATATCGCGTTCACGTTCATCAATGAGCAAAATTAGACTAGGGGTTCCGTAAATATGGCCGTTCAAAATATTTTTTTGCTGATGATTCCGAAAATACTGAGCGGATTGGGATGAAATTTTGCACCTAGCTGAGTAATAATGTATTCAAACCACGTGCAAAATTTCATCTAGATCGCACCACCAAGACCATAGATACAGTAGAAAATTCTAGCGAATTATCGAAAAAAAATTGATCAGCTGAAGCACTCACATGAAGTCTGGAGTTTAGCCTAAGTTTTAAAATTGTTTTGACAGCGAAAATTCCTTCAAATGATTTCTGAAACTGGAAAATGCGAATCTACCTACAAGGTGCATGTACGAGCGCTCAAAAGCTCCTGCCTTCACGGCAGTGCTTTTCGTAATTTTTTGCTTCACTTCGTAATTGAAGTAGTTCCTTCTCATTTACTTTCTGATCTTCTTTTCTTTGTCGTTGAAGTAGAATGTTTTCGTTGTGGGTTCGGAAAAATTCTTTCTGCTTCCTGACAGTATCCAATTTTACATATGCTTTCTGTTCAGTGCCGTCAAAGCAGGAAAGGTTTTTTTGGATTAGGAACCATGTTCTTGTTCCCCATATAAATATTCTTCAGAAACTTGCTTGGGTGGCTTTCGCTCTATATAACAGCCTCTTCTTGATGTTCAATGTGCCATCTTCATGATGTTCCAAGGAGGTGAATTTGTTTGAAATACAATAATGTAAATGAGAAAATATACCTAAATATATTCTTCCTCCTCGTCGTTCTTTAGCTTTATCATCTTGGGTTGTCTTCTCCTGCTTCTCTATCTCTATCCTCTTCACCAATACTTATAGTCTGCAGTCCTTGGAGTTCTATACATTAAGAATTTACTGATTGCTTACATCTAGATTTGATAAGTTGTACAATTGATGAACGAACTTTCTCAGTCAAAAACAAATTTCACTGATGAGCCCTATTACAATGAAACTAATATTCCTTATTTCTATGTCATACTAAGTGGAGCTATGATGCTTATATAACAGCTGCAGGTAGTATAAAAGTAATTTCCTCGTACGAGTTACATTTTATTGATGTCATTCGATATATGACTTCAGATACGTATCAATTCAAAAATGCTTAATGGTTTTGTCATGCTATTAGTACATATCGGAGGTACAAATGTGGTAATAAAAATAAACAGATAATTTTGTCTGATTTTTCAATTTTCAATGTTGCATTGTTGGGTAATACTGAGCTTTATTTATCGCAATATTATTTATAACTAGCGCCAAGAAATAACTGACTTTCTGTTCTATCTGCAGATTATAAATTTCAATGGATAATGGATTTAATAACTAAATTATAATATGAGTACCCGTTCCCGTAATTGTATCTTGGATAGAAGATAACAATTGCCTTTAACTCTGATCTCTAGGTGAGATCGGAATGTTGCATAGATAATATAATATTACTTCTTCGTCAGCACGAGGTAATACGGCCATCGACAGAACGAAGTTCCAAAAGAATGATCATTTGTTCGATTTAAGTTCAATATTTCTCACAAAATTTTGAATGAGTAGGTAGTTAGAAGACTCAAAGAGGTTACTGGGTATCCAGCCCCTCAGGCTTCCAATTTTTGCACTCTTACAACCGTTATTCATAATCTACCTGAACTACATATTCGAATCTATTAAACGGTTTTCATTATGCACCTAAAGGCCAGCCATCTAAGGCAAAAAAAAAGTGAAGAGCACTGAGGTGAAGTCAGGAACTCTTGCGAGCTTGTTTATTTGTTCATGAAACAGCCTTCAGTGTTCATTGTCAGTATAACAAGTACTGTCAATTTATTTTTTATTAAATCCAATAGATGGAATCACCGAATTGTATTGAATATATCAGACAAACTCAATTTTCTTTTCACATGGAACAGGTAGAAAAGTGAATATCCACATTAATCATCTAATCGAGGCACAACATTTCAGCGGGATATGGCGAATTATTTTTTTTATCAGCTAGTGAAAGTATCCCCACCTTGACCTTCAACCAACTACAAAATCTTACAACTAACTACAAAATTTCCATTCGATCGGATCGGTATTTTTCGAATTATTGAGGAGAAAAAAATCAGATGGCTTCATCTAAAGCCGGTGGATTTCGACTTTTTCCGAAATCAACCGGCGCATTCAGACCACGTAAGTACCCTGAAAATTCCAAAAGTCTAGGACTCTTCTTTCGAGAGTTATCGTGTCAAAGGTCGGACGGATAGAATTGAATTTGAGCACGAATTCTTCATCTGTATGTCCAACCTAATATTTTGAGACCATTGTCGGCCCAAAATGCGAAAATATTAGATATTTGGGCAAAATGATAACGCTCTTGGTCATAAAAAAGAGTTCGACTTTTTAAATTTTTTGGCTTATAACTTCCAAACGGTACCTACATCTTGCGTTAAACTAAACACCTTGAATTATTGAAGTAGAATAGATTTGCTATAATTCGAGCGTAAGAAAAGGTCTGTAGGTCGAATAAAATGCAAGATACAGCAAATAAAATGAAGGCTATTTTATGCGAAACATTCGAAATTGTCGTCTTCGGCCTAAATATTTGCCAAATTTCCAATCCTACGTGGAAATTTATCAGAGTAAAAGTTGTAGTATATGTTTTTAGCTGAGCATCTTTTAAAATAACATACGATTTACTGAGGTTGGTGTTGGTTCCTCCGACCTACGGGCAAGTAGCCTCTGCTGGCAATAGGTGTATAGCTGCTTTCTAAGGAGGATGTCTGCCCCTAAATGAAGGGGCCTTAACACAGCATTCTTACCGCATATGGGGGTAAACAAAGAGCCCACTGCCTGGGGCTGGACGAGGAGCTAGCAGGCCAACTCCCCGTCACCTCAACGAAACATCCTGCTCCCGACGCCCTTCTCGAATTCATTCCCTGCGCCAGTTGTGTGAAATGTCCCAATAGTTGTCGCATCCGGTGAAAGTAATGACCAGAATAACCTTCCTGAAATGGTGCCTATGGCAATGCCCTTGGAGAGCATTGCGGCCCTTACAAAAGACCCATAACACTAGAAGAATTCAATTTTTTTCACAACAGTCTCCCAGAAACTCTTCGCCATATCTTCCTGAAATATTGTGTCTACATATAAGGCATGGATAAAATGAGATATGAAAGAATTCAGCTTTGGAGCTGTGAAAAGAAATTTAAATTTTTTAGTTTCCTGATTTGGTTGATATAATTCTGTGATTATGTCTTATCTCGGCATGGTCCTGGTTCTTTGGTTCTTTGACTTTCATCAACTTGCAATGTAAATAAATATAGTGGCGGTAAATTAACATTTCCATATGTGGATGGGTACTTGATCACATTCATACGAATTCGAAAGTAAACGAACATTTTGTTCTATTGAATAACATCTTACGAATACACATCTGGATTTTCGTGTACTTTCTTTGCGCGATATTTTTTTTAAATTTGACCCTCAATTTCCTTCTCCACTACTAATGGACCCAACTGAAAAGCTGGGAGGATTAATACTGAGTAGAAACTGATGTTTGTATCAAATTCCATGCAATCATTAGCTGTCAAAGTTTCCTAGAAATTTTTGAACGGTCGACGGCTGACAGACTTTTATTTGGTGTTTTGTTTGCATAAATTGAAATAGACATTAGATTCTCGACAACACTGCAATCAAGCAATCCACTGACTTTTCAAAATATAAACCTTGGAGTGGCATTGAAAATGAAATTGCTACTCTCTTAACATTAAGTTTCATAAAAACTCAATTTTAAAGAACGCATTCGCCATTTAGCACCTTCAATTCATTGAACTAAAATAGAAATCACACAGTTGAATGATTAGTATTGTGTGGATTTCTATTTTCAAGACGAAAGTTTGATCATTTTGGATGAACAATTTTTTTCAACTCAAGGTTTCAAATTGTTATAATTTGTGCATAAAAACTATTCGTTAAATTCTGATTGACTAAGTGAATTTTCTTGATATTCTATAACCGCCGAGTGAAGAATATTTTCCTACATGAAATGTCCGAATTCAACTCCGGTTCTTGCTAAAATTTTTTTTTTGTGGGCAAGATAACTGAAAAATGTTTCAAGAAGATTTCCCAATCATTCATATATCTGCTTTCTTACCTTCCACTGGAAATAACCTGGAAAACTGCTCTGTTTCATTTGTGGGATGGGGTGTTTCTCTAAATGAATGAGTTGATCTAGCTTTCAAATATGCAGCTTCTGGTGAAGTGAAAGATGAAAACCTTATTGAATCTGATGTATTGAACACTCAAATGAACAAAATTAACAATTCTCATTAGTGTCATAAGAAACCTCAATCCACTCCATTACTGAACATTGTAGGCAAGAAATAACATGAATATAAACGGAGATGACAAAAGAAAGGATAGAACTGAACAGAATCGAAATCAATGCTGATCGCACGACGCCATTTCCACAAGCAATTTTCGTATATGCTGCTATAAATCGGAACCCATCACTTTCGCATAATAGGAAATTCCTAATGAAAACCGCAATTTGCCTCATAGAGTTAATACACTCATCGTCGAATAATTTCAACGTAATTTCTCTGTCGGTACCATAGAGGATCGATTTAATTTATTTCCGATGAGGTGTATTGCTCCATTATCTCCATGTTGATTTATTAATGATTATCTCAATTTACACATCACCTATCCTATGATTGATGTCTGGACGTATTGATTCAGAAACTAAACACATAATCATGCGTTATCTTCGCTTCGTTGTCGGCTTTTCAGAACCAATTTCGTAATGGAAGAGGAGCGGTGATGAGAAGAATTTTTAACGCCGTGCGGGACAAGAAATGTTAATCAGGCTCGACTAGTTTGTGTGTTATGGAGTCTGATTCAACTCATTTAGACAACACAAGTACAATCATCAACTCGGAGCTTTTAATATCAAATAAAGAAAATTGGTCGAGTGCTAGTACTTCGAAATATAACTATTGTGAATGAGTATTTCTTTCGAGCATTATTCGTAGACAAAACACTTTCGTGGAAATTATACAGAGATCTTAATTCTTAATGCATGATGAACTATTATTAGTTTTTGTTGTTCGATTATGAGAGATTTTGTTGTACATACTTACATTATTTACAGCCTCGCATGTGATAGAACTATACTCCGTTTAAGAATTATTGGCATCGAAGCATATTTCTGGTTACAAAAAGTAACTGTTTAATTTCATCATAAGAAAACATAAATACAAAAAGTGTTTGGTATATATTTCAAAGCAAATTTCTTGAAATATTTCAGCTTGCGAAAATGTTTTCAAATCTCTCATACTATTACGATAGTATAAACCTGTATACCAACAGTATTTTAATTGAATCATCATTGTATTGACGAATTATCGTACTCTCGATCAATTATTGTAGAGGCATAGGTACTGCCGGAATATTCAAGTGCGGTTCAAACATGGTTTGAAAACGCAAAAACATCATGGAATGCTTCCACATGAAATTATATGAAGTTAGACGAAAGGCCAATGTTGAAATAACATTCATTTGAAGATCATAAAAATAAAAATTCCTTTCTCCGAACCTGATTCAATCATTATTGCATTCTTTATGGGCATTGGAAATTTTGCAGAATTCCAACCATAATTCAAAGATCTAAGAGTTTTATCTTAGGTCACGATTCAAGTATCTAGTACATTAAGAATTTTGACATGACAATGGTACTGTAACCCTCAATATATGAACCAATTTGTGAATGATGCGATGAAGGGGATATAAACATCAATACTGTAACGAATTTAGGCCGGACCTGGGCGTCAGGGCAGATCGAGACGCGAAGATTCTAGAGGAATCCGGAAAGAAGACCTTCTGGAATATACTGGAACCCTTCGAGAACTATGAAGCGGCGATATAAAACGACGTCGGCTTGAGCGAGGGTCAGTAATACGGTATTGGACTTAATAGTGCGAGTGGAAATAAATGATTGAGTGTTGAAATAAATCAGTATTAGTGTAATAAGTGAACTGTAAACGAATTAATTATTTAAGAAGAACTTGGACAATATTCATTACAGTGGTGTCAGAAGTGCGATTTTAAAATAAATAAGTTCTCGCGTAGTGAATTGCTGGTTCGCGGAAAATAAACTGACTGAAATTATAACGTAAAACAGGTTGGTTTCTCGTTCAAAGAATAAATGATGAGAAAAGTGCGTCTTGTGGACTTGAAAGTAGCGGAGTTGAAACAGGAACTGGAGGAAAGGGGGCTAGAAACCATGGGTAAAAAGGTAGTTCTTCAAAAAAGACTGGCAGAAGGACTTATACAAGAAGGTGACGACCACGAGACATTTTTATTCGAAGTTTCCGGAGTTGATTTGAGTTCGATACTGAATGAACTCGAAGAAGTATGGAAGAAAATTCGAGAACACTCGAAGAAAATTCTAGAAGCTTGAGAGAAGATCTGCAAGAAAATTCTAGAAGCTTGAAAGAAGATTTGCAAGAAAGTTCTAGAAATTTGGAAGACAAGTTTCAAGAGACAACCAAATCCCTGAAAGAAGATCTGGAAGAAAAGTTTCAAGAGACTACCAGATCCCTGAAAGAAGATTTGCAAGAAACTCAAGAAGAAAAGTTTCTGGAAAACTCTAGAAATCTGGAAGAAAAGCTCCAAGAAAATTCTAGAAACCTGGAAGAGAAGCTCCTGGAAAGCACGGAAGGCCTAAAGCAGGAACTATGTAGTGTAGAAGAAAGAATAGAGACAGAAATGGACAACATTAGGGAACAAATGAACACAGACATAGTTAGATTTGAGGAAGAAATAGACAAAATAAAGAAAACCATCAGAAAGCTGGAAAATCGAGCTAATGTTGCGCAAACCACGTAAATGGTCAACGATTATTCAATGCTGGACCTGAAGAAGGGGATGCAGAATTTCAAGGTCGATTCTGGAATCAAGAAGCTTTCTATGAAGCCGCCCCAGCTCGACGGAAAAACTCCATGGGCAAATTACCGCCGTCAATTTGAAGCAGCGGCCAAAGCAAATGAATGGAATGCAGAGGAAAGAGCTGTAGCACTTACACAAGTATTACGAGGAGAAGCGACAGATATTCTGCAGACCCTCACCGCTCAAGAACAGGAGGACTATGATCAGCTGATCAAACATCTGGAACTACGGTTTGGCCAGGCTCATTTTGAACATATTTACCACTGCCAGCTGAAAAATCGTTACCAGAAATCAGGCGAGTCTTTACAAGAATTCGAAGCTGATATTGCACGCCTGGTACGTCTCGCATATCCGGCCACACCAGAGAACGTAATGGAGCGATTGGCGGTGCAAGCATTCTTGGATGGATTTTGTGACCAGGAAACCAGACTAGCATTGACATTAGCCCTACCAGCACATCTTGTAGACGCACTGGCAAGGTCATTAGAGTTTGAAGCAGCAAAGCAGTCCTGCAGAGGTCGAGGTAAAATCCGAGTGAATTATGGAGTTTCACTGGAGCCTGCTGAGCTGGAAGCTGCCATAAGGAAAGTGATCAAGGAAGTTTTACCTGAGAGAAGACCGATAAACTGCAGGAATTGTGGAAAAACAGGACATGGGCCTAGAAAATGTCCAGATGACGTGCAGAAGAAAAAGTAGCAACACTTCATAGAACTAGGGCGGTAGATGACAACTGGAATGTGAGCAATATTCAGAAAGACCAAGAGAAAGATCCATAACTTGGTTTAGTCATCAGCTGGAAGAAGTGCAATCGAAGACCATCATGGCAGGAAATTGCAGGTTACGCGCGAGCTGTTAAATCCTACTGGTCTCAATGGAATTCTTTCACTCTAAACAATGGGGTACTGAAGCGTGTGTTGGAGTCCGAAAATGGTGAAGAAGACCGACGCCAGATAGTTGTACCCAGGATTCGAAGACAGGAAATCCATGACGGGGTCGCCGGAGGACATCTGGGGGTGAAGAAGACCTTGCAGAAAGTGAGGCAACGGTTCTACTGGGCTAGCTACCGAGATGATGTTCAGGACTGGTGCATAAAGTGCGCTGTATGTGCTGCTAGCAATGGACAACGAAAACGACCAAAGGCTCCCATGCGTCAGTACAATTTTGGGATACCACCGGGACAAGACACTGCCGGAGAGGACTATGTCAGTCAACTTGAGACAGAAAATGGACGATATCCACGAACGAGTCCGGTTAAACATCCAGAGCGCAAGCGATAAAATGAAGCAGACGTACGACATCAAGGTCGAGGCTGGAGGCTTTCAGCATGGTGACCTGGTTTGGTTGCACAACCCCAAACGTAGTCGTGGACTATCGCCGAAGTTGCAGAACTCTTGGGAAGGTCCGTTTAAATTCATGAAAAGGATAAACGACCTTATCTACCGAATTCAGAAATCACCACGAGGGAAACCAAGGGTCGTCCACTTCAATCGATTGGCCCCTTACGCTGGAGATCACGACCAAGTTCGCACCCTCAAACCACCCCAGGATGAGATGACATACCAGAAGTTTATGTCCTTGTATTCAAACGGTAAGAAAGTGCTACATGGTGTTACTAGAGAGGAGCCACTAGACCTTTTCAAGGTGCCTGATGATAACGCACTAGCACACTGCGTGGCACAAGATCTACGAATGTCCAGGGGCATTGCTGTTGTGTTCTCCAAGAAATTCGGTCAACTACAAACACTGCAAGAGCAGGATCCAAGAGTTGGAAGGGTGCTGCAATTGAAAAAGAGCGAAAGAAACATCTTCTACCTAGTTACTAAGAAGTATTTCCATGGTAAACCGTCTTACGAGGATGCCTGGAAGAGTCTCACCCAGTTGAGAGACACTATGGAATACCAGAATCTGGTGAAGCTAGCAATTCCGAAATTGTCATGTGGACTCGATAGGCTGGACTGGAGAATCATAAGGAGTATGTTGGAGATAATATTCAAATCCAGCGGCGTCGAAATTTTGGTTTGCTCTAACCATCTTCCACGACCAAACATGAAGACCGTGGAGTGTCATTTACATCGAACTTCGCGTTGCAGATATGGAGAGTCATGCAGGTATCGTCACACTCCGAGGATGACATTTCGTCCCGAAAATTTAAGAAGGGGGCAATGTAACGAACTTAGGCCGGACCTGTCGCGTCACTCGTGGGCGTCAGGGCAGAGCGAGACGCGAAGATTCTAGAGGATGCGGGAAAGAAGACCTTCTGGAATATACTGGAACCCTTCGAGAACTATGAAGCGGCGATATAAAACGACGTCGGCCTGAGCGAGGGTCAGTAATACGGTATTGGACTTATAGCGCGAGTGGAAATAAATGATTGAGTGTTGAAATAAATTAGTATTAGTGTAATTAGTGAACTGTTAATAAATTATTTGAGAAGAACTTGGACAATATTCATTACAAAACTATAAAAAGAAACTTTTTGTTTGTATTCATTAAAACTATCCATGCGGTGTGGCCATATGTAGAAGAAATCTACTTTTTTGGTAGATTTCAGGTCACCTATGGTAGGTAAATTTTTGGCAGTAGATTTTGGTAGATTTTCAACTTGTTCGACTTCAAAGCATTGGATGGTCATTCTTTCATATTTTATATTATAAAGTTCATTTCAATTATTAATTTTAATTTCTATTTATCGTAACTGCATAATATTATCTTCTTCTTCAATCTATGAAATTCTGTGTAAGTAATTCACGTACCCAGTACCAACTCTGTGCTCTCTCAAGTAGTAAGTAAACGTCAAAAAAACATTATAACCTAATTTTTTGAGCGCTCGTACTACTTACACGAGGGCTATATCATTTCGTCACGATGTCTGTATTTTTCGAATTTCGAGCCGAAAATGGTCTTAATCGACTATGTTTGACTCACTGATGACGAATCCGTCGGAAAATTCGAGTCTGTCCGTCCGTCCGGCCGTCCGTCCGTCCGGCCGTAAGCACGATAACTCTCGAACGGATCAACCTAGAGACTTGAAATTTTCAGTTTAGGTTCAGATCCCAAATGCCTCGGTTGAGTTCGTTAATGGGCCGAATTCCACCAGGGGTTCCGTGAATATGGCCGTTCAAAGTTTTGTTACCCTGATTACTTGAAAACTACAGATTTGATTGAGATGAAATTTTGCACTCAAATGGAGAATGAGGTGTTCAAGCTACATGTGGAATTTTGTCCAGATCGCATGACCAGAACCATAGAAACCATAAAAAATTGTAACTTTTGAACGGAAACGCCTAGGGACTTGAAATTTTCAGGATAGGTGTGGATCTGAAATGTCGCGTTCACGTTTATCAATGAGCAGAATTATACTAGGGGTTCCGTAAATACGGTCGTTTGAAATTTTGGTTTCTCGATAATTTCGAAACTACGGATTCGATCGAGATGAAATTTTGTATTTTAATCGGGAATGATATATTAAAACAATATTTTGTCCAGATCTCATGACCAGAACCATAGAAACCATAGAAAGCTGTAACTTTCGAACGGAAAGGCCTAGGAACTTGAAATTCTCAGGGTGGGTTTGGATCGCGAATATCGCGGTCACGTTCATCAATGAGCAAAATTAGACTAGGTGTTCCGTAAATATGGCCCTTCAAAATATTTTTTTGCTGATAGTTCCGAAAATACTGAGCGGATTGGGATGAAATTTCACACCTAGCTGAGTAATAATGTATTCAAACTACGTGCAAAAGTTTGTACAGATCGCACTACCAAGACCATAGATACCGTAGAAAATTCTAGCGAATTATCGAAAAAAAATTGATCAGCTGATGCACTGACATGAAGTCTGGAGTTTCGCTTAAGTTTCAGAATTTTTTTGACAGCTGTCGAAAATTCCTTCAATTGATTCCTGAAACTGAAAAATGCGAATCTACCTACAAGGTGCATGTACGAGCGCTCAAAAGCTCCTGCCTTCACGGCAGTGCTTTTTGTAATTTTTGTGTTAGATTTTGTGGATGAATGCTTATAGGGAGAAATCACGCACCGCTAGATGGCGCTGAAAATCACAAGATGTCGGGCCGAATGATGATCAAAATTATTCTGTCTCTCATAACAAGTAAGTCAAATATTTTTTATAAGATTGCGGAATTAATAAAAATGCCTGTGAAAGTCGAGATAACCACTTCGGACTTTTTCGATTATGTGGGTGAACGTGAAGTGCTAGCTGCAAAGTAACAACTTCTTTGAGATACGTTTCCCAATCTTCAAGATTTTCTTCCATTTTTTAACTGACTTGGGATTTAACGGGAATTTATGCAAAGAAATTCCAGAAGAACTATGTCATGAGCATTGAGGAACAGAGCACATTTTTCGTGATCTTATTCCCACATTACCTCTTACAATCCGCTGCATTTTTTGTTTATTTGAAACAATTGTCCATAAATTTCCATCTAAATATATCACACTATGGCAGTTGTTCTCCTGATTACTCAGAAACTACAGATTCGATCGAGATGAAATTATGCACTAAAATGACGTCTTCGAGCTACAAGCAGAACTCTGTCCTGTTCGCATGAACAGAACCATAGAAACCATAGAAAATTATAACTTTGGAACGGAAAGGCCTTAGGACTGGAAATTTTCAGGTTAGGTTCTAATCTCGAATGTTGCGGTCACGTTTATCGATGAGCAAAATTTGACTAGGGGTTCCGTAAATATGGCCGTTCAAAATATTTTTTTCCTGATAATTTCGAAACTGCTAATTGGATTCGAATGAAATTTTGCATGTAGATGAAGAATTATGTATTCAAACTACGTGCGAGATTTTGTCCAGATCACATCATCAAAACTATAGGTACCATAGAGAATTCTAGCGAAATATCAAACAAAAATCGGTCACCTAAAGCACTGACGTGAAATCTGGAGTTTCGCCTTAGTTTGAATTTTTTTTTACAGCAGTCAAAAATTAGAACTAATGCGAGTTTCAAACTTCAGTTCCTTAAGCACAGGCACTGACAAATGAGTGGCTTCAGATAACCCAGGACGCGGTTGCTACCTTAATTGAGTCCTGTTATTCAGGTTCATGAAAGAAATGCTAGATTTTAATGAACATATCACAATACTGCAATTGCCTATGTTATTTTTAATTGTTTTGTAGCTAATAAAAATGATTGCATTATTTCTTTCAAACCTATGTTTTTTCTTCAAGAATAGAGATATCGGTATGAATGAACAAATAAATTATTCAGAAGAGTTTTGACTTGAGAATGACGTACCTACTCAGAAATATCATTCAGTTTCTGAATTCTTCTACAGAAGTTAAGCGTACAATGCAATACAAGTTTTTCTGCTACCTTGTATCCCAACGTATCCATTCATACTGTCCGTTAAATCGTAATCAGGGCATGATGAAGATGAAAGCATCAACAATATCAGCATTCTGTCAAAAATTATCGAAATTGGTCAAAAAACTTAAAAGTTATTCAAGATTGTATTCAGGCGATATTTTTTCTGTCCGTTTAATATTGCGGTCCAGTGTAGTTTCTCGAAATATATTAATTCATTCGCGAAAACAATGGTTCTTAATATCTGAAAACGTTATTACAGGGTATACACGATATGCATCAAGCAAACTCGAAGTAACACGATTATGAACATTTGGTGAAACGGTGAAGTACCTAAACCTCGAGAATTCAACCTAAATATCTTTGTTACCTTCGTTATTTTCAATGAGACCTCGCATTTTATTAAATTTTCAGATTCTTCTCATGATTCTTATTCAAAATCATGTATTCATACCCTTTTGTCCAGAAATGTTGACAATACGAAAAAACAAGCGAAGATTTCAAGTTGTGTTCTGTGACTTTCTCATGAATTTTTAAGACTAAACAGACCACTCACCGTCATTACATAAACATATTAATTTGCAGAGTGCTCGAAAATGTGGATCCCGAAAGTGAAATAAAATTTGAAAATCTCAATGGATGGAAACCACATTTCTTCTTATGATTCATCTTTATAATGAAAATTTGGGATGAACTGACGTGAAGTCAGGAGCTTTGAGCAGTTGTTCGAATTCTTCGCCAGAGCTTTCACCCGTGCGGGTACTTCTAAAATAATGTAATTACAGGGAAATGCGAAAAAAAAGGTATTTGATTCTATTCAACAAGTTTCCACCTGTCAGTAGACCTATTTTCATCAGAAATTCGAGATGACGGATTATGACGAATTTCAGGAATTCTGAAAACGAATTCAGTGAACCAAACAAAATGTTAATGTGGAAAAGAAAACAGTTATTTTATTTTCATAAACTTCAAGAGATGAATCCACAGAGTTTTATCCAATTTCTCAGCACCAAACCAGAAAAACTCAATTTTATTTTCACGTAAAGCAGAATTTCCACATTCCTCATTTGATCAATGATACGAAATCCTCAACAACAAATTTTTTTTCTACTGATTGCAAATTTCACACAAAACTTTGTGCTGTTATCTCACAACTCACGACGAAGTTTCAATGCGATCGGATAGCTATTTTATGAATTAGTAAGAAATTATTTCAGATTCCTATATCTATGAAACTCCTTTATTTGGTGTCATAAAAAAGGAAACCTATCCAAAGATCGACGAAATCACTTATAAATTAACTAATCTTGACACCCAACACAGGCCCATATTAAACTTCTTCAGAAGTTGAATAACTTCAATGCATTTGAAGAATAATATACGGCTGTTTATCTGAATTTATTGAATTCAGGAATGAAAATTGAAAACTTATACTAGATAAACTAATAAGCAAACCATTCATGTATCCCGATACCAACGAATCCATCATTTGCAGTCTTAGAGAAAATTGAGTTTTTCTGATCTGGTGTAGAGAATATTTGATATTCGTTTATTCCATCTCTTGAAATGATAGAAATAAAATGAAATACTATGTCTCATCAACGTTTGTTGTTTGTTTCATTCGGGGCTATAGTCTCGCTACATTATCATCCCATGACAAAATGATCATAGATTAGTTAGTTATGAATTATCATGAATAGGATCACTAGTACTTATCTAGAAAATTTCCCAAATCACGCCACCTGTCCGTTCCAAGTGCAACTGTCTCAAATATCTGTAGATCATAAACTGTTTTATCGGCTCCCCAAAAACAAAATACACATGTATGACGCGCCGTAAACATTACAAGCATAAGTCACACATGTAATTTTCTCAGGGTCTCAGGAAAATTTTCTCAGCCTTATGTTTCAAGGTTTTCTGTTTCTCACATCGAATTTATCATTTTGCTAATCGTACTGATGAGATCTGATATGGATCGAAACCGGTCTACGACTGAAAATGATGGATTCGTTGGTATCTGGGATACATGAATTGTTTCGTTGGCTTGCTCAATAGTTTATCTAGTATAATTTTTCAATTCTCATTCCTGAATGCAATGCATTTGTTACCAAACCTGCTGTCTGTGCCGATAAATCAAAATTCCATGCAGTTAATATTCAGTGTAAACTAATCCAGAACAGAGAATTTTGGGTGTAAAGGAGTGATAAGTACTAGTGATCCTATTCATGATAGAATAAAAAATATTTGAATCACACTTCAGTTCAACGCTAGAGCAGTCACCCATAACTAATCTATGATCATTTTGTCATGGGATGATAATGTAACGAGACTATAGCCCCGAATGAAACGAACAACAAACATTGATGAGACATAGTATTTCATTTTATTTCTATCATTTCAAGAGATGGAATAAACGAATATCAAATATTCTCTACACCCGATCAGAAAAACTCAATTTTCCCTTTTCGATATCTTACAACTAACTACAAAGTTTCAATCAATTCGATCGGATCCTGATTACGTACATTGAATGATGATGAACACTAGTCAACAAAAATATGCCAATTTTGGGGAAAATGTTTCCCCCGCCACTTCCCGACACGACGATGTTTTGACGTCCAGTTGATTCTGTATTGTAAGGGTATAAGGAATGATACTAAGGTGTCTATCATTTCAGCAATGAAGTCCCCAAGAAAATCTATTTGGGAGCACATGTCTCGTGAACTCTACTATAAAGGTGAACTTATCGGATGATGGGGCGCTGCACTATAGTACCGAACTCGCGTTTCTTATTAATATACCGATAAGAGTTCGATATGTCGGGTAATACAGATTTATGCCGATTTTACTTCCGATACCACGGTTAACGGGATAAATGCAGATAAGAGAGTGCAATAGGGCGATCTGAAGAACATATGGACCTCTTATCTGTCCAGGGCCTCCCTTGTTTCGATTTAGGTCCGCCTGAAGGGTTTAAACGCGTTTGGCTCTGTTTGTCGGATAAGGGTGACTCAAGTGGTTGGGGGTTACAGTGGAATCTTCAACTTTATACACTCTAGCCGATATTTTTAATTGATAGAATTCAATATTTATACCTGTATACGGTGTCCCAAGATTTACCGTCACCGCCAAAATCAAAATTGGTTATATTAAAGATAAAATCTTAGATTTTGGCGATGTATTTATTGATCAGACACTACAAATGGTGAATTTACCAAATTAAAATTTATTTAGATTAACTTATATGTAGACATAATATAAATATAATAAAAGGACCAACATTTTCACTTTAATAACTTATTGGAAAGATAAAACTTATACAATTAAAATCGAATGATGTTATAAATCCTTCACATTGTAGATGATTCATGAACTGGAAAGGACGTTTCAATAAATATTCCAGTGAAATCGCATATTCATAACACCTTAGAGAATATTCGGCCAGATGATGCAGTGACAAAACAATTGTGAACAAATAAGTGGTTTTAACAACTTTCCATTCACTGTCTGTTCATGATTTGTCACTTCTTTCCCCATTATAATTATTATTATTATAATTAATTCCCTAATTTCTGGAATCCTTATTTTTCTACTCAATTTACTGTGGTGATCATTTGGTACTTACCAAACTTCAATACAATTGAGAATGTTCCAAATGAACCAAATTATTCATGGAATATTGAACTAATAGGAGTTGAGCAATTTCTATATTATGCATTGTCTAGTTTTGTTCGAGTAAAGTAGAATGCACCATGTGATATTTTTGTTCGATA
This sequence comes from Aphidecta obliterata, assembly GCA_963966015.1. Taxonomy (NCBI): domain Eukaryota; kingdom Metazoa; phylum Arthropoda; class Insecta; order Coleoptera; family Coccinellidae; genus Aphidecta; species Aphidecta obliterata. The sequence continues at coordinate 21,651,503 of OZ014431.1, read as the reverse complement.
CTCACTAACCACTCAAGCGAATAATTCGATGTACCTACTATAATACTAATATTTTTATTAGTATTGTATTATTCGCTGAAAAGTTAACTAGCGCATTATGATTTTCAGCCATCACGGAATCATAACTTGTTTGCAGGTTTGCAGATTATACTGAAAATTATTTCACGAAAATGATTCATATCGATAGTTGAAATTCCGGATTCCTTTTTCTTGATTTTGCGCGTTTTTTCCATGAAAATTATCAACAAAAAAACAGTGAATATCTGCAATTCTTACAAACGAGTTTCATCATTTGTCTAAAAATATTGTAGTAAAACTCTAGCCTTCGAATCGTGCTCCATTCCTTCGGGGTTTGTATGCTTTTTACTAGGAATTGAACAAAAAACATTGCTTTGTGCATTCTACATAGAGCTCCAATAAAATCCAATAGACTATAGAGCTTAAGTTTTTTTGAAATATTCGAATGATGGAATAGCCGTTGGTCCATATGTAAATAATTGATCTTATGCAGAAATTTGCAGAGAAATTTATGAGTAGCTATGAATAATGAGAGAGACTGCAAGATTATACAGTTACCCTTAATTTCAGATGCGTTCATGAGTTATCTATCGTACCTTATTCTCCATAAGGAAATATCGACTTTTGTTTGCTGGCGAGTCTGCACCAAATTAGTGCTGTGCGTGGAAAAAGGCCGTATTTCAACCATCTCTATGGCCAATCTTCTCGAGCAACTGCTGAAATGAGGTAGCCTTAACAATTAAGCCAGTGCAACATATTTTTCTCTCGGAGATAATCTGACTTTATAATTTTATAGTTCATAATTACTATTGTTTCATGGTAATTTGACGATGACTCAATTAAAGACTGAAATATATACGGTGTCTCGACTTGGGCAGGTGCATCGAAGATTACGGCCACATAACGTAATTAATATATTCTTATCGCCCTTGTGAGACTGTTTTAGATAGGTCTGTGGGTGAAACTTGCAAAGCGATCATGTTGTGAACTATACTTGCAATCATGTGATGAAATTCATTCTCAATTAATTGAGCAATGAACTATGTACCACGCTTGTCCAAGTAGTGAAATTGCTAACAAGTAAAATTTGAAAAGCACTAACGCGAAGTCCGGAGATTTTACGCGCTTGTTCAAATTAATCGCCTCACGAAATTCCACATGAAACTTTATGTCGTTCAGTAGTAGTTTCTCCGAAACTGTTCGGCTGGTGTTGCCCATTTAGGAACTTGACCGGCGCATTAAGACCTCGAACGTACCCTGAAAAGTTCTAGGCCTAGTTATCGTGTTTGCGAGCGGACGGCCGGACGAAATGAAAAGGCTCTTGTTCATAGAAAACAAGCGCGCAAAGACACAAAACTCCTGAAAAATATACATCTCCACAAGAGTTAGGGTTATCGTATCCAATCGTTTTTAAAAGTATGTAATCTTCGAGAAAATCGCTGTAAAATCATTTAAAACTCAATAACAACAATCAGTATGAGACATTTCGTCATTCTTCTTTTTTCTGAAGTTTGGTTCTTTGCATATGCTTCATGAATGTTCTTATTTTGAAATGAAGTCAGTTTATCAACGGCTTTGATTTGAAACGAGTTTTCTGAAAATGCCAAGACGTAAATTAACAAACGCTGAGGCTAATAGGGCTATCGGAATGCTACAGGGTGGCCTAACTCAGGTTGTTGTAGCGGAAAGGCTCCAAGTCAGCCAAAGTATGATATCTCGACTTTTGAATAGGTTCAGGGAGACAGGTTCCGTGTTGGAAAGACCAAGGCTTGGTGGGCGACGAAAAACAACACCTGCTCAGGGTCGTTTCATCACCGTTTCGGCGAGAAGAAACCCTACATCTACGTGTAGAATGCTACGGAATACTCTTCAAAATGCAGATGGGGTCCAAGTTTCCATAAGACGACGTTTCTTCTCTTCTCGATAATTTCGAAACTACGGATTCGATCGAGATAAAATTTTGTATTTTAATCGAGAATGATATATCGAAGCAACATTTTGTACAGATCGCATGACCAGAACCATAGAAACCATAGAAAATTATAACTTCCGAAGGGAAAGGCCTAGGAACTTGAAATTTTCAGGGTGGGTTTGGATCGCAAATGTCGCGGTCACGTTCATCAATGAGCAAAATTAGACTAGGGGTTCCGTAAATATGGCCGTTCAAAATATTTTTTTCCTGATAATTTCGAACCTACTGATTGGATTCGAATGAAATTTTGCACCTAGCTGAAAAATGATGTATTCAAACTACGTGCGATATTTTGTCCAGATCGCATCACCAAGACCATAGATACCGTAGAAAAATCTAGCGAATTATCGAAAAAAAGTGGTCAGCTGAAGCACTGACATGAAGTCTGGAGTTTCGCCTAAGTTTGAGAATTTTTTTGACAGCTGTCGAAAATTCCTTCAATTGATTTCTGAAACTGGAGATTGCAATCTACCTACAAGGTGGATGTACGAGCGCTCAAAAGCTCCTGACTTCACGGCAGTGCTTTTATAATTTTTTTTTGCTTTTTAAGTCAATATCCCTAACAGTTTATATTACATATCTCAACATATTTCAATTCTCTTCAGTTTTTCCAGCGATTCCATAAGGTGATTTACGAAGAGCGTTCATTAAAAATTTACTTACTTATTTAGGACACGAGATACGGTGTAATAAATGAAAAAATTTCTTTTTGGAAACCGTCCGGGAAATACTCACTTCCCAGACGCTTTTTATTGAGAAAGTTGCATTCACCGGCCTAGTCCGGGAAGCGAATATACCGAGCATTTCAAACAAATTGCATCCCTCCAATATGAGCAATTCCTCGAATTTCAATATACATTTTTATATGAATGAGAATTAGAACGCTTCTGTTCCTATGTACCTATCTTCTGTTCTACTTTTAATATTTATAGATAATACAAATAAGAATAAAAATGTTCGAAATTTTGTACTACAAAGAAATGTAATAAAGAAAATCTCCTTGATTTGTTAGTCTACACGGTTGCCGAAAAAATAGTGTACGCAACACATCCAAAAAAAACCACATCCAAAAACTGTTTTTTGGACTTTCAGACTTCCAGGACTCGCTTACAGCTCGTCCTAAAATTTTGTCTGCTCGTCTGAAAAAACAGTATTTTCCGGACATGTTACGTAAATTACTAAATATTGGACATAATGAACAAGAATAAGTATGAAATTTGCTACCACATTTTCTACTCACAAGAAAACATCAATACTACTTGGACTAGTTATTCAGCTTATAATATGGAACTACAGCGTATACGGAGAAAAATCTTATTATTGCTAATAATTTATTATTTCCGATGATTAAGTTTTGAAATTCTAACCCTTCCAGAAAATAAATTACTTTTTTTACAAAAACAACGTCATATTTTGACTGACAGGATCATCGTTAAGTTCTACTCCCCCTCCGCCGGAGGTCAAAGTGTTGTTATGTCAACGATGAATAACTTTTTAGTCCACCGGAGGGAAAAGTGTAATTAACTGTCAAAAGCAATTTTGCATGACAACGGTACCTAGGCAAATTTTCCATTGAGCACTCAATTATATCGAACGTAAATATAAATTAAATCTTATAGTGGATCTCCAGATTTTTATGAATTTCAAAACGTTTGAAAAAATAACATATTCCATTCGGAGGAGAAGTGACTTTTCATGGCTCACCTTCACAAGCTCGCCATGAAAAGTGACACTCCTCCTCCTTATGAAATAATATACTATTTTTGCGCGCTTATTTCTATGAAAAAGAACGTTATAATTTTGCCCAAATGCATGTCTGTAGTTTTAGGATTTTGAGCCGAGAATGGCATCAAAGATTAGGTTGCACTCACAGATGAATAATTGCTAGGTCAAAACATCATAACTTTCGAAAGAAGAGGCCTTGAGCTTGGGAATTTTCCGAGTACTTTCGAGGTTTTAATGGGCCAGTTGAGTTCCTGAATGGGCAAAATCTCATGAAGTCAGGGATTTCTGCAAATATAGCTATTCAATATTTTTCCTCAATAATTCGAAAAATACCGTTCCAACCAAATTGAATTTATGATGTTTGTTGAAGAATTTCGACATGAAGGTTCATGTGAAATTTCCAAGGATCGTACCACTGGCAAAAATTTTCTAGAAAATCTTGGTTCCTCAAAATCTAGTCGCCATATCCAGAAATTTTATTTCTACATATAGGGCATCGCTGAAATGAGTTATGTGAAAACTCAGCTTTCTAACTGTTTAACGTGGAAAGAAAATTGAGATTTTCTGATATATTCGATATGACTCGGTGATTCCATCTTTTGAAGTTCATAAAAGTGAAATAGCATCATTTGTTCCACTGACAAAGAACCGTGAAGGCAGGTTTGGTACAGAAAAACAAGCACGCGAAAGCTCCTGACTTCAGGTCAGTGATTTTCTTGAATTTTTTCAATTCGAAAATCTAAAAAAAAATCTACCTGCCACCGTGATTCTTTAAACAAATTCTCTAACTAAACTAAAATGAAGAATGAGATAAAGTGCTTGATTTTCGAATTCTACAGAACGAAAATTAGATAAATATATTCAAGGATATGTTAAAAAAATTATTTTCTCTGAACGATTCTGAAGCTTTGCCATTGAAAATACGAAACCAACATGAAATCATGAAATTCAAAATATATTGGTATGATTTCTTTCAACATAATATTTATCACCCCAAATCTCTACTCCTAATAGTCCGTGAGTTACGAAATATCGAATATTTTTTCGAAATTAACTGAAACTGAAATAAATTCCAAATTTCTTCTGGACTAGCGAACTGGAAATTTATGTGCCTGAGTGAACCAGATTCGTAAAGACAGGCATAAATGTTAATAAAAAAATATGTACGTCTTTTTTTGGGAATTATTTTTTGTTTTATGAATCCAGATAACGAAAACGAAGTGATGAAGATGTATAAATGTTTTTGTAAAGTTTGCATCGTTTGAGGATACAGCTTGCCTCGTTTTTTTTTCTAGGAAGAAGAATCGAGAGTGACTTAATAAACAAACAATTGTGGGAATCCTACACCTTTTTTTTTCTCTATTCACCATATCTGTGGAAATCTTTTCTTCCACAAATTTTTGGTAATGAACTCAAAGAAAAGATAGATGATATATCAATGAAGTTTTACTAAGAACATTGGGGAATATAATTTCAAAGATCGTTCGTAAATTCCCGATTCTGACGCTCTGCTTCAAGCCCAGGGCCATATCTGAGAAACATCCAAAAACGATCAAAAAAAACGAGAACAAACTGGCCCCAAATTGATAGTATCCAATATGTCTCGCACCCAGAGCTGTTGATAGTATCAGCCTCGTAACAGGGCCCAGAAATGCGGTCTGAACGTCCGTCTATCGTGTTCTTTTTTCGGTTCTCAACACCATTTTGAATATGTTATCCCCTTGTAGTACATTAGCACCTACGTTCTTCATAACTCACCTGTTTCTCTCAGCAGTCTTGAATATTGCCTTAATCAATTATTTTGGACCGGGCTGTGTGCTGTATAATATCGTCATCAATTTATAAATATAAGCTCGAGGTCGAAGGATATATGTATATTAAAAGTGAATGAACCACAGCAAACATTTTTTCCGAAATTGCAGATTTTGGTTATCATTTGAAAATTTTCGTTTTTGACAACCGATGAAAGGAGAGGAATGTTAATAAGTTCAATGTATGCATCGTCTGTGTCATCGTACCTCCCGAAGAGATTAACCGATTTCAATTTATATATTTTGCATAATGAAAGAACCACCTGCAAATATATTGAACCACACTCAAATACTAATTCTGGTTGAATATGTTTATGTGTTTATGGTTATGTCTTATGGCGGATCTCCGTACGATCGCAAGATGGCGTTGCCAGCTACGGAACACCTCGTAGTATCTCCTTGATCCCTTCTTAAGGCTCACAAAACGTGTGGAAGTTACCACTTCCAATTTGAAGGTGTCTAAGGCAGGAGTTACTGGATCAGCCTTACTGATTAATCCAACCAGTAACTCTGGGATGAAACACGCATCCGTTTCCTCATCAGGGAGCGCGAAATCAATTTCGCGAGAGCACCTCGCTGAAGTCTTTAATTACATAGTGATAATTTTAGGGGTTTGAAGAAACACTGATCGCAACCCATCGAGTTTTGAGTTCATGATCAAAATATTTTCGAACAGAACTTTCATAGAATTAACTCTCAAACCTCTCGATAATTTGCTTCTTTTGTTTTAACATTCTACCAACGGTTATAGCTTCAATTCGATATTGGTAAGCTGTAAACTAATGAATGGGTTAGATTTCATTATTCATTGCATTATTTCGACAGATGTCAGGTTACGCGCTCTACTCTAAGGTCATAGCTTTTGTGTTTTTGTGAACCCTACTCGATTTATTATTCCCAATAAAAAACCTTTGGCAAAGAAATAATATTCAACCGCCTTGAATTTTTCACAGTTTACATTTTGAATAGTGTGAAATCTAATAAGGGAATAAGTGAATAAAAAAATCAGCCCGTCCGCCGGGTTGTCCAGAGCTTTTCTCGAAAACGATGAGAGATGATTTCTTTGAATATAAAATCAATTTCCATCCTGCATTGATCATCCTAGCTCGAGTATTCAATCTATGAATTTTGAAGGCAAAAATCGAGGAATTGAATTCAAATTATTTTTTCGACATATTCAGCATATTAAAACATACAAGTTCGAAAATGTGTCAAATTGCTCTTTCGAATACCTATTTGACCAAGACACGAGAGCAATATAATTTCGTCACGATGTCTGTATTTTTCGAATTTTGAACAGAAAATGGTCTAAATCGACAAGGTTCGACACACTGAAGACGAATCCGTCGAAAAATTCGAGTCTGTCCGTCTGGACGTCCGTGAGCACGATAACTCTCGAGTCTCGAACGGAACAACCTAGAGACTTGAAATTTTCAATGTGAGTTCAGTTTCCAAATTCCGCGGCTAAGTTTGTTGATAGGCTAAATTTCACCAGGGGTTCCGTTAATATAGCCGTTCGAAACAGAGTCGATCGAGATGAAATTGGACACTGGAATGAAGAATGACGTGTTCAAGCTATATTCGAAATTTTGTCCAGATCGTATGACGGGAACCTTAGGAACCATAGAAAATTATACCTTTTGAACGGAAAAGCCTAGGGACTTGAAAATTTCAGGATAGGTGTGGATCTGTGGTTTGAAATTCAGTTTTCTTGATCATTTCAAAACTAGGGATTCGATCGTTACGAAATTTTGTATACTAATGAAGAATGATATATTCAAGCTACATTTTTTCCAGATCGTATGATCAGAACCAAAAAAAATTATAACTTTCGAATGAAAAGGCCTAGGGACTTGAAATTGTCAGGATAGGTGTGGATCACAGATATCGTACTTTACGTTGATCTATTGGTAAAATCAGACTAGGGGTTCCGTAAATTTGGTCGTTTGAAATTTAGTGTTCTCGATCATTTCAAAACCACGGGTTCGATCATGACGAAATTTTGCATTTTCATGGAGAATGATATATTCAAGGTACATACTTTCCAGATCGCATGACCAGAACCATAGAAAATCTTAACTTTCGAACAGAAAGGCCTAGAGACTCGAAATTTTCAGGATAGGTGCGGATCTCGAATGTCGCGGTCTCGTTTATAAATGAGCAAAATTAGACTAAGGGTTCCGTAAATATTTTTTTCCTGATTATTTCGAAACTACAAGATGGATTGGAATGAAATTTCGCACATAGATGAAGAATAATGTATTCAAACTACGTGCAAAATTTTGTCCAGATCGCATCACCAAGACCATATATACCGTAGCAAAGTCTAGCGAATTATCGAAAAAAAAAATCACCTAAAGCACTGACGTGAAGTCTGGAGTTTCGCCTTTATATGAAAATTTTTTTGTCAGCTGTCAAAAATTTTCGGAATTTGTTTCTGAAACTAGAAAATGCGAATCTACACACAAGGTGGATGAACGAGCGCTCAAAAGCTCCTGACTTCACGGCAATACTTTTTATAGTTTTGTCCAGTTTCTCTAACCCTAATAGTTCATGAATTATGATATTTTTAATATCATTTCAGAACTGCCGAAACGGGTTCAAACCCAGTGGCTCATGAATATTCTTTTCGAAAATAACCAACTGTTTTTGTCTTGAGATATTTCGCGGAATCTAGAAGTCTTTACACTACATACACTAGGACCTAGGTATACCTTATATTCGAAAAAGAAATAAAAATTATGAACTTAGATCAATTTTCGCTCGTTTTTTTTTGTTGATATACCTATTTTCTATCTTCATTCGAAAATTAATATATTCATCAGCTTCAGTAATTTGAGCTCAATTTCCAAGAGAAACTTTCAATAAGGTTAGTCGTTTCCGTTTGTAACATATTCTAACCATGTTCTGCTTAGTAATTAATTACTAAGTAATTACTAATAACAGAAAAATACTCTTACAACTCCTCATACAAATGATTTGCATTTGGTACAAAATCAGTTACTACACCATATCAATACTCCTAATATGGAACCTTCGAATTCCCTGAAAATTTTAAGATAATCGAAAATTATGAAACTCTACTCTAACTCTAAAAAATGGTTCGTGAGTCATCAAATTTTGAATATCAATCGGGAACCTCTGATAACTAGAAAACACTTGTTATACGATGTTGTTAGATGCTCAGCTTGATGAATGGATGGCACCAACACTATACTACAAAGCGTGCGATTCGTCTACAGGAAATGGAACTCTTTTTCTTTGGGAATAATTCGGAATCTATGGATTTGCCCGAAAGCAACATCATCCCAGTCGTGTACGCGGGCGACAGAGACCACTCCTCTTCTTTCCAAGAACCGCTTCCTCGGTGTTGATGAAAGTCGAAAATGACAAAAACAAATCAGAGAAGCCGGCGCAGTTAATGAAGAAATAAAGTTTATTGCCGCTCGAGTGACCCCCGGCGAAATTAGTTATTAGCACTTAAACACGCCTGTTATAGTTATTGCCTTTGTGCGAACGCATACCTGAAATTAATTTATATTTAGTTATGTTCGGGCTCGGAAGAAACGACGGCAAAAACGTTATTGCGGATCCTCTCGAACGCAGGCTTGGATCGAGAATAGCTTTCCGCCACTAAGTTAATGCATTCATACAAGGAAATAACCTAATTTGTAGAATAACATACTATTACGAATAAGGCAAATGTGGGAAGAAGATTATACTGCAAGGACGAAAACCAACATGGGCTGGACAGGAATTCGGTCTCAATAATGAAGTATATGAGGGAAGAAAATTTTAGATTCATAAGATACCTTAAAAGACTCAAAGAAAAAAAGAAATTTCGGAGATATGATGTCCTCTTTCGAGAAATAACTCTTTATAATAAGTCCAAACCATTTTACTTTTCTCAAGGTTTCTCATTACTGGTCCTACTCCCACAATATTCTCCGAGTATAACTATGTATTTCTCTTTATATCCACTATGATCACTCCATTAGTCCCAATCCCAGCAATTCAAATTCTGCTACCTCTATTTGGAGTAAAAACTTCTATAGTCGCCAAAAAAGGTTGTCAATAATTCCAAGAAAGGAGGGATCAAGCATAATAATTTCTTGCCATTTTACAAGTAAAGTAGAGAGTGAAAAGTAGCAAAGTAGGTACCTAGTTCAGTGCGATAAGCCTTCGTCTGAATATTGTTTCGAAAATCTACATTCCGTTCCTACATTCACGATTTCATTGCTAAATACGATTTTAGATTCGGATTTATATTAAAGGTAGTCGTTTGGCATCCAAGAAACCTTTCTACACTGCGTCCATCTGATCTTTCGTGCATAACCATTCCCATAATGCCCTAGGAAATGCACTCCTTTAGCGAATTCAAAGATTTCTGTAGAGGACTTGCGTCTGATTTCTGCAAGTGTATGCTCCTTGCCTAACAAAAGCGCAAATTTCTACCAATTTATGCCATTCGCAGAGTTAGTGCTCGGTGGTTCCATCTGCCATTTGCACAACCTGAAAATAATTGAGCACTCTTTGCTCATTTTATTGTAGATGGTGTGCGATGGTCAGTGACTAGACCAATGCGATATTCAAACTGTCTGGAAATTATGCCTCTTTCACCATTAATTGGCTTACCTCACTTACAGCGTCATCACCCACAAGGATCCGATACACATGGTTCAAGTTCCTTAATTAACGAGAGCATCTACTTTGATGCTTTTTCGCTACCCTGGTAAACAGGTATCCTCCAAACTGAAGTGAGTTTGTTACTCTCTGCCAGCAGTATGAGTGATTTTTTAGTTGAAGAGGGTTTTTGACTGCCTTTCTTGGGCCTCGAAGTGCCACTTCGCTATATGTGACAATGAAAATTGCTGCTTTATTACTATCTTATTAAACCGTAAACCTATCTGAGCACACTTTTCCACGGCCACGATTTCAGTCTAAAGGTTTGAGATATCATTTACTTCGAACCATATGAAATGTCTATCCCAGCTCCTAAATTCGTTATCTTACTCTATTTCGTTTAGTTGATTTTATTATAGGTCTGACTAGGTTTTCAGTCTATAAATGATTGGTGATCTTTGTCTTTAGAACTTTTCTTCTTAATTCAATTCAGCTTTATTGACAACCTAGGTACTTATATTCATGTGATCTGAATTACCTACCTTCCTACAATACCCACATCCACCATTCAATTTATGCCATTTTTGGTTCCCCAAACCTAGATTTCGGTGAGAAGGTAAACGTTTTTCCTACCTCCAACGATTCCGAAGGTTTGTCATAGAAAATATTGAACTTGAGGATAGAGTTCACTGAGTGGGAAAATTTGAAACCTTTGAAGGCGTGAAGCCATGTCTTGAACATATGAGATAGGGTAGGTATCTATGGGAGTTATCAAAACAATTATCGAAAGCCTAATGCGTCCCTGTACAGCCCGCAACAAGAAAATTTAATTTAGGTAAGTATAAGGAGGCGGCAATAAACCTGACAGTTTACTGAGAAATCTTATTGGCAGAGTGATGAACTATGGACTGTCTATTGGTCGAGCCTTCACTCTACACTGTGACAACTCAATTTGGCAAACGTTGTTGAACATCGTGGCGACACATGGAAAAAAATTATTGCGAGTATGGCAAAACAAAGAGGAGCAGAAATCTACTTTCTAATTGGTTTATTACATGCCTGGAATCGTTTCTTCGACATAAACAAGTGTAATTAGTTTTTTAAAGTCGGAAATTGATTTGATCGTACCTTGATTTGTTGAGTCCAACTGCATATATTATGTTGTTGATGATTTTGGTCCATATTTACAATAATAAACATACAGGGTCGTTTGTAAAAATTTATTGAACCCACTGAAATTTTCACAGTTGACGTCTGGTAATGAACAATCCAGAAATGCTGCAATTCCATACAATTATCACAAATAAAATCAATAGGTAAAACAAAGTCACGAACCAGGAGTAGAGCTATGAGAAGAGAAATTTTGAGTTAGGAGCTTTCGCGTGCTTGTTGCTTGTCAATCGTATTATTATATTATATTCGAATTTTTCATTCGATAATCTTATAGACGCTGGCATAGAACTGGCATTATGTGTTACACTGTTACATTATCTGTAACACCCAAGAGATTTCCTCCTGATAAGTGGGCTTACGCTACGATACAACTCTAGGAATCAAAGGAAACGAAGAGGCCAATAATACACTGAAAGAGAAGCACTCTGGAGGTATCTTCCACGAATGGATCACTCCAAAAAGTTCATTCGGAACTTCGAAATTTCAAGATCCAAAAAGTATTCGGATCTCAGTAAGAATAAGTAACGCCTCCCCACTGGCTTCCTCACGGGACATCGTCGTCTTAGGAAGCATATGATGAGAATGGGCTTAACATAAACTGACGAGTGTAGAAGAGGAAGGAAACTCCTGTTCCCCTGGTTACGGAATGCCTCGCCATTGCAAACCAGCGCAAATAATGTCTTGGACAAGAGAATTACAGGAGGAACGAGGATCTAACTTCCTTGTAGCCCTCTCAGATACTGGAGTTCATTGGAGCTCTAGAGCTGGAGGGCGAGCTGTAGGTAGCGCATTTGCGAATACAGCTCTGATGCCTGAGGTCGCAGTGAAATGTAACCCCCTTTCCTAACTATTAACTACTAGCAGACTCCGCCTCGCCTTGCTGTGGCTAAGGTATACGTCTAATTATATTGTAGTAAACTATTCAGACCAGTGGAATTATTATTATTTACCCTAACCCTGCCGTAACTCTAACGCTATCCTCGATTTTTTCAAAGTCATAACCCAGTTCTCAAACAGTTCCAAATTTCTTCAGTTTTGGGAAACACCCAGAAACTTGGCATCACTCCCCGCACGTTATCGTTCTTGTCGAGTGATCTATTGAAGTGGGGACGCGATATCCTGCCGTCGATTTGAGACCTGCGTTTCCGCGTAGATAATTATCACTCTTTGCCATATATAATGAACGAATAATTTGCAATAAAAAAATATTTCAACTCTAAATTGAGATATATCCTATCTTTTAAGTTGGATCAAACTGCACACAGTGTGCAGAATTTGATTGAAATCGGTTCAGTATTTTAGGAGTACATCCCGGACAAACAAAATTTTTATATATAAAGATTACGATTCACCTCATACATCGGGCTCCATCATTTATAACTCCACTTTTAGGGGCTCCATATCCAAAATATTTTGAACGGCCGTATTCACGGAACTCCTAGTCTAATTTTACTCATTGATGAACGTGACCCGACATTCGAGTTCCACACCTATCCTGAAAATTTCTAGGCCTATCGAGAAAACAAAATTTCAAACGACCGTATTTACGGAACCCTTGTATAATTCTGCTCATTGATAAACGTTAACGTGACATTTCAGATCCACACCTATCCTGAAAAGACCCTAGGCCTTTCCGTTCGAAAGTTATGATTTTCTATGGTTCTGGTCATGCGATCTGGAGAAATGTAGCTCGAATATATCATTTTCCATTAGTATACAAAATTTCGTCACGATCGAATCTGTAGTTTTGAAATTATCAAGAAATCTAAATTTCAAACGACCATATTTACGGTACCCCTAGTATAATTTCGCCCATAGATAAACGTGATCACGACATTCGAGATCCACACCTAAAGTTACAATTTTCTATGGTTTCTGTGGTTCTGGTCATGCGATCTGGACAAAACTTCACAAGTAGCTTGAACACCTTATTCTCCATTTGAGTGCAAAATTTGATCTCGATCAAATTTGTAGTTTCCAAGTAATCAGGAGAACAAAACTTTGAACGGCCATATTTACGGAACCCCTGGTGGAATTCGGCGCATTACCGAACTTAACCGAGGCATTCGAGAACTGAACCCTTACTGAAAATTTCAAGTCTCTAGGTTTTTCCGTTCTGGAGTTTTCCGACGGATTAATCATCAGTGAGTCAGTCGAACCTAGTCGATTGAGACCATTTTCGTCTCAAAATTCGAAAAATACAGACATCGTGACGAAATGATATAGCCCTCGTGTAAATAGTACAAGCGCTCAAAAAAGCGAGAAAAGCACTGCCGTGAAGTCATGAGCTTTTGAGCACTTGTTCATCCACCTTGTAGATAGGTTCGCATTTTAAAGTTTTACGAACCAATTATTTATGGAGGATAGAGATCTCTACCCTCCATACAATTATTGAAGAAATTCTTGACAATTGTCAGAAAAATGACAGCAGCTTTTTGTCAATTATGCCAAATCAGCTGTTCCAGAAATATGAGGATTTTTTATTCAATGATTCGTTGGAATTTAAAATGTTTCTGGTTATGCGATCTGGAGAAAATGTAGCTTGAATATATATTTCTCAATTGAAATACAAAATTTCGTCACGATCGAATCCGTAGTTTTGAAATCATCAAGAAAACTATATTTCAAACGACCATATTTACTGAACCCCTGGTCGAATTTTGCCCAATAACGATCTTAATCGCGGAATTCGAGATTCGAACCTATCCTGGAAATTTCAAGTCTCTAGGTCTTTCTGTTCGAAAATTATAATTTTCTATGGTTTCTATTGTTGGTCAAGCGATCTGGACAAAATTTCGTATGTAGCTTGAACACTTCATTTTCCATTTGAGTGCAAAATTTACATCGAATCGGTAGATTCGAAGTGATCAGGAAAACAATATTTCGAACGGCCATATTCACGGAACCCCTGGTCGAATTTTGCCCAATAACGAACTCAACCGCGGCATTCAGCAGGTCGTTTCGTTCGAGAGTTATCGTGTATACAGCTGGACAGACAGACTTTTTTTTCGACAGATGCGTCATCAGTGAGTCGAACCTCGTCGATTGAAACCATTTTCGGCTCAAAATTTATAAAATACAGATATCGTGAGTTTGAATACATTATTCTTTATCTATGTGCAAAATTTCATTCCAATCCAATGAGTAGTTTCGAAATTATCAGGGAAAAAAATATTGTGAACGACCATATTCACGGAACCTCTGGTCTAATTTTGATCATTGATAAACGTGACCGCAAAATTCGAGATCCAAACCTAACCTGAGAATTTCAAATACGTACCTATGCCTTTCCGTTCGAAAGTTATAATTTTTTATGGTTCCTGTGATTGTGGTCATGCGATCTGGACGAAACTTTGCATGTAGCTTCAACACTTCATTGCCCAACTGAATGTAAAATTTTATTTCGATCGAATCAGTATTATCGAAGTTTCATCAGGAAAACAAAATTTCGAACGGTCATATTTACGGAACCCCCGGTAGAATTTTGCCCAATAACGAACTTAATCGCGGCATTCAAGATTCCCTACCCTGAAAATTTCAAGTCTCTAGGTCTTTCCGTTCGAAAGTTATAATTTTCTATGGTTTCTATGTTTCTGGTCATGCGAGCTGGACAAAATTTTGCATGTCATCTGAATGCAAAATTTCATTCGATCAAATCAGTAGTTTCAAAGTTATCAGGAGAACAAAATTTCGAGCGGCCATATTTACGGAACCCTTGGGCGAATTTTGCCAAATAACGAACTCAACCGCGGCATTCGAGATTGGAATCTACCCTGAAAATTTCTAAATTTTAGGTCGTTCCGTTCGAGAGTTCTCTCCCAGGAAACAATTTAATCACTCAATTAACACTCCCCCCCAGAAATTCAGCCTAGGAACGCCGTTGAATAAGACTTACCTTTTGCCGCTTGCCTCCTTAGTGCCCCCAACCTCCAAAATATTCTCTGAGAAGATTAAGTAATGCCACCATATTTAGAAGTTGTGACTTTTATTTTGCTTCAGAGTAAGGTATCGAGTCACGAAATCTGCTTATGTTCATAGACAAGCATAACTGAAGTGGAATAAAATCATGTAAGGAACGCATTCAAGTTAAATTAAAACGAATCACCCCGTAAATTGTGCTGAAATCGCAACAGCGACATATCCATTTTTCAATACCGCGGATTATACACCCCATACAACCAGACCTATAAACTCGAAAGTCACCAACAACAAACAAAATGTCCTAACAATGGCGGTCATCGTAAATTCAAGCATCAAATTTACGAATGGCCGGTCGACTCCCAGCCAAAAAAAGAGCGAAAAGTTATCATAATTCCGACTTTGAATCAATTTTTATTTTCGCGCCATATTCTTGTAGCCGGTGGTTTATAGGGGCATAATTTGATATCCTGGCGCTGCATCCTCGTAATTTAGGAACTTTGCGCGCAAACTGCACGTGAAATATTGGGTTTCGTGAAAGAGAACGTTGCGGTCTGCTCATTCTGTAGCCAGAAGATACGGCCGATGCATAATTCCAAGGGAAGCAGCTCACGGAAGGATTGAGCTGTTACTTTCCGAAAGGTTGCGAAGACTGCTCAAAGAATATTCCAGTCCAACTAAAATTAACGATATTTGGCATAACGTCGTACGTTGCAACCGAGATATTGATATTGCTTTCTCAGTTATCCTATCACCCACCTCGCAGAAGCATATCGATACCTTTTTGCCAAATTATCGTAAGCCTCAACGTACTACGTTGAGGCTTACGATAGTTTGGCAAAAAGGTATCGATATTCTGGAGCTCGTGCGAGTTGAGGTGCATACTCACTAAGCGAACGAACAGCGAACTCCGAACAACGGACAAATTCGAAGTGAACCTCTACACTTTCCTTCAGAAAGCTATGGCAGCTGATGCAATGGGGCTATTTCTTATCACACTAATTATAGAAACATAATATGTAACTCTGCTGATATTTTTGCTAATAGTAAAGTTTGTTGTACAGAACTCATGTTCGCGAAATGACAGTCAATATTTGATAACTCGTCAAGCTCTGCGTCTAATAAAAAAAATACGAAAAGCACTGCCGTGAAGGCAGGAGCTTTTGAGCGCTCGTACATGCACCTTGTAGGTAGATTCGCATTTTCCAGTTTCAGAAATCAATTGAAGGAATTTTCGACAGCTGTCAAAAAAATTCTGAAACTTATGTCAGTGCTTCAGCTGATAAATTATTTTTTCGATAATTCGCTAGAATTTTCTACGGTATCTATGGTCTTGGTGGTGCAATCTGGACAAAATTTCCCACGTAGATTGAATACATTATTCCTCAGCTAGGTGCATAATTTCATTCCAATCTGATCAGTTGTTTCGAAACTATCAGGAAAAAAATATTTTGAACGGCCATATTTACGGAACCCCTAGTTGCTCATGATGAACGTGACCGCGACATTCGCGATCCAAACCCACCTTGAAAATTTCAAGTTCCTAGGCCTTTCCGTTCAAAAGTTACAATTTCTATGGTTTCTATGGTTCTGGTCATGCGATCTGGACAAAATATTGCTTCAATATATCATTCTCGATTAAAATA
This sequence comes from Aphidecta obliterata, assembly GCA_963966015.1. NCBI lineage: Eukaryota > Metazoa > Arthropoda > Insecta > Coleoptera > Coccinellidae > Aphidecta > Aphidecta obliterata. Next base: position 21,634,617 of record OZ014431.1, on the reverse strand, counting down.
CAAAATTTCATCTCGATCGAATATCTAGTTTCGAATTTATCGAGAAAACAAAATTTCAAACGACCGTATTTACGGAACCCCTTGTATAATGTTGCTCATAGATGAACGTGATCACGCCATTCGAGATCCACACCTATCCTTCATCGTTCAAAAGTTACAATTTTCTATGGTTTCTATGGTTCTGGTCATGCGATCTGGACAAAATTTCACATGTAGCTTGAACACCTCATTTTGCATTTGAGTGCAAAATTTCATCTCGATCAAATCTGTAGTTTTCAAGTATTCAGGGAAACAAAACTTTGAACGGCCATATTTGCGGAACCCCTGGTGGAATTCGGCCCATTAACAAACTTAACCGAGGCATTTGTGAACTAAACCCACACTGAAAATTTCAAGTCTCTAGGTTGTTCCGTTCGAGAGTTATCGTGCTTACGGCCGGACGGACAGACTCGAATTTTCCGACGGATTCGTCATCAGTGAGTCGAACAAAATCGATTGAGACCATATTCGGCTCAAAATTCGAAATATACAGACATCGTGACGAAATGATATAGCCCTCGTGTAAGTAGTACGAGCGCTCAAAAATGATGACTACGTTTCGTGGAAGGGCATTTCACATGTCGCAGTACCTCAGTCATGACATTATGAATTGAAGAACATACGAGTAGAGAAAATTCAACAGTCGCACTTACAGTTAATCCAGCACAATGAGAACAAAACTAAAAACACTTATGCTTGGAAAGTTTATAGACTCCATTGAGGTTTGTAACATTTTTGAAATAGCTTTGAGAGACCATACGAAAAACAAGACAGAGCAGATCCACGACTTATTCTTGGATTGGTCAATTTTTGGTACATTTTATTTTCTTCTGTACTATAATTATTAATATCAAACTCTACAAAAATCGTGATGAAATAGGGGTATAGTTATATTTACATGAATTTTCGGACGGGGGAGTGGAGTGTACAGAGTATTCACCAGAAATGAAATTGGGTAAATAAACCTGAATTTGAACGAAAGTACATGTCTATTCGTCTTTTTCAGTTCGTCCGCAGTGGGACACCTCCTTCAAGACGCCTCACATGCCCTAGTGCAAAGAAAATTTTATATCGAAATCTTTATAATGTCCTTTCATGCCACCTCGGAATCACAACGGGAGGTGAGACTATTCTTGGCAGGGAAACACAGAGGTAATTTAAATTAAGGTAATTCAACAGAAGAACAGACTCTAGCTCAATTGATAGTCTTGCAATCATCTTTGTATAAAGTCTAGCTCGATTGAAACATGGAGGAATCAACTCGAGCTCAATCAGATATCACAATCATTCAGGAAAAATTCCAGCTTGATCAAATGTTGGTTGAAACGAACGGTGAAAGATAGACATATATCTGATATAAAGTCGTCTCAAAGTTCCCGACGACACCTAAGGCACACAGCAAATGGCACTTTCTCTGACGTAAGGTCCTAGAAGAGGCGATATGCAGTCCTTTCAAATGGAAGTTCTCCATGACGCGCAGGGCTCACAAATTGCAGTGTCTCTGCTGTGAGGTCCCAGAACAGGCCAACAAATAGAATCTCCATGGTTTTGAATCACAGGGGAAGATCTAGAAATATCAATCAAATAAGCAAGGCATCCCTCAACAGACCGTTCCTTTGGAACCCAACACGTTGGTGTTGAACATACCGAACTTATTCTTTAAAATACTCGAAGGTACATCAACGTGCACATTCCAAGTAAAAGTTAACAAATCAAAAAAATTTACTAACATCTTATCTATCGTACAATAATTCGTCATTGAAATTCGGTTGGAATGGCTGGAAAAAGATAACCCAAAAACCCTTAACGCGGGCATTCATCTAAAAGCCTTTGAAATTTGTTTTCTGATAAAGCGTTTATGTAGTTAGTAGGAAATAAAACACTACCAATCAAGAAAACCACAATAATCAAAGCTGTAATTTCGGATCTTCCGATTTTGAGGTTCGTTCATGACAGTATACGCTCGAAATATGGCGACCAATTGGGTCGCATCGGAAAAGAAGAAAGAAGCGCATTCCTAATTCCTTCTTCGATTCCAGTATCCTAATCTTTCCACGATGGGTGAAAGTGAAATTGTCAAACCATCGAATTGAATTTCGGCGGTTACAATAATTGTCAGATTGATATCGCATAACTTCATGGGCTCGGTGACTACAAGGGACTTATTGAGCATATGTCCAAAAAAATTATTCAAATATGTTAGATCTTCTCTCAACTCAAAAGTTGGTGTTCCCTCCATCAGAACATCCACTGGACAACTATGTGAGAGTGCAGAAGAGGCAGCAGATATCCTTGCAGAGACTTTCGCATCCGCCTTATCTACTGAGTCCCTTGGAAACGTTCCCGATCCACTAACACCACGAGGTATTGAAGATATAGGCGACATCATTATCAGAGAAGAAATGGTTTAGAGATACCTCGGCAATATCAAGCTCAATACCTCCCCTGGTAAGGATGGCATCACATCCCACCTCCTGCACCGTTGCTCCAAGGCTTTTGTTGCTCCTCTGCACATTCTCTTCTCAATATCTCTGTTGAGAGCCTCCCTTCCATCTGACTGGTTGTCCTCAACCGTTACTCCGATATTTAAACGAGGAGACAAGTTGTCGGCCCACAACTACCGACCTGTTAATTTGGTTTCCTCTGTAGCAAAGGTCTTGGAAAGAATAATCTGCAACCAGTTAGTTGAGTTCTCTCTTATAAATGGTTTTTTTCCGAGAGAGCAGCATGGTTTCATTCCCGAACGTTCGACGATCACACTGTTTATCTGACTGGACCAAAGACTGTGGGGACCGCGTTGGCGTGGTGTACCTTGATTTTGCCAGAGCTTTCGAGCGAGTGCATCATAGAAGACTTCCCAAGAAACTTGAACACCTGGGCATCAGAGGAACTTTTCGTACTAGAGTTGGTGATGCCTGCTCATCCTTCAATACTCCAGTCATCTTCGGCGTACCACAGAGCTCTGTGCTGGGGTCTATACTATTTTTGCTGTACACGTCAGATCTACCCCGTCTCCTTAAATCCAAGATTGTGCTTTTCGCTGATGACGCCAAAGTGAATACATTGAATAAGTGGTGACCACTCGTTCAAGCAGGGTAGAGAGAATTCTCGAACGCCCGAGAGACTAAATTCTTCAAATCAGAGAATCCTGTTTTCGACCAGGTTGTATATTCTGTCTGATGCGAAAAAAATGAACAGGGCCAACAAAATAATTTCTCCCGTTTGATCGATCCGCACAACCGTTCACATTTTTCATACCAATCAACATTGAAACCCCTACTTTGACTTTTTTTGGTTGACTTTAGAGTTTAAATGAATCAAATTTGGCCGAGGTCTCGATAAAGTTTTTACCACGTACAACTTAGTTTCGATGTTCAAATTACTTAAATTATTGTTCAAAACCCATTCAATGATATCATCACATCTTTGAATTTTCTCTAATTGATCCAATTTCCGTACTTACCACGACGTACAACAAAATCAAAGCACCTCCGAACTTGCAAGAAAATTGAAAAGCCCTTGGGTCGTTAAATTGAAATCACGTGTCCCGAATCCCGAATCCCGAATGGTTCATCGAATTCTCAAATATACACGAATTTACCCGAAGAACAAGGGAACCCTGCTTCCAGTGCTTGCTTTCTTGGAGGGATTTAAGCAAGGTCAAGTCAATCGAAATTATTCTCTCTCTACCCGTGTGCTTTCTGATCGGTGTATTATATTTAGCGTGGTTTGAGGAGCTCGCTGAATGATAGCCTCCTCTTCTATCTCTCTCATATTGAAGAACCGACAAGAGTGTTGTCTCTTGTCTCCTATCAGCTCTGAATGCAGAGGCGTAGCGAGTGCATGCAAATGAAAATTTTATTTCCATTTGTTCATGAAAATTTTGTCAGAAATTATGTCCGTATTTTTAAATATTTTGATTGTTATGAGAACTACAGCCATGAAAATTTTAGGGAAGGCTTAGCCTCCCTTGCCTACTATGACGAGCCGCAACTGCTAAATCTATTCTGTGTGAAGGCCTTGAAACCTAACCGAACCTAACCTGCCAGAAATAACAAAGAAATCTACAACGGGAACTACAAAATCTTCACACCAGAGTAGAATAGAGCAGAATAGAACAAGGCAAAAACTACCACTTGGTCGAGATGCCAATTGTACGGTCACTCGAAAATAAACTGAAATAGATGTGTAAAATATGGTGGTTCGCAAAATAGTTCTGCATGTAACAAATCTAAAGACACACCAGCAACGTGTGGATTTTGTGGATAAAATACTATCAAAATGGATGTGAATTCTATCAATTCTTCGAGTCTTCGAGTTCTCCCATAACCCAATAAAAAAATAACATGGCTCCCCGAAACTCCGAGTCAACCTTACAACAACCCCACAAAAAATCATACGCTAGGACAATACACCTGAAAATTCCAGCAGAAGTTTCCTGGACAGCTCATCCATCAGAATACTATGGTCATGAATATATGCTCACTACGTTGATAAACAAAATTCATTAATGGGCAAATACACAAGAATAGCACTTTGGAATTCATCATAGAAATTTTTCCTCTTCATTTCTATGAATTTCAAAGTGCTATTGTTAAAACTTCTGCTGGAATGTTCAGGTGTACGGCTGAAAAGTTCCCGGTCTAGCAAAGAAAACAACATTTTTTGAGCGCTCGTACTATTTACACGCGGGCTATATCATTTCGTCACGATGTCTGTATTTTTCGAATTTGGAGCCGAAAATGGTCTCAATCGACAGTTCGACTCACTGATGACAAATCCGTCGAAAAATTCGAGTCTGTCCGTCCGGCCGTCCGTCCGTATACACGATAACTCTCAGCGGAACGACCTTGAAACTTGAAATTTTCAGAGTAGGTTCGAATTTCGAAAGCCACGACTGAGTTCGTTATTGGGCAAAATTCGCCCAATTCGCTCGAAATTATGTATATTATGTTCTACTGATTACTTGTAAACTACTGATTCGATCGAAGTGAAATTTTGCACTCAGATAGAGACTGACGTGTTCACGCTAAATGCAAAACTTCGTCCAGCTCGCCTGACCAGAATTATAGACACTATAATTGTAATGGAAAGGCCTAGGGACTTGACATTTTCAGTAGAGGTGTGGATCTCCAGTGTTGCAGTCATGTTTATCAATGAGCGAAATTAGACTAGGGGTTTCGTAAGTATGGCCGTTCAAAATATTTTTCTGATAATTTCGGAACTACTATTGGATTGGAATGAAATTTTGCACATAGATGAGATGAAGAATAATGTATTCAAACTACGTGCGAAATTTTGTGAATATTGCATTATACAGACCATAAATAGTGTGGATGAACGAGCGCTCAAAAGCTCCTAACTTCACGGCAGTGCTTTTATCGTTTTTTTGTGAAATGATTTATCTTTTGCCCCATAAAAGGCTTCAGTTTCGGCTATGACCTTTACATTCAAGCCAAATTTTTTTCCGGCCAAAATTTTTTTCAGGTCCTCGAACAGGTAGTAGTCGCAGTGGGATAAATCTGGAGAATACGGGGGTTGAGGAGATTTCTTGCTTCAAACGCACCGATAAAGATATATAATATTCGCTATCAATGGTCTTCCCTTTTTCAATGTAAACGATGAACAAAATTCCGTAAACATCTCAAAATTTGGACGCCATAACCTTGCCAGTCGATTATTGCGCTTCTGGCCGCTTTGGACGTAGTTCGCCGGCTGCAGTCCACTCAGCTGACTGCCGATTACACTCACGAGTGTAGTGGTGGATGCATGTTTCATCCATTGTAACATAACGACGGAAAACATCGTTTTTATTTCGACGAAACACCTCCAAACAGCTCTCGGAAACTACGACACGTTGTTGTTTTTGGTCCACAGTGAGCAAAAAAGGCACCCACTTTGAGAACAGCTTTCTCATGGACAAATATTTATGGAAAGAAATCCCACACGTTCCTTTGATATCTTCAGAGTGACAACTATCACTTGAAACTTCACTTCACGATTTGCCAATATGATTTTGATGTTTTCCGGTGTAACCCCTCTTTGGGCCTCCAGAGCGTGGTGCATCCTCGGTGGTGGTACGACGACGTTTGAATTCTGCAAACCAGTGGATTATGGTTGATGGTTCGAAAAATGCTCATCAAGCAATGTTTTCGCTTCGACGGTATTTCAGAAAGCAATGTTTAATCAACACACACAGTTCTTTTTTTTTCCATAGTTTTGAAAGTCTCAAAAGAAAGGATCATTCGGAACTTTGAAAGTTCAAGATCCAAAAAGTATTTGGATCTCAGTAAGAACAAGTTACGCCTACTCACTGGCTTCCTCACAGGACATTGTCGCCTTAGAAAGCATATGATGAGAATGAGCTCAACAGAAACAGACGAGTGTAGATTCTGTGGTGAAGAGGAGGAGACTCGTGTTCACCTGGTTACAGAATGCCTCGCCATTGCAAACCAACGCAAAGAATGTCTTGGATAAGAGAATTACAGGAGGAATGAGGATCTAACCTCCTTGAAGCCCTCTCAGATACTGGAGTTCATTGGAGCTCTGGAGCTGGAGGGCGAGCTGTAGGTAGCGCAGTTGCGAATACGGCTCTGATGGGGGGCACAATAGACCTTGAGGTCGCAGTGGAACGTAAGCCCCTTCCTAACTATTAACTATTAACTATTATGTCTCAAAAGTAGCGTCACTTCATGAGCTGTAACTTTTAAAAAATTGATTGAAATGGTATCAAATTTTGACAGGTATCATTTGATGGTTGGTAATTCCTAAAAATCATAAGGATTTTATATCTAAACTACATGTAGTGAAACTAAAGAAAAATTGTTCTGAATGAACGAATGAGCAAGCCAAAAAATCATTCTGTTCAACCCCAGAGAGCATCAAATCCATCATTCGCAACTGTAGACCGGTTTCGACTTACTCAAGTCTCATCAGTTCAGCTCAGCGAAGATGAATTCGATGCAGAAAACGAAAGACTTTGAAACGGAACACAGCGGCAATCTGAGAAAATTTCCCCATTCACGCCACCTGACCGCTCAAAAATCAAACGTCTTCCAACCTCTGTAGGCAAACTTAGGCATAATCGTCACATGTGGAAATATGGGTTTAATCCCTCTTCGCTGAGCTGTACTGACGAGACTTGAGTAAGTCTAAACTGGTCTACAGTTGCGAATGATGGATTTGATGCTCTCTGGGGTCAAACGTAATGATATGATGGCTTGCTTATTAATTTATCTGGAACAATTTTTCTTTAGTTTCACTACCTACATGTAATTTGAATTTTCATATAAACAGCCAATATATTATTCTTGTCAATTATTCGGACGAATAAGGTTGAATAGCCTGAACCCATATTTCCACATGTAACGATCATGCCACAATGTTTGCGGTTCGTACATATGTTGGTTTTTGTCGGGTAGCTAGGAAGTCGTTTCGTTTGCCTACAGAGATTGAAAGACGTTTGCTTTTTGAGCGGACCTGTGGCGTGAATGGGGAAATTTTCTCAGATCGTCGATGCGTTCCGTTTTGAAGTCTTTCGTTTTCTGCATCGACTCCATTTTCGCTGTGCTGTACTGATGAGACTTGAGTAAGTCGAGACCGGTCTACAGTTGCGAATGATGGATTTGATGCTCCCTGGGGTTAAACGGACTGATTTGTTGGCTTGCCTATTAGTTTATCTAGAACATTATTTTTTAGTTTCACTACATGTAATTTAAATTTTCATATAAACAGCCAATATATGATTTTGTTTCTGTTGCGCCACCTGTGGGTCTAACTAGGAACTTTTCAGCCGATGTTATATATCAGTGAATGCCATTTCACTAATAGGACTTATTTCAAAATTTCGAATTATTCACCTACAAATCATCCTGATGGAACAGCCCACAGAGTTCGGTGATAATCGTAATATTAACTTCCAAAATTCCAGGAGAACCATTTTCAATCAACTGCCATAGAAACAGCATATTTTCCATACTCGCTGACAATTTTAGCCGTCTATTGTCCACCCAAACACAACCTGAAAACGTTCATCCTTACATGCCAGGTTGCCGCAAATAAATCTTTCCCCAATCACCAACCCAAAAAAGTTCGCGACGTATCTCTCGATATAAAACTTCTAGTTGCAAATTGGAAACGATCTCATACTCCCGTGGATAAAACCATCTACAACGCCAACTGTTCAAAATTTAAAAACAGACTGAAGGAAAACAGAAACGAAGAATTTGAAAGATTTATGAATGGATTATCAAGAACCGATAACTTCATTTGGAAACCTCTTAAGAAACCGAAAACATCAGTTCCCCCTATTCGGAAACATAACAATCAATCGTGGGCAAGAAATTATAACGAAAATAATTAGTTTTTTTAAGCAAATTTTCGATGGCATTCAGAGGACAGGCTATTGGTCTTAATGTCTCAAAGTCGCTTAAATAATTCTGATTCCCAAACCAGGTAAATGAGTTCAACAGTAACATCATACCTACCAATCAGTCTACTATCTCCTCCAAGCTCATTTTCCGAAGGTTAAACCAAAGCTACTTCATGGAAAGTAAGTACCTATATTATTATATTATTTTATGGAAGTAATTGAGAATGAATTCGAAAACAAGAAATATTGCAGCATTTCTTGTTGTGTACAAAATAAAACAGGCCCTTAATAGTTAATAGTTAGGAAGGGGGTTACATTTCACTGCGACCTCTAGGTCTATTGTGCCCCCCATCGCAAATGCGCTACCTATAGCTCGCCCTCCAGCTCCAGAGCTCCAATGAACTCCAGAGGGCTTCAAGGGGAAGGCTTCACTGAGAGGGCTTCAAGGAGGTTAGATACTCATTCCAAGACATTCTTTGCAATGGCGATGCATTCTGTAACCAGGTGAACAGGAGTTTCCACCTCTTGCCTACACTCGTCAGTTTCTGTTATGCCCATTTTCATCATATGCTTCCTAAGTCGACAATGTCCTGTGAGAAAGGCAGTGAGTAGGCGTAACTCATTCTTACTGAGATCCAAATGGATCTTGAACTTTCAATCTATCTATGCATCTTTCGATTGCAAGTATTTCTGCCTGAAAAACACTCGAGTAGGAGCCTAACGATAGTGTACACTTGGTTCTTGCCCCGTATACTCCAGCGCCGGTCCCTATCGTGGTTTTTGAACAATCTGTATACTATTTACTGGTATTCACTTTGCATTTTTGGGTAGTGATTTCCTTTTCCCATTCTTCCTTTTTACATAGCATATTGTTGAAGTTCTTCTCAATGCTTTTTTAATCATAACATCACTAGGCAGGTTCACTGATGAGATGTACTTGTTCAGAGAGAACCAGGCTTCCTGACTTTTGATTCTCTCATTCCTTGTTCCTTCTCTAGATATTCTAAGAAGTGCCTCATGGGCTTCCCTATTGATCCTAGATGTAGAGGAGTGAGATCAATGATGACCTCAAATGCTCTTGTCGGGCACGTTCTCATAGCTCCAGTGATGCAAACAGAGGCAAGCCTTTGTATCTTGTCGAGTATTTTCCTCGTGTTTGTCTGCCTTGTCTTATCAGACCAGACTACTACCCCATAAGTTATTATTGTTCTCACAATCATGACGTACATCCATCGCAGTTTTTTAGGATGACAGCCCCAAGTTTTACCGGATAGGCTTCTGCACGCCATTAAAGCCCTTGTCGCTTTACTAGCAGTGTTTTCAACATGCTTATTCCATAGAAGCTTGTCTAAGGTAATTCCCAGATATTTGACTCCAGAATTCCATTCTACGATATATCCATTCACCGAGATGGATTTCATAGCTGAAAGGTTTCTTTTCCGAGTAAAGGGTTGATGTGGAGCCCCACAGACAAGCACCACTGCTCGATCATTTTGAGGCCCCTCTGGAACAAATCACAGAGGGAACCCTCAAATTTACCTCTTACTATCGGCATAGCCAACCTCCGTTACCCTGTGTAGTAGTTCATCCACTACCAGGCTTCTAAGGAGGGGAGATATTACTCCTCCTTGAGGTGTTCCGCGAGTGGTTTTGACAGATATGGTCTGATCGACCACCAATGTCAGGCCCTTTCACTAGCCTACTTCTGTATTTTGAAATTCTACCTGAATGAGACAACCTTTCAAACTGTAATTGACGACACAAAATCTTATTCCTTCCCAATCCAAGGAGAACCCTCAGGAAGTGTACTAGGACCACTTCTTATTTGATATATAAATTAGACTTACCAGTTTCAGAGAATTCGGTATTTGAAACGTTCGCGGAGGATACAGCGATATTATCGACTGATACAAATCCTCAAAAAGCGTCACTACACACATTAATCAATCTCTATATTCCCCAGCAATGGTTCGAAAAGGGGAAAAAAATCACACACGTAACCTTCACCCTCCGCATGCAAAGAAGCTTGCCCCCAAATCCCTTTGAATAATATCCCAATTCCTCAAACGAGCTCAGCGAAATATCTTTGTTTCCATCTGCACAATAAACTTACTTAGAAGCAGCACATCACCAAAAAAAACCAATGGAAATCAAAACGAGGGAAATCCAATGGTAAATAGAAAGAAATTCGACATTAGCCATAGAAAACAAAATACTTATTCACAAAACAGTTTTGAAACCTATATGGACATATGGAAAAGACCCTTGGGGATGTGCTTGAAGTCCAATATTTCAACAATCCAACGATGCCAAGAAAAAATACTTAAACAAAATATCAAAATCAAGGCCACCAAATATCACGAATCACTAGAAATTCCCCCCAACCCAAGCTCTTGGAACCACTCCTGAAGCCGATTTGTGATAAAAGACTGGCGAAAATTTGGCCAATCGAACTACTTTGAGTTCTCTACAGGCAATTTTTCTGGTCACTTTCAGTTCATCCAAACCGGTCAATCAAAATCAAACGTTCGCTTCAAGAAGAAATAAATTGGAATATTTTCACCTGTCATCTTTTTTCAGTTCTGCTTCACGCGTTGAGCATTTTTCTTTTATTTCTGAATTAGCACCAAAGCGCCACTTTATACTTCTGAAAGGATTCTTCAGAAAAGGTTCTTCAAAATTAACAAATACATCTGAGAAAAACTAATTCTTTTATTTTTCAAAAGCAAGTGGAGGTACCATTTATCGGATGATATTATTCACGATGGAAGGAATACAAAAGCAGGTTCATATCGAATTCTCAACCCTTCGAACACTACAGTAGATGAAGAGGGAAATAAGGTTCCTATAAAATATATCGGATGGACGTAATTTTTGAGGAAGAGATGATACAAGGGATGAACTTTCAAAGTTCATGGAAGGAAGGAGGGCGAGATTCAAGGCATTGCAATGCATGCTGTACATCAGGAAGTCTATTATTATAAATATCATCTCAGCCCAAAAGCTAGTAACGCTCTACTCATTCCCTTCGTGCTTATCCAACACAAGAGCCGCAAATATAAAAGGATATAAAAGCGGACTCCGAGTCAAATCCCGACAATGGTAATAACTCGCTCGAACATTTTCGAACTGCTGTGTGTTAATAAAGACGTCAGAAGAGGTAATCAGGCCTCTAAGGTAGCCAGGGACGGTTCTATGTGAAATAATGCAGAGTTGGTTTTTATTTGTATTATTCGACACCCAAGCTGCATGAGCATTCTATTGTTCAAAAAACTCTGCTAGTTTCACACACAGTCTTTTTACTCACCTTATTTGTTGCCCTTTAGAATTTTACCTAATATCTGAATTTATCGCCTAAAAACGTTTACAAGGAAATATGATAAAATCAAAACATATTGTGCATTTCCAGTCTTTGTTCATAATATAGTAGCTACCTTCAATTCATTATTGATCAATTTAATTAATCAAATGTCAGAGCTTCTATTCAAAGAAAACTTCAAAAATTCCTAATAATTGAGACATTACTTAACTTACAGCTTGTACTATTGGTAGTAAACGGCTTCCACAGAGAATACTCTATCCATTGATGATTATTCTACTCCTCTGAAATCAGAAACACATCGAACTTTACAAACTTGAAAACAATCCACAAAATCTTATTGCTAAAACTGATCTCCATCGAGACAAATTCATTGTTGACGAAAAATACGTAACCATCTGATATCAATATTAGTTTTGACTTCATCAAACACGTTTGGTATGTTGAGTTAAGATACCTCTCTGCAGAGGGGTCCACGGTCGTGTTGAGGCCCCAGGGGGCGACACATTCTACCCAATAAATCATACCAGTTATTAAGGTCCGAAAGAACCACACCAGGTGCTTGTGATTTTCGGTTCCAAATTTAACCATAACGAATTTGTTAACACTACGGGGTGGTACAACTTTCGAATTCGATAAAATCGTCGAAAATTGTTTCATCATTTTTATATACCTGCCAACAATATTTATGGGAGTCATTGTACCAACGTGGCTACACGATGATTTGATCATCGGTTGGTTCGTTGTGTTTTTTATGAAACTACTACTAAAAACACATGAAAAAAGTTGGGGACATTTATATGTCCACTGATATTTGATGAATTTGGAATGTACGATTTAGTACAGAACATTTCTGCACATTTGAAAAAGTTGAATTCGTCATATATGATTTGTTTCGGAATCTATCAGTATTCAGTTAAATTTGATTAAATTTCTCGTTTGGTCTCAGAAGAAATCTTGTCCACTTCGACCATTTGTGCAGTTTTTTGGTGAAAAAAAATTAACGATGGATATCCCAGAAAACGTACTCCTTCAACGAAGCAGATGATTGCCCTTGGAGACTTGCATCTGCATCTTAAGGCAAACAATTTGCGCAAGTTCTGTGTTGTGCAAATGCCTGTTTGCACCAACGTCAGCCCATCCACGTTGCAACCCGTTGTGCAAACATCAGTTTCGTTTTCAACATCCTGTGAGCATGTCAGACACGGACGATTTTTATGCCGCGATTATACTTGCGCTGGGGACAGACAAACGTGCTAAAAAAAAATAAGAAAGCCAAACATGTGGACGAAAAGTTGGCTTCTGAGAAGGAACAAATTTGGTCACGACCGCTTGGTCACAGTGCTCAGGCTTACCTCAGCTGCGGACTACAGAAACTACCTCAGAGTGGACGCAGCTACAATCAGCGAGTTACTCGAAATGGTGACTCCTTTCATACAGAAAATCACCACGAACATGGAGAACTGATATCTCAAGAACTGAGATTATTGGCAACTATGAGATACCTTGTAAGTGGGGCTTCCTTTGAAGAGCTGAAATTTCAAACTGCCATCTCAGCCCAAACGCTTTGAAGAATAATAGTGGAAACTTGTGTCGCTCTGGTCCAGGAAGAGGCGAAAAGGCGTCTGTTCACGAAGTGGATAAGGAGTAGACTGATCCGAAGTTTACACAATGCTTCCATTCACGGTCAAACAGGTAGTCAACCAAGGGTCGTTTGCGCAAAAGATTTCGATCCAGACCGATTTTACTCAAACAGTTTGCACAACCATCAAACAGTCCCATCGACGATCAAATTATTTGCACAAATTGTTTGACCGTGGATGGGGAACTTTACAGCAACGTAGCAGTTTTTTCGGTGTCAGTGTTTGTTGGTTCCATCTGCCGATCAACATAACTACGAAGAGTTAAGTTCTCTTTGCCTGAGTTGTGTCTTAGTGACCAGGCAGAAGACCAGTTGGTAGTCTTATTTCTCTTTCTGGAAGTCATAGACTTAGCTAGCCATCATTTTCCTGCTCCGTCTTCCATTACTCGTTTTCTTCTTCCACTTCGGGCGCCGGCATGGCATACGATTTACGTTGATAGAGCTCCTTTTCAGCGAGACATTTGCTTTCCTGATTCCATCAAAGCTCTGGTGAGCTGATACGATTTATTTCAACAGTTCCAGATGGTTTTTGATCAACAGCCTTGAGCTTGTGATTACCTCAAGAACTCCTGACTATTTAAACTGGTGCAAATTGTTTGTTCCTGATCCTGATCCTCTATATTGCCTGAATAGGCCGACATGGTAACACCTTCCTACTGTCAGTATTTTGGCTTGAGGCAATAATTCTGCTCCTCCTTCTCTCATAGATCGGCCTGTCAATCAGATGAGGTGGTTCTTTTTACTTTCATGACAGTAGTCAATAACCACTTCATGTTTATCACTGACATTTTATTAAAAGGTCATTTGGGCTCATGAGCATTGAATTCAGTACCTTCTAATAGAATCCTTCGTGCAATACTTATATTTCTTCTTTTATCAATAATCTTTTCATTACTAGTTTCACCACATCGAACTAGTGGGACGTACTTATTCTCATGTCTAATAACACTAGTACACAACCAGTAGATCTTGACGTCTGCTATCTTATCTGTTGTTGTTGTTGATTGGAGCATTTTGGTGATGTTTCTACAAGGAATTGAGGCTTTTGTTGGAGATGAAGGCTAAGTATGATGTTGGAAATATACTCGGTTTGCCTCAAATTGAGAAAATTAGGCAGAATTGCTAATTTCGAAAATAGAAAGCATTTCTGAAAGACCTCCGACTGACAGACAAGGTCTACTTTATCGCAGCACCAAGAAATGCGCTTCAAATGATTGGAGAAGAGTTACTAGGGTTCTGGTTACCCACAAAACAATAACATATCTTCCATTTGGGGTTACTTTGGATGGTAAGTTCCTCGGTAAGTTCTTACATTTGTGTCTATTTTGATGTGCGCATTTCTTCTCCGGCTCTTGGAGTATTTTTAAACAATTCATTCACCAAACATTCCTCTTTAGACATTAAATTATTCACTTCAGAGATCAACGAGTAGTTCGATCTAGATTGGGGCTTATTAAACGAAATATGGAAAATTCAAAAAGTCGATCCTTAATGTTTGGAGTTCGAAGGAATATCTCAGATAGCCTTCGGATTTCAAGGTGCATCTCTATCATCCGCGTCTAATATCTTTCATTCTTGAAAATCAGACTAATTGATTCGTAAATTCGAATATTCTTCCCCCGTGGCTACCTTGATTTATGGCCCATAATATTACGTAATATAGACCTGAAACTATTAGTGTTCCAAAATTAACCGTCAATTTGAGAAAGTTGCGAACGTGACCAGCTGCTGACCCGAAGGAAAACATTCTACGCCGTGTTCCTCTGGCCAAATTGGTCCATCCAGCAAGGAAGGTTCCATAATACCAGCTATAATAAAGTGATTGATGTTCAAATACGACCTCTGACACCGAAAATACGGCGTGTTTAACACCTCGAAACGAGAGATAGAGATAGAACACAGCGGGCGGAGCGGAGATCGTCATCATAGATAGATTGTTAATTCTTTATCGGTTGTCGGAGTAGTTTGGAATAAACACATGGACAGAAATATATCACCGATTTCTCCCCTTTTATTGAAACTATGTGAGATTGAACAGAAGAGGACTGTAAATAAGTTTATAATATCATAGTATTAACAAGATTCAGAAAACTGCCTCAAATATTGAAGGACTCTGGCATTGACGATAAGGATATACGCCTAATTATAAATCTATACTTGCAGCAGAAGGCAGCTATAAGAGAAGGCAATCAAACATTTTTTCAACGTGTATTCGAAAAGGGTGCTCAGGGAGGCTGTCAACGAGTGAAGGGAGGCATACAAATCAATGGTCAAAACTTGTGTGATACGGCTTGAAATTGAACTTGAAAGACCAGAATCCTGATAGTAAGCAGTTGCGACAAAATACAGTACCAATTTACACTGAACAATGGAAACAATAATCAAAGTTACGTAATTAGGATGCAGTGTGGACGGGTAGTGGAACCACTCACAGGAAATTGATTATCGCATAGAGGAAGCGAGAGTGGTTTTAGACCGCTACCGAAAAATATTGTGTAATGTACACCATAATATTGATATAAGAACGCAAGTCCTAAAATGCTATGTGTTTTACACTCTTCTATATGGAGTAGAAGCCTGGACCTTGACGAAAACAGCATGTAAACGACTAGAAGACTTCGAAATGTGGTGGCGCCATCTCACAAGCAATGCCGAGATTCAACATATTGAAAAATACCTGGATGTCTAACGTAATGCAAAAATCAGAAAAATCTCTGTGACACGTGATGCCCAACTTTCTTTGGCAAAAAAAAATAGAAGGTAGGAAGGTAGGAGTGCCGACGAACGTCATGGTTGAGGAATATCAGGCCTGAGTTTAGGAGGGCTGTCAATAAG
Source organism: Aphidecta obliterata (assembly GCA_963966015.1). Taxonomy (NCBI): domain Eukaryota; kingdom Metazoa; phylum Arthropoda; class Insecta; order Coleoptera; family Coccinellidae; genus Aphidecta; species Aphidecta obliterata. Next base: position 21,618,411 of record OZ014431.1, on the reverse strand, counting down.
GTCATGTGGACCAACATAATTGCCAACATGATCAGGGAATAGGCAACAACAGAAGAAGAAGAAACAAGAACAAATCCTACCATTAGATTGACACAAAAACCATATGAAAATTGAATATCAAAAAAATTACACCTTCTTTGTGAAGATTTATTTATACAGGGTGTTCCATTGGGAAACTGAAATACTTCAAAGGTGGATAGAGGGCACCGAGGTGGTTCTAGATATACGACATTTTCTGGCTTTGACTGTCTTTGTAACCAAGATACAGGATGTGTTAGGAATTTTGCTCATTTCTTCTTGAGGTCATAACTAACGAACCACCCGGTATATTCCTTTTATATTCGGCACACATATTTCTTATTTGAAGTTTGAATGAATCACTCAATAACCACAAGAAAAATCCAGGTCCGGGTTAACAAAATATTATGAAGCAATTGTATCCTTGAAACAACACCCTGTATATCGAGATTTTGAAAATTCCTTCACATATTCGGTAAGAGCATAAAAAAATGAACTGAAACTTCTGCTTCACATTTTTGCGCAGACTGTTTCACCCCACAAATCTTCAACTCTAAAGTTTAGTTTTTAAGAACGTGGATACCACAGAGTGGTTTTAAGTGACTTACAATAACATATTATCGAAAGTTGAATCCATAATTATTTTAAAATAACTAAATTATCATTAAATGCATTGGTCATCCTTTTCATAGCGACATAACAACCATTTGCGTATTTTCTAGATAGGTAAAAAGTAACGCCCTGTATGTACATATCTAATTATCAAAATTGATATTGCTTGAATATTGTTATTGAATGTTGTAGTGAAATTATTGAGATGACCTAGGTCGTTTTCATAAACCGCTCGAAATGGCTTCCATTTTGGTCTATACATTTCCGTGCTCGTTTGAGAATACCCGGAAATGATTACGAATTATATTCGGATTGTTCTTCATTTTCCTGCTAGCTTCTTGTATTTTTGTGATAAGCTGATCCCGAGTATTAATCTCAGAAGAATATACTAGAGATTTTAGGTGCCCCCAGACATAATAATCTACGAGATTCAAATCAGGGGATCTTGATGGCCAGTTATGAGGGCCTACTCGTCCAATCCATAAGTTCCCAAAATTGTCTTTTAAAAGTCTCTAACGATAAGCCTATCGTGCTGAAGGTACATGCCAGCAATATTTCATTTTGGTCATAGAATAAAAAGGGAAACCAATGTATTTAATGATGATTTAGTAATTTTAAAATAATCATGGATGCAATAGTTTTGATAAAATGAAATTGAAACTCACTTTCAACTACTCTTTGGTATCCACGTTTTCAAAAACTACATTTTTGAGTTGAAAATCGGTAGTTTCCCCCTCCAGGACCAAATTTTCAACACTCAATAAATACTTTACTTCTTTCTAAATTCCAAAATACGGTCTTTTGTTTATCCGCCCTCAACTTGCTCAGCTGTTGGCAGCGTTACATATTTATTTTTTGTTGTCAAAAATTTAGATCGGAATTCAGCATCGAACTAGTGAGTTAAGTGTTAGAGAAGCTTTGGCTAAATTTCTCCCATTCGTTTGAATGTATATATTTTCAGTGAATTAAGTCCGGTTATTATTATTATTATACCTTCCAGGTATGAACAAGAAGCCTCAATGTAGGTTGAGATATTTTATTCTAATATGTTTCGCCGTACTCTGAAATTTCAAAGGATTCTGATTATGATGGACGTGAGGCAGAGTCACCGAGATGGCCCATAAGAAACATTCTTAACTCCCCATTGAGTTACAATTTTGAAATTAGATACCCTGCCATTATTGACTATATTATTTATGTACAAAAGCATTAAGTACTTATATATTTATGCCCCAAGGGCGACGACTTGATATAGTTTATTGAAATAAAAAATCATAGCATGTTACTCCGACACGACTCATCAACCACTACTATCACATAGGATTATCTGGACTTTTCCCTATCTGTCAGCAAAAACAGTAAATCTCTGGCACTAATCACGGTGGAAGGATACATGGTTTGTGCTTGCGCATCTATATACCCGTCCTTGTCGCACACTGTGACGTCAGTCTGGTAACATATTTGAATTGTTTGGAACGGTCGCAATGGATATTTCGATTTAATTACACATTAACAATTTTGCTGGTTTTGATTGATTTGAATTTCTTCTCTGAAATACGTATGGGATCTAGTAAAATGAATATTTTTGAACTACACGGGCGGAGAATGACTAACTTGTCAATTTTAACTGTTGAATCGCTCATAGGATCTTCAAATAATTTTCGATGAGCTTTCTTCAAATCATTTCTGAAATGCAATATTTTCGAAATGGGAAGGTTTTCTGAACTCCAGAAATTCTCTAATCTTGAAAGTAAATGATAAATCTCAGTATAAAAATTATGGGGTGCTTGAGCTTAAGATGATGAAGTAAGGAGGAAGTAACATGGCTTTTTTTCTAGATTTCGTGGTAATATTTTTCAAATCAATTCTAAACAAGGTGATAGAAAAAGTTAAACTTGTATTTCTACATTTTTCATGGAAATAAAAAAATATATCAATATTTTTCAATTGAAGATATGACAATATTGAAATAAGTCCTATTTATCCCAAATTTGATATTGAAGTTTTTCAACAAAGCTTCTGTTGAATTTGAAGGCGTTTCATTATAATACATACATTCAATTGTATATTTTTAAAGGAAAATAATGAAATTTACTAGAAATTTGCAGAGTTCATTGATGATCTGCATTCAGAAACACGCATGCATTATTGTCTAATTAAATTTATCAAGTTCAAAGGATATTCCATCACATTACATTCTATAATATCGCACATCAGTGTCTTCAGTTCTTTTTTTTTGAATAATTACCACAACCGTAAACAGAACAGGCAGGCATTTTGCAGCCCTTCCACTCAATAATTGTCTGTTAAAATATACAACAAACTACTACACTTGTTCCGAATCTTGACCTTAAATGCAAATGAACCACAAAAATGGCTTAAGAACGCCTGAAAACTCAGGTAATGATATATATTTGATGAACAGGAAAACCAGTTGTTGTCCAGATTGTTTCTCTGCGTGACGTCATGCGCCATATTAGACGAAAATACACACCATGTATCCTTCCACCATGGCACTAATCGTTATGGTGTTATGATTTTTCTCAAAATTATCTCTGCAAAGACCCATTTTGACTAAAAACACGAAAATGTCGAAAACTATGACAGAGTTTGGAAAAAACAAAGATGGCTTTCAATTCCGGTTCAAGCACGAACAAAAAAATTATTTATGGAAACCCGACATAGACGATAACCAAATTTCGAAATTGTAACTCAACGGGAAATTGAAATTTTCTAACGGGTCTTTTCGGTGACTCACCCTGTATATAATCAATTTTCGGTAACGAGGTGGCAGTTCCCCACGAAGGCCTTCATTGAAGTGACTCATATTCAACGTTCAACTACGAGAGATAGATGCTCAGCTGAATAGTAAGAATTTCTTCGGCACCTGTCATTCTTTTCAGTCTTTTCAAAAGGCGGAGATTCTGATACGTCAAAGAATCGATTATAATCCGACAATATATCGACTTTGTTCGTGTGAAAAGAGTCACAATAGGCGGTCAGCGTAGAGCTTGTAAGTCACAGATATTTCAATATTTCAATTATTGAACACGATGGTCGAACGTCTGGTTCGAAAACAAAGGGGGCTCGTTTGTAAACTGTTTCTCTCTGTGATTGCAGTACGGCCCCAACGTGTTCCAGCGGCGTAACGTACGGTTAGTCGCAGTAATCCTATGTTGGCACGACGTCCCGGGTTTCGGTCATATTTCACATTACATTAAACTGTCATGGCATCTAATAATATAATATAATAACATAATCTTCTTACCTGGGATTCCGTATGGGTTAGGTTATCGCTGGAGCGGCATCTGAGGATCACAGAATGGAATGTTATGGTATTTTTCGAGATGGGTGACTTGTCATGAAATTAAATGATGACATTAATAGAGTGAGCGTACATAAGGTAACACTGGTCGATTTAGTCCATATGGAGACGAGTTTATGCAAATTGGATGTGGTAGATATGTGTTGAAAACTTGTAAATTTCAAAATTTATAATCCACTAACAACATGCAGTGATTCTGCTGAATTTTTGTGTAGCAGCAATAAAATGAGTTATGTGAAAATGTCTCAATTTGGAATGTTAATTGTTCATTTGAAGTGTTACTGGGTATAAAAATGGACTTCTGGTTTGTAAGGTAACTTCAGGGTCTTTTCTTTTCATTATTTTTTGACATATATATATTACCAAAGCTAGCCCAGAAAAGACTTCCGAACAAAAAAAAACCTCAAATTTTGTAGTTCCTTTTGAAAATTTCAGGAAAAAACGCTGCTAATTGAGGACATCAGATGGTAACCTGTCTTATTCAAGCAAATTCAAATTTTTTTCAATTATGAATATTTCTATGAATTTCGAATTACTCACCATTTCCACTCCATAAAATTAATAACAATAACGCTGTTTTTGTTAGTAAATTTCGAGAAAAATTTCCCGAACCCTCTCTTCAATGCGGGCCACCGATATAATATTTGCTTACACTTGAAAAATGGTCAATAAACGCAAGCCCCCAAAACCAAAACTCTTCTGAGTGGGAAAATTCCGTTTTAATGTAGTTACATATACTTATTCAATTCTAAATTAACACCTTTGTTTCTCAAAACACTAAAGAATTTTTCACAATTATTATTTTACCTGCATAATAGCATATAACCAGGTGAATTTGGAAAAATTATCAACAACAGAAAATAGGTTGTTTATTAGTTGAAGGTATCGGTCCCAAATGATTGGCGTTATTAGGTATGTACCCCCTTTTTGTTGAAAATATCTATGATCGTTTGAAATTTAGTTTTCTTGATACTTTCGAAACTACGGATTCCATCGTGACGAAATTATGTATTTCAATGGATCGCATGACCAGAACATAGAAACCATAGAAAATCATAACTTTCGAACAGAAAGGCCTAAGGACTTGAGATTTTCGGGGTAGATTTGGATTGCGAATCTCGCGGTTACTTCTGTCAATGAGCAGAATTAGACGAGGGGTTCCGTAAATATGGCCGTTCAGAATATTTTTTGAGCGCTCGTACAACTTACACGAGGGCTATATCATTTCGTCACGATGTCTGTATTTTTCGAATTTTGAGCCGAAAATGGTCTCAAACGACAATGTTCGACTCACTGATGACGAATCCGTTGGAAAATTCGAGTCTGTCCGTCCATCCGTCCGGCCGTATACACGATAACTTTCGAACGGAATGTCCTATAAACTTGAAATTTTCAGGGCAGGTTCGAATCTCGAATGCCGCAGTTAAGTTCGTTATTGGGCAAAATTCGCCCAGGGGTTCCGTAAATATGGCCGCTCGAAATTTTGTTTTCCTGATTACTTCGAAACTACAGATTTGATCGAGGTGAAATTTTGCGCTTAGATGGAGAATTGTGTGTTCAAGCTACATGCAATATTTTGTACAGCTCGCGTGACCAAAACCATAGAAACCATAGAAAATTATAACTTTGTAATGGAAAGGCCTAGGGATTTGAAATTTTCAGGATAGGTGTGGATCTCGAATGTTGCGATCACGTTCATCAATGAGCCAAATTAGACTAGGGGTTCCGTTAATATGGTCGTTTGAAATTCTGTTTTCTTGATAATTTCAAAACTATGGATTTGATCGTGACGAAATTTTGTATTTAAATTGAGAATGATATATTTTAGCTACTTTTTTTCCAGATCGCATGATCAGAACCATAGAAACCATAGAAAATCATAACTTCTGAACGGAAAGGCCAAGGGACTTGAAATTTTCAGGATAGGTTCGGATTGCGAATTTCGCGATCACTTTCATCAATGAGCAAAATTAGAGTAGGGGTTCCGTGAAAATGGCCGTTCAAAGTATTTTTTTCCTGATAATTTCGAAATTACTCGTTGGGTTGGAATGAAATTTCGCACATAGAAGAAGAATAATGTATTCGAACTACGTGGGAAATTTTATCCGGATCGCATTACCAAGACCATAAATACCGCAGGAAATTATAGCGAGTTATCAAAAAAAAAATTGGTCACCTATAGCACTAACGTGTAGTCTGGACTTTCGCCTCAGTTTGAAATTTTCTTTGACAGCTGTCAAAATCTTTCCAATTGGTTGCTAAAACTGAAAAATGCGAATCTTAAGAAAATTTGGCCAAATGAACTATTCCTAAATTTACGTATTTCGTTGAAACATATGAATAGAATATAACGAACCAACAGTGATTGCACAGAATTCTCAAAATAAAATCAAATTCCCTTTTAGGCCCACCCATGATCTTCACATGCCTAAATTTAAAAGTGAAATAAATAGGATTCTAGTGGGAGGAAAGTAGTTCAATTCGCTGCGAGAAAGATGACTACAAGGTGCATGTACGAGCGCTCAAAAGCTTCTGCCTTCACGGCAGTGCTTTTCTCAATTTTTTTCATGATAATTTCGAAACTACTGACTGGATTGGAGTGAAATTTTGCACATACCTATATGAAAAATAATGCATTCAAACTACGTGCAAAATTTTGTCCAGATCGCATAACCAAGACCATAGATACGGTAGAAAATTCGTGCGAATTATCCAAAAAAAAATCACCTTAAGCACTGACGTGAAGTCTGGAGTTTTGCCTTAGCTTGAAATTTTTTTCCACAGCAGTCAAAAAGTTCTAGAATTTGAGTTCAAAACTGGAAAATGCGAATCTACCTACAAGGTGGATGAACGAGCGATCAAAAGCTCCTGACTTTTTATAATTTTTTGAAGAAAAAAAGTATAGAAAATGGAGGAAACCGATGAAAATTATGTGCCTGAGGATAGCCTTACGGAAGCGGAAGAAGCAGCGATGCAGATTTTGTCAGAAAAGTCCCGAGGAATTCAAAATGTTTGAGTCTTGGATGAATTCATGGAAGATAAAAGGTATCGATGTAAATGTTCTATTGCCTTATTTTTCACATTTGCAAAAAAAATTTGCCTATCGTCGTTATGGACCAAATACTCGATGCTTCGCTCGACTATTCATTTAAAAAAAAAAATCGGCATTTCAAAATATGGCAAACTAACCATATTGAAAACCAAATCACAGGGATACAAAGCGAAGGATTCCAAGACATTAGAACGATCTGAAATAGAGAAGTTTTCGAACGAAGCTCCCGACGATGAATACTAGTTGATGAAAGTGGCTTTGATAATGGGGATTAGCCGGATTAGCGGTGCTTGTACATGCGATGAATTGGTCAATTTGCTAATAGAAAATATTCAAGACAAAGGGAAATATTTTCACGTAGTTTTTCCAGATACTAAAACCAAGAAATCGAGAAGTGACACCTTACTTGAAGAAGGATTTCCAGTGCTTGTAGATGCGAGATGAATTGGTCAATTTGAAAATAGAAAATATTCATGAAAAAGGGGAATATTTTCACGTAGTTTTGCCAGACACTAAAACCAAGAAATCGAGAAGTTCCACCTTACTTCGAGAAGGATTTCCAGTCAACCCGATCAATTTGTGTAAAAAATAAATGTCTTTGAAACCAGAGAATGCTAGTCCTAGCCGCTTTTTTGTTTTTCACAAAAGCTGTGTGTGGGAATAATAAATACGTTGTTGAAGATACCTTCAAGAAATTGGAGAAACCAGCGCCCTACGCCGGTCACTGTCTGAGAAGATCTTCGGCGACTCTTTTGGCCAATGCAGGGGCTAACATGACTACTTTGAAGCGTCACGGGGGATGGAAGTCCTCGATGGTAGCAGAAGAATACCTAGAAGAACCGGTGCATAACAAAATATAAATTGCAGAAAAAATACAAGGTCTTATGTGCCGGCGTTTTCCAGCACTATCAGCAGCTGCACCGGTATGGGAGCGTCCGGTTCCAAAGAACCAACGAATTTTACAATGACTTCAAATTCGAATAAACCTTCAGTGTTTTCCTTTAATTTCAATATCAATGTGAATTCTTCTTGTAATAGTAATAAAGAAATAGAATTCTACTTTAAATATAAACGTGAGTTATAATCCATAACTCACTAGATCAATGCGGTTTATGTCATTCCTTACCTTATCTCAAAAATAGCCCATCACAGAGCTTCACTTCTACAAAATCGTAACTTGGAAGTAAGTTTACATAGCAGCGGGCCAAACCGGCTTTACAACGCGATCATTCGAAGCATTTCGCTGTCCGATGTGGCTCGATGATATCTGCCTTCGTCTTTTGGAAATGAGTTTTTAAATTACGATACTGCAAATAATAACTCGTTGATTTTTAAGGATGTTCCAATCCGATATTTTAGCCTATCGGTTCCAGTATCCGGTGCAGTATCGTTGCCACTTAATTTTTCTCCACATGCCTGTTTAATGACGGATAAAGGATCTGAAATTCCTCACGTCCTCATTTCCCTTTTTTCTATTCGAGGAATTAATCCGACTTGGATCACTAGGAATGACCGGTCAACCGATTCTATTATTGCAGATTTCGCGTTCAGATATTTCGCTAATTCGAAACGTAATTCACTTATTTTGCCGCGAATAAATCATGTACCTAGCCCGGTATCGAGCCGCCATCTTCAATTAGTCGGTGCAGTGCTTTTTCTCGTTTTGATTTATTACTTTCTCCGTCCCACCCCGACCCGCAATCTCCTTACAGAGATCCGTAATCGGAACAGGGAAAAAACGGGGAATGAAAGCATTAGAAGGGTTCCGCTGAAAAAGTTATTATTTCTCTATTATGGAAGTCGGGTAAACGGTTTTTAATGAGAGGGATAATGCAGCGATATCGCACTATTGTTGTACGCGTTTAATAAATTGATAAGGAAGTACGCCTTGGTTTATCGCACATCTCTATAATTTTCGAAATCGTCGTTGTTCGTACAAAACCCACTATGTTATGATTCAGGAATAATGAAAGACCTTTGATTTACATCAAGATACTTTCAATGCAGTACCGCGAATTCGTTATCCAAAAGCTTTGCAGATTTTCAACGGAGATGGTTGATTCGATGTCTACAAAACTACAAATAAATACCTAATTGAACATTTCTGACTCCATTCGCTGTCAAAGTATACTGCGATTCTAACAAAAACATACTCCTCTGTAAACGGCACTGTGTACCTATACCCGGATTTCGTCAAAATGGTCAAATGCTTTAGGTTACTATAAAATATTAGTGATTGTGTGATAGAAAAAATAAGAATAAATTTTCTCAACTCAACTTGTTGATAAAACAAAAATTAATATTGAAAAATAATATTTCTCATCAAGATTGTCTTACCAGTCTCTGTCATTATTTCAAGAAAATATTGTAGCCAAGCACATGTTGAACCAACTCCATTGAAGGGTTACGAAGAAATACAGTGTTATTTCTCACCCGATGGTTGAAAAGTTATAGGGGGATGGACACGCTTTGAACGACTCCAGAAGCTCATTTTAGTATGATCTACATAGCATACCACGGTTATTAGACTCGTAATAGAGTAAGCCCCAATGGTTTGATTAGGTAAGATTTGAGAAAAGACAAGCCAACAGAAACTGCAAAAGCTTCGAAGACTTGTCTGTCTAGGTATCGCGAAAACTATGTTAACCACCCCTGCTGCAGCAGTATGGAAGTAATGCAGGACCCTCCTCCAATATATAATATTGTGGAAAATGAAGGACTGCTGGGTGCTTTCAGATTATGATCAAGAAGACTACGTTGTAACGGGGTTTTCCCTGCCATTTGGTGCACTTCTGACAATTTCGATATATAATAGATTCCCCTTTTTTTGTCACTCGGGCGCCAGCTATATTTTCAAAAGTGGAAAAGTATAGCAAACCACCAGGTATCTGCTAAGCCGGAGACAGAGTTTGGTTTATCTGCGATGGTAGCGATAATAATGACTATTTTAAACTCGAGTCTATCAGAGGAAGAACATATATTGAATGGAAATGAAATTACTACGAGAAAATCAACTGAAGATATATTGCTTCATATAAAAGAAAATAAAAGATGATTTCTACAGCTTACACCAAGTATGGGGTTATATACACTCGGGAACATCAAGAAAATTATATTTATCTATATAATACAACGATATAGCCAGAAAATACGGTATTAGTCTGACGGATTTTGGGTGATTTCGAGTTAAGCAAGTACGGTATACCAGCTAGGCCGGGTAAAACAACCCGTGAGGTTTGGTCTTCTGTGGAATTCTATATTGAACAGTTAAACATGAAAATCTGAACCGAACGTAGTACGGTGGCCTGTTTACGGTATGATGCTTGGAGAGAATTTAGGTTTCTCCACTACACTTTTACTTTCTTTCGTCGTAAACGGAACTTCTTTTTCTCGCTACAACTCCTTCTTCGAAAACTCTCTCAATACGATTCATTTGTTCGGGGGGGGACATCTTCCAAATTCCTTCTCGCGGCATATGGGTTGAAAAAAAACGCCGCTCTGGCCTTTTCGAAATCTAGTGCGCTGCTTCCAGAAAATACTGCAGAATATCATGAACGGTGTATTTTCGGTTGCGGATCCACAGGCGTTCTTAATTGACTCCTAGATGAATTTTGATCGTTAAAAATCGAACTCTATTACAACTTAAAGGTCTAGAATACTCCATGCCGTTTAAGTATAACTTCGGTAAGACGTATAAGGTTGTTATAGATGTTCGCCAGGCAAGCATATAAAAAAATGCTCAACTACTAAAAATTTCAGAAGCCCTAACGTCAAGTCAGTAGATTTTGCTTGCTTGATTCTGTACCAAAACGGCCTTCAGTGTTTATTGACATTAAAACGAATACTATAAATTTATTTATATAAACTTTAATAGATGGAATCACTGTATCATATTGAATATATCAAAAAAATATATTTTTTACTGGTGCCCCAATTTACCTATTTGAGTAATGCTATAGAAACATCAATTCGAGAAACGTAAATTCTAAATGATTATTTCCTTCCTATTAATTTTGACCAATCGCTATCAAGAATTGGTATGTCAAATATAAATTTTAAGTGGAAAAATTACTCAACAACTGTCAACTTAGCTGTCAGCAGTTTTTCCGGAAAAAAATTGGAAAAATTTCATGCAAGCTTGACAAGTTGCTTTGTAAAAACAAACTTGATGGTTTCTATGCTGTGTTGCTATGTATCGTTACCAACAACAAAGATCACAAACAACGCTTACGAATTAATTAATTTTTCAACTGAAACTCAAAATGAATCGGTTTGGAAATGTTTCCGAAAGTAAAATTAATGCGGCTGTTGAAAATAGTGTTCCACTAAATACTCAGGAAATTCACACATAAAATGTTCATTTACCTCAGCAAATAATCTTACCAAATATCCCTCGAGCATTTAATTTTTCCTGTGGAAAAATTGGAACACTCGTTTCCAAGTAATCTGTTTTAACAAATAGCATTCGCGAAAGTGGAAAAATCCTCGTCTTCGACTCGGATTTTTAAAACCACTCTCGCTCATGCTATTTGTTAAAACAAATTACTTAGAAACTCGTTTTTCCGAATTTTTCCGGAAAAATTAAATGCACTAGGGATATTACCCCCGATAATAATTTCGATAATTATTGATCTGACAGGGGAAACTTGTTATGTCAAATAAAATATGGAGAAATGTTTCGAAACGTGAAAAAAAACAGGGCTGGGAAATCTTCGAAGAATTATCACTTTCCCCCTTTTCAAGTGTAAATATCTATATTAATATATTTCCTACAAATCCATTTCACTGGATGGCCAGAATAAACGAAAGTAGGGGAGAGCGGGGCTGAAAGTGCCGGGGGTAAATTGTGCTGATGCTAATATCTCGAAATCAGAAATAGATTGATAAAAGATCGTATTGTATCGGGTATTGCCTAACCATCGGGCACACGTGGCTGCCATCTCAGCTGCGTCAGCAAAGCGGACCGAGAAGAATTACATGTATCTCATGTGAGGTTCCTCCAGCAGCACGTCAGTAAATATTTCCGTTTCGATACTTTTTGGTCGCAAGCTAGCATTCTTCGTGCTGTTAGCATGAAAGTTTCAGTGAAATGTGTGTTATTTATCGTAGTTTGTTATGCAGTGTAAGTTCAATGATTTGAGCAGAGTGGTTTTTATATGTCGGACAAAATATCACACTCTCATAAACGGGGTAAAATGTGCCGTTCATTTGGGGCTGGTTGTGCCGCTGCACAACCAATCCCTACGTAGCCTATATTGTTCCATTATTTTTTGTTTGGCAGAATGAGGACGTATAAGCGAAAAACACAAAGTCAGGATCTTTTACAAAGGGCTGCTGATGCAGTCATCAAGGATGGACTCAAATTAAAAACAGTTGCACGTGAATTGTAAATTTGTCGCACTACACTACAACGCTATTTCAAAAAAATAAAAAGTGGAGGTACTCCTGCGGTTGTATACAAACCAAGACTAGTGTTTAATGAGGAAAAATGCACTACTGTCGAAGTACATCTTAAAAAGCGCTTCAATTCACTTCGGTCTTCTACCGAAAGAAGTGCGACAACTTGCGTTCCATTGTGCCGTGAAGTTCAATGTACAAAACATTGCAACATCTTGGCATAAATATATTATCATAAAATTGACGTCTTTTGAATTCTGAATTGATTTCCATTCATGTGAAACACCTAGCATTATCAACGGCACAACCGACCCCAGCTACGGCACAACTTGCCCCAAAGTGGGGTTGGTAGTGCCTTGTCGCTGCTGTATACAAAAATCACTTCTTCTTGAAAACTATTGAAAATGTCCAAAATCTGTAGGTAAATTTGTATTATGGACTAAATTTGGCTAAGGATGAAGCACTACTTCTAGATATAGTCCTTGTTTTATCTGAATCATATGAGGATTTGTAAAAATCGGCACTTTCAACCCCGCTCTCCCCTACTCTAGAATACTTCAGAAATTTTTTGGAAGCCAAAAAACCTCAATCTTTCTTGAAGCATACACGTAAAAATTTTACCTAGGTATCATAGGGGTAATAAATGAAAACTTTCATCACTCTGGCCAGTTGAACGGATTTGGAGGAAACATAAGAATATCTCCCCTTGAAAATTAGGGGTGAGAAATGAATTCTCTGAGATTGCAATCCCCACTTGACGTTTTTGCCCAGGTATCCAGATTTTGTCAAAATCTGACATCTTCTGGGAACATGGAAATTTAGGTACATTCGAATAAAAAATTATAAAAAGCACTGCCGTGAAGTCAGGAGTTTTTGAGCGCTCGTTTATCCACCTTGCAGGTAGATTAACATTTTCCAGTTTTAGTAACCAACTGAAGAAATTTTTGACAGCTGTCAAAAAACAGCTTTTGTCAATTATGCTGAATCAGCTGTTACAGAAATAATGTGGACTTTGTATTCAATTATTCGTTGGAATGTTGTCCAATAACGAACTAAACCGCGGCATTCGAGATTCGAACCAACCCTGAAAATTTCAAGTTTCTTGGTCGTTCCATTTGAAAGTCCATTTGAACGGCCGGACGAACTCGAATTTTTTGACGTCCCCAGTGAGTCGAACCTTGTCGATTGAGATCATTTTCGGCTCCAAATTCGAAAATACAGACATCTTGACGAAATGAAATAGCCCTCGTGTAAGTAGAACGAGCGCTCAAAAATGCTATGTATCTTGGGTATATCTTAGAACTGGTCAGATGCTCCTGCATCAGATTTACACTACAACATGAACTCGTCGTAATGTAATGCGTTATCAATTTCGAAGCTGCAATGTACAAAGATGTAATCCAGGTAGGTACCTATTCAAAAGAACGCTTACCGTTTTTTGACGAGCATGCTTTAGTTTCTTGTTAGGCTCAGGCTCCGTCAAGTCTTCTACTCCAACTAGGGATGAAACGATACGAGTAAATACAAGTACATACTCGATACATTTCGCCGATACAAAGTTCTTTCAGTATCGAATTAAGTATCGAGTAGTTATCGGTCAAAAGTACTCATATCAGTATATCGATACCTCAGTTCAAAAGTGTAACGAATCCAAAAATCCAAATTTGAGTACTTTTATGCATAACGTTCCTAATACAAAGTTCTATCAATTTGAATACTGAAACAACTCCTATTTCGTATCCAATAAGATATAAAAGAGAGGTTGTTTCAGTATTGAAATTGATAGAACGTTGTATTAGGAACGTTATGAATAAAATTACTCAAATTTGAATTTTTGGATTTGTTACACTTTTGAACTGAGGTATCGATATGTCAATAGAGACCTTTAGGCGCTGGTCTCCTCGAACCGCATCGGTCGACCGACGACGTGCGGTGACGTCATACGGAAGTCTGTCGGTCGTTGGCAACGGGCGCACGGTCTCCCTGAAATTCATTTCGCAATCTACACGCGCGCTTCTACACGTTTCAAAGATGAATGAAGAATTTCTTTGTTTAATTTTGCATATAATTCGAAAATTGACGGAGGCGTCTCCGCGTATGACGTCACCGCACGTCGTCGGTCGACCGATGCGTTTCGAGGAGACCAGCGCCACTTACGCTTCAGTCGCGCGACAATCTTGAAAATTGTTGTATACACCTTTATATTTGCTTTGGTATTTCTGGGGCAATAAATTCTGTATAGTAACATAAGCTGATTGTCTTATTTCTGAAGGTGTACATAATAATTCATCTTCACTATCTGAATTCATCTTTTTCAGCGAAATATTCACAATAATAATTAGGTATCAACTCAATTTGATTAAACGTCAAAATTATTCAAGTGGCCTCCCCTCAACACCAATAATGGACTGTTACCTTTCAGCCAATCACCTTGTTCAGAATCACAGAAATAGGGAGTGAAAAGAGAGAGCACGGTGTTTGTTTACATATACTATTACTTGATCAAAAGTAGTTGAGTAATGACTATATTATTCAATAGGAGTTGATAAAAGCAATTTTTCGCTCGCGACTGGAGCGTATAAAAATTCGCACATCCTTTCGCCAGCGATTAGCCTGTGTCGTTTCCAAAATAGACCAGGCAATAGAGATTTTTTCGTGACAAAAATAGTAGAAGAAAACGGCGAGTGGGGAGTTACGTGGGTTGGTCCGTGGATGTTCAGTGATATGTTTTCGACTCGCAAATATCATTACTTTTCTTGTAATTGCGAAGAAACACCAAAAAACACGATGTTTTTTTAGTTTTTTGCTTGTAAAATCTGAACCAATGGAGCGGTGCTAATACTCCCAACAGACGAATTGTAGAGAATGAAAAGATGAAAAAAATCAGTGCTAGTGCAACTCAATCGGGTCATCATTACCGGAGGAAAACCGGAAAAACCGTGAAAATCAGCGTTTTTTCAAATCCTCATAACTCGGCCAATTTCGAAGTTGTAGCGCTGGCTTTCCAAATGAAAGTAGTGGTCAATAGATACTTTGAGTGTGCATAACCCGGACGTTGTACGATAAATAGTTTTTGCGTAATTGCGATTTGAATTATTTAAGGCACTATTTTCCGGAAGAGCTGGATGCGTCGGAAGTAGTCCGATTTCAATTTGCAAAACGGATTTTGAAAGAAGAAGTATAGTACTACAAAAAGGCAATCTTGATTTTTCGTTAAAATGCTTCAAAATAGGTGAAAAAAGCATGCAATCATGACCAAAATAAGCCGAATGCTCGATTGCAGTCAAGTAGTGGGGGTATATACGTAAATATTCGCGCTCGGCCTCAGCGCGATTTTGGTTCCCCGCGTCTGCCGGCTACCCCCACTATCCGACCCAGATGGGGCAC
This sequence comes from Aphidecta obliterata, assembly GCA_963966015.1. Lineage (NCBI taxonomy): Eukaryota > Metazoa > Arthropoda > Insecta > Coleoptera > Coccinellidae > Aphidecta > Aphidecta obliterata. The sequence continues at coordinate 21,602,620 of OZ014431.1, read as the reverse complement.
TGAGCCGGTTTTGGTCATGTTTCCACGTATTTTTCACCTATTTTGCAACATTTTAACGAAAAATCAAGTTTGCCGTTTTGTAGTACAATACTTCTTCTTTCAAAATCCGTTTTGTAAATTGAAATCGGACTACTTCCGACGCATCCAGCTCTTCCGGAAAATAGTGCCTTAAATAATTCAAATCGCAATTACGGAAAAACTATTTATCGGACAACGTCTGGGTTATGCACACTTGAAGTATCTATTAACCACTACTTTCATTTGGAAAGCCAGCGCTACAACTTGAAAATTGGCCGAGATATGAGGATCTGAAAAAACGCTGATTTTCACGGTTTTTCCGGCTTTCCTCCGGTAATGATGACCCGATTGAGTTGCATTAGCACCCATTTTCTTCATTTTTTCATTCTCTACAATTTGTCTGTTGAAAGTATTAGCACCGCTCCATTCGTTCAGATTTTACAAGCAAAAAACTAAAAAAACATCGTTTTTTTTGGTGTTTCTTCGCAATTACAAGAAAAGTAATGATATTTGCGAGTCGAAAACATATCACTGAACATCTACGGACCACCCCACGTAACCCCCCACTCGCGGTTTTCTTCTACTATTTTTGTCACAGAATGACCCTTTTTCTGCTCTATTGCCTGGTCTAAAAAGGGAGTTTGCGTTTTCGCGCGGGATTTTGAAGGTGAGGTAGGTATTTAGAATTCGTCAGTAGGTATGTAGACCAGGCAATAGAGATTTTTTCGTGACAAAAATAGTAGAAGAAAACGGCGAGTGGGGAGTTACGTGGGGTGGTCCGTGGATGTTTAGTGATATGTTTTCGACTCGCAAATATCATTACTTTTCTTGTAATTGCGAAGAAACACCAAAAAAAACGATGTTTTTTTAGTTTTTTGCTTGTAAAATCTGAACCAATGGAGCGGTGCTAATACTCCCAACAGACGAATTGTAGAGAATGAAAAGATGAAAAAAATGAGTGCTAGTGCAACTCAATCGGCTCATCATTACCGGAGGAAAGCCGGAAAAACCGTGAAAATCAGCGTTTTTTCAAATCCTCATAACTCGGCCAATTTCGAAGTTGTAGCGCTGGCTTTCCAAATGAAAGTAGTGGTCAATAAATACTTTGAGTGTGCATAACCCGGACGTTGTCCGATCAATAGTTTTTGCGTAATTGCGATTGGAATTATTTAAGACACTATTTTCCGGAAGAGCTGGATGCGTCGGAAGCAGTCCGATTTCAATTTGCAAAACGGATTTTGAAAGAAGAAGTATAGTACTACAAAAAGGCAATCTTGATTTTTCGTTAAAATGCTTCAAAATAGGTGAAAAAAGCATGCAATCATGACCAAAATAAGCCGAATGCTCGATTGCAGTCAAGTAGTGGGGGTATATACGTAAATATTCGCGCCCGGCCTCAGCGCGATTTTGGTTCCCCGCGTCTGCCGGCTACCCCCACTATCCGACCCAGATCGGGCACTGAGCCGGTTTTGATCATGTTTCCACGTATTTTCCACCTATTTTGCAACATTTTAACGAAAAATCAAGTTTGCCGTTTTGTAGTACTATACTTCTTCTTTCAAAATCCGTTTTGTAAATTGAAATCGGACTACTTCCGACGCATCCAGCTCTTCCGGAAAATAGTGCCTTAAATAATTCAAATCGCAATTACGGAAAAACTATCTATCGGACAACGTCTGGGTTATGCACACTTGAAGTATCTATTAACCACTACTTTCATTTGGAAAGCCAGCGCTACAACTTAGAAATTGGCCGAGTTATGAGGATCTGAAAAAACGCTGATTTTCACGGTTTTTCCGGCTTTCCTCCGGTAATGATGACCCGATTGAGTTGCACTAGCACTCATTTTCTTCATCTTTTCATTCTCTACAATTCGTCTGTTGAAAGTATTAGCACCGCTCCATTCGTTCAGATTTTACAAGCAAAAAACTAAAAAAAAATCGTTTTTTTTGGTGTTTCTTCGCAATTACAAGAAAAGTAATGATATTTGCGAGTCGAAAACATATCACTGAACATCCACGGACCACCCCACGTAACTCCTCACTCGCGGTTTTCTTCTACTATTTTTGTCACAGAATGACCCTTTTTCTGCTCTATTGCCTGGTCTAATGTAGCCAACCTCTCGCTTTTATTGAGTAATTTCAATTTGGGCGCTCCAGAGCACACGCTAGAACTGCGCGAAAAACCGTTGCAAAAAAAATGTACACGCTCCAGTCGCGCGCGAAAATCACTTTGTGTACTTTTTTTTTAAATTTCAATTCAACATTGATAAAAAAAATTGTAGGTATATCTCAAACAGAAGTTTTCGAACGCATTCGTTTTTCGCTTCTCATTTTTTTTGTCTGTTTTGTTTGTTTTGTTTTTTCATTAATTCTGTTCTTATAAAATGAAGAATACCAATACTTATTTTTTTTTGTGTTTTTACTCTCAATTATTCAAGAACTTACCAATACTTATACTTTTTTGTGTCTTTACTTTTGATTTCCAAAAACTATTCGATACGAGTAAGTATCGATACTTTTCAAATTATACCAAGTAAGTATCGATACTTGACGACCGATACAGTATCGAGTAAAAGTTTCGATACCTCAGTGGTATCGCTTCATCCCTAACCCCAACCACTTCTGAACATAGCGGTTTGTTCGGTATGAGTGCTGCGCCGCAGCCTCTTGGGTTGGGGACAGACCAGCAAATGGTTTCTTGGTACTCGCGGCAAACCGAACAGACTGTACCTGAGGGTTTATAGAATGTCGTCCTATCACCATCATATAGAGCGACCAAGTACTTGCGGCCTTCAGAGGCTTCCTCCTTATGAGTGCTGTCAGATTTTAGAAGGTGGTAGCCCATCATCCAGCTGGGGTTTTTTTACCATAAAGAAATTAGTTGGATGATGGAAATAGCTCATAAGCTCGTTACAATTAAAATTGCCTGTGTCAATTGAAAGGAGGTCAGGTTGAAACATTATTCAGTGTTGACATGTTAGCGTCACAATTGAATGACCATGAGATATTTAATATAAAGAAAACTCATAAATTATTCATTCAAAAAAAATGTCTTCTTGGGTGTACATTGTTTCTGAACAACTCATAAGCATTCTGAGACCAAATGATCTTTCGAACGATAGGGAGTATTTCCAATGATTTATAATGAAAAAGGAACATGGTCCTTATTAGCACGTTCGAATCCTGATCGCTCATTATCACGATTTACGTTCAAACATCCGGGTGTTCGTTTATTTCGATTAATTCTGTTATCGCAACGCGCCGATCTATCTTTCGGTTGAGAAGATGGGACTGCTTAACTTTATAAATAATGAATTGGGAGTCCCCTAAACACCTACCAGAGAAATAGAATTCGATTATCCTCAAAGCCGCCGGTAATATAGCGTCAGAGGGCGTGCGAGCATATTCAGAATACCCTCCAGTCGACCAGAATATTTCTGGTCGAAAAAGGGTTCTAACGAGGTCGGGTATGAGCTGATCAGTTGGAACGAGATACCAGGACGTGATAAGGGCATAAGGTTCTGAAACGGACCATATGGCGAGTCTTCCTCGAGGAATCCATCAATATTATAGCGTTTTATTAAATACAGTATCAGATCGTCCGCTGGTGTTCTTCTTTATTGCCACGATGAGTCCTCGCACTCAAACGTAAGGAAGAGTATAAGATTAGTAGTGGATTAGGGGCTTCCTCAACTCTGGTGGATGAGTCCCACCGAAGGAAAGCACTGACAAGATATTAACAAAGGACCCTATATGGTTGATATAATAATAAATAATAGGGAATTGTGGAAGGTCCTAAACAAAAAGCTTTTTCGTTGCTCAAACTGATTACCATTATTTCCAATGCGGAGTTAATTCATTTCACGAACACTTCAATAATATATGAACTTTGATACCTAACATTCCAAAATGGATTTCGAGTGTTTAGGGAATTTTGTTTTATATTTGGTTCCTCAAATCTGTGAATAATATCCTGTTTATCTAATTCAAATTCATGTAATGAAACAATTTTTCCGAAGAAAAATTGTTCTAGATAATCTAATGAGCAGGCCAACAAATAAATCCATGTAACCCCAGAGGACATCGAATCCATCATTCGCAACTATAGACCGGTTTCGACTTATTTAGTCTCATCAGTACAGTTTTAATGATAAATTCGATGTGAAGGACGGAAAAGCGGAACGCAACGCCAATCGGAGACCTATCCATTCCAAGAGCAACCGTCTTCACTTCTCTGCAGGTTCATGGACCGACTTCCTGACCCCCCAAACAACAACCATGCATGTAAACATGCGCAAACCTTGCGATATATTTGTCCCATCATGTGGGAGTACGGGTTCAAGCTATTCAAACCTTATTCGTGCGGACGAATAAGGTTGAATAGCTAACAAGTCGAAACCGATCTCTAATTGCGAATGATGGATTCGATGTTCTCTAGGGTTACATGGATTGATTTGTTGGCCTGCTTATTAAATAATCCAGAACAATTTTTCTTCGGAAAAATTGGTTCATTACAAATAAGACGTATCACTCAAAAAAAAAATTCCACCCTTGCGTAGTGGGTAATTTTTTTTTCTGTAGACGCATTTTTGGATGAAACACTATGAAAAATTTTTGGTTATAATTCGAAATCGCGCAAATCATCATGGGGTTCAAATTAAAGAAAAATGCATGAAGTAGGTTACAGTTTCAGATCTCCAGCTTCAAGAACAAGAAGTTTATTACCAGTTTTCGAAATCGTCAAAATGTCAATATTCGGCTTAACCCGAGTGTCGAGAAGGAAGTGGTTTTCGCCATTCTTCGTTCCTCGAAAAATGAGCTAGAAAACGTGCTATCGTTTTTGAGCGCTCGTACTACTTACACGAGGGCTATGTGATTTCGTCACGATGTCTGTATTTTTCGAATTTCGAGCCGAAAATGGTCTCAATCGACTATGTTCGACTCACTGATGACGAATGCGTCGGAAAATTCGAGTCTGTCCGGCCGGCCGGCTGTAAGCACGATAACTCTCGAACGGAACAACCTAGAGACTTGAAATTTTCAGTGTGAGTTCAGTTCGCGAATGGCTCGGTTAAGTTCGTTAATGGGCCAAATTCCATCAGGGGTTCCGTAAATATGGCCGTTCAAAGTTTTGTTTCCCTGATTACTTGAAAACTACAGATTTGATCGAGATGAAATTTTGCACTTGAATGGAAAATGAGGTGTTCAAGCTACATGTGGAATTTTGTCCAGATCGCATGACCAGAACCATAGAAAACATAGGAAATTGTAACTTTTGAACGGAAACGCCTAGTGACTTGAAATTTTCAGCATAGGTGTGGATCTTGAATGTCGTGATCACGTTCATCTATGAGCAACATTATACAAGGGGTTCCGTAAATACGGTCGTTTGAAATTTTGTTTTTTCGATAAATTCGAAACTACGGATTCGATCGAGATGAAATTTTGTATTTTAATCGAGAATGATATATTGAAGCAATATTTTGTCCAGATCGCATGACCAGAACCATAGAAACCATAGAAAATTTTAACTTTTGAACGGAAAGGCCTAGGAACTTGAAATTTTCAGGGTGGGTTTGGATCGCAAATTTCACGGTCACGTTCATCAATGAGCAAAATTAGACTAGGGGTTCCGTAAATATGGCCGTTAAAGATATTTTTTTCCTGATAGTTTCGAAACTACTGATCGGATTGGAATGAAATTATGCACCTAGCTCAGGAATAATGTATTCAAACTACGTGCAAAATTTTGTCCAGATCGCATCACCAAGACCATAGATACCGTGGAAAATTCTAGCGAATTATCGGAAAAAAATTGCTCAGCTGAAGCACCGACATGAAGTCTGGAGTTTTGCCTAAGTTTCAGGATTTTTTTGACAGCAGTCAAACATTCCTTCAATTGATTTCTAAAACTGGAAAATGCGAATCTACCTTCAAGGTGCATGTACGAGCGCTCAAAAGCTCCTGCCTTCACGGCAGTGCTTTTCGAAATTTTTTTCTCTATTCCGAATAGTCTCCGAGGTCGTTTCACCGTACATCAAATTTGGGACACTGTACATTCTGTAACAAATGAATAACTTTTACCTAAAACTATAAGGAATATTCAAGAATACAGAATTTTCAGAAAAACAATCTTGTCAATCATTGTCAAATGTAAACCTTATTCAAAACTTGAATTTAAGAATTATTGTTGTCAGTTTCTTGTTGTGTTCATTATGTGTTAAAATTTTGACTTGTTTTCCTCTTCATTGATTTGTCAATAATTTGGGAAATAAAGATTATTCTATTCTATTCTATTCTATATCTCACGTAGTAATTGTAATATCGATGTAGTACAGATTGAATAGAATAGAATAATGTTACAGAGAGTATTCGCTTCACATTGTTATCGAAAGAGATAGCCGCCATCTGAATAATACCAATAAGTTTTTCCAGATACATTGAATTATGAAAAAATAAACAAAAAAATTGAATAGAGTATTGTCAGGCACATAATATAGACCAGTGTGAAGGTATTCCTAAAAAACAAACAAACAAAAAATATTAATACATACATACCAACCCCGTCACATGAAAATCGCAAGACCACGAAAGAGCAGGAATATCTGGACCAAACTTGCCAGAAACGTTCAACTACCCACCATCCTCATCTACAGCTCTTCTCGACATTTCATATTAAGCAAACCGCCAGCCTTGGCCTATTGGCTATTTAGGAAACGAATCGTCATTTCCATGAAGATAATTCTAATTGATTACGAAGTAATAATTTATTCTGATTTAATGCCATTAATTTCCATAACATATTTCGACTAAGTATAAGTATATAATCAGTCATTTCAAAAACACGAAGTTTCGTTGTATTAAAGAGTGTCCCATCAGAATATAACATCAAGTTGGTGCCTGTCGCAGTTTTAATCGACGTTTTTGTATGCGCAATTAACTGTCAATATATTTCAATTCGAATGAATCCTGAATGAAAACCTCAACTCAACTTATCTAACGATGAGTAAGTGCAGTTATTCCTCAGCCGCCAATAATTATCAATAGAACCCACATCCCAACTCTGAATAACAGAAATAGCCGATATTTCAATCTCCAGCACGCAGGGTTCCACTAGAGCGAGATGTAATTAATAATAATAATAATGAAGGCTCCACCTGAGCCCCTCATGCATATAATTAACACTCTCCAGTATTTCTGAGTTGATTTATCGACGGTTAATAAAGTATTATTAATTATTCCGTCTCCTTTCAGCCTTCGCTAATATTCACTAACGACGCAGTAACGCTTTGCTAGTTCAGCTCGAAGCGATTTGTGCTTAGTTGGTCTCATTGTATGAATATGCCCCTGATTAATTGATTATGACAAATGTCTATTGGCTTGGTTGATCACGCGAAATCGAGTCGAACGGAATTGTATGAGAGAATATATGCGCAGGAAATGTTAACTCCTGGAAATGGTAGAATTCAGTAGCTCTTCATCGTTACAATTGTAGTCGAAATCAGTGGGGGCTGCTGCAGGCAGGTTTTGTGCCCAATCCCCCTCCCTGGATAGATGATAACATTCATCTCACAGATAAAATTATTATAAAAATCTAATACTTATGTAATTTTTCTGAAATGTTTACAGATAGTTGAAGAACTTTCGGAATTAACCATTATAGCGCTCCCTGGTGGAGAAACGGATGTGTGTTCCGTCCCGCAGTTGCTGGTAGACTCATAAGTAGCGCTGATCAAGCAACTATTGCCCAAGACACCTCCACAAGGAAAGTGAAACGCACCGCACTTTATGAAGAAAACCGCTTCATTAATCTTGGTTTGTGAATGAGGACTGAAATTTTCTTCCCTATGCAGTGGCGGATTAACCGGTACGCTTAGTACGCTTAAGCGTAGGGCCCCGAGGTCCACAGGGGCCCCCGATGGGAATCAAAATTTCTTCAGAATGAAAATTCGTCTTGCAAGTGAATATGAATAATAATGAAGAATAACTTGTAAATTTTCAGTCACGCGAAACGCAACCAGACCTAGAGCAAAATTCAGCTGTCAGTAAAAAAATAACATCAAATCTAAGGTTCAGCATCCGCATGTTTTCTCCAATTATTCTTATCGGCCTGCAATAAATTCCCGCAACGGTGGCAGTAAAGTTGTCGGCATCCCTTTGAAATATCGGTACATGCCACCATCGATATTGGAGGGATGCAAGACACTTGTTTTGCATTTCTTAGTTTTGAAGTTTGGGTAAAATGATATTTTAAATTTAAAGGCTTTGAAGCATATTTACATGGATGAAACAGAGAAAACAGATTGTAGAAATGAAGCCAACAATATATTCAAAAAGCTAATCAACTCAGAATACGCTATGCTTACAGTTATTTGGGAAACAATTCTAGAACCCTTCGAGAAAGTTTCTTCCAAACTTCAAACACCTTATTTGGATTTGCAATGTGGATACTATTCATTGAAATCTTTAGTCAGTTTTAGAGGAAATATGGACAAAAACTGATTCACAAACGAACCAGATAGAGGCACAAGCTAAAGAAATAAGTAATAATGATATTGAACAAGAATACTCGCAGAGTGCGTCCAATAAACGCATTAGAAAAAAATTGCTCACGAATAGGGAAACTCAAATGCCAATATTTTTAGGAAAAGATAAATTCAGGGCCGAGATCTTGAATAGACTGTTAGATTTCCTGGTTGCCGACTTGGACCGTCAAAGTTCCGTCTATCGAGATATAACTGTGCAATTTAAAAATGTATGTATATTCGATTCGATATAGAGGGGATCTTTCGCAAGACATTGAAACGGACATTCAAAGCGCTCTTGCAGAATTATGAAGACGATCTTGAAGAAGGAATTATCAGTGAAGCATCTCAGTTCAAAGAATATCTAAAACTCTTAAAACTTGGAAAAAAACGAGTTGTTCGCAGATGTTGAAAATAATCTATGATAAGGGAATGATAGAAGTTTTTTCGAACTTATATATAGTTTTGAAGTTATTTTTAACATTGCCAATAACGAGTTGCGAAGCAGAGCGTTCATTTTCCAAGTTATCCCTAATAAAAAATATATATAGAACAGTTATGAAGGAAAACAGACTGCAGTTCTTAGGAATACTTCCGATTGAAAGTAATATAACGAAGAGTCTGGATTATGAGGCTGCAATAAGAGAATTTGCAGACATGAAAATAAGGAAAAAAGTTTACTTACTTAGTTTTTCGGCATTTCATATTATTTTTCATTTTCCAATAAATTGTTCCTGTGAATTGGTTTTTTTCTAAAAAGAAATATTGATTTCTTTTATGTACCTGATGTACTTTTTTAAGTGGTTTACATTGTGTTGATTTCAATTCATTTTTTTTATTTGAATTGATGTATCCTATATTTTATCAAAAAAATTTATGTTTGTTTTGAAAAAACCGAATTCAGATTCAAAAAATTTTTTTAAAGAAAAAATAGAGTGGGGGCCCCCAAAGTTTTCAAGCGTAGGGCCCCGGAAATCGTCGATCCGCCCCTGTCCCTATGCCCTAAACACCTACACAAGGAAAGCGGTTCTCACCGGACTTATAATAATTATATGTTTTTCTGTGGTTTCCTCTAATAGTCTTCTATATATCACTCCCTCTGCTTTTTGCTTATGAATAATAGAAGACTTATAGGTCTATAGTTTTCCACTTCTTTCCTTGATTTCCTGGGTTTGGAATCATTATTGTGAGAGATTTCTTCCATGTTGTTGAGTAATAGTCTTTTTGTATTATTGCATTGATGATTCTAGTAATTTTGTCGATTCCTTCTTTTATCAAGTTTATTAATTATTTCAGTAACTTCTTCCGTTGTTGGGTAATCTATATTCTCTTCGTCGCAATCATTGATTTTCGTTTCAAGTCTCTCCTTAATTTCGTAGTCAAATGAAGGATTACTTGTCATGTTCAGTTTAAATTGTTGCTTCAGATTCTTTGCGAATAAATTCGTCTTTTCTTCGTCGGTGATTGCCACTCCTCCGTTTTATTAGATGGGTAGTATTTTAGTGCTATTTTTCCTCAATGCTCTCGCTATCTTCCATGGATGTTCGTTGCCCTCATTTATATTCTCCACAAAGATGTCAAATTTCTGGTTGTGTTCTTTCTATAATTTTTCATGTACTTATGTTTGGTTATATCTCCTCTCCATTTTTCGTTTAATCTTGATTAATTCATATAATTCTAGTGCTATATTATGCATGGGTTTTGATTTTCTTTTCTTGTTCCAGATCCGGTAGTTTTTCATGCTTGATATTTTTCTTGATCAGTATTGTTACTTCCTCTTCCTCCTTTGAACTTTCTGTCCTTCCGATATGTTCCAAAGTTTGCAAATTTCATCTGATATGAAGGTTTTGCGTGTGTTTCGTTTATAAATCCCATGTCTACTTTTTCTTTCTGAAGGTAGTTCTCGAATTCTAATTTATTTTCTTGTTTTATATCCATAGGCATTCCAAGATATTATATGTAACTCTTTTTGAGCTCTCGTTCTACTTACACGAGGGCTATATCATTTCGTCACGATGTCTGTATATTTCGAGTTTTGTCGTAAGCGCAATAACTTTCGAACAGAACGACCCTAAGAATTGAAAGTGTGGGTTCACTTCCCGAATGCAGGGGTTGCGTAAATATGGCTGTTCGAAATTTTGTTCTGCTGGTTACTTCGAAACTACTGATTCGATCGAGATCAAAGTTTATTCTCAGAAAGAAATGATTTTTTTCAGATCGCATAACCAGAACCATTTTCAATTCCAACGAATTATTGAATGAAAAAACCTTATATTTCTGAACAGAAGATTCGGCATAATCCACAAAGAGCTGCTGTCATTTTTCTGACAGCTGTCAAAAATTTTTTCAATTGGTTTCTGAAACTGGAAAATGCGAATCTGCCTACAAGGTGGATGAACGAGCGCTCAAAAGCTCCTGACTTCACGTCAGTTCTTTTCATTTCACATTTCGGATCAAACACCTGAAATATATTGAAGAAACCTTATGGGAAGGGAAAATTCATAGGGCTCCGAAAATATTTCTCCCCATTAGGTGATATCGCAGACCATATGGTTGAGTCTATGCTGACGGATGATTGTCCTTTTATTGGTTTAAGTTATGAGAGGTATGTGCGTACCAGAAGGAATGAATACAAACATCGAAAATACAAATGCTAGTGCCATGTGGAATTTCGTAATTTTCCCTAGTGCATGGTGGAAATAAACAATGATGTGAAATTATAACGTTACAAGCTTTTGAGCACTCGTTCATACACCTTGTAGGTAGGTTCGCATTTTCCAGTTATAGAAAATTTTTTTTACAGCTGTCAAGAAACTCCTTACTTCACATCAGTTCTTCAGGTGCCCAATTTTTTTTTACATGATTCGCTAGAAAGTTTTACGGTATCTATGGTCTTGGTAGTGCGATCTGTATAAAATTTCGCACGTGGTCATTCCAATCCCATAATTAGTATCGGAATTATCAGGAAAAAATATACTCTAACCTGAAAATTTCAAGTCCCTAGGCCTTTCTGTTCGAAAGTAATGATTTTCTATGGTTCTGGTAATGCGATCTGCACAAAATATTGCATGTAGCTTGAAGACGTCATTCTCCATTTTCGATGTTTTCAGGAGAACAAAATTTTTAACGGCCATATTTACGGAACCTTTGGTGTAATTTTGCCCATTGACGAATGCAACTACGGCATTTGGGAACTGAACCCACACTGAAAATTTGAAGCCTCTAGGTTTTTTCGTTCGAGAGTTATCGTGCTAACGGCCGGACGGACAGACTTGAATTATATAAATAATTTTGAAAATTAGATTTAAAACTGGTTTTTGTTCATCAAGACACTAGCACGAATGATATTGTACTCACGAACGAATTATAATCTGTTGTTTTTGGAAGGTAATCATAAATGATTCATAGCCTGGCATGTGTAACAAATTGGCGAATGCGCTGGTCCATAGCATATTTGTAGAGTTCTTTCGTACTGATTCAACTGATGGAACTTAGGTGATTTAAGTGAAAGCGATTTTGCAATCAGAACACATTCATTCACTTAAAGCCCGAAAGAACGCGCTCACTTCTATGTATATAAAATTATATAACGTCAAACTTCAAATTCTGACTTTACCAATGTGATCTAATCGAAATAAGAAATTTCGCGATCAGAATAATCAATTGCAATCACTTTGTAGTTGTGGAAGGGGGAACTGATTGAAAACGAAAGAACGATCGCTTAAACTGATCTATGTGATTTAACTTACATAAATCACTTCGCTCAGTACGAAAGAACATTACTATTATATAAATATTCTATTGCCTTGTTTCGTAAAGGGCTGAGAGTCCTTTCATTCGGCACAAACTAATGTACCTACACTACTCGTATTCCCATTGTCAAAAATGCATCCGAACCTGTCCGTTCAGAGAGGAAGCATATGGCGTCAAATTGCAAACAGAAAGCAGTTGTTATCCAGCATCGACATCAGAAAAACTTCATCACTAAGGTCAACTCTTAATTTTCTAGAATCACGCCCACGTTACGAGTCGAATTGATCTTGTTGTTTCAACTGCCTCCCACGCTTGGACGTTCCGGGTTCGATAAGCCGTGAAATTTTTTGATTGAAATAAGTATAAATGTAGTTTGAAAAATAGATAGCAGAAAAAATTCACACTCTTATATGCAATAAGCAGCGGTTCGTTCCTGGTTCTTTTCATTTTCATGAGTTTTCATCTGATCTAATATTCTGTTTTCCAGATAACCGATAACGAAAGTTGGTTTCGAGTTTCAAAGGTGTTCGGCCACATCAACTTCTCGGCTTACCCCGGTAAGCTCATTGCTTGAGGCTTGAAGAATCCGTCAGCGCTTAATGCAAATATTTTTGAACACTTAATGTCAAATTATTCATTCTTCATTATGCTTGCATTAAATTTTTGATATCCACCGCTAACCAACTTCATTGGCTGATTTCATCCTATTACCATCCCCGGTTTCATCTGATTAACTTAGATGTAGCTATTGTTAAGGTTATCCCAGATCATGATAGTGCAATAGAGTGAGTTAATCCAGAATATACCTTCATCATCTGCAGGAAGAAACGAAGCGACCACCTACTGAAATTTCCATTCACCAATATTAATCCCATATTTTCCCCTTGCTCATGAACTACTAAGAAATCATCACATATTATTATCATCTGTACTCATCGAGATTTAAGTAGTGTTGATTTATAGTCGAGTAAACAGAGGGTTTGATCATTCCTGGAGGTGCGAAAAAAATGAATTCCCTTGTCCTAGACATTCTTTGCGCTGGTTTGCAACGGCGAGGCATTCTATAACCAGGCGAACAAGAGTTTCCCCCTCTTCCCCACAGAATCTACACTCGTCAGTTTCTGTTAATCCCATTCTAATCACATGCTTTCTACGGCGACAATGTCCTGTGAGGAAGCCAGTGAGGAGGCATAACTTATTCTCAATGAGATCCAAATACTTTTTGGATCTTGCACTTTTAAAGTTCCGAAGGAACTTTTTGAAGGATTCATTCCTGGAAGATTCCTCCATACTCTTTTTTATATGTGCATTTGCCTATGCCACAAGAAGGTCCTGGGCCAGTAAGTATCGTTTGTACTCGTTTCTGACAAGTGTACGTAATTGGCCTCTTCGTTTTCTTTGATTCCAAGAAACCGATTATCGATACCAGGTCAATTGCCAATCTATTTGTAGCTCATCGAGATTTAAGACACTATGAAGAGAAGACTGAGGAACTTGATCCTATGCGGGCGCTTAAAGCTCTAAAGCACGGATTACATGTTGCTTGAGACAAAATCTTCAAGATGGAATCAACGATCTGCCAGAATCGATGCCACAAAGAGTAAGGGGGTGTTTCGTATCTCGATGGTTTATCGCGTTGGCCTCAATCGTAATTATGGAGAATATTATGTAGTGTCAAATTTCAGAATGAGACAAGAAAATATGTATTAGATAGACTAATAAAAGCAAGCCAACAAATCAATACATGTAACCCCATGAAACATCGAAATTTATCCTTTGCATCTGCAGACCGGTTTCGCCGTTATACGGCTCGTCAGTACAGATCAGCTCAGGATAAACTCGACGTCATCATAGGTCCTGGTTTTTGAAAAGGACTGAAATTTACTTCCCTTCGCCTTTAATATAATTTTTCCTTTTTCCTTCTGTTGGTTACTTGGAGAGGTCCTCCTCTCTTCTGCGTGGTTCTTGGCTATCCGTCATTGGCTTCTTTGCAAGAGATATTTTCTCTTGTCTGTGGTTCGGACTGGTATCATTACCATCCTCCTTATTTCCTTGTTTTCGTGTTCTTTCATCGTTTCGATTGTCTTCTTGGTTTGTTTGTGAATTATTTCCTCGATTATTGGTATTTTCAATTCTTCTCTTATTTGTTTATTGCTGACGCACCATGGGGCACCTACAGCTATCCTTATTATTTTATTCAACGTACTTTGTAGATCTTTCTTTTTGCAACTTTCGACATTGAACCAAACTACTCCTGCGTACGTTATGCTTGGTCCTGATTATCTTCATCTTGTTTTCCAGCGAAAGTTTGCTGTTTGCATTTAGGAGCGGATATAAATACCCATGTAGTTGCCTGGTCTTCTTTTTGATTTCTTCCATTTGTTTGTTAAATTTCAGCTTTTCGTCTAGGGTCACGCCCAGATATTTCGCTTCATCTTCCCAGTCTATCTTCTGGTTTTCTATCATGACGTTCCCTGCTTTTTCCTTCTTCAGTTTTGTGCCGCCGAAGTATATGGCAACTGTTTTCTTCGCATTTATCTTGAACCTCCATTTCTTGAAATAACTCATCAGTTTGTCTACGTCTATCTGGAGTTGCTTCGTTATCGATTTCCTCATTCTGCTGGAATAGTATACAGCAGTGTCATCTGCGAACTGGGCAATCTTACATCTTCCCATTTTTGGTATGTCTGACATATATATGTTGAACAGCAATGGTCCTAGGACCGATCCTTGTGGTACGCCGGCTTCAATTTTCCTGGTGGTTGACCTCGTACCATCTATGTTGATTTTGAATTTTCTTTCCTTCAGGTATGCTTGTATCAATCTAGTCAGTTCGGCTGGAAACTTCCACATCTTCATCTTGTATATCAGACCTTGGTGCCACATCTTATCAAAAGCCTTTTCAATATCCAGGAAAACGGCTCCGGTGTCTGTAGATAGGTTCATCTTTTCTTTTATATCTTCTGTTAATCTGACCAGTTGGTGTACCGTCGAATGTTCCGTGCGGAAACCGAACTGGTGGTCTGGAATTATTTTCTTCATTTTCACGAAATCTGCTATTCTTCTGTATATAACCTTCTCTATCACTTTGCTCAGTGCAGGAAGTAGGCTTATAGGTCTATAGTTGGTTGGGTCGTTTTTGTCCTTCTTCCCTTTTTTCCATATCAGTATTGTGTCGGATGTCTTCCATTTTTTAGGGTAATGTCCTGTTCGTAGCATAGCCCTGGCTATTTCTGCTATTTCTTCTTGCGCTTCATCTGGTAGGTTTTTGAGAGCCTGGTTTTGGATTCCGTCGATTCCGGGGGCCTTTCTGTTTTTCAGTTGTCCAATAATTTCTTTCATTTCGTATCTGGTTAGTTCATTAATTTCTTCTTTTGTTCCATAGATGTCGGTGGCTGGTATATTACCAATTTCTTCTACTGATTTGTTGAACTTGTCGTCGTTGTTCTTCGGATTCGGCTTGAATTGTTGCTCTAGCGAGTCGGCGAACATTTCAGCTTTTTCTTCGTTCGTAATTGCTGTCTGACTTCCTTTTGTCAGTTTTGGAATCTTTGTTTTCGTTTTCTTCCCGGTTAATGCTGATGCCATTTGCCATAAGGATCGATCTTCTGTATCTAGATTCTCTAGCTTTTTGTCCCACTCTTCCGTAAATAATTCACGGACTCTGGCTTTTACCTCGTTGGTTAGTTTATTTAGTATAGTTTTGTCATTTGGGTGTAGTGTCCGTCTATACTGTTTCTTGGCCTTCCTTTTTTCCTCCAGTAAAATTTGGACGTCTACAGGTAAAGGACTTTTCTTCGGTATTTGTTTAGTTTTACTTGACTGTGTTTGGGTTTCGATGATTCTTCTCTCTAAATCTTCGATTGCTTTATCTATTTCTTCTTCGTTGTTTATCTTCACACTTCTGGATTTGAAGACTTCTTTGAATTTCTTCCAGTTTATTGTTTTCCTATTGGTAGGTGATCTGTCAGTTTCTATTTCCAAAGTCAGGATCACAGGGCAATGATCCGATGATAGATCCATCTTGGTTTCGATTTCGTAATTTTTTCTTACGTTCTTCATTATTGCTATATCCAGGACATCCGTCGTTCCTGTTGCGACATGGATGTGTGTGGGGTCATCTGGGCCGACCACTAGTAAATTATGTTTGTCGGTGATTTGTTTAAGTTTATTCCCTTGACTATTTACTCTTCTGCTGTTCCAGTCTGGGTGTTTTGCATTCAAGTCTCCTGCTACTATAGTTGGTCTTTTGTTCTGAAAGAAGGCTGTGATATCCTTTTCTTCTAGGTTGCTTTGTGGGGGCCTGTAAACAGAATAAATGTTAATTTCGCCTTCGCGTGTTTGCACACTTACCCCTTTTTCCTCAATGTTGTTTCCTTGAACATCTGGTAATTCAGTATGGCTTATTCCTCTTTTCACTAGGACAGCTGTTCCACCTCCTCTGCCGGTTAGTCTGTCTCTTCTATAAATCTCGTAATTTCTTATTTTCATCGTCATTGTCGGTTTCAGATGGGTTTCGCCCAAAAGGAGAATATCTATTTTGTTATTTTCCAAAAAGAGTGTTAGTTCCTGTCTTTTTGGAATGATCGAATTTGCGTTCCAAAACGCAATTTTTAAATTTTTGAAGGGCTTATCGTTCATTTCTGTCTGAATAGTCTTATCAATTTGTCCTGCTCTTCAATGAAGGAGATCTTTTGTTCTATGGTCGCGTTTGTTGAGCATAACGTTAGAGTCATTCTTCCTAGAATGACGGCTAATTCGTCTTCGTCTTTTGATTTTTGCTTGGGTGCATCAGGTTTTTTATGTTTTTTCTCTTCTTTTTTTCTCAGGAACTTTTTCAGGTATTTTTACCTTGGCCTCTTCTCTCTTGGCCAATTCCTTTCGCCTTTCTTCTGTTCGTTTCTGCCATACGTTCTCTTTGGGGAGCGGGGCTTCTTTATATTTTGGGCTTTTTATGTCCGGGTTGTTCGGATTCTTAGTACATTTAATGTAGGTCGACAGATGATCGCCTTCACAATTCGCACATTTTGGTACTGTTGTCACTGGTTTTTTACATTCAGCGGTAACATGTTCTTCTCCACACTTCATACATTTGTATGCAGCATGACGGAACTTCTGGGAGTGTCCATACAATTGACAGCGGTAACATTGGATTACCCCTGTTCTGATCCTCAAACTTTCGACTGTGATTGATATTCCACAGCATTTTTCCAATTTTGTGAAGATTGCCTTATAAGCTTTATCAATCTCCACAAGTACAGGGGGGGTTGGGAATCCCTTCTTTCCTTTCATTCTGGTTACTTTAGTCACCGGGTAACCTTGCCTTGTCAAATTTTCCTTTATTTCGTCTTCATTGGATTCAATAAGTACTTCTCGGAGTACTACCTTCAGTTTTTTCTCACTTTTTAGTCCGTAAGTGTGGAATTCTTCATTTTTTTTTTTCTCTAAGTATCTTATAGAGAGTGCGGTAATCGGTTTCAGTTTTGGGCTCGATTTGTATTCCCTGAGATACTAGTTTCACCCTTTTGCAGTCAATATTTGCTGTTTTGATAATTTTATTAATTTCGTTCCACCTTGATTTATTCCTCAAAATTAAGTTAGAAATCCTTTCAGTTTTATGGGTCGGCTGTTGTTGCGTTGGGGCTTCTTTTTTCTTCTTATCGGGTCGGTTCTGATTCATTTCTGGTCCAGTGATAATAGATTTTTCTTCTTCTTCCTCTTGTTGTACGATATCCTCGATGTCCATTTGATTTTCCTTATCGCTGCTTAAAAGTTCATATCTGTTATAAATTGGGGTTCCATTTTCGTTAGTTGTAAGTTTGTTCGTCGTAGTTTTTCTTATCTTTTTCAAAGCGGGTTGTCCTTCATTGAATTTTTCTTCTTCTTCTTTACTTTTGTTGCTTTTCCTTGTTTTCCTCGCATCTTTCGGTTTTTTCGAAATTTCCAGGAAAAAATCATCCATATCGTTGTCTGATAGTTCTTGGGCCATAGAACACATTTGAGCAATATATTTCTCCATTGCGGAACCAACGATCGTTTGATCTGGACTCAACGCAATACAATAAAATTCGTTAGATTTAACTCACTTGGTACACATGCGCACTTCGCAATACGTCTGCACTACTCGAGAGGTCAATCGCTACTGTGATAAACTCGACGTAGCAGACAGCTACCCAAACAACCTAACGCGATGACGGTTAGAGATTATTTCTCCATTCACGACACCTGTCGGCCGAAGGAGCAACTGAATGCAGTCCATCATGGTCCATGTAAAGATTTCTTGGCTCCCCTGACAACAAGACCGTAAACATTACGGCCTAGTAGTCACAAGTGGTAATAAGGGTTTAAGCTACAACCTTCTTCGCCAGAATAATTGACATGAATGAATATTGGTCGTCTATCTGAAGTTTTCAAATTTCAAAATGAGACAAGAAAATATGTATCAGATAGACTAATAAAAGTAAGCCAACAAATCAATACATCCTGAGCTGATCTACGAGCCGTAAAACGGCGAAACCGGTCTGCAGATGCAAAGGATGAATTTCGATGTTTCATGGGGTTACATGTATTGATTTGTTGGCTTGCTTTTATGAGTCTATCTAATACATATTTTCTTGTCTCATTTTGAAATTTGAAAACTTCAGATAGACGACCAATATTCATTCATGTCAATTATTCTGGCGAATAAGGTTGTAGCTTAAACCCTTATTACCACTTGTGACTACTAGGCCGTAATGTTTACGGTCTTGTTGCTTGTTTTGGTTTTGTCAGGGGAGCCAAGAAATCTTTACAGGGACCATCATGGACTGCATTCAGTTGCTCCTTCGGCCGACAGGTGTCGTGAGTGGAGAAATAATCTCTAACCGTCATCGCGTTAGGTTGTTTGGGTAGGTGTCTGCTACGTCGAGTTTATTTTGAGCTGATCTGTACTGACGAGCCGTAAAACGGCGAAACCGGTCTGCAGATGCAAAGGATAAATTTCGATGTTTCATGGGGTTACATGTATCGATTTGTTGGCTTGCTTTTATTAGTCTATATAATACATATTTTCTTGTCTCATTTTGAAATTTGAAAACTTCAGATAGACGACCAATATTCATTCATTATGTCGTGTCCTCTGTGGAAAGCTCTATTGGAAATTTGGGTGTTATCCCTTAAAACCGCTCGGTGAATGTAAGATTTACCTATTACATTGTCTATCTGCAAATACTTCTTCTTATTCTTCTTCCTGTGCCTCTTCTCATCGAAGACTGGCGATAACTGCAGCGAAAGCTTCTCTATCCTCAGCTGTCCTTATCAGGGTTTCGACGTTCATGTTTGTCCAATTCCTAATATTCTTCATCCAGGACATCTGTCTTCTGCCTGGGCCTCGTTTTCCCTCTACTTTTCCCTTGATGATAAGTTGTAACAATCGATATTTCGAATTTCCAAGTATGTGTCCAAAGTATGCAGTTTTCCTCAGCCTAACAACTCCCAAAAGTTCACGCTCTCTACCGAATCGAGCCAAAACAGATGCATTGGACACATGTTCAGTCCAGGATATCTTCAACATGCGGCGAAACACCCACATTTCAAAAGCCTCAATCCTGCTCATGGTAGTAGGTTTCAAAGTCCATGCCATACAGAAGAATTGGATGAATATAACACTTAACCATACGGGTGCTCAGTGTCAATTCCCGCTCACACAGCAACCGCTTCATTTTATAGAAGACGCTTCGGGCATTCTCTATCCTCGCTCTCACCTTCACCTCTGGATCCAAACTTTCAGTAATCCAGATTCCTAGATATTTAAACTTGTTTACTTGCTCTATTGGTTCATTATTCATTTTTAAGTTTATCTGGATGTGACCTGATTTAGAAACTACCATTGTTTTAGTTTTTCAAACATTGATGTTTAGTCCATACTCGTTTCCTGTTTGGGAGATCTTATTTAATGAAAGCTGCAGAGATTCTTGGCTCTCAGCAATTATAACAGTATCGTCAGCGTATCTAATATTGGTCAGGATCTCACCATTGATCTTTATACCTTCTTTGCTGTCATTTAGAGCTTTAACAAAAATTTCCTCCGAGTATAAATTGAATAAGAGCAGGGACATAATGCAGCCCTGTTTAACCTCTCTCTGTGCAAATTCTAGTGAACACTATATAAAGATAAAAACTTTTTTCCTACTATCTGCACTTAGACGCCAAGAGCCTAAAACAATTGAACGGAGGTTCTTATACAAGGCATAGATGATTACAATAAGTACTTTTCGAAGAGAACACAGCAAGTTGTATGCTTATGTAATATAGTACAATGAATACTACGCTAGTTATATGCTCGAATAGTACTGTATATGAGGACTATTTGAAAGTTGAACTACTACATACTCAAAGCTTACAGCAAGTCTACACCTATTCCAGAAAATTATAAAGCTGATCTTCTCATTAGGAAGAGGGAAAAGATCGAACTCGGTGGGTTTGGATTCTAGGGGGTTACTTAAATGAACGCGGAGCAAGTTCCATATGGATAATAGAAAAACATGTATGGAGAAGACAAAAAATCTGGGATTCATTATAACACCGAGGTTATAATAAACATAAATTTGCCAAGGTGGACCTAATATAGTCTTCAATATAGGACTCACACTATCAAGAAACCTTATCACCTCGAAGTCTGAGTTAAAGTCCCAAACTTATGTCTCGGGCACTCGAGATTCATTCCTCATGAATTACTCTCATACCTATTAAGAAGAAAGAGATGAGTTTCTAAATACATGATATGCCTTTTGAATTTGGTTCATCACAGAGACGGAACAAATTTTCATTTTGATCAACAAATCTCCAAGGGCGGTCCTACGGGGGGGGTAACGGGGGTAATTACCCCTCCCGGAGCACTGGAAAATTTCATTCAGGAAAAAATGACCAACAAGAAAATAATATAACAATGCAATAAAATTAACAGAAAAAAGAATCAAAACAGAAAAATCAGTAAAATAAATGAAAAATTCTGAAGTTTTACTTTCAGTCGTACGTTTTATTTTTGAAGATCATATTGCATAAAATGTATAAGTGGTGAGTCTGTTGTTTGATAAGATTGATACCTAAACTGCTCATGTTGTTTCTTGAGGGGGTAATCGATAGAAAATCTCGTCAGGTATAGGTACATCAAGCCTTGGCGATAATTCTGAAACTTTATATTTTGGAAGTCTTAGGGGGGTAATTGATTACCCCAGTACCCCTCCATATCTACGCCCTTGTGTTGTTCAGCCTGAAGAAGAGAACATTTGTTTTCCGAACGATTTTCTGATTAAGAAGGTGTTGGATTCGTAAGAACGTGGCAATTAGAATTGGAAAGTTTGTAAAAAAATGTATAAAAAGTACTGCCGTGAAGTCAGGAGCTTTTGAGTGCTCTTTCATCCACCTTTTAAGTAGAATCGCATTTTCAAGTTTTAGAAACCGTTTGAAATTTTTTTTAACAGCTGTCAAAAAAATTTAAAACTGAGCAGAACTCCAGACTTCACGTCAGTGCTTTAGGTTTCCAATTTTTTTTCCGATTATGCGCTAGAATTTTATACGGTATCTATGGTTTTGGCAATGCGATCTGGACAAATTTCGCACGTAGTTTGAGTACATTATTCTCTATGTGCAAAATTTCATTCCAATCCATTCAGTATCAGAAAACGAATTTTCTGAATGGCCATATTTACGGAACCCCTAGTTTAATTTTGCTCATCGATAAACATGACCCCGACATTGGCGATCCAAACCTGAAAATTTCAAGTCCCTAGGTCTTTCCGTTCGGAAGTTATAATTTTCTATGGTTCTGGTAATGCGATTTTGAATTGTTCATTCAATTACCCCCCCCAGAAATTCAGCCTAGGACCGCCCTTGCAAATCTCGTTGAACGATCGATGAGGAATTCAAGTTTTCAAGGATTATGTGAAAATTACGGAGACAGCACTTAATAGTGAATAATATCCCTCTTCAAATTATTATTTCAAAACTTGATAACTTGGACCAAAGAGCATGTTATTGAGAGAACTACACCTTCACGAAAGGGTTGCAACAAAAATAGTCGTTGAGTCAGGTTAAGCTTAGTACTTACTTACAATGGTAAGTACTCTGCTTAACCTCAATACGACCACAGCGTGAACTGGTCTTTATCATCGCCAGGTACCAACGCGCTTTTTCGTGGCATGGTACCGCCTTATCAACCCTATCTCCAGTCCATTACGAATGAGAAAAAACAATTATTTCTCTCCCACAGCCACGGCTGAAAGCGTATTTTGAGATTATTTATTACCACGGGAAAGGTTTACGAATCCCGGATAGTCACAAAGGCCGCAAACCACGACGTTATTAATAACTGATCAAACATTAAACGGCCGAGATAATACGAAGGCGATATTGCCGAACGTTTAAGTCAGATTCACACCACACTTGTCGGTAAATATAGGTTTATAAGAGCCGGTTACAGGGAATCGTGCCTCAGATTGCATCTGCGGCCCGTTCAAAAGGTCCACACTCGTTTCTGGATCTTTTTATCGCTAGCATCGCGGCGCGTTTTCTCTCTTTTCATCAGATGGCAGCACCGGACCGTTCCGGGGATTATCTCACGTAAAAAGTGTATCGCCTCAAATTAATTTATTTAAATTACACGTTATGGCCGTCGTGCAACGTTTAGATTCTATCGAAATTTCAATTATAGTGCTGAATTAGATCTGTGCGCGTCCAACGAACGGCCGAAGCCGATTTCGCCTGGTTTTCGCCGTTTTGGACGGTTGACGTGACCGAAAAAAATTGGTTTATGGACGTGTATCTTTGTTGCATAGACTGCAGGAAAATGGACGCCTCCCAGAATTATCAAGTTATCTGATTTACTCCAAGAATAATGGAGCCGATGCAATAACAAATCCCTTTTCGTGAAGAATAAATATGATGTAAAAATAATCAACAACACACTTGAAACTATTCGATTAACGAATTTGATCGGTAGTTACATATAAAACCTCTGCTTGAAGATATAAGAATAGGTACTAAAATCTATAAAATAAAAGGCAAGCTGAAAAACAGTACCTTGGAAGACCATGCACCCAACTGATTCGACTATACTAAAAAGACTCGCAATGAAGTGAACACATTAATCCGAGTAATTTTTACGGATCCATGGAAAAATAAATCAGAATAAGCATTCCCGAGCTTGAAAAAGAAGTATAGTAGCAGTAAAATGTTCGTGGACTCCATGAATGAAAATTAGCTAGCTTTATGATGAGAAAAAAGGCCTACAATTCATATACAATATTGAACCAGAAAGAAAAGGAAAAGATTATTCTTTAAGATGGAAAACCGCTGATAATTTCTGAAAATAGAGAATGAAAAAGAGCTAGCTAGCATAGAGAAAATTATATACAAAAGAATGACCGGTTTAGTGAAAAATAAATTTATATTTATACCGTTTTTGAGCGCTCGTTCTACTCATACGAGGGCTATATCATTTTGTCACGATGTCTATATTATTCGAATTTAGAGCTGAAAATGGTATCAATCGACAAGGTTCGACTCACTGATGACGAACCCGTCGAAAAATTCGAGTCTGTCCGTCCGGTCGTATACACGATAACTCTCGAACGGAACGACCTAGAAACTTGAAATTTCCAGGGTAGGTTCGAATCTTGAATTCCGCGGTCAAGTTCGCTATTAGGCAAAATTCAAAGGGGTTCCGTAAATATGGCGGTGTGAAATTTTGTTCTCCTGATTACTTCGAAACTACTGGTTCGAGATAAAATTTTGCAATCAGATGGCGTATTCAAGCTACATGCAAAATATTGTCCAGATCGCATGATCTTCGGCATAACCAGAACCATAAAAACCATAGAAAAGTATAACTTTCGAAGGGAAAGGCCTAGGGACTTGAAATTTCCAGGGTAGGTGTGGATCTCGAATGTCGTGGTCACGTTTATCAATGAGTAAAATTAGACCAGGAGTTCCGTAAGTATGGCCCTTCAAAATATTTTTTTCCTAATAGTTTCGAAACTACTGATCGGATTAGAATCAAGGTTTCCACATAGGTGGAGAATAATGTTTTTAAACTACGTGCGAAATTTTGTCTAGATCGCATTACCAAGACCATATACCGTAGAAAATTCTAGCGAATTATCGAAAAAAAATGGGTCACCTAAGGCACTGACGTGAATTCTGGTGTTTCGCCTCAGTTTGAAATTTTTTTGACAACTGTCAAAAATTTCTTCAATTGGTTCCTAAAACTGGAGAATGCGAATCTACCTATAAGGTGAATGAACGAGCGCTCAAAAGCTCCTGACTTCACGTCAGTGCGTTTCTCGAATTTTTTTCGCGAAGATCATTCTACAGTTCCTAAATGAACTGCTTAGAACTCAGGATAGCAAAAGAAGTGGAAGAAAAACTAAATCTAAACACAAACACAAAAGCCGTATTTATCAATATTGAAACGTCCTTCTTGAGATATGGCTCCAAGTGTTGGTATATTAAATGAGAAAATATATGGTGACAAATTGACAAATAAATATTAATAGAATAACTGAGAATTTCAAGAAATGAGGAATAAACGTTAATTCGAAGATGATACTTGATAGTTGCTGGCCTATTGCAGGA
Source organism: Aphidecta obliterata (assembly GCA_963966015.1). Lineage (NCBI taxonomy): Eukaryota > Metazoa > Arthropoda > Insecta > Coleoptera > Coccinellidae > Aphidecta > Aphidecta obliterata. The sequence goes on along the minus strand of OZ014431.1, from coordinate 21,577,710 downwards.
GACGTCATGATAGATGAGAAATCATTTGGCCAAGAAGATGGCGTTACTCACGTCCGAAAGATGTCGTTGTCTGCGACGACATGCAGCGTAGTATCCTGTTTATCCTTTCATAAGACGAAACATGCGGAGTACCACTGTACCCCTTCAGCGAGGAAAAAGCAGAAATGTTCGCCGACTCATTAGAACAACAATTTGAGCCTTATCCGAAGGACAATGACGACGTGTTCTACAAGTCAGTAGAAACAATAGGAAATACACCAGCCACCGATCTCGATGGGAATGAAGAAGAAACGGATAACTCATCAAAAATTAAATAAAAAAAATTATTGCTCAACTCAAAAATAGAAGAGCCCCCGGAATCGACGGAATCCAAAATCTCAACTAAAGAGACCAGACGAAGCACAAGAAGAAATTGTTAAAAAAGCCAGAGCTATTCTACGAACAGAATACTACCCCGACAAATGGGAGACATCGAAAACAATATCAATATGGAAGAAAGGGAAGAAAGGCAAAAACAACCCAACTAACTACAGACCAATAAGCTTACTTACTGAGCAAAGTGATAGAGAAGCTGGAAGATTAGCAGAATCCGTTCATGCCAAGAAGATAATTCCTAACCACCAGTTCGGTTTCCGGACTGAACATTCGAAGGTGCACCAACTCATTAGATTAACAGAGGACATAAAAGATAAATTGAACCCATCTACAGACACCGGAGCTGTTTTTCTGGATATTGAAAAAGCATTCGATGAAATGTAGCACCAAGGTCTGATATACAAGATGAAGATGTGGAAGTTTCGAGCCAAACTTACGCGATTAATACAATCATATTTGAACAAACCAAAATCCAAAGTGATAGATGGTACGAGGTGAACCAGAAAAATTACGAAAAGCACTGCCGTGAAGGCAGGAGCTTTTGAGCGCTCGTACATGCAACTGGTAGGCAGATCCGCATTTTCCAGTTTTAGAAATCAAGAAGGAATTTTCGACAGCTGTCAAAAAAATTCTGAAACTTAGGCGAAACTCCAGACTTCATGTCAGTGCTTCAGCTGATCAATTTTTTTTTCGATAATTCGCTAGAATTTTCTACGGTATCTATGGTCTTGGTGATGCGATCTGGACAAAATTTTGCTCGTAGTTTGAATACATTATTCCCCAGCTAGGTGCATAATTTCATTCCAATCCGATCAGAAGTTTCGAAACTATCAGGAAAAAAATATTTTGAACGGCCATATTTACGGAACCCCTAGTCTAATTTTGCTCATTGATGAACGTGACCGCGATATTCGCGATCCAAACCCACCCTGAAAATTTCAAGTTCTTAGGCCTTTCCGTCCAAAAGTTACAATTTTCTATGATTTCTATGGTTCTGGTCATGCGATCTGGACAAAATATTGCTTTAATTTATCAATCTCGATTAAAATATAAAATTTCATCTCGATCGAATCCGTAGTTTCGAAATTATCGAGAAAACAAAATTTCAAACGACCGTATTTACGGAACCCTTAGTATAATTCTGCTCATTGATAAACGTGAACGTGACATTTCAGATCCACACCTATCCTGAAAATTTCAAGTCCCTAGGCCTTTCCGTTCGAAAGTTATGATTTTTTATGGTTTCTATGGTTCTGGTCATGTGATCTGGAGAAATGTAGGTTGAATATATATTTCTTCATTAGTACACAAAATTTCGTCACGATCGAATCTGTAGTTTTGAAATTATCAAGAAAACTAAATTTCAAACGACCATATTTACGGAACCCCTGGTATAATTTTGCTCATAGATGAAAGTGATCACGACAATCGAGATCCACACCTATCCTGAAAATTTCAAGTCCCTAGGCGTTTCCGTTCAAAAGTTACAATTTTCTATGGTTTCTATGGTTCTGGTCATGCGATCTGGACAAAATTTCACATGTAGCTTGAACACCTCATTCTCCATTTGAGTGCAAAGTTGCATCTCGATCGAATTTGTAGTTTCGAAGTAATCAGGAGAACAAAATTTTGAAGGGCCATATTTACGGAACCCCTGGTGGAATTCTGCCCATTAACGAACTTAACCGAGGCATTTGGGATCTGAACCCACACTGGAAATTTCAAGTCTCTAGGTTGATTCGTTCGAGAGTTATCGTGCTTACGGACGGACGGCCGGACGGACAGACTCGAATTTTGCGACGGATTCGTCATCAGTGAGTCGAACATAGTCGATTGAGACCATTTTCGGCTCAAAATTCGAAAAATACAGACATCGTGACGAAATGATATAGCCCTCGTGTAAGTAGTACGAGCGCTCAAAAATTGAAGCCGGCGTACCGCAGAGATCGGTCCTAGGACCGTTGCTGTTCAACATATATATTTCGGACATACCAACGATGACAAGATGCAAGATTGCCCAGTACGCAGATGATACTGCTCCAGCGAAATGAGGAAATCCATAACGAAGCAACTCCAGATAGACTCAGGCAAACTAATGAGCTATTTCAGGAAATTGAGGTTCAAGATGAACACGAAGAAAACCGTTGTCATATACTTCGGTGGCACAAATATGAAGAAGGAAAAAGCAGGAAACGTCATGATAGAAAACCAAAAGATTGACTGGAAAGATTGAGTGAAATATCTGGGCACAACTCAATAAACAGATGGAAGAAACCAGAATGAAGACCAGGCAACTGCACAAGCATTTATACCCCCTGCCTAATCAAAACAGCAAAGTGTCAATGAAAAACAAGATGAAGATAATCAAGACAGCAGTGCTAATACCAAGCATAACGTACGCATTGTGTCACCTGATACAATGTCGAGAGTAACCGAAAGAAGGATCTACGTTAAATAAAATAATGACGATAGCTGAAGGTGCCCTATGGTACGTCAGCAATAAACAAATAAGAGCAGAATTGAAAATACCAACTACCGAGGAAATAATTGAAAAACAAACCGAGAAGACAATCGAAACTATGAAAGAACACGAAAATAAAGAAATAAGAAGGATGGTAAAGATACCAGTCATAACCACAGACAAGAGGAAATACGTCTTGCAAAGAAGCCAATAGACGAATAGCAGATAACCATGCAAAAGAGAGGAAAACCTCTCTTAATCGTAATCAATAGAAGAAAAAAGGAAAAATTATATTAAAGGCGAAGGGTAGTAAATTCCAGTCCTTTTCAAAAACTAGCACCTATGATGATGAGAGTACCACTTTCGATCTGGAGATGTATGAGCAGAAGCTACTGGATATGCCTTACTGACGAATCACCTTCATTTAATAAATCTGCATGAATATGCTGGACACCGTATCTTCGGTCACTCGGCTTGCAGATGGTGAATTAAATATTTCAAATTTAGAGGGACATGAGGCTGTCTCACCTTTATATCACCTTTTTTGAAAAAATCCTTGTTCCTGCGAATATTGTAGATCGATAGAAGATTTCGAGCTGTTCGATTCACTGCCACTTCTGAGAATTACTTCATAAATCTGCCTAGATACGCTGGATACGCACACATTTGGTGTCACGGGCTTGAAGGCTTTCAATTCTGTGTGTCATAAAAATGCGCTCATTCTAAATGTGTCTAAAACATATTGCATTTATTTTGGTCTTACGCGTACTGGAGATCGACATCTGACTGTTGACAGTTCTTTGCGGTTAAAATCTTGCACAACATTCCTCGGTATATATGTGAATAGTGGATTGTCATGGATTGAAAATATTGATCATGTGTTTAAAAAATTTAGAAAAGCACTGCCGTGAAGGCAGGAGCTTTTGAGCGCTCGTACATGCACCTTGTAGGTAGATTCGCATTTTCCAGTTTTAGAAACCAATTGAAGGAATTTTTGACAGCTGTCAAAAAAATTCTGAAACTTAGGCGAAACTCCAGACTTCATGTCGCTGCTTCAGCTGATCAATTTTCTTTCGATAATTCGCTAGAATTTTCTACGGTATCTATGGTCTTGGTGATGCGGTCTGGACAACATTTTGCACGTACTTTGAATACATTATTCCTCAGCTAGATGCATAATTTCATTCCAATCCGATCAGTAGTTCCGAAACTATCTGGAAAAAAATATTTTGAACGGCCATATTTACGGAACCCCTAGTCTAACTTTGCTCATTGGTGAACGTGACCGCGATATTCGCGATCCAAACCCACCCTGAAAATTTCAAGTTCCTAGGCCTTTCCGTTCAAAAGTTACAATTTTCTATGGTTTCTATGGTTCTGGTCATGCGATCTGGACAAAATATTGCTTCAATATATCATTCTCGATTAAAATACAATATTTCATCTCGATCGAATCCGAAGTTTCGAATTTATCGAGAAAACAAAATTTCAAACGACCGTATTTACGGAACCCCTTGTATAATGTTGCTCATAGATGAACGTGATCACGACATTCGAGATCCACACCTATCCTGAAAATTTCAAGTCCCTAGGCATTTCCGTTCAAAAGTTACAATTTTCTATGGTTTCTATGGTTCTGGTCATGCGATCTGGACAAAATTTCGCATGTAGCTAAAACAAGTAATCAGGGAAACAAAACTTTGAACGGCCATATTTACGGAACCCCTGGTGGAATTTGGCCCATTAACGAACTTAACCGAGGCATTCGGGATCTGAACCTACACTGAAAATTTCAAGTCTCTAGGTTGATCCGTTCGAGAGTTATCGTGCTGACGGCCGGCCGGACGGACAGACTCGAATTTTCCGACGGATTCGTCATCGGTGAGTCGAACATAGTCGATTGAGACCATTTTCGGCTCAAAATTCGAAAAATACAGACATCGTGACGAAATGATATAGCCCTCGTGTAAGTAGTACGAGCGCTAAAAATTAAGAAAAGAGCTTATTATGCTTTGAGCAAAGTTAAAGAATCCTTGCAGGTCGCATTACTTATTCTTTTCTACAGTCTTGTAAACAGTCACATATCTTATAATATTGTTCTATGGGGGAGTAAGATCAGCCCAAAAAATTAACCGACGACGACGACAAGCCCCATTTACTCCAGACCAAATTAACCAGATAATGATTTCACAAAGGAAAATCATAATTATAGATAAATGAGTCAGGGCGATTTTCACATCACGCCCAAAAACATTTAGCCCGACGCGCATCGACTGAGGGACGGGAAAAAACGAGGTAATGGGCAGTTTAAGAACGCGCTGCGGAATCACTTTGGCCGCGTTCGGCGGCATAATTGAACTTTGAAATATGGTCGGGCGCTCCGCCCATCACGGCCGCGTCCGCGGATCTAGAAGGCACACCTTCACGCCCACCTCGACCATCTGACTGATCGGTCCTGGCTAGTTTGCTGCGTCCACCGATACGCGGACGCTAAAAAAATACGTGAAGGCGGACGATGATGGGGCAAGACACAAAAAATCGTTATATGGTAAGAGCGTTGTTGGAAGAAACTATGAAGCTACATCCTCCCTTTATCTTAACAAGATCGGTTGGGGTATATTCCGTATGTGGACCTAAAAAATTAATTTATCTCTCTTTCATCCACCAAATATTGGGTATTTATTGGTTCCTTTCAAGAGTATTAACAGTTGACACCGCTCAGTCATAGCGGAGTCCCAACCTTCAAGAAACCGAGGTGATATACGATATAAGGACAGCCACCTTGATCAGACCCCAAATTATACTCATATATATATTAGACCTATATTGTGAAATGTTCAAAGCCTACTATGTTGACTTTAAACTTTGTATCACATTCACAGTATTTTTCTTATAAGTATATGGAGTAGAAGTTTCAGATGCCAATTCTAAGTGAACGGCCTTGGTAGAAAAACAGATGATCACCACCAAGTAAGGCTGCCATCCGTCCGGGTTTCCCCAGATTTGCCCTAGTTTTCAGGGCGTCCGGGGAGCGTCCGGGCCGGATTTTATTTGTTGTCCGGGTATTGCAATTTTCAAGTAGAACCGTGTTTCCGCTCGGATCCCAGTTCGAAACTATTTCTAAAACATTTTGTGGTTGACGTCCAGTTCGTGTATCGATAAAATGCCATAATCTCAAAAAGGTGACGGTGGTCTCAATCGACAAGGTTCGACTCACTGATGACGAATCCGTCGAAAAATTCGAGTCTGTCCGTCCAGCCGTATACACGATTACTCTCGAACGGAATGACCTAGAAACTTGAAATTTTCAGGGTATGTTCGAATCTCGAATGCCGCGTCTAAGTTCGTTATTAGGTATAATTTGACCAGGGGTTCCGTAAATATAGCCGTTCGAAATTTTGTTGTCCTGAGTACTTCCAAACAACTGATTCGAGCAGGATGAAATTTTGCACTCAGATGGAGAATGACGTGTTCAAGCTACATGCAATAGTTTTCCAGATCGCATGACCAGAACCATGGAAAATTATAACTTTCGAACGGAAAGGCCTAGGGACTTGAAATTTTCAGAATAGGGATCTCGAACTGCGCGGTCACTTTCATAAATGAGCAAAATTAGACTAGGGGTTCCGTGAATATGGCCGTTCAAAATGTTGTTCACCTGGTTACTTCGAAACTACTGATTCGATCGAGATGATGTTTCCTCTTGGTAATAATTCGCTTTGTTTTTTCCTTCTTCCATAGATTTCATTTGATCGTGGAATTTCACGTGACTCATTATTTTTGATGTCACCGTGATAGGTGGACACTTTTTGATTTTCTTAGCTATTTCTGGTTCGACTGTATTTGTAGCTTCTAGTTCCATATTTTCTGGACGACTGAGGATACCAAACTTATTTGTAGTTTATGATGTGGTTGGGGTGTTTGGTTTTGGTGGTTTGTACGTTCTCTGCGGCTCTTGGTATTCAAGTCTTTCTTCAGACCACTCCATACTGAATACTTTGCTGCACCTTTTATATCCCTGATTCCCGCTCTTTATTCTCACGTAGTTATCAAATTCATTACCGGAGTTATTATCTTAAAACCCAACTATTTTTGCAGATTCTCAGAATCGGCTACCTACGTTGCGTTCCGATATTCAACAATAAATATAAAAAAGCTGTATTTACGTCATCTAGCTGATGATATGTATTGGAAGTGTCTTGTGAAGTATACAGCTCCACAAGAGTTAGAGATATCGTATTCAATCGTTTTAAAAAAAAATTACGAAAAGCACTGCCGTGAAGGCAGGAGCTTTTGAGCCTCGTACATGCACCTTGTAGGTAGATTCGCATTTTCCAGTTTTAGAAATCAATTGAAGGAATTTTTGACAGCTGTCAAAAATATTCTGAAACTTAGGCGAAAATCCAGACTTCATGTCAGTGCTTCAGCTGATCAATTTTTTTTCGATAATTCGCTAGAATTTTCTACGGTATCAATGGACTTGGTGATGCGATCTGGACAAAATTTTGCACGTAGTTTGAATACATTATTCCCCAGCTAGGTGTATAATTTCATTCCAATCCGATCAGTAGTTTCAAAACTATCAGGAAAAAAATATTTTGAACGGCCATATTTACGGAACCCCTAGTCTTATTTTGCTCATTGTTGAACGTGACGTGATGATTTTGGATAAAATTAATTGATTCACAGTAACTATTCAAAATTGCCACCTACAACTGCAATTCATTTATGCGAGCTCATCAACAAGTGATACCTACGTCGAGTTTCTTATCTGTACATACACTTATAGTAATATGTTAATTGTTAATCTGTTACGAGCATTATTTATTCTCTCTTTTAAATTCGAGTTGTTACTTCAGGGGCATATACAATGTGTTTCAGATTAGAGTAAATAGTGGAAATATTTCATAGGAGTTAAGAGTGTCAAGACGGGTGATCTCAGTGGTCATGGAGCCGGTCCACTGTTTCCTATCCGCCTATTCGGCCTATTACGATGTCTATCGTTCAAGTAGTTACACACCACTTTTGAACGATGTGGTCCTGCTCCACCGTGTTGAAACCGAAAACCTTGCAAATTTATGTTTTACATCAGTTGTGGCAAAATGCTCTCAAAAAATTCAAGTACCTCATCCATGTCAATTTTCGTTGAAAAATTAGGTCCTATTCAACCATTCACCATTCACTATACAGGGTCTTTCACGAGGAACCTCACCCATATTTATACGGGAAACTACTGAACGTATTTTCATGAAATTCAGCACTTATAAGTATTTCACGATGCTGATGAAATCTAAAATATTTTCAAGGCAACTTCCGTTTTTCAAATTAGAACACCATTTTTTTATTGCAGAAATAGATTCCTTAGAAAATTTCAAGTTATTTTGATGTAACATTTTTCAGTTTTGGTTGGAAAATTCTCTCTGAGCGGGAAAATTCGAAAAAAAAATCGAAAATAGAGCTCCGCTGAAACAAGAATAACTTCGAGGTTTTTGGATGGAAAATTTTCATTTTTGGGATTTTTCAAGATGTAAGATTGATGTATCCACTTTTAAAATCGAAATCGCGATTCATGATACAGGGGGTGAAAAAATCGCTTTCAAAGTTAGGGATGACAAAATCGTGAAAAATCAATTTTTTCAAATTAGAACCCCATTTTTTCATGGCAGATATTGAATCTACGTTAAAAAATAATGTGAGTGTATGCATCACACCCTTGCCCTAAAATGGATATTTTCTGAGTTATTCACAAAAAACTGTTTTTCGTCTTGAATTTTCAGCTATTTCTTTTCCCTTCACGCCAAAAAGATGAAATTTTCAGGAACTGTTATTTGAACCATGCTGTAGATTTTTCACCCCTTCTTGAAACCGACTTCAAGTTACTATTAGGAGAACCATGGCAAACTCTCGCAGTTATAACTAGAGAAGATGCTCAAAGTTTTGACCGTTAATTTCTAGACATTTATTTATACGTCTCAGGAATGCTTCGTGCGTTGCTCTTCTTATTTCATCGGGAGGAAGAGATCTGCAAAAATTCCTGAAAATTTCATCTTTTTGGCGTGAAGGGAAAAGAAATAGCTGAAAATTCAAGACGAAAAACAGTTTTTTGTGAATAACTCAGAAAATATCCATTTTAGGGCAAGGGTGTGATGCATACACTCACATTATTTTTTAACGTAGATTCAATATCTGCCATAAAAAAATGGGGTTCTAATTTGAAAAAATTGATTTTTCACGATTTTGTCATCCCTAACTTTGAAAGCGATTTTTTCACCCCCTGTATCATGAATCGCGAATTCGATTTTTAAAGTTGATACATCAATCTTACATCTTGAAAAATCCCAAAAATGAAAATTTTCCATCCAAAAACCTCGAAGTTATTCTTGTTTCAGCGGAGCTCTATTTTCGATTTTTTTTTCGAATTTTCCCGCTCAGAGAGAATTTTCCAACCAAAACTGAAAAATGTTACATCAAAATAACTTGAAATTTTCTAAGGAATCTATTTCTGCAATAAAAAAATGGTGTTCTAATTTGAAAAACGGAAGTTGACGTCATTTCCGGAAAAACCGGAGGTGCTCATGCCTTGAAAATATTTTAGATTTCATCAGCATCGTGAAATACTTATAAGTGCTGAATTTCATGAAAATACGTTCAGTAGTTTCCGTATAAATATGGGTGAGGTTCCTCGTGAAAGACCCTGTATAGGTACCGCCAAACATTCAACGGAAATTTGTACTGCGATTTTTTTTTCCTAGGCCATGCGGATTATTTTCTGCCCATAAAAGAGAATTTCTCAAACTGAATATTGTGTATTTCGTAAATAAAACTTCATGTGTTCGGGAATTATTCTATCGGCAAAATGTTCTTCGACTAACATTACTGAATATTATGTTGAAATGATGTTAATGATAAAAATATAAATTCGATTTATGCAATGGTTTCCAAACAGTTGATTTTGAAACCCCGAAAACTACACCTATACTCCTAGCACTAGAAGATGGGTTCATTTCTTGACGGATCTCATTTTGTACATTCACCGGTTGAGTCTGGCTCCTTTCGAGAATAATCGAAAACTCTGGAGAAAGTATCATTTTTCGGTATTCGACGATTGGGAATACGTAGTACGTAGTATATAGTATGTATTCTCTCAATGCAGCTCGTGCAATATCTTCGGAAAATCCAAAAACAAAAACTATATCAGCATATTCTGTATCAGTAAATTTCTGCACTTTCTTCAGTTTATACTCTATTCATTTCATTACCTATTGGATAACTACATAAGAACGGAGAATCTGTAATCATGAATGTCAGCATACCTACAGGACATGACATGCCGGCGGTACGTACGGAACGGGAAAAATGCGATGCCCGCGTTCCATCCATGTGAGCGTTGCTCCATTCAATTTCATTGAAAGTATTTTTTCCGTTCCGTGCCGTCCGTTCGATGCCGATGTATGTGCGCTCAGCTTCACAGAGACTCCTCTGTATCAGCCGACCGAAGTCATCTAGAGTACTCGGAATAACAAATAAATCGCAATGTGTGTCTTCCTGGACATATCTGGGGCTTTTGACAACACAACACATGTGTCGGTCAAAGAGGCACTCAAAAGGCGAAGGGTGAATGAAACCATTTTATCAAATGGATGTATGAGATGTTGAAGAAGAGAATAGCTGAGACCAGGTAGGCAATCAAAACACCTCCGTTAAAGCTACTCGGGGAACACCTCAAGGAGGAGTAATAGGTATCTACCCTTCTATGGAGACCAGTTGATGAGCTACTCCGCAGGCTTGCAGAACTTAGTTTGAATTTATAGGCTATGCTGACGAGATAGTCCTAACAGTTAGAGGAAAATTCGAGAGCACCCTATGCGATTTGATGCAGGAAGGCCTCAGAATGATCGAACAATGGTGCTTATCAGTGGGGTAAACATCAACCCTATCAAGACCCAATAAGTAATCCCATTTACTCGGAAAAGGAATTTTCCGGCTATGAGATCCCTTTCTCTGAACGGAGACATCATAGAGTGAAAGTCTGAAGTAAAATATCTGGGAGTAACCCTAGTTAGCAAGTTTTCGTGGAATAGACATATTATATTGAGGTTACTGTTAACAAAACAACAAAGGCCTTGATGGCCTGCAGACGTCTGGCTCTCTACCTATCCAAGCGTCTTTCCGGCAGAAATACTTGCAATAGGAAGATATGTGGAAATGAACTGAGTGAAAAACTATCAGAAAAGTGACATGGCGCAACATTCTGACAGTCGGGCTGCAATTAAAGCACTGAGTACCTATCTGGACCTTAGCAAGAATATGACCTTCTCACTGAATTCCTTACAGGGCACTGCCGCCACAGAAAGCACCTCATGAAAATGGTCTAGCAGAAAATGACGAGTGTAGATTCTGTGGGGAGGAGGAGGAAACTGCGGAACACCTGGTGACGGAATGTCTCACCATTGCTAGCCAACGCAGAAAATGCTTTGGACAAGGAATCTGTTGAAATGAGGAAGTCATCCCAGATATTGGAATTCGTTAGAACTCTGGAACTGGAGGGCGAGCTGAAGCTACGTTATGACGAGAACAGCTTTGATGGGGGACACAATAGACCTTAAGGTCGCAGTGCAATGAAATCCCCCTTAAATCAAAACCTAGTGCATTACTCTATTCACTTTGGTAATACCAGCTCTAGTAAGGATTTGTTTGACAGGTATAAATTGATATAATAATTTCACTTTCTGCTATGATCATCTCATAAAACCACAGAAAATATCGATGAGGAATCAATCCACCAAACTTCGGTCGTAATTAATATTCGTGTCTGCTTTCGTGAGGACATATCCATGTACATATGGATTATAATTTGCTTGGAAACAATTTTTGTGTGCAAAAATAAAAGGTCTCATCAAAAATAATAAATAATGAGTACTCCTGACACTTCTCTCAATTTCGAGCCTATTCACGATAAAATCCTATTAAAAAACTATTTCCGCTCAGTATCAACAGAGACATAGTAGAAGAGTAGTAATAGTCACAGTAGAGAGTCATAGTCACGGTAGAACGTGACTTTGGTTCTTGAGACGAGTCAATTTCGGAATTGGTACCTACTTCCTCTGAATGAGAAACTGGGACACTGGGACAGAAGGTAAATCTGGATAGGGCCAAACTTGGCGTTATTCAGATTAATACCTTTGACGTTGACTGCACTAAAATAGCAATCGTCAGCATGGTTTATTGGACACCAAACATGAGGGATTATTTCCCATCCCTTCCAACCGTTCATTGGCGTAAATGTTCCATACATGTCAGGCGCTGGTCTCCTCGAACCGCTCGCACGCGACCTACGACGTGCGGTGACGTTATACGGAAGGCTGTCGGTGTAACTTTTAAATCCCGTCCGCCCTGGCGGTTCAGAGAGACCGTGCTCATGGTTTCCCGAACATATAATTCGAGGCGTCTCCGCGTCGGTCGTCCGTCGCGTTTCGAGGAGACCAGCGCCTTACAAAGAACATGTGGAGCCCACCTTTTATCTTGATCCGCAAGTCTTACACCAAAGCAAGCTAGATAGGTTTTTTTACGAAGTCTGAAACGGGTTTTGTGTAAACTTCTTGAGTGTACCCACCACATACATGGGGGTGATTGACACAACGCCTTCTACTTGAAGCCATTCCACGAAAGCAAAATACACAATAAATCCAAAGTTATTTTTCAGGAAAAACTGTGAAAACCCGTGATAGCGCAGTCTTCCTCTTCTTTTCTTGTTCTTCTTCAACATGTATGTTCTTCTCCAACATGTTAAAAGGTAAACACATAACAAAAATCAAGGCGAGGTGATAACAGGGATTGAGAAAGAAATGTTTTTTGGATATTTTGCTATTTCTCAGGTCAGCTGTGCTGTTTCTTGAGAACTGGAGCTGATGGAGAGAAACGGTTCCAATTTTTGGAATCAGCAGGTGAAAAGAGATCTATTAGCACAATTGCAATTTTTCCGACACCAAATGGAAAAAAAATCTGTTGGTTTTTGTTATGAAGACGAAGTTTCATTTTTAATCAATAAGCGGAAGATGTTTCGTGGTAGATGTGTTAAGGGTACAGCAAACGATTAAGATGATACTAATAACCTGATGTTTTAGCATCATTTAAGATGAGGTCTTGTTCAGTAGAATTAAAGTGTGAAAAAGTTGAACGTAGGGATATGTCATGTTAATATAGAAAAAAGACCACACAGTATATACGAATACATCTCAATAATTATAATAATATGTTGGTTTTGGTCAACTCTTCCAGTTATAATAGTATAATACATATAGCTTCTCCGGAAGAACAGAGACGCAAATGCCGATCAACTTTACAGGAAACTAGTTTTAAGGAATGGATCTTACGGTAGGTACGCTGAATTTACGCGATACGAATTATCTTCATTATGATGGAAGGGACTTTCTATAAATTGAATTTCATCAACTACTTTTTTTCTTACTTTAAACAGTAATCATAATTCATATCTCAAAATTTAGCAGATTTGCACTTATGTCTTTGTTCTTCCGGAGAAGCGATATATTCATTTTTGTGTTATCAATCATCATTTTTCAAAACTAACTAGGCGATTAAAACAAAGAGAGCAAGCCTCAAGGAACCCACAAACGTCGACTTTCCAACCCCAACAATCATTGGATACCCAAACGAGCTGAACAACTGCTAAATAAGATATGAAACACAATCTCGAGAGAATTGGAAAAAATCCTCGGAAATTACTCGACCTAATAAGATTATATGGGCTTTGAATAGGTTTGAATCCTTCGAAACTGCTTGCATTGACGAAACTAGCTATATTTCTGATGAAACTGACAAATCATCTGGTTAATGGTTAAAAGGGGCTACAATAGAACCTGTAGGGGACGTGCGGGGTTTTAGTCTATGGAGCTAACCCTAACTTTTACATGTTACCAAATGTACAACCACATGTAGCCAAATTGTTACCCTTATCTACTTATTTCACCCATTGAGAAAGTGTATAGCTTTATGGGTAGAAGACTGAAAAAATGTATTTTATCCCCACAGACACTAGGAGCACTATATCACAACCTACAGCTGGAATGGGATGAGATACCTCAAAATCTAACTACATTATATCCTGATGGCTGGATGAGTGCAATCATTACTCTCATCTTAATCTGACAAACATACTGAAATTATGTGAAATATTTTTGTATCCTTTTTTATGTCACTATAAGTATAATTTTGGAACAAAAAAAAAGTCCTGGTTTTTGAAAACAGAAAATGTTGAATACAAATTTCAATAATAACCAAAGATTTTCTATTCTCAGTATATTTTAATGAGCAAATGCTAAATTATTACAGGCTGCAAATATTTCTGCATTGTTTGTGCCAAACGAGTTGAATGAGTTTCGTATGTTACTTATACTAAAAAGGTAATTGAAGCATATATTTCAAGGATAAATTTTTGTTGCAGCTGTTTTGAACGACCTAAGAGTCTTCAAATGAAAGAAAGAAAAGCACATATTTCAACAAGTAACAACAATAATTAGTGCTGATGAATTTTTACGCACATGGAAATATTTTCAGAGAGCATTTAAACTTAGAATTAACATATCTAAAATAAAATTATTAAAAATCTAGCTTCAACATTCTTACTGAACCAAACAAGATATTCTAGATCTATTTGATGATCTTTCTTATCACAGCTTCAACATAAACAAACCTTCTCGACAAATTCTCAACATAAAAGAGGACCTGGAATGGTGGAATGTCATCATCAATTACAGATAAATACACAAATAGTTCAAACCCCGCCTTCTTGGAGTGGAATTGCATGTCAGCATTTACATTTTTCTCTACAACAGGCACAACAAGCAATACTTTCCTAGGAACAAACATGCAGTATTTTTTTTTCGAAATATCGACTAATAGAACATCAATTCATCAAAATACGCCCAAGGATGTCGTTTTTTCGTAAAAGAGCATATAGGCCACACTTTGTAGTACTTCATCCACAGTCACTTCCCTAATTTCAACATCTGATGTGTAATACCATCTGAAATAAAATTATTTCAGTTTAGAAACCATCAGGTATTATTATATAATTTTCAAGGGTTGGTTGTATAAACACTTTGGTCAGTAGTTCACAGTTGACACGATTTAAAATCAAGTGAAAGTCTAATTTAGGATTCGATAAAATGATCAATGCTTGGATGTATTGAATTGGTTATAAGTCAATAGATCCGATTGCTTATAACTTGTATTGTCTAATAAATCTTCTTCTTATTACAAATTTAATAAACATGAGTTTAACGAAGAGATAACTGATCAGAATTTTTGTATCTTTTTGATGCTATGGATCCTAAGATATGTCATACATATCCTGATTCAAAGAAGCTTATTCAGCTTTGTGTTCGCTTGTTTCTATGAATAAATGCTATATCATTCTGCCAAAATGTATGTAATTTTCGAATTTGGACGGAATTCCTGGTCAAATTAAATTCCGTTCATTCGTAAAAACGATAACTTCCGAAAGAAAAGGCCTAGACTTTTAAAATTTTCTTCAAATAATAAAGGTTGACAAATTTTGTTCTTCGCCTAATATTTGGTTCGATGTTCGATAATCTAATCACAGTGTCACCGCATGTCAAATGAAAATGGTCATAAATTATACAGGTGTCCCAGAAGTCGACGTCAAGCCGGAAATGGGCTGAGTCATAATAGTCAGCAGAAATGATTAAAAAAATCTAAGTCTTTTAATTTTCAAATTATATTGCATTTATTTTATAACTTCAACTGACTCAAAATTGTACAACATCTGTTGGGCGAATGACTCCAAAAGTTAGCGCTTCTAATGAGGATTCTAAAACTCACTTCATTATTTCTTAGATTGGGCAAAAAAAAGGTTTTTTTTTGAGAAACTCAGTTTCGACAATTCCTTTCAACTTACTAGAAATGATTCTAGTGCAACCTGTCATATTAGACCATAACTTTAAGATAATTTTGTGGTCGAATGAATCGACATTCAAAAAATTACGAAAAGCACTGCCGTGAAGGCAGGAGCTTTTGAGCGCTCGTACATCCACCTTGTAGGTAGATTCGCATTTTCCAGTTTTGGAAATCAATTGAAGGAATTTTTGACAGCTCTCAAATAAAATTTTAAACTTAGGCGAAACTCCCGACTTCATATTCGCGATCCAAACCCACCCTGAAAATTTCAAGTTCCTAGGCCTCTCCGTGCAAAAGTTACAATATTCTATGGTTTCTATGGTTCTGGTTATGCGATCTGGACAAAATATTGCTTCAATACATTATTCTCGATGAAAATACAAAATTTCATCTCGATCGAATCCGTAGTTCCGAATTTATCGAGAAAACGAAATTTCAAACGACCGTATTTACGGAACTCCTTGTATAATGTTGCTCATAGATGAACGTGATCACGACATTCGAGATCCACACCTATCCTGAAAATTTCAAGTCCCTAGGCGTTTCCATTCAAAAGTTACAATTTTCTATGGTTTCTATGGTTCTGGTCATGCGATCTGGACGAAATTTCACACGTAGCTTGAACACCTCATTTTCCATTTGAGTGCAAATTTTCATCTCGATCAAATCTGTAGTTTTCAAGTAATCAGGACAACAAAATTTCAAACGGCCATATTTACGGAACCCCTGGTGGAATTCTGCCCATTAACGAACTTAACCGAGGCATTTGGGATCTGAACCTACACTGAAAATTTCAAGTCTCTAGGTTGATCCGTTCGAGAGTTATCGTGCTGACGGACGGACGGCCGGACGGCCGGACGGACGGACGGACGGACGGACGGACGGACGGACAGACTCGAATTTTCCGACGGATTCGTCATCAGTGAGTCGAACATAGTCGATTGAGACCATTTTCGGCTCAAAATTCGAAAAATACAGACATCGTGACGAAATGATATAGCCCTCGTGTAAGTAGTACGAGCGCTCAAAAAAGATGGTAACATGAACCTAAGAGTCATATGACCTTTTGGGTTGCCAGAGGTCTCAAATGCTGAAATTAATTAAGATTTTCCACAAAACCCTTCACCAAATTTACTTGAAGACATGCCACTAGCTATTTTCAGAGACGGCTGTCCCTCGCACCATGCCCTCTCAGTTAGAGAATATCTCAATGAAGAATATCCGGGCAGATGGATAGGGCCATCTGGTACAATCTGCCAGCTCGCTCACCTGATTTAAATCCCTTAATTTTTTTTACTGGGGAGCAGTGAAAGAAAATTTTTATTTTAAGCCAATTGAAAATGTAGCTGAGCTAAGGGAGAGAATTACGGAAGCAGTTGAATTCGTCAATTATGGAATATTCGCCCGTCTGATATCCCGATCTTTTTTAAGGAGATTTTGTGCATGTATTTCGGCTGACGGAGGGCAGTTTGGAAATATTTTGTGAATTAATTGAATCTTACCATGAAAAGAAACTGAATTTCTTCAAGAAATAATGTTGTAAGTGTTATACTATTTTAGAATTTCGTGTGCCAATACCAAAAAGTGGCGTCTTTATATCTTTTTGAGCGCTCGTACAACTTACAAGTGGGCTATATCATTTCGTCACGATGTCTGTATTTTTCGAATTTTGAGCTGAAAATGGTCTCAAACGATAGAGTTCAACTCACTGATGACGAATCCGTCGGAAAATTTGAGTCTGTCCGTCCGGCCGTCCGTAAGCACGATAACTCTCGAACGGATCAACCTAGAGACTTGAAATTTTCAGTGTAGGTTCAGATCCCAAATGCCTCGGTTAAGTTCGTTAATGGGCAGAATTCCACAAGGGGTTCAAAATTTTGTTCTCCTGATTACTTTGAAACGACAGATTCGATCAAGATGAAACTTTGCACTCAAATGGAGAATGAGGTGTTCAAGCTACATGTGAAATTTTGTCCAGATCGCATCACCAGAACCATAGAAACCATAGAAAATTGTAACTTTTGAACGGAAACGCCTAGGGACTTGAAATTTGCAGGATAGGTGTGGATCTCGATTGTCGTGATTACTTTTATCTATGAGCAAAATTATACTAGGGGTTCCGTAAATATGGTCGTTTGAAATTTGGTTTTCTTGATAATTTCAAAACTACAGATTCGATCGTGACGAAATTTTGTATACTAATGAAGAATGATATATTCAAGCTACACTTCTCCAGATCACATGACCAGAACCATAGAAACCATAGAAAATCATAACTTCCGAAGGGAAAGGCCTAGGAAATGTCGCGTTCACGTTTATCAATGAGCAGAATTATACTAGGGGTTCCGTAAATACGGTCGTTTGAAATTTTGGTTTCAAGATAATTTCGAAACTACGGATTCGATCGAGATAAAATTTCATATTTTAATCGAGAATGTTATATTAAAGCAATATTTTGTCCAGATCGCATGACCAGAACCATAGAAACCATAGAAAATTTTAACTTTTGAACGGAAAGGCCTAGGAACTTGAAATTTTCAGGGTGGGTTTGAATCGCGAATTTCACGGTCACGTTCATCAATGAGCAAAATTAGACTAGGGGTTCCGTAAATATGGCCGTTCAAAATATTCTGTTCCTGATAATTTCGAAACTACCGATTTGATTAGAATGAAATTTTGCACCTAGCTGAGGAATAATGTATTCAAACTACGTGCGAAATTTTGTCCAGATCGCATCACCAAGACCATAGATACCGTAGAAAATTCTAGCGAATTATCGAAACAAAATTGATCAGCTGAAGCACTGACATGAAGTCTGGAGTTTCGCCTAAGTTTCAGAATTTTTTTGACAGCTGTCGAAAATTCCCTCAATTGATTTCTAAAACTGGAAAATGCGAATCTACCTACCAGGTGCATGTACGAGCGCTCAAAAGCTCCTGCCTTCACGGCAGTGCTTTTCGTAATTTTTTTTTTATTTGAAACGGGCTTTCGAGACGATTGATAGAGGAATATCAATTCGAAAGTTACAACAACTTGGAGTTGGTGGTGTGGCGTATGACTGGTTTGATAACTATTTGAGAAATCGAAAGCAAAAAGTTCGTTTCAATGGTGAGGTGTCTGAGTAGCTTGATATAATATATGTTGTTCCTCAGGGCAGTGTGCTGGGGCCTCTTTTGTTCTTGTTGTATGTGAATGATATCGATCTGTTTGTGGAATGTGATCTGATGAACCTTTTTGCGGATGATACGTTGATTGCTTTTTCAGATTATAGTTTAGATGATGCAGTTAAGAGAATGAATATTGCGTTGGAACAATTTAGAAAATATCTCGAGTTGAATAGGCTCAAATTGAATACATACTAGTAAAACTAAAGCCATGATATTCGACACTAGTAAATCAAAGTATGATCTCATTGACATTGATAGTGTAAATCTGATAATAAATGGGGAGAGACTGGATGTAGTTGAGTCAGTAAAATATTTGGGTTTTTATCTTGATAATACTATGTCTTTTGGAGAGCACTTCGATTTTGTTCATGGTAAGATCTCAAAAAAGCTGGGTTTCTTTACAAGATTGGCGGCTGATTTGACCCCTTCATCAAGAATTTTGGTTTACAATACTATAATTCAGCCACATTTTGATTATTGTTCGACAATCATGTTTTTGTTTAACGATGGCAAACTAGGACAACTACAAAGACTCCAAACTAGGGGAATGCGTATCATTCTAAGAGTAGACAGGCGTACACCCATTCTGTCAATGTTGGATGCTCTTCAATGGCTTTCGGTGAGGCAGAGATTATACTATTCCACAATGATTTTAGTGAATAAGATTTTGAGTGGGTCTGCCCCGTTTTTTGGGCGTTTGTTGATTTTCCCGAAAACATGCACGGGTACCGGACTGGGACTGCTGGCAATTTTTACCTAAGTAGAGTGAATTATAGTAGAAGCATGAGATCCTCAATATATAAAGGTTTTCAAGAGTACAATGCTTTACCAACCAATGTTAAGGAATGTTCTAGTTCAAGAGAGTTTAAATGTGAAATTAGAAAGTATGCTAGGATTAAGAAATGAAGGTTTCAGTGGAATGTGTGTATTTGTTAATTCATATATTCATTTATTGTTAGAGCGTGTTAGCAGTTCATGAAATATTACTCTTTATTTATATTTGTTTTTATATTAGGCTTTTTCTAATTGAATAAATTTATTATTATTATTATTATATTATCTATCTCACTCACACTGTCGTAAGGACTCACCATATCTCATTCAAACCAGAATCTTAAAGTTATGGTCTTATGGTTTTATGTGAGTTAAAAGAAATTGTTCGAAACTGAGTTTCTCCGAGAAATCCTTTTTTTGCCCAATCTAAAGAATAATGTAGTAAATAATATACCATTTTGCAATCCTTATTAAAAGCGTCAACTGATGTAGTACAATTTTTTTTCAGTAGTCAGTCGAAGTTGGGCGAAATATGAATTGCAAATACATACTTGGTTTGGCAAAAAGTGACATTATCTTCCAAGCTGGAGCAGTTGGCTTAGAATCAAAGGCTACAGAAGCACCATTCAGGATAACATAGGAAAAATAAAATTGGAAAAAAGTAATGATTTGTAGCAAGAGGAGTTCAAAAATCACCACCATGAGTTTGATAAGTTTTTGGGTTCACTACCTGGATGGGGCACCGCTCTGGCGAAGAATTCGAACAAGCGCACAAAAGCTCCAAAATTCAAGTCAGTTATTTTCAAATTTGTTTTGGAGTATAGCCTACATTGCAATTTTTTCATAGAACATTTCATAAAAAGTTAAATTCCAAGATTATTTTCAATACAATAGATTTCAGGAAATGTTTTATTGAAAAGTGAAAAGTGGGATAAATGTCGCCCAACAGAGAAATATATATTACAATAAGTATACCATACAGTAATAATAAAATAGCTTTGCGGAAACACTGATCATGATCCTGATCCTGATGCAATGCGGTTCAGTATCAGCTATTTTCAGTCAAATGTCAACCTCAATTACTGGATAAGTTGCTTTTTTTGTGAACATTCTACGAATATTATAGCCCAAATTTAGGGATGGTGAGCGCGACCATTGAAGATTGGCCTAATCAGATTGCTTTGATCATTTAATAGACTATTTTGACAGATGTCAGGTTACTTTCTGAACGATCAAATCAGTGATAGGGTGAACGTTCAATGTTTTCAATGTTTATATCCCGACTCTCCTAGGTCTCTGCAAGACCCCTTCAAAAGCTCAGAGCTTGTACGATTTAGGAGACTCGGTTGTCTTCTGTGTTAAAAGGGTTAAACTAATCACTGTTCTTGTGAAGCCTAGATAGATTATTTATATCTATTATATGTCTGTGCACGTAGAACTTTGATCAATCACTTTGGTTATGTCGAAGATTTTTGTTCAGGTTGCCTGTCACAAATCATATACGAATTCTTGAAGAGGGCTGAACGTAGTTCACACAAAGATGTAAACAACTGGCCCCAAGTTTCAATGAAGTGGTTATTCTGAGTAGTTTTGACTAATACAAAATCGTTATAATAGATTATAATATTAATAATTGAAATACTGACTTTGTGTTGTGATATCCTCTTCTGTAAGTAATAAAATGTCCGCTGAAAGCATCCCCTGTGTGTACCACAACTGCTGCCAACTGATAAACATTTTTGAACTCGTTCATGTCACTGAGTGAGCCTGCCCCCCACGACATTGGCACACTACTGGAAAGGGGGCTTCCCCCTTCGCTCGTGCTTGTATAAACCTAAATTGCAATGGAAAATCATTAGTTTCAGATTATTCAGAAAAAAATTGAAAATAAGTGATGAAAAATTAATTTTCATTTTTTCATGTCTGAAATGATCTTTGTGTTTTATATCATGGAATATAACCAATTCTTCAGCTGCAAGGAGCCTCAAGAGACTCAAAATGATAAATTCTTTACTGTAATTCTGCCGCTGAAATGAAGAATTCACAAATTGAAATACAGTGAAAGTCGCATATTGCGACGTCGCCTAAAACGACCGACCGCATTTAACGACGCTTTTTCAGAGATTAGGCTACATGTAAAAATTGTCCGGATATAACGACGTCGGCAATAGCGACGAAGTCGTTTTTAACGTCCGTAGTATAACGATTTTTCAGTGTCTATGATCGGTTATAACGACGTATTCCATTGTCGGGCCGTAGGGGCGGCGATATTTGGACCTACAAAATTTCAGCATGGTTTTTTTTTTAAGTCTGATCAAATCCAAACCAGGCGATGGCTCACGATGAGACATTGTCGAGCCATAGGCCATTGTCGGGCGATATTCGGACTCAGAAAATGTCAGCAAATACTCTCTGAAGGAATACAAAAAAAAATCTACCCCCACTAGGAATATTTTTTTTTCAAAATAACGATTTCTTGCACATTACGTTGCGTTTCTGTGTAACATGCTCACAAATGAATCAAATCAATCAGTTTCTTCATGGTGAAATAAGTTATGAAAATGTATTGTACCATTTTGAAATTTACATGAAAGGCGCATATTTTTGAGCGCTCGTACAACTTACACCAGGGCTATATCATTTCGTCACGATGTCTGTATTTTTCGAATTTTGAGCCGAAAATGGTCTCAATCGACTATGTTCGACTCACTGATGACGAATCCGTCGGAAAATTTGAGTCTGTCCGTCCGTCCGTCCGTAAGCACGATAACTCTCGAACGGATCAACCTAGAGACTTGAAATTTTCGGTGTAGGTTCAGATCACAAATGCCTCGGTTAAGTACGTTAATGGGCAGAATTCCACCAGGGGTTCCGTAAATATGGCCGTTCAAAATTTTGTTCTCCTGATTACTTTGAAACGACAGATTCGATCAAGATGAAACTTTGCACTCAAATGGAGAATGAGGTGTTCAAGCTACATTAGAAATTTTTTCCAGATCGCATGAGCAGAACCATAGAAACCATAGAAAATTGTAACTTTTGAACGGAAACGCCTAGGGACTTGAAATTTGCAGGATAGGTGTGGATCTCAATTGTCGTGATTACTTTTATCTATGAGCAAAATTATACTAGGGGTTCCGTAAATATGGTCGTTTGAAATTTGGTTTTCTTGATCATTTCAAAACTACAGATTCGATCGTGACGAAATTTTGTATACTAATGAAGAATGATATATTCAAGCTACACTTCTCCAGATCACATGACCAGAACCATAGAAACCATAGAGAATCATAACTTTCGAACGGAAAGGCCTAGGGACTTGAAATTTTCAGGATAAGTGTGGATCTGAAATGTCGCGTTCACGTTTATCAATGAGCAGAATTATACTAGGGGTTCCGTAAATACGGTCATTTGAAATTTTGGTTTCAAGATAATTTCGAAACTACGGATTCGATCGAGATAAAATTTCATATTTCAATCGAGAATGTTATATTAAAGCAATATTTTGTCCAGATCGCATGACCAGAACCATAGAAACCATAGAAAATTGTAACTTTTGAACGGAAAGACCTAGGAACTTGAAATTTTTAGGGTGGGTTTTGATCGCGAATTTCACGGTCACGTTCATCAATGAGCAAAATTAGAATAGGGGTTCCGTAAATATGGCCGATCAAAATATTCTGTTCCTGATAATTTCGAAACTACCGATTTGATTGAAATGAAATTTTGCACCTAGCTGAGGAATAATGTATTCAAACTACGTGCGAAATTTTGTCCAAATCGCATCACCAAGACCATAGAAACCGTAGAAAATTCTAGCGAATTATCGAAAAATATTCATTCACATTTTATGATGAAATTTGAACTTGGATATTTTTTTTCAAAAAAGTTACAACAGATATTTATACGGTTCTCAGCATATCTATTGGTATTTCAATGAAGAATATTTCACCATGAAGAAACTAATGGATTTGATCCACTTGTGAGCGTGATACACAGAAACGCAACGTGATGTGCAAAAAATCATTATTTTGAGAAAATAAAATATATAGTGGGGGTAGATTTTTTTTGTATTTTTTCAGAAAGTCCAATAGCTCTTCTATACAGTGTTACAGGATTATCCATTCATTCTGGGACCCCCTGTATGTATGTTTATGTATATATTCCATGTTATTGTTCTTATTTTTTGTTCCTGATGTTAAAATTTTACTAAAATATCTTTTGCATTCTTAAGAATCTTAAATGATGATAAATATACATAACCGTTCATAATATGTATTTTTTATTTTCCTTCTGTCGGACATTACGACGGGTATAAGGACGAAATTCTACGGTCCCTTTACCGTCGCTGTAAAAGACTTTCACTGTATTTGAGAAATTCATACTTCAATAATGAAATACTCATGCATATGGAAGCTCGAATAATTTTGTTTATTAATATTCATGAACAAATTCATGAAAACTGATTCGAAAACCTGTTGTGCTGCAATCATGATTGAACTCACTGAATTAGTCAGCCTTCGTTGATATTGGGAATGTATAAAAGTATAAGCAGCCAGTGATAGCCTCATAGGAAACTGCACATAGTCCTGTCTCTTAGATATACCACTTGAAGACCAAACATTTCGAGAAATATGAATGCATAAACACACTGGCAACTGAAAAAAAAACGTGTCATTATTTTCAAGTTGAAACGACGTATCTCAAATATGTTTTACATAAAAGAAAATAATATGGAAGAAACTACATCCCACCTTTCCAAAATTGAGTATTTTGATTTGCTTTGACAATATAGGCCTACTTGGATCCCTGTCCATGTTACAACCTTCACACATCACATCTGCTATTACTTCAGGCGTTACAAAATTGGTAAGAAGCTGATGTAATTTATGCCTTCCCCAACCCAAATCACCAGACCCAGATGGCAGAGCAAGGGATAAACTCTCGAATTTATCATAACGCACACTTGACTGCAACATAAAAACATTTAAATTATATAATTCAAAAAGGTTGTAGCAAACTTCGAGATGTCTGTGGATATATAAATTATAATATTCCTTTCAAACAGGAATATGATATGACATGTCAGTTGCAGCAAGATAAAGTTTGCTAAAAACTGCATTAATTCAAAGAGCATTCGTTAAAAATATTAATCAATGTTTATACTATTAATGGAAATGTACCTAAACCTTATTGTGGCATTGAACAGGCATATAAGCTTGTAGACAAAGCACGCATCAGCATACTCACTTTGAAACCACATTCTGTGCACCTCAATTGACTAGTCAATGTGCCAGTGAAGGGATGAGTGACAGGTTGAGGAGGAGGTCCAGACATTTGAATAGCTCTGCATGACCTTGAAATCCACCTGTTTCTTCTAATCGCACCACCTCGCCAGTGAAGACTGCTAGGCCTACATAGTTCATTCAAGGACATAACACTTCCTAATGTGTTGTAGTCCTGTTGATCATCTGATACTTCGTAATCTTCGAAATCTCCATATTCATTCATACCCAAGGCATCAGACAGGCAGCCAATCTTAAACGAAGTAATTGATATCAGAAAATGATAGATCACTAATTTCTGTAGAAAATACCACAAGTTGCAGAACAATAAAAAAAGTTTTTCCAAGAAAAAATTCGAAAGGAATAATCCTGTTTGAACACTGCGGAAATCGCGCCTTGATGTGACGTAACAAGTGCTGACTAATCACCACTAAATAAACCGATGACTTGACAGAACGTTGTCGCTGTTTAGTTGATTAGCCAATCAGAACCAGAGTACTCATAAAGTCACCAGAACCCGCCATAATGCTGTTGTTCAAATTTCTCATTGAATTTGAGGGTTTTAAAGCAGTGTTTATTCGAATATTACATAATGTCTTCTAGAAAAAACTATGCCTACATAATATTCGGTCACTATATTTCAATTACAAGCACATTTGAATTGCGATTGTGATCACCCCTGAAGAAGAGAAATTTTTGGTTGTGAAAACTCAATTGATTTGAATATATTGTCATGGAAATCCAAGAATGAAAAATAAATTCAAAATATATCACCAAACAAAATTCGATGAATGATTAAAATATGAATTTTCTTTTTTAAGAGGGCTCAGATTATTTAAAGTGTTACCATAGAAATTGTTGTTAAATTATTAGAATGAAGGAAGCTGATTTTTGACGGGAGAAAAATGTCATGATAGAAATAATTTGTTTGAATAGTATTATTAAAATTGAGATTTGAAAACGAAAGATTATTGAAGATTTATGCAGCCTGAAATCATTAAGGAGATACCGGAATCAAACTGCAGTATACTCATTGCCGACTTCATAGTTCAGAAGAAAACTGTGGAATAAAACTGTCCCAACTGCTCATTCCAGAAATATTAGCGAAATCTGAGGCAATACATCTTATAAAATCAATCACCAAATTCCAAGACATTCTCTACGAAACGGAGGAGAAATATGAAGCTTGCATTTTGATGAACTATATTTAGAGTAAGCTGTTCACTGTGAGTTTTTAAGTTTTTAATTTAGATCTTGTTCAAAAGGAGTAATAATTTAGAATTTATAAAATTATTAGAATTAGTTTATTGAATTTAAATAATAAGTTGTTGTAAACAAAAATTATTTTATTTGTGCACCTTGAGAACCCTCTCAAAAAGAGTCCCGGGAAAAATAGAAGAAAAATTGAAAAAGAAAATTATAAGAATATTGTTAGTGGTTCTGTCACAGAATTTAATATTATTAATATCAAAAAATTGAACCATAACAATATAGACCTGTAATATTGACAAAAAAAAATAAAATCATTCCAAAGGCATTCCTAAAAACATGTGATACAGGAGAATAAAAGGAAATTATCACTATCCCCTAATAGCAACGACGCCACTGCTTCTAACGGTGTAACGATCGTATGGCATACACTCGAAAAAGTCTCATCTTATCGAACTTTGAATGTGGAATAGAATGAGTAATCTTCGTTTATTTTCAATAAAATGTATTTCAGTCACGAATGTCTTCAAATAAAACATTTTCAAATTATCAATGAAGTGAGCCACATATTTGAAAGGCGTATTCAATTAATCGATAATTTTCATACCGTGATGAATTGGCATTGACAGATGTCATGAATGCCAGATTACCACTTCACCTAGAGTTAATTTCATTCCACTGATAAGATAAAATACTGAGTCAAACATAAATCAACAATGATCTCGAATGTTTTCTCACAAAAAACAAGGACCTCCGAAGCAAAAATCCTCAGTAATTCGTATAACCACTCGCAAACAAGGTTTTTAAGTTTCATGTCACTGCCTGAGAATTCGATCGTGACAGTTGCTGACAGTAAATTCGACATTATTTGTAATTCCTTCGACCTGTGTTCCAATTAGATTTTTATAGCTCTACCTATAAATTAAAAGTGTTGAATGGACTTGAAAATCAACTATCGGATGTTAGACTTGCAGTGGTTAATAAAACATTGTTGTTATCGGAGCCAATAAGGCCCTACGGGCAGTGGGGCGCTTGCCCCCTGCGCCCCTAGGAAATACTGGCAGCAATGGTAAAATCCTCTCGAAACTAAACAGATAAACAGTTGGACAATGCTACTCAAGACTTTTACCTTAAGAATATTCCTTCAAGTTATGTGTTTTTAATTATTGACTAAGTGAAAGTGACTTTTTCTAATCGGTTTGTTTTCGGGCAACAAATTGTGATTTCCGCGTTTTTGCTGCGAGGGTAAGACATTTGTGTCAGAACAAACATTTTAGTGCCTCCCAAAAACTCGTTAATTTTATTGTAGTGAAGAAGAACTCGATTATTAGTGATGTTGATGTATACCAAATTAACTTGCATTTACAATTCGCTTTAAGTAGATACTAGCAATTAGAAATGAATTGAAAGAACTTTTTCGTGTCCAGTTTAATCCAAAAACGTAATCATGTGGAATATGATGTGTGACGTCATGCCTACCATCTCAGAAGATAGCATCAGCCAGAGAAGCTCACAGTTCTCTGGTGAAGATGCTAATTTTGAACAACTTATGGTATCGATGCTGGACGAAAGAGATAAATTGATGGATAGTCTTAGAGAAACACAAGAAAGACTAGGCGACACAGAAATGAAATTAGTTGATGTAGAGAAAGAACGAGATTCATTGCAGCGACAAATAGCAGCTAATTTACCTCAAGAATTTGCCACTCTTACCAAGGAACTGAATTTGTCTCGAGAACAGTTACTAGAAAGGGAAGAAGAAATAACCGAGTTGAAAGCTGAACGCAATAATACCAGACTGCTGTTAGAACACCTGGAATGTTTGGTTTCTAGACACGAAAGATCTCTTCGGATGACTGTTGTTAAGAGACAAGCTGCAGCACAATCGGGTGTGTCAAGCGAAGTTGAAGTCCTGAAGGCACTAAAGAGTTTATTTGAGCATCACAAAGCACTGGATGAAAAAGTTAGAGAAAGACTTAGGATAGCTTTAGAGAGAAATTTAGCATTAGAAGAAGAATTAGCCCAAACCAAAGAAGAATTGCAGCAATGCAAACAAGAGGGAAATTCCTCAACTGTACCTGCTATAGAAGATAGACCCAAAGAAAATGGAGAAGTTGAACATGTTGAATCACATTCAAGTAATAGTAATAATAAGATCATCATCACAAAATCACGTGCATCTAACGGTGGTGCAGAAACCGATGCAGAAAGTGCTGCCAGAATAGCCGACCTTCAGGCTGCATTAGAACAACAATCAAACGAAATGACAAATTGGCAAAGAAGAGTTGCTGAAATGCAAAATCGTATAGCTGATCTTGAAGAAAATTTGTCAAAAGCACAAAAAGAACTATTAAAATCCCAAGATGCCAATGTTAAGTTACAAAGAGATCTTCGGGAGAACGTAGCACAAAAAGAGGATCAAGAAGAAAGAATAACCACTTTGGAAAAACGTTATCTTAACGCCCAGAGGGAATCAACATCTCTCCATGACCTAAATGAGAAACTGGAGCAAGAACTGCAACACAAGGAGGCCCAATTGAAACTGCAAGAAGAAAAGATATCTGCAATCCAAGAAAAGTTAGAGTTAGCAGAACAGAAAATATCACAGTATCCCAAATTGCCAGAAATGGAGGAACAACTAAAGCAACGTTTGGAAGTTCTTTCTCAGACTCAAGAAAGACATGGTTCGGCTGAAGATAGAATTCAGCGTTTAGAAGCCAACTTGGAAGAGAAAAATGCCGAATTGGTGCGTCTGAACCAGAGACTGAAGATGAACGAAGAGCACAATTCAAGACTTTCTGCCACTGTTGATAAGTTGTTGTCAGAATCCAATGACAGATTACAAGATCATCTGAAGGAACGTATGCACGCTCTACAAGAGAAGAACAGTTTAACACAGGAATTGGATAAAACTAGAAAATTAATGGAAGAGTTGGAATGTCAGAAAACTGATATAATGAAGGATTTAGCAAAATCTAGATTGGAAATAGATAATGTTAAGAGACAGATGTTGCAGCAAGAAATAGCTTATAACATTCAACAAACTGATGCACTAACACGTTCTTTGTCCCCTGATATGGGAGATCCTAACACATTTACCAGAAGCACCAGTCATTCCAGTTTCGATTCTCGTTCATTGCCTAGAAGATCCAATAAGACTATAACTCCTGTAGATGAAGAAACTAAGATGCAATTTGGTCCTAGGTCAATGACTGAACACGAATGGGAAAAGCTTCAACAGGCTCATGTACTCGCAAACGTGCAGCAGGCTTTTGATGTGTCCAGTGATGCTGAAGGAGACGACGATAGTCTTTTCAGCACTGCTGATATGTTATCACCATCCGGCCACACAGATGCCCAAACTCTTGCCATGATGCTTCAAGAACAGCTGGACGCCATAAATAACGAGATAAGATTGATACAAGAAGAAAAGGAGAACACAGAAGCAAGAGCAGAAGAATTAGAATCCAGAGTAGGGAGTATGGAGCACATGAATTTGTTAAGCAGGGGTAGAAGTGTGGATCGACAGAGTCCACCACTCAGTGGAAGATCCACACCAAAATCCCATCATTCCCCTCAGAGAGATTATCTCCATAAATATCATACTTTAGACTTGGCACCCCTTCCATCGGATATGTCCAGAGAAGATATGCATATGGGTGACAGCAGCAGTGGAGGGGGAACATCTCCACTAACTGCAAGATCGATGAAATTGGAACGGGTAGCTCAAGCACTTGCACACAGCCAAGAAGAACTGAGGAGTGTGTTCAGACAAGGTCTACAACAAACACCTCCGTCGCCTCTGTCTTCTCATCATAGCAGTCAGGAAAGTCTACACAAGAACGCAGTTGTAGGTATGCCTCGAGATGTTTCAGCTGCTGCAGTGGCGGCTGCTCAAAAGAAGAAAGGCCTTAAGTCGTCCCTAGGAAGATTTTTCAGTAAGAGAGAAAAAGCGAAAGGAAGAGAAGTTATTGGTAACGAAAATATGGTAGCTCTCGGTCAAACTTCAGCTGGCATGCCTGATGGTGAAATCAATGATCTTATGGGTATGATTGGTAAATTGGGACAAGTGGCAGATTTTGACAGAAGGCAAAAGAAGAAAGAACGTGATTATAGGCACGAATTGCTGGCTGAAGCGATGAAGGCTGGAACTCCTTTCGCTTTATGGAATGGACCAACTATAGTAGCTTGGTTAGAACTTTGGGTAGGAATGCCTGCTTGGTATGTGGCAGCTTGCAGAGCTAATGTAAAATCTGGAGCAATCATGAGCGCTTTGAGCGACACTGAAATTCAGAGAGAAATAGGTATAAGCAATCCACTTCATAGACTGAAACTAAGGTTAGCTATACAGGAGATGGTATCGCTCACTTCTCCTTCAGCTCCGAAAACCTCCCGTACAACATTGGCATTTGGTGACATGAACCATGAATGGATAGGAAACTGTTGGTTGCCTGGATTAGGTCTTCCTCAATACCGTACCACATTCATGGAGTGTCTGGTGGACGCCAGAATGTTGGACCACCTCACCAAAAAAGACTTGAGGGGTCAGCTCAAAATGGTTGATAGTTTTCATCGAACTAGTCTACAATATGGCATATCATGCCTCAAGAGGTTAAACTACGATCGCAAGGCTTTAGAAGAAAGAAGAAAAAATTGTGAGAATACTTTATCAGATGTTTTAGTGTGGACAAATGATCGATTGATCAAATGGGTGGTTAGCATTGGCTTGAAAGAATATGGTAATAATTTAGTGGAATCAGGAGTTCATGGAGCTCTTATCGCTTTAGATGAAAGTTTCGATGCAAACAGTATGGCGCTCTCTCTGCAAATCCCTACCCAGAACCTTCAGTCCAGGCAAACATTAGAATATGAATTCAATAATTTACTTCAAACTGCTACTGAACGACGCTTAGAAGGAATGGCGCAGTCCTGATTTCGAGTTGTCTCCCGCTAAAGAAGACGAAAGACCATGTAGTGTTCTGCTGCGTTCATTCTTATGCAGCCTGTGCTACCTCTCCTTTGTCGACATAGGATATATGTTATGTTGTATGTAATAACATATATATATATAAATATATATATACATAATATAAATATTACACGTCGTTTGTAAAAAAATTAAACTATGTATTAATGGCAAAAAGTGTTGTTATTTGTTTGATTAAAGTGAGGGAAATTTGAGTTATTTGAAAATTCAAAAAAAAAAGAAGATCACAGAGTTTTCCAATTCACCAAGTATCAATGAACAGAAAATATTATAGTTTCATTTTATGAAAAAAAAAAATAATTATTTTATAAAATGTCATGTATATTGATAAAACATTCCTATTGGGGAGTTGAGTCTTCCTATTAGGATGTGCTATGGTTTAGATTTAGAAGAATCAAAGCAAGACTATTGAAGAAATTTAAAATGGTAATGATATTTTATCAGAATTGAATATTATTATGCTTTTACAAAGTTTAATAGCGTGGAACAATCTAAAAGAGAGTTCATATTCACATTTTGAAATATAAAATTGCAGATTGTTATTTTTGTTAGTGAAAAGTCCAATTATTGTGTTTGAAATAAAATAATTTTGGCCTCAAAAGAGTAATTGACAAATAGGTTGAGCATGTAACTATTAATTCGCTAGAATTAACAGAAAATTGAGTTAATTTTCTCAAAACCCAGTTGAATCTGACATCCCCTTTTCAGGTGTCATCTCAATTCCTAGATCCAACACCCGAAGAAACATCAGAAATCATATTTATATCAGCTTAAATATACTTTAAGATCAAGTAAGTAGTTGAGTGTAGAAAACTCTGAATAAAGAAATTAAAAATCCAAGAAGAGAAATTGTGATGCAAAATAAATTGAAAAATCGAGACTTAATCCATTGTTTTACCTCCTTGTTTTATCCAGACAAAAAGGTGGCAGTACAAGTTCGAGATTAAAGCCTTGAAATAGTTCACTTCGTTTTCAAGAATACTTGAGTATGAGTTACTGGTTAAGGTCAATAAAAAAATTGGAGAGAATACCAGAGCATTCGCCAGAAACAGTAGTCATTTTCTAAAAAATATCAACAGAATTAACTAGAGAATATGGGTTTGATAGTCAATGATTATTTTGATTCGCTCTTCAAACTTTATCATCATCTAGCCTTCAACTACTAAAAACAAACACCTCATTCATCTTGTAGTTTTCATGTATCAGTTTCTCACCAAGATCAATAAAATTTTCATTGATCTAGGGTATTTCATAACTTTTTTAAAAGTCTAAAGTATGGTAATTAAGTACATACATAAAACATAAAGAGATTCCAGAATATCATCCAGCTAAATGTTTAGCACATCTCAACAAATTTCACCCTATATATTCCTTTGAAGTATTTTTTCAACCTGAAATTCAGAATAACATTCATGTAATGTTAAGCGAGTCAGATCATTGACCACATTCATCAGCAAGTGTCTAAAATCCCCCATTCTGTAAGTGTTACATAAACTCCATCAGTCTAAATTCATGGAAAATTACCTACCTTCCTAGTCTTTTTATTTGTTTCTTCGTCAAGAGTAGTCAACAAAACATTCAAGAGCTCATGAGCATCTTGTTCCCCAGCTGGAATAACCCAACCTAGTCTCTTGAGTGCATTTATAACAGCTACAGGAGCTGCAGTCTCTTTAATTGCTCTATTAGTGCCATTTACAACTAAAAGTCAAATTAACGTTAGTAAAACAGAAACTGATAGTCATAAATGTAATTACCAGATAAAACAGTAGCTAAGGTACTTCTCAAACTGGTTTCTCTAATATCCCGATCTTTATCCAACCAAGCAATGAATTGAGGACAAGCAGCTAGAGCATGTAAAACTGCATTCAAAAAACATGTCCTGCCTAAATTTATAAGACCTGCCAGACGTCCTCTGCCACTTGTGTTGGTGGCAGGGCCCCAAAAGACAAAGGCGCCAACGACAGCAGCAGCAGTAAGCCCTGCGGCAACTAGGATTCTATCGGGTTCCATTAGATCAATTAAGAATCCACTAATGCAAGTCTTTCAAATACTTTATACAAAACAACATGTCTCAGAATAGAAACACAAAATATATTCCAAAAATTCAAAAATAATAGAACCGACTTCAGATGACAGATAATTGTAATCTCTCTATGGCACTCTATGGTCTCGATGAGAAAATCTTTATCTTATAGAAATAGGGAGAATTATTCAAGTCGAATATCAGACTTATTGGAATAAAACATCATTCATCGTGCTATTTCAATTACATTGTACACTTCATAATATATTATTCAATTATTCGAATATCAAAAAACCAAAAGCATTAAAACAAGGATAACATTACTCCTGGTTACTCGTACTCTTTGGTGAAACCATAAAGGGCATAAAGGTTCTATGAATTTCGAAGGTCATAAACCTCATAACATCATAGAAAAGGAAATATCTATAGGGAAAAATCACGAACCGCTAGGAGTCGCTGAAAATCACAAGATGTCGGGCCGAATAGTGGTCAAAAGTATTCTGTCATTTCTATCTTTCATAACAAGTAAATCAAATATTTTTATAAGATTGCGGAATTAATAATACACAATGTCTGTGAAAGTCGAGATAACCACTTCGGATATTTTTGAATATGTGGGTGAACGTGAATGTGATAGCAAATGACCACTTTACAGGTTGCAGGGGAGGTCGTACTGAATATTGAAGGACGTTATTATTCAGGTCATTTCTAATGAATTTGGTTCTATAATATGGTGTACGAAACTTAACCGTCATGGAGATATTGAGTTTTGCAGATTTTTCAAAAAATCCTCTATTTTTAGGCTGTTTTATCGATTTTTTTCGGATTTGAGCTTAAAGGGGCCGTTTTTGAGCGCTCGTACTACTTACACGAGGGCTATATCATTTCGTCACAATGTCTGTATTTTTCGAATTTTGAGCCGAAAATGGTCTCAAACGACTATGTTCGACTCACTGATGACGAATACGTCGGAAAATTTGAGTCTGTCCGTCCGTCCGGCCGTATACACGATAACTCTCGAACGGAATGTCCTAGAAAGTTGAAAATT
This sequence comes from Aphidecta obliterata, assembly GCA_963966015.1. Taxonomy (NCBI): domain Eukaryota; kingdom Metazoa; phylum Arthropoda; class Insecta; order Coleoptera; family Coccinellidae; genus Aphidecta; species Aphidecta obliterata. Next base: position 21,543,445 of record OZ014431.1, on the reverse strand, counting down.
TCAGGGTAGGTTCGAATCTCGAATGCCGCGGTTAAGTTCGTTATTGGGCAAAATTCGTCGAGGGGTTCCGTAAATATGGCCGCTCGAAATTTTGTTTTCCTGATTACTTCGAAACTACAGATTCGATCGAGATGAAATTTTGCACTCTAATGGAAAATGAGTTGTTCAAGCTACATGCTAAATTTTGTTCAGCTCACTTGAAATTTTCAGGATAGGTGTGGATCTCGATTGTCGTGATCACTTTCATCTATGAGCAAAATTATACCAGGGGTTCCGTGAATATGGTCGTTTGAAATTTAGTTTTCTTGAAATTTTCCAAACTACAGATTCGATCATGACGAAATTCTGTATACTAATGGAGAATGATATATTCAAGGTACATTTCTCTAGATCGCATGACCAGAACCATAGAAACCATAGAAAATCATAATTTTCGAACGGAAAGGCCTAAGGACTTGAAATTTCCAGGGTGGGTTTGTATCGCGAATTTCACGGTCACGTTCACTAATGAGCAAAATAAGACTAGGGGTTCCGTAAATATGGCCGTTCAAACTATCTTTTTCCTGATAGTTTCGAAACTACTGATCGGATTGGAATGAAATTTTGCACCTAGCTGAGGAATAATGTTTTCAAACTACGTGCAAAATTTTGTCCAGATCGCATCACCAAGACCATAGATATCGTAGGAAATTCTAGCGAATTATCGAAAAAAAATTGATCCGCTGAAGCACTGACATGAAGGCTGAAATTTCGCCTAAGTTTCAGAATTTTTTTGACAGCTGTCGAAAATTCCTTCAATTGATTTCTAAAACTAGAAAATGCGAATCCACCTACAAGGTGCATGTACGAGCGCTCAAAAGCTCCTGCCTTCACGGCAGTGCTTTTCTCAATTTTTTTTTCGATGTATCTAGTCAGAGGGCATGTCAAGAATGTTCACTAAGTGTTTTTGAACTTGAAGCGTTTCAAAAAGGTATAATACTTGCTATTAAATAGGCAAAACATTGACCAAATAACAGTTAAGGTAGTAGAGGGGACATTTTTAGTTTGAGGTAAAAGTAGCTAAAATAGGCAGGAAGTATGGCCCCATCAAGTAATTTAATATTATGGCCATCCACACATTTAGAATGAATCTCCTTTTGACCCTCTTGTTCTTTTTTTGGGTTATCTTGTATCCAATGATGGGCGTTATGATAATTTGTGATGCCAAAGTTCGACTCATCTGTCCATACGAAAAAAAAGACCGGATCTTCAGTATCGGCATTGAGCATAAATCTCCAGAAGTCTAATCGCCCCAATGGATCCCCTTCTTCTGTTACTAGCACTGGCGTGTAATGGTAAGGGTATTGCCCAAGAGTGTGCATTACGAACCAGACTTTCCACTGGGAAATACCAAGCCGTCGAGCGATAACATTTTTTGTTGGCGTGGTTGGGTGTTGGGTCGATTTTAAAGTATGCTTCGTCGTCGTCGTCATCATAATAGAACAGACCCAGTTTCTCGTAGTCTTCGATAAACTCTGTCAAAAACTCCAATATCAGGTACTCGACGAGTAGGATACCGTCGCAAGTATTTATTGCGTGCACGCCACTACACTTCGGAAAATCCATAACAAATTAGAATGTCAGCATATTCCTCGTTAGTGAATTTTGCCATGTTCACAATACAAATCAAAGTCACGTCCAGTCATAGCCAGAGCACACAGTAAGAAGATGCAATAGTCCAAAAATCCAAGCCGTTTTTACAGAAAATTACGGATAACACATCTTCCACGAAAGAATCGCATGAGCGGACTATACGCCAAGATTTGAAATGACATACCTGAGACTGTATGTCTTTGTCTCCCGAGCACAAAAAATAGCTAAAATACGTAAATAAAGAAAAAAAAACAGAGCAATATTTTTATAATTCATGTTCGACATGGCCGTCGCTACTACCTCAAAGGTTTTTTTCGTTCAATTTTTTGCCTATTTAATAGCAACTGTAACATCTTTTTGGGCTATGCCGACGACATAGTCCTAATAGTAAGAGGTAAATTTGAGGGTTCCCTCTGTGATTTGCTGCAGAGGGGCCTCAAAATTATCGAGCAGTGGTGCTTGTCAGTGGGGCTCAACATCAACCCAGCCAAGACCACAGTGGTTCCCTTTACCCGGAAAAGAAACCTTCCATCCATGAAGCCTATCTCGGTGAACGGAGATAACGTAGAATGGACTTATGAAGTCAAATATCTGGGAATTACCCTAGACAATAAGCTTCTATGGAATAAGCATGTTAAAAACACTGCTAGTAAAGCGACAAGAGCTCTAATGGCGTGCAGAAACCTATCCGGTAAAACCTGGGGCTGTAACCCTAAAATACTGCGATGGATGTATGTCATGATTGTGAGACCAATAATAACTTATGGGGCAGTAGTCTGGTCTGCTAAGACAGGGCAGACAAGCACGAGGAAAATACTCGACAAGATACAAAGGCTTGCCTGCGTTTGCATCACTGGAGCTATGAGAACGTGCCCGACAAGAGCACTTGAGGTCATCACTGATCTCACTCCATTACATCTAGTGATCAACAGAGTAGCCCATGAGGCTATCCTTAGAATATCTAGGGAAGGTACAGGGAATGAGAGAATTAAAAGTCAAGGAGCCTGGTCCTCTCTGAACAAGTACATCTCATCAGCGAACCTGCCTAGTGATGTTATGATTAAAAGAGTAAGCATTGAGAAGAACTTCAACACTATGCTATGTAAAAAGGAAGAATGGGAAAAGGAATACACTACCCAAAACTTCAAAGTGAATACCATTAAATGGTATACAGATGGTTCTAAAACCACGATGGGGGCCGGCGCTGGAGTATACGGGGCAAGAACCAAGTGTACACTATCGCTAGGCTCCTACTCGAGTGCCTTTCAGGCAGAAATACTTGCAATCGAAAGATGCATAGATATAAACCTGGAAAGAAACTATCAAGGGTGTGACATTGTGATCCACTCGGATAGTCAAGCTGCTATCAAAGCACTGAACTCCTATATCATCGACTCAAAGCTGATATGGGAGTGCCGGAGGAAACTTAATGAAGTAGGCATGAAAAATAAGGTCTCTTTAGTCTGGGTTCCTGGTCACTCAGGAATCAAAGGAAACGAAGAGGCCAATACACTTGCCAGAAAGGGAGCACAAACGCCACTTACTGGCCCAGAACCCTTCTGTGGCATAGGTAAACAAACCTATAAGAAAGAGTTTCTGGAGAAGAAAGAGACCGAAAGAGAAGCACTCTGGAGGAACCTTGCAGGAATGGACCACTCTAAAAGGTTCATTCGGAACTATGAAAGTTCAAGATCCAAAAAGTATTTGGATCTCAGTAAGAACAAGTTACGTCTACTCACTGGCTTCCTCACAGGACATTGTCGCCTTAGGAAGCATATGATGAGAATGAGCTTGACAGAAACAGACGAGTGTAGATTCTGTGGTGAAGAGGAGGAGACTCCTGTTCACCTGGTTACAGAATGCCTCGCCATTGCAAACCAGCGCAAAGAATGTCTTGGACAAGAGAATTACAGGAGGAATGAGGATCTAACCTCCTTGAAGCCCTCTCAGATACTGGAGTTCATTGGAGCTCTGGAGCTGGAGGGCGAGCTGTAGGTAGCGCATTTGCGAATACGGCTCTGATGGGGGGCACAATAGACCTTGAGGTCGCAGTGGTCCTAACTATAACTATAACTAACATCTTTTTGAAGAGCTAAAGAGACGTAGAAGTTTTTTTCAAAAAAGCGCTTCAAATTCAAGAACACTTACTGAAAATTCGTGACGTGTTTGAGCTACATGCGAAATTTTGTCCAGATCGCTTGACCAGAGCCATAGAAACCATAGAAAATTATAACTTTCTAACGAAAAGACCTAGAGACTTGAAATTTTCAGGGTAGGTTTGGATCTCGAATGTCGAGGTCAAGCACATCAATGAGCCAAATTAGACTAGGGGTTCCGTAAAATTGGGCCCTTCAAAATATTGTTTTCCTGATAATTTCGTAACTACTAAATTGGATCAGAAAGAAATTTCGCACATAGATGAAGAATAATGTATTCAAACTACGTGCGAAATTTTGTGCAGATTTTATTACCAAGACCATAGAAACCGTAAGAGGTTCTAGCGAATTATCGAAAAAAAAATCCTTCGGCATAATTGGCAAAGAGCAGCTGTCATTTTTTAGACACCTGTCAGATGTCAAAAATATTTTCAATAGAAGGTGGATGAGGTTGCGCAAGCTCCTGACTACACTTCAGTGCTTTTTATAATTTTTTGATTCCTCGATTGTTCTTACCTTATATAGTCAATAAGTCAATGCATAACTGATATCCTCACAAATAAATTGCAGTTTAAATGAAACATATTAAATTATACAACACAGCACATACTATTTTTTCTCGATGCGAATAACTCAGAGTTCTTTGACAATAATTTGAACCGCACTATTGAAATTCGTCACGCAATGAGAATGATACAAAAAACCGAAAACATGGCGTCAGTGTTATATGCCTAACGATGACGAATACAAAAATCACAGATGGCAAAACCCAGGGCGGCAAAGCGGATAGATAAAGGAAAATAATGAATGAACAAAATCGGACTGGCGGCGATAATGAATAATGAACCCATAAACCCTAAAAGGGTCCCATTTTTACTGCGTGCCGATTTCGAAGAAAAATAAAATGAGATCATTGGTTCATTTAATGGAAACATTTTCGTTCTCCGTCTCGGCGAAAATAGGTATGATAAATGCTCTGATATTTTTCATATTTATATATGTCCTCGCATGCATGAATTGAATAAATTTTAATTCATTCATGCTGAAAAAGTCAAGCCCGGCCCCAGAAGGGCCCGGGACCTGGTGCGCGCCACCCCTTGCACCCCCTTTAGCTACGTCTCTGCACAATTATACAAATATTTCACACTTTTCCCATATAAATACACACACGTTAGTTTGTTGTTCGCCATTCGGGTATTTCAAAGGATTAAAAGTAGATGTCGCCGGTGTCGCCCACTCCATGATTCTTCCCTATAGTCAAAGCGTAACACTCTTTGAGGTTAGGAAATATTCTATGTTCTATGATAGCAGTCATAACATAACCTGAAATTTTTTTTTTATCATTTCACTGCTGTTGGTGTAACCCGTAACTGTATTTTACATAAAACAAGTTCAAAAATTCAAAATTTGCCCTTTTAGTTAACGATAACATTATTAATTTGTTGAGATTGAGGAGTTTATCTCCAGTATCATTGTTCTGTATAACATGAACTTCAAATATAGAATGAATTTTGGATGAAATTTGATTGGCTGATTAATATCAAAATAACTATTTCTTGTTGAAATGTTTTTTGATTGAATTTACGTATCGAATAAAAGCGAATAATTACGCAGCCCGTCATGGCCAATATCGTTAATAGAACTTTTGGAAATTGTAACGTCAGGAAATGTATAAGAACTTCAATAGGGTTTTCAGATAGGTACCTTCATTCTAGTCAAGTTTCTAGCTCTAAAGAATATAATGAAATCAGGAACCTTCTTTTTCGAAAGAAACTCATGAATGGACCTCATCTAAAAAGTTTCTTCAGAAAGGATACATTAGCAGATGACATTACTGACGTAATTGGTTATTAAATTAGGATGTTCATACATCTCAAGGTTTTAATTATTTTCAGAGTTCTGTACCTTATTTGGATCCCAATATTCTTGAAGGAAAGGGCCGAAAAGTTTACTTTGAGATATATGGATGCCAAATGAATGTGAATGATACCGAAGTGATATGGTCTATCTTGAAAGACTACAGTTATGACAAAACAGATGACATCAATGAAGCTGATGTTATATTTTTAGTAACTTGTGCAATTCGGGAGAGTGCTGAGGCCAAGATATGGAATAAATTGAATAGCTTGAAAGGATTGAGGAAGCAAAGGTCGAAAGATAAACCCCCTTTAAGAATTGGGGTTATTGGGTGTATGGCTGAAAGATTAAAAGAAACTGTTCTAGAAAAAGACCAATCTGTTGATTTGGTTGTTGGACCAGATGCCTATCGGGATATACCTAAATTGTTGGCTCTCACTGATACGGGTCAGAAATATATAAATGTATTGCTTTCCATGGATGAAACTTATGCTGATATAATGCCGGTTAGATTGAATGAAAATTCTATTTCAGCATATATGTGAGTATGAAAAGCAAGCACTAATTTGGAGATTCGGCCATTATTATAATGTAAAGATTAAAAAATAAATTAATCAACATGTCACACCTATCGTAGAATAAGGAGACAACTCAAAATTACGAAAAGCACTGCTGTGAAGTCAGGAGCTTTGGAGCCCTCGTACATCCACCTTGTTGGTAGATTCGCATTTCCTAGTTTCAGAAACCAATTGGCAAGCTTTTGACAGCTGTCAAAAAAAATTTAAAACTAAGGTGTGACTTCACGTCAGTGCATTAGGTGACCAATTTTTTTTTCGATAAATCGCTAGAGTTTTCTACTCTTTCTATGGCCTTGGTAATGCCATCTGGGCAAAATTTCGCACAAAGGTTGAGAACATTATTTTTGATCTATGTGCGAAGTTTCATTCCAATCCAATGAGTTGTTTCGAAATTATCAGGAAAAAAATATTTTGAACGTCCATGTTTACGGAACCCCTAGTCTGATTTTGCTCATTGATGAACGTGATCGCGAAATTAGCGATCCGCCGAACCTCCCCTTAAAATTTCAAGTCCCTAGGCCTTACCGTTTGAAAGTTATACTTTTCTATGGTTCTAGTCATACGATATGGGAAAAATGTAGCTTGAATATATCATTCCCAATTTAAGTACAAAATTTCGTCACGATCAAATCCATAGTTTTGAAATTATCAAGAAAACTGAATTTCGAACGGAACGGAACCCCTAGACTCTATGGTTCTGGTCATACGAGCTGAACAAAATTTTGCATGTAGTTTGAACACGTGGTTCTCCATCTGAGACCAAAATTTCACTTCGATCGAATCAGTAGTCTCGAAGTAATCAGGAGAACAAAATTTCGAGCGGCCATATTCACGGAACCCCTGAGCGAATTTCGCCCAATAACGAACTTGACCGCGGCATTCGAGATTCGAACCTACCCTGAAAATTTCAAGTTTCTAGGTCGTTCCGTGCGGGAGTTATCGTGTAGACGGACGGACAGACTCAAATTTTTCGACGGATTCGTCATCAGTGAGTCGAACTCTGTCGATTGAGACCATTTTCGGCTCAAAATTCGAAAGATACAGACATCTTGACGAAATATATATAGCGCTCAAAAAGGTCCATTTTGTGTTAATGACGGTATTGAACTCAGGAAGTAACTCTTTTCTTACGTGCAATATCAGAATAACTCTAGTTGGCCTCTTTTCCACATAAGAGACGGTTCTTGAAAAAAGGTAACATTTCAAATTTTTTTGGAAAAACAGTAGAATATTCCACCACGACAGGAAAAATTGCATTAATTTAATATTGGGTGCTAGAGTTATAATGTTCAAATGGATTGCTGCAGTAATTACGAATGTTCAGCGTGTTAAATTGAGTAAGTACACAAAAGTATAGAACGAAAACTTTAATAAGCCAAAACTTCAAATACGATTTCCCAACAAAATCAATTTTTGAGTTGTCTCCTTATTCTCCGACGGGTGCGATGTCATAGTACAAATCCCTCTACTTCTTCCAGATCTGTAATGAGGGGTTGTGATAATATGTGTACTTACTGTATAGTACCATGGACCCGAGGAAGAGAAAGATCAAGACCTGTTTCGTCAATTCTACGAGAAGTAGAGAATCTTGTTAGTCAGGGTGTGAGGGATATAACACTTTTAGGTAATATATTTGGCATATAGAAGGGTGAATTCGGAAATCACGAAAATACCTGACAGTAAATTAAAAATTCATAGAAATAAGCACAAAAAATGTTGTGGTTAGATCCATTAATTTTTTTAGGGCAAAATGTGAACAGTTATAGAGACACAAGTGAGAGCAATGAAGCAGTGCATCTCATTCCCGCACCTACGAATCAAACCAAAGGATTTAAAACAGTTTACAAACCTAAAGTTGGTGGTCTAAGGTTTTCCCATCTCATCGAAAAAGTAGCTAACATCAATCCAGAAGTGAGAATAAGATTTACCTCTCCACATCCAAAAGATTTTCCAGATGAATTACTTTATGTAAGTATAATTCCTATGTACTAGACACTAGACTTAAGTTTCTGAGCCTGATCATTTTCCTCTTTTTTTTATGACTTCGGCACTTCAGCCCACTTAGACAAGCTCACAAAATAATTTTATCGGCTCACTTCCTACAGACAGGGCTTAGTTACTACCAATCCTATGTCGGGGCTGATTTTGAATTTATGAGATAATAATCTGCACATGTTGACCTCTATAATTAATTTTTGTCCACCAATTCCACAGATTTACTACACCACTTCAGAATATCACTTATAATACACAATAAGATTACTTTTCATCAAATACTATACGTCGAAAAAAGAGACTACATAAGAAACAATTCTGAAGGACTATGTGTACTTGATGATGGTTAACCTCTGAATTATTGATAGATAGTATAATGTTTCAGATTATCAGAGATCACCCGAACATTTGTAAAAGCCTTCATTTACCTGCTCAATCTGGAAATTCTCAAGTTCTCGAAAGAATGAGAAGAGGCTATACCAGAGAAGCTTACCTTGACCTTATAGATCATGTTAGAGAAATTCTACCAACTGTAGCCTTATCATCGGATTTCATATGCGGTTTCTGTGGAGAAACAGATTCAGAATTTCAAGATACATTGAGTTTAATAGAACAGGTGCAATATAATTCGGCATTTTTATTCATGTACAGCATGCGAGAAAAGACAACAGCTCATAGAAGGTAAGCAATATATGTTATACATGAGAATTTATCATTTTTATCAGAAAAATTGAGGATTAAAAATTAGAGAAAAGCATTAACGTGAATTCAGGAGCTTTTGCGCGCTTGATTCTGTGTGCCATAACGGCCTTCAGTGTTCATTGTCAGTATGAAAAGTACTGTCATTTTATTTTTATAAACTTCAAAAGATGGAATAACCAAATTATATTGAATAGGTATATGAGGAAACTCAATTTTTTTTCTGTTTATCGAAACGGACTTCAGTGTTCATTGTCAGTATGACAAATAATGTCATTTTATTTTTATAAACTTCAAACGATGGAATAATCAAATTATGTTGAATATCGTCGGCCTAATTCGTTAACCTGCTATTTACATTTTGCATAGTTTACAGGTGAGAGAGAAAACTAAAAGATATCTTTTCTATTTTACATAAGAAGATAATGAAAATTCCTTTGGTTCCTATAATGATTCTAGTATATATTTTGTATCCACCTCATTTCTTATGCCATAAGGTAGATAATCGTCTAAACTTCATGACCAACTCAAAAAGTAAAATTCATCAGAAATGGACTTAGCAGGTTAACGAATTAGGCCGACGATATGAGAAAAAACTTTTTTTTTGCTGTTTACCAAAATGGCCTTCAGTGTTCATTGTCACTTCAACAAGTACTGTCAAATTGTTTCTATAAACTTCAAGAAATAGAATCACCGAATTATGTTTAATATATCAGAAATCTTAATTTTTTTAATGATGTCCCACTCAACTTAATCAAGTAGTGCTATGGCATCATCAACAACTTGAGGAACGTGAAGTCTGAATAATAATTTTTTATCATTGATCAGACAGGAGTACCATATTATGTCAAATGAAATATTGAGATATTTTTCGAAACCTGGAAAAAACGCATCTTTGAAAAATAATCATTAGGGCACAATACACGGACGGATTATCCGTACAGTTCTGATACATAGAGATTCGACTTGACAGATCCAGATGTGAGATTTTACACCAAAAACGGACGGATTTGATACCATACACGCACTAATATATGTACGAATTTGGCTCGCCACGTATCAGATATGACAGATAATGCGCCCGTGTATGTCGCCCTATTTTCTCTCCAATTTCAAGTGTGAATATCCCTATTTTTCCTTCAAATCCGTTTTCAATAGTAATATCCCTAGGACATTGATAATAGACGAGATAATTTCATGACAATCGAAAGCTTAGTATCCTTAGTATCAACCGGAAGCTGAAGGCTAATTTATAACTCAACACAACGAAACATTTATTGATTTATCGAAAGTACAGTTAGTGAAAGTACAATTATTAAAATTTAATTTAACATTAGATTCGTTGCTGTTCTGTACTATAGAAGATCTATTACCACGCATAATATTTATGATCTTGTTGTGGTGTTCTTGGTCGAAATTTGAGTATGGTTTTATAGAATTTTGATTGCTATGACCAGTAATTTTCCGCAATTGTTGTTCTTCTACACCACTTTTTGCCAATTCGATAACAGCAGTTGAGCTATTCGAATGATTTGTTATCTTTTTGCCCTTAACATTCAAGCCAATTGCCTCAGCAGCAGATTTAGTTCATCCATTTGTAGTAAAGGGTTTTTCAATAGTAACGCTCGATGTTTGACAACAACGCATGACGAAGCCGTTAGCCACACAGGTGCTATCTTTGAAAGTCGTATTCAGTTAGTCTCTACATTTTATTATGAAGCGTTACACGATTGAGCAACGCTTCGAAATTGTTAAAAATTATTATCAAAATCAATGTTCCATTCAACTAAAATTTCGTGCACTCCGTGCAATTTATGGTGTCGACGATCGTCTTGCAGAATCCCCAATTCGCCGTTTAAAAAACTGGGTCTGTGCCAGATCAAAAAGTGCCTATACGCCAGCGAAACGCAAGACCCCTTGAAAATATGGCTGCAGTTCGGACAAGTGTGCATGAAAATCCGCAACAGTCTATTCCGCGTCGGGCTCAAGAACTTGGCGAATCCTGCATAAGGGAATAAGGTGTATGCTAACAAACCGCGAACGGTTGCCGCCTTGAAGTGCAACATTAGACTATTAGAGGCGTTATTGCTGAAATCGATCCACTTCTATGCGATAGCAACCAGGCAAAGCCGCGGCGGACATTTACCTGATATAATTTTCAAAACATAATGTGAACACATGTATTGATGTATTTTATAATGAAAATAAAAACTAGATCACTATCATCGTCACAATTTGTATTAATGCGTTACAAAAATCGAGGGCTTCTAATGGAAAACCCTTTAATTTTTCCAACAGGTACGTCATCGTACCATTCGTCAGTTTCATTTTTCCAGTGTCGATTTGTTTTTAAGAACAGTCGTAGTGCGGTTATATTTTCGCCCCGTATTGATATCAATTTATGAAAAAGACATACAGGGCTGCTTTGTCTTTCACCATAAGAAACCAACCATTTACCACTAGTACAGCTTTTAGAACCACCTTGGCACGTTTTACTGAACACCGGATTGTATTCAATACGATTTGTTGGAGAGATTTACGCATAAGACCTTAAGGAGTTTTTTCATCCCATAGCAATATTATTTTGTTAACTTCAGACAAATTTAACCAAACTGAACTTGACTTACGTTTACATTGATCTGCTTGTACTTTCTTCCTGATTGCATCGCGGGCATCTCCGGCTGGCTTAAACTATACTATATTCTTTAACGGGTCAATCATAATATTATATTACTTTTTTTGCAAGAGTTTGCACGAAACGTTCCACATTGTCTTCACTGTGGCTCCTTTAAATTCGGTCCCGTCTTTCTTTTTCATTTTGACCGCCCAATCTTTCAGTATGAACGCCAATTCTTCTAAGCTTCTATGTTCATTTGATTTATATTTTCATTCGCAGCAAAATTCCCCAAATATATTTGTGACTGTAGGTTGTATTTTTGGGAATTTTTTCTTTGATGAGCGCATTTATACTTTGAATATTCACATTGCCAGAACTTGACATTTTGAAATTCATTTGGAATGTTGTCAAACTCAATCGTATTGTCCATAGTGATTGATAATTGCACTGAATGCAATTATCAGTATTAATACCCCTACGGCTCGCTCACACCAAAACCGATTTCGAAACTAACGTAACTTTCATCACATTCAATTGACTGTTTGAGAGTTCAGAAGTGAACATCAGAGTTAGACCCAGCAACACGCTTAAAGGATTCTCTATGACAACATTTTGAGGATTTATCAAGGCCCGAGGGGTATTCGATAAGATAATTTTTTACTTTGTAGATTTCGAAAATTTGATTGGCAATCTGACGTTTAATATTTATTCGAAAACACCAAACTGAAAACACCACATGTTTGGTATTATCGCTGTAATCCATAGGTGATTGGATGAAATTTGACACATGACTCTAAATCAAGTGATTTGATTGGTTACTATAGTTAGTAAAAAATAATCAGTAGTAATATTCCTAGGGCCTTGATAATACCGAGATAATTTTGTCATAGAGAATGCTGAAAGCGTGTTGCTTGATAATAGCCCGAGGCCGAAGGCCGAGGGCTATTGTCCTTGAGCAACACGCTTAAAGGATTCTCTATGACAAAATTTTGAGGATTTATCAAGGCCCGAGGGGTATTCGATAAGATAATTTTTTACTTTTTAGATTTCAAAAAATTGATTGTCAATCTGACGTTCAATTAATTTTCAATCAAAAACTTGATGATCCTCTTTGCACCAAACTGAAAACACCACATGTTGGGTATTATCGCTGTAATCCATAGGTGATTGGATGAAATTTGACACATGACTCCAAATTAAGTAATTTGATTGGTTACTATAGTTAGTAAAAAATTATCAGTGTAATGTTGAAATGATTGGGTGAAATTGTGCCATATGATACAAAATGACAAAATTCGATTGGTTGTATGCCGCGGTTAAGTTTTTGTTCTCCTGATTACTTCGAAACTACTGTTTGGATTGGAATGAAACTTTGCACATAGATGAAAAATAATGTATTCAAACTACGTGCGAAATTTTGTCCAGATCGCAACACCTAAACCATAGATACCGTACAAAATTCTAGCGAATTATCAAAAACAAAATTGGTCACCTAGCATTTACGTGAAGTCTGGAGTTTCGCCTGAGTTTGAAATTTTTTGGATAGCTGTCAAAAATTTCTCCAATTGGTTTCTAAAACTGGAAAATGCGAATCTACCTACAAGGTGCATGAACGAGCGCTCAAAAGCTCCTGTCTTCACAGCAATGCTTTTTATGATATTTTTGCAAATGAAACAGCTGAATTTCCACATATGGAATTTCCAATTAGAAACAGCTTAACACGTTCATTACCATCAGGGCCGTATCTAGGGCGTGGCAAGGGTGGCACTTGCCAGGGGCGCAAGGTCCGAAGGGGCGAAAAAAATTATCAAAAATAAAAAATAGAAGCGCCAAGTAAAAAAAATTAATTCGAAAGATGACAACACGGTTACGTAAGTAAGTAATTCGATCACAACACTTCGAAACATTGACATTCAAAAAACAGAATGAGAATGCAATTGGTCAGAAATACGAGAAATATGGTCCAATTGTTATAAAAAACTATCAAAGATGCCGCACTCTGATCTTAAATATTACAATCGGCAATATCGTCATGCGATTCCAAGCACAGCCCTTTTATGGGTTGCTTACACTACATCCCTTATCGCATCCAGCTTGTTTTGAAGGGCGGCTTCTTTGATGATGATGGTTCATAATGATCGATTTGTTTAGATTTTTAGGCCACATCTGTGGTATTTTAAAAACGATTTGTATTGCCGAAAATTCGCAAATCAGAGTTTTGAGCTCAAGAAGTGAGAGAAAAATTGGGGAATCTTATTCTATTTTACATAAATATTGATTTCTTTCAATTGTGAAGGGAAGAGCAAAAAATTTAAATTTCAATGTTCGTTTAGTTTGTATCCAGATTTGAAGTGTTATAAGTTTTGAGTTTTTATTATATTCTCACTTTTTTGTGCCATTGTGCTTTTGGATTCGAGCATTATAAATTGTGCTATTGAAGATGAGACTAAGTATTTGTTATTTTTTATGACATTATTCTGGCATCGGATATATTCAATTATTCGTATTTTAACATAATAATTTTGTTCCTTTCAATTCAAGAAGAAATATATATGTTCGGTTCATTGCGGAAAATATGGATTCTCAAACTTGAGTTCTCACTTCTCAGAGCGTTTTTTTTTAAATCTAATAAAACTCAAATTTTAGTGTTACTTTTCATAGTTTTCATTAAATCTTCAATCTCATCTGGCAAAGATTATTCTAGTGATGTTTTTATACTTGACGTATGGACTTCTTGAATATTGTAACATCGGGCCCTGTACGAAACTATTAGTACGTGTTTCAAATAGTTATAAAATAGTATTTGTATGCTAAGTTTGCGGTTTTTTTTAGAGAGATTGTGATTACCGATTATTGTTTTGTAGTCAACTAACCAAAAAATTTTTATTTTACGTTTGCAGTATGTATTTCTAAATTTTAAGTTGAAGAATTTATATTTTTTAAGATAAATGTTCGTATTTATTGCATTAATATGAATATTTCATTATGTTTTTAATGTGTATTATTTTGAAACTCTCACGGAAATATATGACTAGCATTATGAAAAAAAAATACTATAAGAAAATATGATGGATGAAAAAAAATCTAAGCAAATGGGGGGGCGCTGTCTAATATATTGCCACAGACGCAATAGTACCTAGATACGGCCCTGATTACCATAGTCTATTCACAGGATCATCCTGTATGACCAATGTCTCTTTTACGTTTTCTATATCGATTTAAATGAATATAGTTATGAAATAAGACAAATTCAATCCGTTTTTTCGAAAAAAAAACGAAATAAAAATTACGAGAAGCACTGACGTGAAGTCAGGAGCTTTTGAGCGCTCGTACATCCACCTTGTAGGTAGATTCGCATTTTCCAGTTTTAGAAATCAATTTGAAGGAATTTCCGACAGCTGTCAAAAAATTCTGAAACTTAAGCGAAACCCCAGACTTCATGTCAGTGCTTCAGCTGACAAATTTTTTTTCGATAATTCGCTATAATTTTCTACGGTATCTATGGTCTTTGTAATGCGATCTGGACAAAATTTCGCACGTAGTTTGAATACATTATTCCTCAGTTAGGTGCAAAATTTCATTCCAATCCTATCAGGAAAAAAATATTTTGAACGGCCATATTTACGGAACCCCTAGTATAATTTTGCTCATTGATGAACGTGGCCGCGATATTCGCGATCCAAACCCACCCTGAATACAAAATTTCATCTCTATCGAATCCGTAGTTTCGAAATTATCGAGAAAACAAAATTTCAAACGACCGTATTTACGGAACCCCTAGTATAATTCTGCTCATTGATAAACGTGAACGCGACATTTCAGATCCACACCTATCCTGAAAATTTCAAGCCCCTAGGCCTTTTCGTTCGAAAGTTATGATTTTCTATGGTTCTGGTCATGTGATCTGGAGAAATGTAGCTTGAATATATCATTCTCCATTAGTATACGAAATTTTGTCACGATCGAATCTGTAGTTTTGAAATTATCGAGAAAACTAAATTTCAAACGACCATATTTACGGAACCCCTGGTAAAATTTTGCTCATAGATGAACGTGATCACGACATTCGAGATCCACAGCTATCCTGAAAATTTCAAGTCCCTCGGCGTTTCCGTTCAAAAGTTACAATTTTCTATGGTTCTGGTGATGCGATCTGGACAAAATTTTACATGTAGCTTGAACACCTCATTCTCCATTTGAGTGCAAAATTTCAACTCGATCAAATCTGTAGTTTTCAAGTAATCAGGGGAACAATACTTACGGCCCATTAACGAACTTAACCGAGGCATTCGGGAACTGAACCCATACTGAACATTTCAAGTCGTTAGGTTGTTCCGTTCGAGAGTTATCGTGCTTACGGACGGCCGGACGGACAGACTCGAATTTTCCGACGGATTCGTCATCAGTGAGTGGAACATAGTCGGTTGATACCATTTTCGGCTCAAAATTCGAAAAATACAGACATCGTGACGAAATGATATAGCCCTTGTGTAAGTAGTACGAGCGCTCAAAAACGCACACGTAGCGTCCGAGGTTCTGCGTATGAGTATCTCATTCCCAGAGCCTAAGGACGCACTGGTGGCGTTGATATACGTTTTCGCTAAAGTAATTTGAATTTTGGGTTTATGTAGGGAAACTGAGATGATAGGCACAAAAATAATGTCAATTTATTGAAAAAATGTCAAAATTTCAGAAAAAAAAGTAATTTATTGAAAACATATAAAAATTTCAGAAAAAAAAGTTATCAGAAAAAAAAAATTATTTCATGCTCGCATGATATCTCTCAAAACATTCTATACAAAATCCTGGAGAATCCGGACATGTTCTACAGTAATACATTGTATCTTTCCTCTGTTTATTTTCTGCATTTTTTTCGTATTGTCCTTCCTTCATCAGATGCCTCAAACTTCGCAATGAAGCATCGGCCAGTAGTTTAAGTAGATTTCATCATCAGAAAGTTTTTTCTTACTAGTGTATCGTGGTAATTTAGGTCTCGAAGGGTCTGGTAGATCAGTGTCCGCCATTTCGATAGAAACGCAAGATAACTGAAACCGCCAAAATCTTCAACAAATATAGAACCCAATCAACACACCTACTTTGTTTCAACACTTCAACTGAATAGCAATGCCTTATATCCGCATATATACAGGGTCTTTCACGAGGAACCTCACCCATATTTATACGGGAAACTACTGAACGTATTTTCATGAAATTCAGCACTTATAAGTATTTCACGATGCTGATGAAATCTAAAATATTTTCAAGGCATGAGCACCTCCGGTTTTTCCGGAAATGACGTCAACTTCCGTTTTTCAAATTAGAACACCATTTTTTTATTGCAGGAATAGATTCCTTAGAAAATTTCAAGTTATTTTGATGTAACATTTTTCAGTTTTGGTTGGAAAATTCTCTCTGAGCGGGAAAATTCGAAAAAAAAATCGAAAATAGAGCTCCGCTGAAACAAGAATAACTTCGAGATTTTGGATGGAAAATTTTCATTTTTGGGATTTTTCAAGATGTAAGATTGATGTATCCACTTTAAAAATCGAAATCGCGATTCATGATACAGGGGGTGAAAAAATCGCTTTCAAAGTTAGGGATGACAAAATCGTGAAAAATCAATTTTTTCAAATTAGAACCCCATTTTTTTATGGCAGATATTGAATCTACGTTAAAAAATAATGTGAGTGTATGCATCACACCCTTGCCCTAAAATGGATATTTTCTGAGTTATTCACAAAAAACTGTTTTTCGTCTTCAATTTTCAGCTATTTCTTTTCCCTTCACGCCAAAAAGATGAAATTTTCAGGAACTGTTATTTGAACCATGCTGTAGATTTTTCACCCCTTCTTGAAACCGACTTCAAGTTACTATTAGGAGAACCATGGCAAACTCTCGCAGTTATAACTAGAGAAGATGCTCAAAGTTTTGACCGTTAATTTCTAGACATTTATTTATACGTCTCAGGAATGCTTCGTGCGTTGCTCTTCTTATTTCATCGGGAGGAAGAGATCTGCAAAGTGTTTAAAAACCAAATTGAGTTTCAAAACTATGAATCTAAAAATCTAAACAAACCTGAACGCATTTCTGACTCGTTCTATGCAGTCCTCTTTATCAGTCAGGGGAGTTGAGTAGACAATATTTTTTATCCTACCCCAAACATAATAGTCTAAAGGAGTTAAATCGGGAGAATTATTTATTTATCACTGGAGAGAAAACCGATGGCCGATTAGTTGAAATAAAGAGGTTTCCGATACGAATTCGAATCCAAATTCGCCATCTATTTAGGAACAACCTGTAACTTTTTTCTCTCGCATATTAGGGTAGTAAAATCTAAAACATGGTTTAAGTAACAGTTCCTGAAAATTTCATCTTTTTGGCGTGAAGGGAAAAGAAATAGCTGAAAATTCAAGACGAAAAACAGTTTTTTGTGAATAACTCAGAAAATATCCATTTTAGGGCAAGGGTGTGATGCATACACTCACATTATTTTTTAACGTAGATTCAATATCTGCCATAAAAAAATGGGGTTCTAATTTGAAAAAATTGATTTTTCACGATTTTGTCATCCCTAACTTTGAAAGCGATTTTTTCACCCCCTGTATCATGAATCGCGATTTCGATTTGTAAAGTGGATACATCAATCTTACATCTTGAAAAATCCCAAAAATGAAAATTTTCCATCCAAAAACCTCGAAGTTATTCTTGTTTCAGCGGAGCTCTATTTTCGATTTTTTTTTCGAATTTTCCCGCTCAGAGAGAATTTTCCAACCAAAACTGAAAAATGTTACATCAAAATAACTTGAAATTTTCTAAGGAATCTATTTCTGCAATAAAAAAATGGTGTTCTAATTTGAAAAACGGAAGTTGACGTCATTTCCGGAAAAACCGGAGGTGCTCATGCCTTGAAAATATTTTAGATTTCATCAGCATCGTGAAATACTTATAAGTGCTGAATTTCATGAAAATACGTTCAGTAGTTTCCCGTATAAATATGGGTGAGGTTCCTCGTGAAAGACCCTGTATAGACGCCTATGTGGCGCCCTTGGCTCTGCGGATGAGTAGCATTAGGAAGCTACATGTGTGTCCTTGGTAACGAACGTGTTAACACACGGTATGCGAATGTCCAGACTTGGGTGACCTAAGAGCCATTCATATATTATGGAAGCCACTTGTGGATACTCACGTAGGTAACAGCCTAACCTCCTAAGGATGTTGTCGGTTCCGTTAACACTTATGACGGCTTCCTTGGGTTTGTATGAATGAGTAGGGTAGAGAACAAAAGATCCATGTGGTCTCAGTTCCCGCAACGCGAACCGAGCCACAACGACCCCGGTTCAAATAATAATAATAAGATACTCACTAGACGAAATATCTTTCGGTTGGCGCATGATGTCACACGAGAGTGAATAATGCAATTTTTAGTTGAAATTGATACCTTGCATTGTGTTTTATTGAATTGGAAACTTATTTACATAGTTTTCCATGTTCAAATTGAATTGGTGAAGATAATTAAGTATCGCCAGGTGCTCATTAATTCAATTAGACATCAATGATGAATTACCTTACAACTTACTATTCAATAAAAATTCATTGAAATTATGTCTCCAGTTGCACATCAATTCAATTATACATCAATGATACATTACCTATAAAGGGTGTTTCATTGCTGAATGGATTTTGAATAATTTATTGAAAATGATCAACAGTGAGAAAATGAATAAACGAATGTTCGACTGTTCGCGTATGATTCCTGTGACGATGAGCCATATATCCGATGGAGTCTTTAATTTGAGGAGTTTGCGTCGATGGGCTAAATAAAAGCCACACGTAGTCTTGTTTACTCATTTATTTATTTATTTTTTCACTGTTGATCATATTTGATAAATTATTCGAAATCCATTTTTTCTGAAAAAATCTTGAAATTATTTATTACAATATAAAAATAAATATAAATTTTCCTTCAGTCCAACAGACAATTTCTCGAATTCAATCTCAATGTACGACATTTTCGTGAAGTAAGTGGAATTTCACTATCGAATTGAATCTTTCGACCAAAATCTTGATGGGTCAAAGGACGTGCGGGATACTGAAATTTTCTGCTCTTTCCGAATATTTCAATCAAATTCCAATATTCCATCATGAAGGGTGTTGAATTTTAGCTTCCAAATATTCCAAATATCAATTGATTATTTATTTATTTATTTATTTAAGACATACGGCAGAGCCAATTTTACAAATACAATTCATTTCAAATTGTCAAATAAATCATTATTCATCTTCTCATATAATCAAAAAAACAATATATACAAAAATTCTGTTGAAAAATAAACTAACTGAATTAATCACAATGATTATTCTAACAAACAATTAATTCGCCTCGAAGTATCCCTTCAAGCTGAAAATTGAAATCTGAAACAAATCAACATCTACATAATTTGCTTCCTTTATACCTCTTTCAATGGGAATGTTCATTCGATAGTTTGTAGGACTGAAATAAATACTGAACAGAGCCCTCCGCCTCAAAAATACACTATTTGCATTCAATTTAATTTCGGATAACAAATGTTCACAATAAATGAAGCTATTCAACAATTTGTAAATGAACATGACGTCAAAATGCTTTCTCCTGACCGTTAAAGTTTTCAATGAAAGATTATTAGGAAGTATATCATAATTTATGGAGTCTTTATGGGTGTCCTTTTTGTATCCGACCCACTTCAGGAATTTTCGCTGTACAAGTTCAATACTGCTTTTATGAATTTCAAACTACCGAAGAATATTCCAAAATACTCCTCACATGAGCCAGATAAACCGATTCCAAAACAGAAATATTCCCGAAATCCTTCAGCTTTCTCTTAATGAATCCTAACATCCTCATAGCCTTTTGAATTATAACATTGAAATTATGGATAAAATCTAGTTTGTGGTCGATGTATATTCCCAAATCTTTTATTATTAAACATGAATTTAATTTTTTATTGTCCATACTATATTCATAGTGGATCGGATATTTAATTCTATGGAATCGCATCACACAACATTTTTCAATATAGAAATGCATTTCATTTTCCTTGCACCATCTGCTGACATTTTTGAGATCTTCTTGTAGCAATTTAGAATCTTCCAAACTTTTTATGACCTTGAATAATTTAAGATCGTCTGCGAATAGGAGGAATTGACTATGCTCTATGTATTTTCCTATATCGTTTATAAAGCATAAAAACAAAAGGGTTGAGAGAATGAGAGTGGTAAACCCTGTCCCACTCCAGACAGAACAAAAATTAGCTGAGAAACGGTATCATCCGCAAGTTTAACCGACAATGTACAACCCGTCAAATGATCAGCCAACCAGTCAATCAGCGGAGGCCCCACACCTATGGCTTTTAGTTTTTTAACTAGCAACCAATGTGGAACCATATCGAAAACCTTTTTGAAGTCTGTGTATATACTTTCAATTTGAAGTTTTTCTGTCATAGCGTTTGAAATGATATCTATGTACGTTACAAGTTACAAGATTCGTCGTGACAGACCTTTTACGAATAAATCCGTGTTGTTCCGATATGTAGACACTTGAAAAGCAAGGTGAAATCTTCTGTTTTACCAAATTATCAAGTAATTTGGGTACGTAGGAGTACTTCAGAATTGGCCTATAATTTTTTACATCACTCATATCACCGGATTTGTGCATAGGGATAACAAATTGTGTTTCCACATTTTCGGATAATTTCCTGTACGTAACGAGCAGTTAAATAGATCACATAAAGGACCTGACAAAATCTAACTACAGCGCTTTAAAAAAACTGCTGCAATATTATCTACCCCCGTATCATTTGTTTCTTGTAATGATTGTAATCCATTTAGTACTTCGTCAGGTGTAAATACTAAAATGCCTATATCGATTATAGAATTATGAGTCACGTTAATGTCCCTTCGGCTGGCTTGATTTATAAACATCAGAGAAGAATACTCTGAAAAATTCAGCTAATTCATGAGGGTTCTCCGACTATTTACCCTCTAGGTACATAGAAGTTGGTAATCCCTTATTGATCTTTGAATCATTTACGTACTCCCAGAATTATTTTGGGTTACTTGTTATAGAATTTTCAACATTACTTATATATTCGCGATAACAAATTTCCGATTCAATTTTACACTCATTTCTCAATTTTGTGAACTGGAGATAATCTTTTATATTATTTGACATCTTGAATAATCTATGAGCACCTTTTTGAGCGCTCGTACTACTTACACGAGGGCTATATCATTTCGTTACGATATCTGTATTTTTCGAATTTTGAGCCGAAAATGGCATCAAACGATTATTCGACTCACTGATGACGAATCCGCCGGAAAATTCGAGTCTGTCCGTCCGTCCGGCCGTCCGTATACACGATAACTCTCGAACGGAATGTCCTAGAAACTTGAAATTTTCAGGGTAGGATCGAATCTCGAATGCCGAGGTTAAGTTCGTTATTGGGCGAAATCCGCCTTAGGGTTCCGTAAATTTGGCCGCTCGAATCTTTGTTTTCCTGATTTCTTTGAAACTACAGATTCGATCAAGATGAAATTTTGCTCTCTAATGGAAAACGAGGTGTTCAAGCTACATGCAAAATTTCGTTCAGCTCGCATCACCAGAACCATAGAAACCATAGAAAATTGTAACTTTTGAACGGAAACGCCTAGGGACTTGAAATTTTCAGGATAGGTGTAGATCTGAAATGTGGCGTTCACGTTTATCAATGAGCAGAATTATACTAGGGATTCCGTAAATACGGTCGTTTGAAATTTTTTTTTCTCGATAATTTCGAAACTACTGATTTGATAGAGATAAAATTTTGTATTTTGTCCAGATCGCATCACCAAGACCATAGATAACATAGAAAATTTTAGCGAATTATCGAAAAAAAAATTGGTCACCTAAAGCACTGACTTGAAGTCTGGATTATCGCCTTAGTTTGAAAATTTGTTTGACAGCTGTCAAAAATTTCCTCAATTGGTTTCCAAAACTGGAAAATGCGAATCTACCTACAAGGTAGATGTACGAGCGCTCAAAAGCTCCTGCCTTCACGGCAGTGCTTTTCGTAATTTTTTTGAGTGAATCAGGCTCTTTAGGCGGGATGAGAACCGATTTGGAAATTTGAATTTTGAATTATCTTCGGTACAAATAAATCAATTGCCGAATATAGCACGCTATAAAAATTTGCAACAGATGTTTCGACATCATCATCAACAATTATTTCCTTCCAATTCTTTCCAGACAAATAACCTGTCAATATTTCGTAATTAGCTCGTTTGAAATCTCGAAACGTATACGATCGTTCATCAATTTTTGAACTCTCGGAATTCATATAGAAGCATAATGCCGGATGATGGTCGTCACACGGAACCAATACATCATATGCTACCAAAACCACCATTGTGTCGAATGAAGAAAAAATTAGATCTAATAACACATTATTTCGCAATATTTTTCGTAGCAGGATATATCGCTGTTTGGTGGAAAGTATGCATTTGATAAAATTATATCTTTAGAATTATAATGAAGTAGTACAAATAAATCTTCGATATCGCCATGTGATGGTAATAGAATTCTAGAAGAGATTTCATCCCTTATGGCTATTATGACACCTCCTCCCTTTGATTTAAGGCTGGTTAGGGTGTCTCTATCTTTGCGATATCGATACCTTTTTGCCAAATTATCGTAAGCCTCAACGTAGTACGTTGAGGCAAAAAGGTATCGATATATATATTAAAGTTCGCTAAACCTAATTCTTTATTAGAGATATCTGAACATAACCAAGTTTCTGTGAGAAATATAATATCGTAATTTGAACTGATTACTGACAAGGAGAAATTTGTTAATTTTGTACGTAGGCCTCTGACATTTTGATAGTAGCAAAACAGATTGTTGATTTGTCCCAGATTTTAACAAGTAGTGGTTTTATCGCAACTATTAATAACATTGTTCACATTGAATTCAGCATTGTCTGGGTACGTGAGGAAAAGTGCCCTAGTAAATGTTCTGAAATGTGCGGAGCGAAATACCTTCAGGCCATGCTTCAGAATTGAGAAACTCTTCCATCTCTAGATCGCTGCTTCCCATCTTGAAGGACTTTCTACGACTCTTGGACTCCAAATCCACTTTCTAGCCTTCGGAGGTGGTTTGATATTGAGATCCGGCTTACCCTTACCCTGAATGTCTGGCTCTCTTTCAGTCAGTTTCCCAGTATTGGCTGATTGGAACCGGAATAAGGATTTCTCGGTTTGAGTTTCTTTTTTTTTCAGATTCTCCAACCTGAGTCTCAAACCTTACTTTACTGTTCACTTTAGATTTACTGCTAGTTGCAGTCGGTTCAAGCTGAGCTGAGCTGAGCTTTGCTGAGGAATCATTTATCACAATAGGATTGTTCCCTGGGTTGGAAGACTTCGAGTTTCTGAACTCATTTGATGACATTATGCGAACCAGATCTTTATTGCTATCTTTTAATGCTTTGACTTCATTGTTGAGAGCATTAAACTTCATCTGCAAATCATCTATTATAGCTTCAGTATGTTTCGTAACCAGTATATCCAGTGAACCTTTATCAGCTTCATCGTTATGAGCATCATCAGGCTTATATTCTAATTTGTTCTTCAATACTCGTAGACAATTGTTACAAAAGAAGCAGATGTTTTTGGACTCAGAATACACTTTTAGTGCGGAATCTTTGATTTGAACGCATTTAGTGTGGAAATCCAACGAACAGGCAAAGCAGCTTATGGAATTGATTGCAAAATTCTCCTTGCATAGCTTACAGACAGTGGACATATTGACTCGTGTGTGTATGATACTCTTTAGACACAAATCTTTTACGGTATCTAAGAATAATGTAATAGTGAATTGAATTCACTCACTTGACAATACAAGCTACAATTTCAGTAATATAACTGTTTTTTCCGGAAAACTATGCTCAAAATTAGACAACTTCACAGAGAACTTAAAATGCGTGTACACCGCAAGAGAGACTCATGACTATTGATACTCTATGGTTCAAAAAATAAAAGCAATTGAAAATATTGGCGAATACATGCATCACCCTGTATCTCAGCTATGAAGTTGATTAGACCTATCATATGTAGTTTTTTTGGTCTCGTCCAGCGTAGCTCTACCTCAGGTTAACGTATGTACATTTACCAATGAAATGGTAAATTAAAATTCATTTAAATTATATTCGTCACAGATTTATCTCTATTATTGCCTGTAACAAAAATTTATTTCACATTAGGTCACACCGCGAGCTGTATGATGACAGCAGCTGCGCAATATCTTACCTTTAAGTTATTGTATCATAGATTTCTCATTCCAACATCGCTTAGAGTGTGGTACACGGCACGCGTATTTCCTGGATTGGATTACACTCAGCTGCAGAGAGCAGGGAAGTGAGAAGGGCTCTTGCTACTGCTACTCGCGCTGCCGTACAATCCCTACTTTGGCAATTTTTCGTGCGCAAGTCAAACGACCGGTAGCGCTGAGGCTGCAATTTCGTCATCTGCCATTGCATAAACTGGATCGCGAGAGAAACTATGGAGCAGAGTGTGAATACTTACTGCCGCAGAAGTATTTCGGAAATATTTCGGACAGCGCGAGTAGCAGTGGAAGTGGCTGAGTGTAATCCAGGTCTTTAGAATTATTATTAATCGGTCTCGAGGGGCTTCACAGAAAAAAGTCGAGTGTGGGTTAAATCCGGTGACTTTCCGGACCAGGGTATGCAATTTCTTATCAATAACTGAAGGGCCTACAAAAATATCGCCCGAATAACCGATCTATATGTTTACATGTTTAGGACTTTCTATCCTTTAATGATACCCTCAAATGTTCATTATCTCTCGACCAATATCTGGATACTAATGGATTAGGGTGGGAGGCGGATTGCGAGAAAATGTGGTTTCATTGGTAAAACAGATGTAAATTCTTATTTTCTAGAATTTGTTACTCTAATAATCTCACAAAATTCTATTCGCCTTATACAAATCATGTGGGAAAATTTGTTGGGTAGTTTTTAATTCATAGGATTTATACCCATGTTCTTTCAAAATATGCCTGACTGTGCAGGCTGAAATGTCAATTTCTCGTTTATTCAATTAATTCAATGTATTTCTAAATTCGCCAATGTATTGATATAACTTCCTTGTAGATATGAAGATGATATTCCAAACCATGTAAAACACAAAAGATTAATGGATATGATAGAATTGTATAGGTATCATGCAGAGAAGAAAAATCATGCACAAATTGGACAAATACAATTGGTGCTGATTGAAGGCCCCAGCAAAAGGAGTGATACAAATTTGGTTGGTCGTAATGACCGAAATAACAAAGTTATCGTCCCTGGATTAGACTTTATACCAGGGAAGAGTGAAACTGAAGATTGTAGATTGTTGAAACCTGGAGATTACGTAGCTGTTCATATTAACGATGCAAATTCTCAGGTTTTGAAAGGTATTCCCTTGTATAGAACATCATTGATGGATTTTTCGTATTCTCAACATGACGACACGAAAATCAACTCTACAGGATATACCAATAACTAAGTATATAGGAAAAAATAAATCGTTAATGTTATTTGTTGTTTAATTGTGTAATGCCTACCCACATTGATCATCTTCTTCAGTAATTTTCTTCATCTACATCCACATTCTAAAACGACCATATCCTTATAAGCATATCGATAGGTTAGTACTCCATTGTTATCTATATACAAAATTGATATTGAATCAAGACTTGTAGGTACACAACATGATCTGGATGTTCTAGATGGAGATACACTGTGAAGCAGAGCTTGAACAATTGCATGTTTTGTGGGGCTCAGATGTTCTGCCACGGGATAAAAACATTTACCCTGACATTGGAATGCCTGCAAAATGATATTTATTCACTACCATGAAACAGCAATACAGAATTTACTACTTATATTATAAGTGACGTACATATTGCACTCTCTTAGCAAGAAGGTATAGTTTGGGCGTTTGAGCACAAAAGAGGATACACAGAAACAACTGTATGATACCCGTTCGATTGAATAGCATAATTCATTTTGGACATGACCTCCCCCCTGATTCTGCGCCTACTCTTTCTATGAAAGCAGAGAGGGTTATGGTGCCAACATTTTTTGACTTCAAAGAGCGTTCCCAGATTCAGCGCTGAAGCAACCGGCATTGTGCACTTGAAATATCCTTGGAATTACGAACCTGCCCTTTGTACTTCAGGTTGAGCCATCTTTGTTGCCTTTAGATTACCGGTAATGTGCCCCGAATATCAAAAAAATATCCAAGTTGTCCGCACACCTAGCCAGAGGATAAGCGAGGATTCGAAGATGTCCGCACAATAGTAACGGTCTCATAGCAAAAAAAATTACGAAAAGCACTGCCGTGAAGGCAGGAGCTTTTGAGCGCTCGTACATGCACCTGGTAGGTAAATTCGCATTTTCCAGTTTTAGAAATCAATTGAAGGAATTTTCGACAGCTGTCAAAAAAATTCTGAAACTTAGGCGAAACTCCAGACTTCATGTCAGTGCTTCAGCTGATCAATTTTGTTTCGATAATTCGCTAGAATTTTCTACGGTATCTATGGTCGTGGTGGTGCGATCTGGACAAAATTTCGCACGTAGTTTGAATACATTATTCCTCAGCTAGGTGCAAAATTTCATTCCAATCAAATCGGTAGTATCAGGAACAGAATATTTTGAACGGCCATATTTACGGAACCCCTAGTCAAATTTTGCTCATTGATGAACGTGACCGTGAAATTCGTGATCCAAACCCACCCTGAAAATTTCTAGTTCCTAGGCCTTTCCGTTCAAAAGTTACAATTTTCTATGGTTTCTATGGTTCTGGTCATGCGATCTGGACAAAATATTGCTTTAATATAACATTCTCGATTAATATATGAAATTTTATCTCGATCGAATCCGTAGTTTCGAAATTATCTTGAAACCAAAATTTCAAACGACCGTATTTACGGAACCCCTCGTATAATTCTGCTCATTGATAAACCATAACGCGACATTTCAGATCCACATCTATCCTGAAAATTTCAAGTCCCTTGGCCTTTCCGTTCGAAAGTTATGATTTTCTATGGTTTCGGTCATGTGATCTGGAGAAGTGTTGCTTGAATATATCATTCTTCATTAGTATACAAAATTTCGTCACGATCGAATCTGTAGTTTTGAAATTATCAAGAAAACCAAATTTCAAACGACCATATTTACGGAACCCCTAGTATAATTTTAACTCATAGATAAAAGTAATCACGACAATCGAAATCCACACCTATCCTGCAAATTTCAAGTCCCTAGGCGTTTCCGTTCAAAAGTTACAATTTTCTATGGTTTCTATGGTTTCTATGGTTCTGGTCATGCGAACTGGACAAAATTTCACATGTAGCTTGAACACCTCATTCTCCATTTGAGTGCAAAGTTTCATCTTGATCGAATCTGTCGTTTCAAAGTAATCAGGAGAACAACATTTTGGACGGCCATATTTACGGAACCCCTGGTGGAATTCTGCCCATTAACGAACTTAACCGAGGCATTTGAGATCTGAACCTACACTGAAAATTTCAAGTCTCTAGGTTGATCCGTTCGAGAACTCTATCGTTTGAGACCATTTTCGGCTCAAAATTCGAAAAATACAGACATCGTGACGAAATGATATAGCCCTCGTGTAAGTTGTACGAGCGCTCAAAAAAAGGTTCAACTTACAATAAAATAACTAATATGATTTCCAGTACATTGGGTTAAATTCGATGACACGTGTTTCGATGCGAAGCATCATCTTTAGGTGGTATAACTCTTCTCTCTTTTGAAGATGATGACACGTGTCATGGAATTAAACCTAATATAAAAATCATATTAGTTTATTCTATTGTGAGTTTGATTATGGATTTCGGCTAATTCTAGTAGAATTTTAGAAAAAAAAAAATTATATAGTCGAGTGTCGACCGAGTCAGACTGCTCAGCTTTTTGTCCTGGTATGTGGAATTATTAATCCAACAGCGGAACCGCGGACATTTTTGAAACGAATTGAATTCATTGTATGTACTTGAAACAGTTTCAGAGTATTAGGTAGGTACTTGTGAACTCACCGCCCAAATTTTTGGGAATAGAGTTACCGGCTAGCTTCGAACTTCTGAAAGTTTTCCAAATACCAATACCAAATAGATATTTCTCAAATCACAAAAAAAAAAACAGACATGTGGACGAAATTTCAGCCTTGTAACGAGTACAACAGAGAATACAACGAGATATAAAAGTTTTCCTTAAAATATTCAGATTATTTACGATACAATTAGGAAAGTGATTTTAATCACCATAGGTATATCCTCAGTAAATTAAACGCAATTAAATTAAATAATTGTCATTACTCATTTCATTACCTACGTTGAAGTCGTTGTGGTGTGAGATGTGAATACAGAACTTGAAATCAAACTTCAATAAGTTTTCCGTTTATCGCTAGTTGGAGCGGAAGTACCGTTGTGCGAGTATTTATCTCCAATGCCGCTTCGCTCATGTGCAGACGAGTCACAGGTCCGAAAAGAAGCTATGATTTCGCCTAGCAATCACAGTCTTTGACAAGTTGTCATAAGTTCAATTATGGTATCGAAGATCCTGGGTGAACTCAGCAACCTAGGAAAGAATAACAAGCCTCTTTGGCAGCGGCGGCTCGTGAGGTTCAGATGCGGTTAGGCGACAAACAGATACCCAATTACGTATTTATGAAATGATGCTATTTAACCCGCCCACTTTTCTATAAATGCACCCATATGAAATTTTATGAAGAACTAAATTTGAGTCTTATGGATTAAATTAATACGCCTATCTTTTAATAAAATGAACTTATTGATTATTTGTTCTATGAAATCATCCGCCTTCTGCAGCGAACAAAACAATTCTTTTTCTATCGAAATAGTGCTAGCGACGACCAACAATCATTCTTCATTGAATTTTGGCAATAGGTTTGGATACGTTTGAGGCTAAAACAATTGAATTGATATAGGAAGGTACTTATCGGGTTCTGCCGCTTTCGGATAATCTTCAGAGGATGATAAAATATAGAACACAAATGCGAATGCGCAAGCACAGGATTCTAACTAATCTAACTGGAATGGAATCGGTGAAATCTTGCGTCTGCGGGATCGTCGGCGATCTTTTTCGAAAGAAGCCGAAGGCGGCCGAGTTTATCGCCTACAGTTCAGCTTAATTTCGTATGTTTCACTCTATACACCAGTGTATCCATCCTTTACTGATTCATTGGTAGATCCCGCGGCACTCGGCAGTGCTGACGTGTAGTGATAGAATTGCAGGCGCTGGGATAGATCGCCTTCAGTTTGGATGAAAGCGAAGAATGACCGTGGCTGCGATGCACTATGCAGCGCCAGCGAAAGGCTGTAATATAAAATCGCGTGCGAGATTTCTGAATGAAAAATTCTTTGATAACATATTATAATTGAAAATTGTAATTAATCATTTCTTCATTTCATAAGTGGATACATACACTAAAGATAGATTTTCCAAGGTTGGCGCCGCCTACTTTGCCTACCCCGACGAGCCGCCACTGCTCTTTGGTCTGGATTCCCAGACACGGGAATCAGGGAAATCTTTGTACGACAAAGCTATAAATAATAGTTCGAAAAGAAGGAGGAGACTGGCGGAATATTCCAGGTTTGGAGCTTACATTCTAGGGTATTTTGAATTTAAACTACCTACAGCTAATTTATTTTAGCTTTATCCGCATCGCAATTCAACCCGGACATGAATGTAACAGAGGATTCAGCGTAATTTTGGCGTTCGCAGTGTAGTTGTGTCCATCATGAACCATGTTGATGGTCTGTATATAGGACTTTTTAGACGATTTCCTGTTCACCGACCAATTCATGGTAGATTTGGGAAATTGATTGGTGATCAAATCAAGAAGACATTTAGGGTAGTTATTTACTTCAACTAAGGTATCTTCTTTTTCATCAAGAACTAATACATTTCACCTACCTCGTACCCTTTCGGTTGGACGATCCACTCATCATAATTAATGGCCGCAAAATCAACATACAGGGGCTTTCGTTTACAGATGTTCCTTAAACGTTTCAATTTTTTTTCGTATGTTTTCCTTGATACCAACTCGTCCAAAATACTATTGCTTTCTTCCTCGTAATCTTCTTCGATAAACCTTTTTCTTCTCTTCGCATTATCTTCTTTTTTTGGTTTCATCCTCTCATTTCTTGGATTACTTGAATTAGAAACATAAGAGAGAACCAATATAGGATAATCGTGATCGAAATCATCTTTGTCTGGTGGAAGAAGGGATAATTTTAACTCATTTTCCTCCTCAGGGTGTATAGCGACGATTGGAGCTAATGTAATGATAACTCTTAAATTTTTGGTGATATTGTTGATGGTATTTAAGACGTTTGCTACTTGATCTGTTATATTGAAAGATAACCATGTATCGTTGGAATGGTAGACATGTAATACGTGCGCGTTGATGAATTCCTGTTGTAGTTCATCGTATACCAATAGAGATATCTTCTTTTCAATTCCTAAAAATGAATTAAGAATTATAATTTTCTGGTGCTCAGTGTATTCATACTCCTATATCTATTCATATAGCCTATAGCTATAAGCTTCGATTCTTCGAAAGCCTCATATCCACACATACCATGGGTAAACGAACTTTCGAACGAATCCAGGTGACGATATCATAGACATTTCACAAGAAGAGTGTGGATACAGAGCCGCACGGCTATATTCTGTCTCAGACAGATAGGTAAGTTATGAAACAAACCCTTAATTTTCATAGGACAAACCATGTATCAGTTATAGAGCTGGTATGTTGAAAGTCTCCCTAATTGAAACGTTGTTGTGCGCTGTAATGGTCTATAGTCTATACTGCCTATAATATAGTGTAGACATGTGATTTTTCTGAGCAGGACATCGGAACATCTCTGTTACATCGCCACTCTGTGTATCCACGCTCTTCTTATTATACGAGGGCTGTCCTCTTTGCTCTAAGCCTAGTAAAATTCATTTACAAAATCTCGTGAGTGTGTACTCAACTCATCACCACTCATCAATGTGAAAAAATGGTGCAATTGACTGAATTGGGAAAGAGTGCAGTATATGAGACAATCAAGAGGATAAAAAATGGCATAGATATGAAGCATATACCAGTTTCAGGAAGACCGCGTTAGATTAAAGAAAACAATTTAAACGCTTTATTGGCCTTGGGATGACACAATCCGCGCCTAGCATTTCGCAAATTGGCTAACAGATTTGGGAATCAACGAAATATAAAAGTATTTCCAGAAACCGTCCTTATGTCACTGAAAAGACAAAACTACATATCAAGAAAAAAATCCTATAATAGTATAATGACACCTTTACAAAATGAACGAAGGATAGAATTTTGTCAACGTTTTGGAGAAGATAATTCTAATAATGCCTTCATATCTGATGAAAGTTGTTTCCAATTCAGTGGAAATCACTTGAAAATCCTATCAAAACAACCTGTTCCCATTTCTAAAATTCCAACCAAAATAATGGTTTGGGGAGCATTATCTTGGCGTGGTGCTACGCCTCTCTTTATAGTTGATGGTACCATTAATAGTGAAAAGTATTGTGGCATTTTAAACGATTTTTTCCTTGAAATGGAGCATGCTTTATATCCAGAGGGGTGGCGTATTCAGCAGGATAATGCAAACTGCCATACTTCGGCCTATACTCAAGCTTGGACACAGGAACACCAAGTGTTCTTAGTCCCATTGAAGACATATGGGGACTAATGAAGATTGAAGTTGAACGAGCAGCGCCACTAAATAAAGATCATTCAATTCAGTCCTGGTCTCTACCATCACCGAAAATTATGGAGGTGTAGTTTCGGGTGTACCTCGACGATTAGTCAAGTGTTTACAGTTAAATGGAGGTTATATAAGTGAATAAGATGAATATTTTGTTATGGTTTTCTAATTCAAGGATTAAAAATCTATACTAAATAATTACAATTGAGCCTTGTTTTTCCGGATATTTTCTAGACGGCTATAGTTCAGATCTGTAATATCTCACAAGGTCTTTGCTTCGAGCTGAAGTCAAGTTGTTGGGAATATACACACAGAACCAACACTTACAAACTCCCAAGTATTCTTATAAAAAAAGTGTTAATTGCTTTGACACCAGTCTTTAATTCTGCTTGAATCTTTCAGACAGTTATGTGTCGGTCCTTTTCGATCTAGTTCCGAATAAGATCATTAATTTTTTTTTAACTTTCTCTTTTGGCATTAGAACTCAAAAACTATAATTTACGGAAAATCGTGTACGTTACCACGTTGAATTTCATTATAACCCCGCTTTAGGAAACACTTCTTGACACCAAGCGCTCGGTTGATTTTCTTCCTGTAAACATTCTTAACGGTTCAAGCCCAATCTGAAATTGTAAAAAATTTAGAAAAGCACTGCCGTGAAGTCAGGAGCTTTTGAGCGCTCGTACATCCACCTTGTAGGTAGATTCGCATTTTCCAGTTTTAGAAATCAATTGAAGGAATTTTCGACAGCTGTCAAAAAAATTCTCAAACTTAGGCGAAACTCCAGACTTCATGTCAGTGCTTCAGCTGACCAATTTTATTTTCGATAATTCGCTAGAATTTTCTACGGTATCTATGGTCTTGGTGATGCGATCTGGACAAAATTTCGCACATAGTTTGATTACATTATTCTTCAGCGAGGTGTAAAATTTCATTCCAATCCAATCAGTCGTTTCGAAATTATCAGGAGAAAAATATTTTGAATGGCCATATTTACGGAACCCCTGGTCTAATTTTGCTCATTGATAAACGTGACCGCGACATTCGCGATCCAAACCTACCCTGAAAATTTAAAGTTCCTCGGCCTTTCCCTTCGAAAGTTATAATTTTCTATGGTTTCTATGGTTCTGGTCATGCGATCTGGACAAAATGTTGCTTTAATATATCATTCTCGATTAAAAAACAAAATTTTATCTCGATCGAATCCGTAGTTTCGCAATTATCGAGAAAACAAAATCTCGAACGACCGAATTTACGGAACCCCTAGTATAATTCTGCTCATTGATGAACGTGAACGCGACATTTCAGATCCAGACCTATCCTGAAAATTTCAAGTCCCTAGGCCTTTCCGTTCGAAAGTTATGATTTTCTATGGTTTCTATGGTTCTGGTCATGCGATCTGGAGAAATGTTGCTTGAATATATCATTCTCCATTAGTATACGAAATTTCGTCACGATAGAATCTGTAGTTTTGAAATTATCAAGAAAACTAAATTTCAAACGACCAAATGTACGGAACCCCTAGTATAATTTTGCCCAGAGATAAACGTGATCACGACATTCGAGATCCACACCTATTCTGAAAATTTCAAGTCCCTATGCGTTTCCGTTCAAAAGTTACAATTTTCTACGGTTTCTATGGTTCTGGTCATGCGATCTGGACAAAATTTCACATGTGGCTTGAACACCTCAATCTCCATTTGAGTGCAAAATTTTATCTCGATCAAATCTTTAGTTTCCAAGTAATCAGGGGAACAAAACTTTGAACACCCATATTTACGGAACCCCTGGTGGAATTTGGCCCATTAACGAACTCAACCGAGGCATTCGGGAACTGAACCCACACTTAAAATTTCAAGTCTTCAGGTTGTTCCGTTCGAGAGTCATCGTGCTTATGGCCGGACGGACGGACAGACTCGAATTTTCCATCGGATTCGGCATCAGTGAGTCGAACATAGTCGTTCGAGACCATTTTCGGCTTAAAATTCGAAAAATACAAACATCATGACGAAATAATATAGCCCTCGTGTAAGTAGTACGAGCGCTCAAAAATCACAGCTCAATAAGGCTTGTCCTCTTGTTCATTTCCATCACTTATTGGAGAACGGATTACTTCAAATCTATGTAACTATGACAAATGGTCAGGCAGCCTGGTCCTCTCTGAACAAGTACAACTCTCATCAGCGAACCTGCCTAGTGATGTTATGATTATAAAAATTACGAAAAGCACTGCCGTGAAGGCAGGAGCTTTTGAGCGCTCGTACATGCACCTTGTAGGTGGATTCGCATTTTCCAGTTTTAGAAATCAATTGAAGGAATTTTCGAAACGTGTCAAAAAAATTCTGAAACTTAGGCGAAATTCCAGACCTCATGTCAGTGCTTCAGCGGATCATTTTTTTTTCGATAATTCGCTAGAATTTTCTACGGTATCTATGGTCTTGGTGATGCGATCTGGACAAAATTTTGCAGTTTGAAAACTTTATTCCTCAGCTAGGTGCAAAATTTCATTCCAATCCGATCAGTAGTTTCGAAACTATCAGGAAAAAAATAGTTTGAACGGCCATATTTACGGAATCCCTAGTCTTATTTTGCTCATTGATGAACGTGACCGTGAAATTCGCGATCCAAACCCACCCTGAAAATTTCAAGTCCCTAGGCCTTTCCGTTTGAAAGTTATGATTTTCTATGGTTTCTATGGTTCCGGTCATGCGATCTAGAAAAATGTAGCTTGAATATATCATTCTCCATTAGTATACAGAATATCGTCACGATCGAATCTGTAGTTTGGAAATTATCAAGAAAACTAAATTTCAAACGACCATATTTACGGAACCCCTGGTATAATTCTGCTCATAGATGAAAGTGATCACGACAATCGAGATCCACACCTATCCTGAAAATTTCAAGTCCCTAGGCGTTTCCGTTCAAAAGTTACAACTTTCTATGGTTTCTATGGTTCTGGTGATGCGAGCTGAACAAAATTTCGCATGTAGCTTGAACACCTCATTTTCCATTAGAGTGCAAAATTTCATCTCGATCGAATCTGTAGTTTCAAAGTTATCAGGAAAACAAAATTTCGAGCGGCCATATTTACGGAACCCCTCGGCGAATTTTGCCCAATAACGAACTTAACCGCGGCATTCGAGATTCGAACCTACCCTGAAAATTTCAAGTTTCTAGGATATTCCGTTCGAGAGTTATCGTGCTTACGGACGGACGGACGGACAGACTCGAATTTTCCGACGGATTCGTCATCAGTGAGTCGAACATAGTCGTTTGAGACCATTTTCGGCTCGAAATTCGAAAAATACAGACATCGTGACGAAATGATATAGCCCTCGTGTAAGTAGTACGAGCGCTCAAAAAGCACTGCCGTGAAGTTGGGAGCTTCTGAGCGCTCGTTCATCCACCTTGTATGTAGATTCGTATTTTCCAGTTATAGAAACAAATTCAAAAATGCTTGACAAAAAATTTTCAAACTAAGGCGAAACTCCAGACTCCCAGATAATTCGCTATAATTTTCTATGGTATCTATGGTCTTGGTTATGCGATCTGGACAAAATTTCCACGTATTTTGAATCATTATCGTAATCATTCCAATCCAATGAGTAGTTTCGAAATGATCAGGGAAGGAATATTTTGCTCATTGATGAACGTGACCGTGAAATTCGCGATCCGAACCTAGCCTAAAAATTTCAAGTCCCTTGGCCTTTTCATTACAAAGTGTTGCGAGTACAAAATTAGAGTAATAATTCTCACCCGCTTTATGATGAGCAGCGCACTACCTTGTGTCGCTGATTATGCACTGTTTGCAGCGTCTAAAAATGTGACTTTTGGCAGGGATAATAATTGCAAGGTGAATAAAGAGACCAGCTGCATTTAAAAGTAAAAAACAATATATTTACATTGATCTCAAATTACTATATACAAACTTAAAGGAAATGTATCTACTTAAAATCAATTTGAAGCACTTTTACAAACAAGGAGAAAGATTAATGTTTCTGGTTTGAATCGGAACACCTTTTCAAACAAGAACGAGAATTCATAAAGTCTTTTAGAGTTAAAGATTGGGTTTCTTTACCTTTCTTCGGTAATTTTATACGGTGTTTGAGTGAAACAATGGAATTTTCTGACCTTATTGTCCTGGATTTAATAATCTGAAACAGCCCTGCTTTAATTGTACAGGTCCAACAGAAAACAGCTAAACTTCGTAGATGGACCAGTCTGTACTGAAAGTTTCCTTTGGCTGCTTCGGGAATTTTGTAGGACACAGCTACCAACTTAACACTTAACGAGGGGTACTGACTGACCCTGATTTTAGAGAGAAGAATGAAGTAGAACTTCAGAAATTACGTGAGTTACGTACGAGAACTGTGCGTAATTGACAAACGAATTCCTCCGAAGATGGAACGGAACTCTTGAGCGTTTTTGACTAACGCATTTCTACGACGACGAAACGTAACTGACTGTGATTTTTCTGAAGAACTCCTCCGAAGATGGAACGCTGACTGTTATCGTAAAATCGGTGAAGATAACATAAACAAAACGTTGGGGCGCTTGTGACGCGTAAAATGCAGCTGGCTGCACTCGAAACAGAGAACCCCACGTGATCTGAAGAAGTGTTGATTACGGAGAAATTCTTGCTTGGATATGGATTTTGTGGGTCGTTCCTTGTTGCGTTTATTTTAACGCAACACAAAGTTATAATTTTCTATGGTTCTGGTCATGCGATCTAGACGAAGCATGTAGCTTGAACACTTCATTCTCCATCTGATTGCAAAATTTCACCTCGATCGAATCAGTAGTTTCCAAGTAATCAGGAACGAATTCAACCGCAGCATTCGAGATTCGAACCTACCCTGAAAATTTAAAGTTTCTTTGTCGACAATGAAATACTTGCAATCGAAAGATGCATAGATAGAAACTATCAAGGTTGTGACATTGTGATCCATTTTGATAGTCAAGCTGTTATCAAAGCACACTGAACTCCTATACCATCGAAGATCTTAAAAGTATTTGGATCTCAGTAAGAATAAGTAACGCCTCCTCATTGGCTTCCTCAGAGGACATTGTCGCCTTAGGAAGCATATAATGAGAATGGGCTTAATAGAAACTGACGAGTGCCAGTGCAGATTCTGTGGTGAAGAGGAGCAAACCAGCGCAAAGAATGTCTTGGACAAGAGAATAACAGGAGGAACGAGGATCTAACCTCCTTGAAGCCCTCTCAGATACTGGAGTTCATTGGAGCTCTGGAGCTGGAGGGCGAGTTGTAGGTAGCGCATTTGCGAATACAGCTCTGATGGACAATAGATCTTGAGGTAACAGTGAAATGTAACCCCTTTACCTAACTATAACTATATAACAAATAATCAGATGTATTAGACAACCGTCTCTAACGAAACTCCTAAACTAGATTGAAATACCTATCAGACAAAATTTGTTGCAAAAATTACATTGACTACTAGGTAGGCTCAGCGGAAATGAACAGCCCTCGTATATCTGTGAAATGGTCAATAGCGAAGTCTCTCACTTACCTTTGGTAGATTCCTTTTTTTTATTGGCTACGGTCAATATTCTCAATTCTGCATACATGAATATTTCATCTTCACGAGTTTCTGGGAGGTCAAAAATTAATAAATGACTTTCTGCTATATCTTCCATCGCAGCATGACCATTGAAGGAGTCTCAAAAAACAAAATCAAATCTTAAAATGGGAACAGAAAGATGAGTACCTATAATTCTTTCTTTGCTTTAATGAAAGTATTTACTGAAGGAGTCTCAAAAAACAAAATAGAATCTTAAAATGGGAACAGAAAGATGAGTATAATTCTTTCTTTGCTTTAATGAAAGTATTTTGTTCTTTTTGAGCGCTCGTACTACTTACACGAGGGCTATATCATTTCGTCACGATGTCTGTATTTTTCGAATTTTGAGCCGAAAATGGTCTCAATCGACTATGTTCGACTCACTGATGACGAATCCGTCGGAAAATTCGAGTCTGTCCGTCCGGC
Organism: Aphidecta obliterata; assembly: GCA_963966015.1. Taxonomy (NCBI): domain Eukaryota; kingdom Metazoa; phylum Arthropoda; class Insecta; order Coleoptera; family Coccinellidae; genus Aphidecta; species Aphidecta obliterata. Next base: position 21,505,070 of record OZ014431.1, on the reverse strand, counting down.
CGTTCGTAAGCACGATAACTCTCTAACGGAACAACCTAGAGACTTGAAATTTTCAGTGTGGGTTCAGTTCCCGAATGCCTCGGTTGAGTTCGTTAATGGGCCAAATTTCACTAGGGGTTCCGTAAATATGGCCGTTCAAAGTTTTGTTCCCCTGATTACTTGAAAACTAAAGATTTGATCGAGATGAAATTTTGCACTCGAATGGAGAATGAGGTTTTCAAGCTACGTGTGAAATTTTGTTCAGATCGCATGACCAGAACCATAGAAACCATAGAAAATTGTAACTTTTGAACGGAAACGCCTAGGGACTTGAAATTTTCAGGATAGGTGTGGATCTCGAATGTCGTAATCACGTTCATCTATGATCAAAATTATACTAGGGGTTCCGTAAATATGGTCGTTTGAAATTTAGTTTTCCTGATAATTTCAAAACTACAGATTCGATCGTGACGAAATTTTGTATACTAATGGAGAATGATATATTCAAGCTACATTTCTCCAGATCACATGACCAGAACCATAGAAACCATAGAAAATCATAAATTTCGAACGGAAAGGCCTAGGGACTTGAAATTTTCAGGAAAGGTGTGGATCTCGATGAGCAGAATTATACTAGGGGTTCCGTAAATACGGTCGTTTGAAATTCTGTTTTCTCGATAATTTCGAAACTAGGGATTCGATCGAGATGAAATTTTGTATACTAATCGAGAATGATATATTAAATCAATATTTTGTCCAGATCGCATGACCAGAACCATAGAAACCATAGAAAATTGTAACTTTTGAACAGAAAGGCCTAGGAACTTGAAATTTTCAGGGTGGGTTTGGATCGCGACTATCGCGGTCACGTTCATCAATGAGCAAAATTAGACTAGGGGTTCCGTAATTATGGCCGTTCAAAATATTTTTTTACTGATAGTTCCGAAACTACTGATTGGATTGATTGAAATTTTGCACCTAGCTGAGGAATAATGTATTCAAACTACGTGCGAAATTTTGTTCAGATCGCATCACCAAGACCATAAGTACCGTAGAAAATTATAGCGAATTATCGAAAAAAAATTGGTCAGCTGAAGCACTGGCATGAAGTCTGGAGTTTCGCCTGAGTTTCAGAATTTTTTTGAGAGCTGTCGAAAATTCCTTCAATTGATTTCTAAAACTGGAAAATGCGAATCTACCTACAAGGTGGATGTACGAGCGCTCAAAAGCTCCTGACTTCACGGCAGTGCTTTTTGTAGTTTTTTACAATTTTTTTTAGGGTGGGCTAGAAGATATATCTCTAGCTATATGCCCGCCTTTTGCACTTTGTAATGAATTGTTGTTTTGACAATAAAGTATTATAATTATTCCTATCAATTCATTTAAATCTGTTGTGGATTCTTAATTTTATTGTCATTGCCATTGCTTTCAATCTAAATGTTGAAGCATTGGGTGTTCGAAAAAAATTGAATTGCCAATCACTCGACAAGAACCAGATTGATTTTTATCTATTTAAAACAGTACTTCTTTTGAGAGAAGCTGTGAACTCTAGGCAATTATTACTGATTTAATCTTTCTCATTGGCAGCATTAGTTAGTTATATAAGATTCGAAACTTCCTAATCATTGTGAATTCGGTGATTTTGGATCGAAAATGAAGTGGTAAGCAAGATTTTCGTTTTATGTAGTCTCACCCAAGGGGATTCAAATGAAATCAGAATGCATCAGAACACGTAGTTCAATACAAGGAAAATAATCTTCAGACTAATTTGAGGTAAGTATAACTTTGCATATGTGAACACCTTTACGTTCTTGGAAACCTACCACGGTTGAAGGTCAAACCGACTATGATCGGAATCAAGAAATGAAACGCTATTCTTATTGAAACAAAATCATTTAGAATGAGATACAAAAATAAAGTCGAAAAAATAGAGAACCCGACGACATAGAAGACTGCAAAATATGCGAAATACGGTTTAGGGTGGAACTTAATAATTAGAAAGCCAACAAAAAAATTTCGCTAAATTATAGCTTTCATATCAAATCCTGTTATTAGTAAACATGTACCTATATAGTTGAGTGAAGTTTATTTCATACACCTGAGGATAAAGTGCCACCTGTACTTCTGAAGCGAGTTCATCCAGCTATATACATCCCTTGGAATCTTGCTAGACGAACAGACAAACAAAATCATAGTAGTATTTATTTTTCATTAAGAAATTAGTTCTCGGATTTATTTCAAATTGTTCTGCGAATGAGAATTCAACTAAGTTTTCAGTTTTTGGTTGAAGCACGAAGTTCAGAATGACAATAACTCAGAATAATTCAAGAGTAAAATGGCGTATCCTTTAAAAATTATAAAAAGCACTTCCGTGAAGTCAGGAGCTTTTGAGCGCTCGTTCATCCACCTTGTAGGTAGATTCACATTTTTCAGTTTCAGAAACATATTGAAAAAATTTTTGGCAGCTGTCAAAAAAATTCTCAAACCATGGCGAAACTCCAGAATTGGAAGGATAATTTAGACTAGGTGACCAATTTTGTTTTTGATAATTCGCTAGAATTTTCCTTTCCGTTCGAAAGTTATAATTTTCTATGGTTCTGGTCATGCAATCTCGACAAAATTTTGCATATACCTTGAACACGTCATTCTTCATCTGAGTGCAATTTCATCTCGATCGAATAAGTAGTTTCGAAGTTATCAGGAGGACAAAATTTCCAACGGCCATATTCACGGAACCCCTGGTCTAATTTTGCTCATTGATAGACGTGACTGCGACATTCGAGATTCGAACCTACCCTGAAAATTTCAAGTTTCTAGGTCGGTCCGTTAGAAAGTTATCGTGTATACGGACGGACGGCCAGACGGATGGATAGACTCGAATTTTTCGACGGATTCGTAATCAGTGAGTCGAACCTTGTCGATTAAGACCATTTTCGGCTCAGAATTCGAAAAACACAGACCTCGTGACGAAATGATATTAACCCTCGTGTAAGTAGAAGGAGCGCTCAAAAAAAGAAGCAAGTTATCAGAATCCACTGTATGGAACTTACCAGCATGTTTGGGCACAACACTTCGTACAACATCGGCGCTAGAATTATTCAATCCAGTTTTATTATTCTCGTAAAGTTGCAGCATGAATTTAGATATGTGGCATCTGATTTTCTTCTTGGTTTTAGTCACATTTTCTCTGTCAGCCCCATTAGATTTTCCATTTTCTATATAAATAGCGCGCATAACGTTCACCCTAACGGAAGTATTCGAATTTCTTACAATTACAAATTCGTTGGAAAAAATCAGCATTATAAAGACTATCATGAGAATAGAAATTATCGTCAGATAAATAATTTTCATGGCGATCTTATTTTTTACTGCAGGATGTTCAGGAGTTATTTCGAAACTGTATATCTGTGGTGAAGTTTAGACGCCGAGCGTCGTTTTCAACCACTTGAAACCCATTTGCTGTAGCTTCCATCCCTTATCTATTGGTTTTGTATAAATAACTCGAGTGAAACAATATATCAATTGATAGTCTTTGATCAACTCTATTCTTGCTTCTATATGCTTGGGTAAATTCAACAATTTACAGTAAATTTCTGCCAGGGGCGGAACTAATTATGCTCAAGGGGCCGAACTAATTATGGGTTTTTGAGCGCTCGTACTACTTACACGAGGGCTATATCATTTCGTCACGATGTCTGTATTTTTCGAATTTTGAGCCGAAAATGGTCTCAATCGACTATGTTCGACTCACTGATGACGAATCCGTCAAAAAATTCGAGTCTGTCCGTCCGGCCGTCCGTCCGTCCGGCCGTCAGCACGATAACTCTCGAACGGAATGTCCTAGAAACTTGAAATTTTCAGGGTAGGTTCGAATCTCGAATGCCGCGGTTAAGTTCGTTATTGGGCAAAATTCGCCGAGGGGTTCCGTAAATATGGCCGCTTGAAATTTTGTTTTCCTGATTACTTTGAAACTACAGATTCGATCGAAATGAAATTTTGCACTCAAATGGAGAATGAGGTGTTTGAGCTACATGTGAAATTTTGTCCAGATCGCATGACCAGAACCATAGAAACCATAGAAAATTGTAACTTTTGAACGGAACCCCCTAGGGACTTGAAATTTTCAGGATAGGTGTGGATCTGGAATGTCGTGATTACGTTCATCTATGAGCAAAATTATACAAGGTGTTCCGTAAATATGGTAGTTTGAAATTTAGTTTTCTTGATAATTTCAAAACTACAGATTCGATCGTGACGAAATTTTGTATACTTATGGAGAATGATATATTCAAGCTACATTTTTCCGGATCACATGACTCGAACCATAGAAAATCATAACTTTCGAACGGAAAGGCCTAGGGGCTTGAAATTTTCAGGATAGGTGTGGATCTCGATTGTCGTGATCACTTTCATCTATGAGCAAAATTATACTAGGGGTTCCGTAAATACGGTCGTTTGAAATGTTGGTTTCTCGATAATTTCGAAACTACGGATTCGATCGAGATGAAATTTTGTATTTTAATCGAGAATGATATATTAATAATATATTAATAATATATTAATAATATATTAATATTTTGTCCAGATCTCATGACCAGAACCATAGAAACCATGGAAAATTGTAACTTTCGAACGGAAAGGCCTAGGAACTTGAAATTCTCAGGGTGGGTTTGGATCGCGACTATCGCGGTCACGTTCATCAATGAGCAAAATTAGACTAGGGGTTCAGTAAATATGGCCGTTCAAAATATTTTTTTGCTGATAGTTCCGAGAATACTGAGCGGATTGGGATAAAATTCTGCACTTTGCTGAGTAATAATGTATTCAAACTACGTGCAAAATTTTGTCCAGATCGCACCACCAAGACCATAGATACCGTAGAAAATTCTAGCGAATTATCGAAAAAAAATTGATCAGCTGAAGCACTGACATGAATTCTGGAGTTTCGCCCAAGTTTCAGAATTTTTTTGACAGCTGTCGAAAATTCCTTCAATTGATTTCTGAAACTGGAAAATGCGAATCTACCTACAAGGTGCATGTACGAGCGCTCAAAAGCTCCTGCCTTCACGGCAGTGCTTTTCGTAATTTTTTTTTTCAAAAGTTCGTGTTAGCTGTCCGAAATATAATTGATCATTTTGAATAAATTATTCAATATCCATATTTTTCTGAAAAATCCTTGAAATTATTTATTAAAATATGAAAAAAAATACAAATTTTTTATCAGTCCGACAGACGATTTTTCGATTTCAATCTCAAAGTAGGTACGACATTTATGAGCGCTCGTACCTACTACTTACACGAGGGCTATATCATTTCGTCACGATGTCTGTATTTTTCGAATTTTGAGCCGAAAATGGTCTCAAACGACTATGTTCGACTCACTGATGACGAATCCGTCGGAAAATTCTAGTCTGTCCGTCCGGCCGTCCGTATACACGATAACTCTCGAACGGAATGTCCTAGAAACTTGAAATTTTCAGGGTAGGTTCGAATCTCGAATGCCGCGGTTGAGTTGCCGCTCGAAATTTGTTTTCCTGATAACTCAAAAACTACAGATTCGATCGAGGTGAAATTTTGCACTCAGATGGAGAATTACGTGTTCAAGCTACATGCAATTCTGTTCAGCTCGCATGACCAAAACCATAGAAACCATAGAAAATTATAACTTTGTAATGGAGAGGCCTATGGACTTGAAATTTTCAGGATAGGTGTGGATCCCGAATGTTGGGGTCACGTTCATCAATGAGCAAAATTAGACTAGGGGTTCCGTAAATATGGTCGTTTAAATTCAGTTTTCTTGATAATTTCAAAACTATGGATTTAATCGTGACGAAATTTTGTATTTGAATTGAGAATGTTATATTCGAGCTATATTTTTTCCAGAGCGCATGATCAGAACCATAGAAACCATAGAAAATCATAACTTTCGAACAGAATGGCCTAGGGACTTGAAATTTTCAGGATAGGTTTGGATCGCGTATTTCGCGGTCACGTTCATCAATAAGCAAAATTAGACTAGGGGTTCCGTTAATATAGCCGTTCAAACTATTTTTTTCCTGATAATTTGGAAACTTTTTATTGGATTGGTATGAAATTTCGCACATAGATGAAGAATAATGTATTCAAACTACGTGGGAAATTTTGTCCAGATCGCATTACCAAGACCATAGCGAATTATCACCTGAAGCACTGACGTGAAGTCTGGATTTTCGACTTAGTTTGAAATTTTCTTCGACAGCTGTCAAAATCTTTCCAATTGATTTCTAAAACTGGGGAATTCGAATCAACCTATCAACCCTATCAACTACCAAGGTGGATAAACGAGCGCTCAAAAGCTCCTGAATTCACGGCAGTGCTTTTCATCTTTTTTTCGTGGAGAAAGTGGAATTTCACAATCGAATTAAATCTTTCGACAAAAATTTTGATGGGTCAAATGTCGTGCGGGACACTGAAATCTACTGACCCCCATCGAAAATCTTCTGCTATTTTCGAATATTCTAATCAAATTCCAATATTCCTTTATACAGGGTGTTGAATCTCTACTTGCGAAAAGTCCCATATTCTCCTAATTCAGAGTTGTCCTGGCGGTATGTGGTGCAGCCCTATCTTGCTGAAACGACGTAGTACTTGATTTCTGTTGAGGGAGATTTATGAACTAAACTTGTCCATTTTCAGGTTATTAATTGTTGAGCGCTCATACTTCTTACACGAGGGCTATATCATTTCGTCACGATGTCTGTATTTTTCGAATTTTGAGCCGAAAACAGTCTCAATCGACTATGTTCGACTCACTGATGACGAATCCGTCGGAAAATTCGAGTCTGTCCGTCCGGCCGTATACACGATAACTCTCGAATGGAATGTCCTAGAACCTTGAAATTTTCAGGGTAGGTTCAAATCTCGAATGCCGCGGTTGAGTTCGTTATCGGGCAATATTCGCCCAGGGGTTCCGTAAATATGGCCGCTCGAATTTTTGTTTTCCTGATTATTTCGAAACTATAGATTCGATCGAGGCGAAATTTTGAACTCAGATGAATGAAGTATAACGTATTCAACCTACATGCAGAATTTTGTCCAGCTCGCATGACCAGAACCATAAAAACCATAGAAAATTATAACTTTCGAAGGGAAATGCCTAGAGACTTGAAATTTTCAGGATAGGTGTAGATCTCGAATGTTGCGGTCACGTTCCTCAATGACCAAAATTAGATTATGGGTTCCGTAAATATGGTCGTTCAAAATTCAGTTTTCGTGATAATTTCAAAACTATGTATTTGATCGTGACGAAAATTTGTATTTGAATTGAGAATGATATATTCGAGATACATTTTGTCCAGATCGCATGATCAGAACCATAGAAACCATAGAAAATCATAACTTCCGAACGGAAAGGCCTAGGGACTCGAAATTTTCAGGATAGGTTCGAATCGCGAATTGTGCGGTCACGTTCATCAATGAGCAAAATTAGACTAGGGGTTCCATAAATATAGCCGTTCAAACTATTTTTTTCCTGATAATTTCGAAACTACTTATTGGATTGGAATGAAATTTCGCACATAGATGGAAAAAGATGTATTCAAACTACGTGGGAAATTTTGTCCAGATCGCATAACCGAGACAATAGATACCGTAGAAAATTCTAGCGAATTATTGAGAAAAAAAAATTGGTCACCTAAAGCACTGACGTGAATTCTGAATTTTCGCCTCAGTTTGAATTTTTTTTGACAGCTGTCAAAATCTTTCCAATTGGTTTCTGAAACTGAATAATGCGAATCTACCTACAAGGAGCATGTACGTGCCCTCAAAAGCTCCTGCCTTCACGTCAGTGCTTTTCGTAATTTTTTCAAAAACATTGCAACGTTATCACATGAATGAGAAATACGTGAATTTCTGGAACACATTTTCTTGTGCAATCTATGCTTTCCGAAGTGATAAACTTTCTGCGAATTCCGAAATCCTTTTGAAATATGTGACATTTAAAAAAATTTATATCGGTCCGTTGTTTCGCGTTATTTACTCAGCTAGAATCGACGGAAAATTTTCAAATGAATTTCCACCTATTATGAAATAGAATATACGGAGTTTTCCTCTTAACGCTGACGTGAAGTCAGAAGCATTTGGCCGCGTGTTTCTGTGTACCAAACCGGCCTCCAGTGTTTATTGTCAGTGTGACACATGATGTTATTTTATTTTTATGAGCCTCGAAAGATGGAATCACAGAGTTATTCATTCATTTATTCACAAGGAACACAAACAGGTAACCCAATACCCAAAACAGTGTTCACAAATTAACAATACAAAAAATTAACAAAAGTGCCTTATTTCTAATACCTAATATATATACCTAACAATGAGTTGACAATTGGAAGAAAAAAAATAACAGATATACAGCCAGAGGTGAGGCAATTCAACAGCGAAATAGAAAATACCTTTTGAGTGAATTTTTCAAGGTTTTTTCGCTTTGGAAAAATACATCGATTTGATCTTTCAGATTATTGCAGTGACGTAGCATCCTGGAAATAGGGTAATTTTTCGAGCGGTTGGAGTGCGCTAGGGGTAAATAGAAGGTGTCCGGCCACCTAGATCTTCGAATTGGCGCATGCAAGTTAATCAACTCAGTGATGTCTTGAGAGTCCACACGATTGCTCAATAACTTAGAGATAAAAACAACATCGCCAACAACTCTGCGATCACCGAGGCTCATCATCCCTAATAGCACACAACGTCCTAGGGACGTACAATTTATGTCCAATTAAAGTCGGAACGTCCATGGACTTGATATGTACGTCCTTTGGATGTTTGTTTTCGGACAGTATTAGGACGTCCTCTACATATGTCCATTTTTGGTCCAATTATGGTACAATGTCCTTACCTGATATCCAGTAGGTGTCCGTGATGGACATAATACGGACCATATAAAAATTACGAAAAGCACTGCCGTGAAGGCAGGAGCTTTTGAGCGCTCGTACATGTACCTTGTAGGTAGATTCGCATTTTCCAGTTTTAGAAATCAATTGAAGGAATTTTTGACAGCTGTCAAAAAAATTCTGAAACTTACGGCTCGCTCACACCAAAACCGACTTTGTCGGCCGATGGCGGACATAACTGCCCGGATGAGTAACTCGGATATGTATGTGCTCACACTGAAACCGTGTACTTGTGTCGACATCGTGCGTTGCCGATGCAACTTCAGCCCATAACCGTTTCGAAACATCTAGATTATTATAATTTCTTGGATTTTTATCCCACAGGGTTGGTCTATTATGACACAACTGATTATTTTTTCAATATCCATACTCGTTTAGGAAGATTGAATTAAACCATAAATTATTTACTCAATTTGTACTGTAGACATCGGCCGATATCGACGAGAAATCCCGAAAAATTCGGATTCGACAGTCGAGCCGTTACGGCTCGCTCACACCAAAACCGTCATCGGCCGAATTTTGCTCGGGCGACGACGGCCGAACTCGGACGATCGAATCAAACACTTGTGAGCGCACTTGAGAGCGCGCACACCAACCCGACCGTCATCGTCCGATGACGCCCGACAACGGCCGATTGACTGTCGAATCCGAATTTGTTGGGATTTCTCGCCCGATATCGGCCGACGTCTACAGTGCAAATTAAGTAAATAATTCATATTTTAATTCAATCCTGTTGTTATCTTTTCAAACGAGTATGGATATTGAAAAAATAGTTAGTTGTGTTCATAATAGACCAACCCTGTGGGATAAACATTCAAGAAATTAAAATAATCTAGATGTTTCGAAACGGTTATGGGCTGAAGTTGCATCGGCAACGCACGATGTCGGCACAAGTACACGGTTGCAGTGTGAGCACATACATATCCGAGTTACTCGTCCAGGCAGCTCTGTCCGCCATCGGCCGACAAAATCGGTTTTGGTGTGAGCGAGCCGTTAGGCGAAACTCCAGACTTTATGTCAGTGCTTCAGCTGATCAATTTTTTTTCGATAATTCGCTAGAATTTTCTACGGTATCTATGTTCTTGGTGATGCGATCTGGACAAAATTTTGCACGTAGTTTGAATACATTATTCCTCAGCTAGGTGCATAATTTCATTCCAATCCGATCAGTAGTTCCGAAACTATCAGGAAAAAAATATTTTGAATGGCCATATTTACGGAACCCCTAGTCCTATTTTGCTCATTGATGAACGTGACCGCGATATTCGCGATCCAAACCCACCCTGAAAATTTCAAGTTCCTAGGCCTTTCCGTTCAAAAGTTACGATTTTCTATGGTTTCTATGGTTCTGGTCATGCGATATGGACAAAATATTGCTTCAATATATCATTCTCGATTAAAATACAAAATTTCAACTCGATCGAATCCGTAGTTTCGAATTTATCGAGAAAACAAAATTTCAAACGACCGTATTTACGGAACCCCCTGTATGATGTTGCTCATAGATGAACGTGATGACGACATTCGAGATCCACACCTATCCTGAAAATTTCAAGTCCCTAGGCGTTTCCGTTCAAAAGTTACAATTTTTTATAGTTTCTATGGTTCTGGTCATGCGATCTGGACAAAATTTCACATGTAGCTTGAGCACCTCATTTTCCATTTGAGTGCAAAGTTTCATCTCGATCGAATCTGTAGTTTCGAAGTAATCAGGAGAACAAAATTTTGGACGGCCATATTTACGGAACCCCTGGTGGAATTTGGCCATTAACGAACTCATTCGAGGCATTCGGGAACTGAACCCACACTGAAAAGACTCTAGGTTGATCCGTTCGAGAGTTATCGTGCTTAAGGACGGCCGGACGGCCGGACGGACAGACTCGAATTTTCCGACGGATTCGTCATCAGTGAGTCGAACTTAGTCGATTGAGACCATTTTCGGCTCAAAATTCGAAAAATACAGACATCGTGACGAAATGATATAGCCCTCGTGTAAGTAGTACGAGCGCTCAAAAATATGTCCATACCGAATATCCAGTAGGTGTCCCTGATGGACATAATACGGGACCATATGAAAAATTTCCATACCGGATATCCAGTAGGTGTCCGTGATGGACATAATACGGACCATATAAAAAAAAAAATTACGAAAAGCACTGCCGTGAAGGCAGGAGCTTTTGAGCGCTCGTACATGCACCTTGTAGGTAGATTCGCATTTTCCAGTTTCAGAAATCAATTGAAGGAATTTTCGACAGCTGTCAAAAAAATTCTGAAACTTGGGCGAAACTCCAGAATTCATGTCAGTGCTTCAGCTGATCAATTTTTTTTCGATAATTCGCTAGAATTTTCTACGGTATCTATGGTCTTGGTGGTGCGATCTGGACAAAATTTTGCACGTAGTTTGAATACATTATTACTCAGCAAAGTGCAGAATTTTATCCCAATCCGCTCAGTATTCTCGGAACTATCAGCAAAAAAATATTTTGAACGGCCATATTTACTGAACCCCTAGTCTAATTTTGCTCATTGATGAACATGACCGCGATATTCGCGATCCAAACCCACCCTGAGAATTTCAAGTTCCTAGGCCTTTCCGTTCGAAAGTTACAATTTTCCATGGTTTCTATGGTTCTGGTCATGAGATCTGGACAAAATATTGTTTTAATATATCATTCTCGATTAAAATACAAAATTTCATCTCGATCGAATCCGTAGTTTCGAAATTATCGAGAAACCAACATTTCAAACGACCGTATTTACGGAACCCCTAGTATAATTTTGCTCATAGATGAAAGTGATCACGACAATCGAGATCCACACCTATCCTGAAAATTTCAAGTCCCTAGGCCTTTCCGTTCGAAAGTTATGATTTTCTATGGTTCGAGTCATGTGATCCGGAAAAATGTAGCTTGAATATATCATTCTCCATAAGTATACAAAATTTCGTCACGATCGAATCTGTAGTTTTGAAATTATCAAGAAAACTAAATTTCAAACTACCATATTTACGGAACACCTTGTATAATTTTGCTCATAGATGAACGTAGTCACGACATTCCAGATCCACACCTATCCTGAAAATTTCAAGTCCCTAGGGGGTTCCGTTCAAAAGTTACAATTTTCTATGGTTTCTATGGTTCTGGTCATGCGATCTGGACAAAATTTCACATGTAGCTCAAACACCTCATTCTCCATTTGAGTGCAAAATTTCATTTCGATCAAATCTGTAGTTTCAAAGTAATCAGGAAAACAAAATTTCAAGCGGCCATATTTACGGAACCCCTCGGCGAATTTTGCCCAATAACGAACTTAACCGCGGCATTCGAGATTCGAACCTACCCTGAAAATTTCAAGTTTCTAGGACATTCCGTTCGAGAGTTATCGTGCTGGCGGCCGGACGGACGGACGGCCGGACGGACAGACTCGAATTTTTTGACGGATTCGTCATCAGTGAGTCGAACATAGTCGATTGAGACCATTTTCGGCTCAAAATTCGAAAAATACAGACATCGTGACGAAATGATATAGCCCTCGTGTAAGTAGTACGAGCGCTCAATATGTCCATACCGAATATCCAGTAGGTGTCCGTGATGGACATAATACGGACCATATGAAAAATATGTCCATACCAAATATCCATTAGATGTCCGTGAAGGACATAAAACGGACCATATAAAAAATATGTCCGTATCGGATATCCAGTAGGTGTCCGTGACGGAAATAATGCGGACCATTTAAAAAATGTCCATACCGGATATTCAGTAGATGTCCGTGATGGACATAATACGGACCATATAAAATATGTCCATACCGGATATCCAGAAGATGTCCGTGATCGACATGATACGGACCATATGAAAAATATGTCCATACCGGCCGGATATCTAGAAGATAAATTCAAGTTTCAGGTAGAGTAGGTACTTGAATTTCAATTATTTGAGATTTTTTGGTATTTTCTCGATAAGAAATTAGGTAGGAATAAATAAATCGAAAATTCGCATTCCGTGGCGAATGTAACATTTTCATTTCAGCTGGTCGAAATAAAACACGTTCTCAACGATAATATATACTCCGTTTAAGAATTATTGACATCTCGGTTGGCTGTGAAAAATCGAATTTAAGTTGGTAATAGACTATTCAGTAATATTTTGTGTTGCTGAATTCAGGTTGGTATAGGAATAACACTAACATTACCCATAGAAATCTTGCTTTGATGATTTTATCGAAGATATTGGTGAATATGTAATTATAAAAATTTGCTCTGAATTTGAGTATTTTTTGTCTTATGCTATTAAAATGGCTGGAATTGACCAGGATACATCGCGCCTAACAAGAGAACGGCAGGCAGTTTGTCGGTGTTACTTCGAGTTTTTCAAAGATTTGGCATATATTTCCGCTAATGTTTCAGGTAAACTGTTATTCACCGACTCAAAGTGTATTCTGATTGATCAATGTCTCTTAAATTTTCAGATTTCACAAAGCCCTGTCCGTAGAATATTAGCATGTTATTACAGCCTGGAATTAGCAGTGGAAGAAAACCTGTCCGATACGATTATTCCTTCAAAGATTCATTGAATGACTTTGTTTTTGCTAGAATTAAAAACAATGAATATATCAGTTTAGATGTCCTTTTCGAACTGGCCAAAGAGCACCTAGATTTCAATTGATCAAAGTCAACATTATATTATATCATAAAAAAAATTGGATACAAATACAAAAAAGTTGATCGAAGGAAAATTCTTACTGATAAACGGAAAAATAATAAAAATAATACGATATTGTGATAAATACCGAGAATACATGGAACAAAACGTAAAATTCATTTATCTAGATGAAACTTGGATATTCGAAAACGGTATTCAAATTCGTCAGTGGACACTAGAAAATAATCCAAAAGGTATGCCGAGTATATTCAAGGGTAAAGGCAGAAGGTGCACTATTTTGACTGCTGGAACAATTGATGGATTTTTACCTGGATGTGATCCGATTCTTGACAGTGGTATTAATGATAAGAATTACTATGAATGGTGAATTATTTCATAAATGGGTTATTGAAAAATTGAAACCTTCCCTGCAAAAGGACGCCCATCAATAGGACTGTCAGCTTATTCAATAAACACATCCAAATCACTACCCTACGTGGAAATAAAGTTTTCAATGATATTTTTATCTTTGCTCTTGTATCATTCATAGATATTTTAAGTTTATTTATTTTACTTATACTGTATGGTACCCTGTTCACATTCCTTCTGCTAATACACATGCTATATTGTTCCCAATTCAAAAGTATACTGAATAATTGTAAAATTGCTCATCAATTATAATATTTTCAATAATTCATGGACAGTTTTAATGAATGAAAATAAAAATTGACTTTCTAAAAGTATTCAACACCGAGCAATAAATAATTCACAAATTGGTTCATATATTGATAGTTCGGTACAAATTTCATGTCAAAATTCTTCATGTACTGCATAGATTCTTAATTTTTGTTTCTCTCTTATTTCTTTAAACATTATAACGTTTTTTCCAATCCATTCTTTTTGCCCTGTGCTTGCGAAGTATCCAAAATTTTTTTCCTGTTGCACCACTAGCTACATGCTAGAATTCCATTAATCATCCTTCTTGAATCCTGACATAAAATGATACTCTTATAGTTATATGGTTAGAATTTTGCAAGATTTCCAATACCCATAAATATTGCATGGTCCTGAGTGAAAATAAATATTTATTTGAATGATCTTCAATTTTCCATGGTTGACTTTTATATGAACGATAAGTTCAGATAATTTTAAATGAAAGCATTCCACGATATTTTTGCGCTTTCAAACCTGAATTCCCATGTTTGAACTGCAATCGAAATATTCCGGCTTAATTATTCGATAATTCGTATACTCAACACTTTTCTAGGTTATATTTATGTTTTATTTCTATGTGAAATTTAGTAACTTTTTTGTAACCAGGAATAAAGCCTTGACTGGACGTTCATGGCCTGCTTCGATGTCAATAATTCTTAAATGGACTATACCAAATATTTCTATTCTGGAATATTCGCACGGATTCAGAGATCGCGTAATGAATTTCTTAATAGGGGTTGATGATTGTTATCTTACCACATCTGATGATCTCGCAGGCAATGTAAAAACAGTATTTGCTCGAAATATCGAGAATAGGAATAACGAACATATCGATACCTTTTTGCCGAATTATCGTAAGCCTCAACGTACTACGTTGAGGCTTACGATAATTTGTATCGATATAATACTGACTACTCATAACTCCCTTTTTGTCATTTTTTTTTCGATATTTTGAAAACTACATATTTCAATGAATACAACGATTCGAATAGAAGTATAGATGTGAAATTGAATAATCGATCATATAAGCCACGAAAATATGCAAAAAAAAATGTTCGAGAAATTTATTTTCACTCCCTGTATAACTGAAAGTGTTAGGGCTTCATGAATATTTTAGCTCCGAAGATAAAGTCGAACAGTATCATAATCCAAATTTTCAGATTTCAAATCGGTCAGGTTCTCAAGAACCGTCTAGTAGGCACTCGAACTTGGGACACCTTGTATACCTAATATTTCTATTCTGGGATAATTCACAGGGATTCAAAGATCGCGTAAATAAATTTTTCAATTTTAACACACCTGTTAATGTCGCAGCGTTACGGGCGTACCTACTAATGGAATGTACTGGGGCAGCTGGGTTTTCATCCCATTCCGACTATTCCGAGTATTCCGACTGTTGCATTTGACTAGAAAAGTTTATGCGAAAAAATTCTTATAATGAGGTAATTACGATTCATCAGAATTCAGAAAGAACAATTTCATATATTTTCTGTTCTTATAGTGGTTGCAAAAGTTGAACATTGTTTGACGTCTTTTCTTTATTCGATACATGATTAGAACCGTTTTCTGCAAGTTTTTGTGTGGTATCTCACAATTTTTTGGATTTGATGCGAAAGACACTGAGTTCTCTCTGCAGGGTTATACAATCGTTATAGTCTTTGATTCTGAAATAAATTTTGAGGTCGTCGGCAAAGAGGAGTATTTTACAGGTATTGAAATACTTCATAATATTGTTTATATACAGTGCAACCTCGATATAACGAAACTGAAGGGAATTTGTAAAATATTCGTTATATCAAGTATTTCGTTGGACTGAGGTTCGTTATATAGAGGTTAGATTGGTCTCAGATTCGGTTCAACGAGGTGAGAAAATTTTTTTACTAATCTCAATGGCGAACGATTTCTACAAAAATAAAACACTGTATTTACTCGCATAATTTCAATCTTCAACAACAACTACAATCTTCTGCTGTTTAATGGCAGCCGGCCACTCACATTCTTCGGGAAATTTATCTTAAAATTTTAAAATTGTGGCTAATGTAGGTACTCGCAGGAATATTGAACTCTTTAGCGATGTCTCTTTTTGTTTTTTGGGAGGATTCTTGTCCACAAATTCAATAATTTTTCTGTTTTTCTGTGATGGTTGGAGAACACTTTCGTTTTTCAGCTATCGTAATTTCTAAATTGTTTATAGCGACAAACACCAGTGTTTTCATCAAACAGTTTTACGTGTCTTAACCTGCCGAAACATGCATTCTTGTTGTTCTGTCCAATAATTGTGTGCTTTTGATTGGAAGAATTCGTTATTTAGAGGTTGTGAGTTGATAAATTCGTTAAATGGAGGTAAATTAGACCTCTATATAATATTTTTCGATGATTGGAAATTCGTTGTAAAGAGGTCATTAACAGAAAGTATTCGTAATGTAGAGGTATATTTTACATCAACTCTTACGGGCAGTTCTAGGGGATTTCGAAATATTCGTTAAATCGAGAATTTCGTTATATTGAGGGTCGCTATATCAAGGTTACACTGTATATATAATAAATAAGAGTGGACCCAGATGAGATCATTGAGGTACCCCTGAAGTCGATGCGAAATACCGAGATTTGAATCTCCATCATCATAGGTCCTGGTTTTTGAAAAGGGCTGGAATTTACTTCCCTTCGCCTTTAATATAATTTTTCCTTTCTTCTTCTATTGATTATTTAGAGAGGTCCTCCTCTCTTTTGCATGGTTTTTTGCTATTCGTCTATTGGCTTCTTTGCAAGAGGTATTTCCTCTTGTCTGTGGTTCTGACTGATTTCTTCACCATCCTTCTTATCTCTTTATTTTCGTGTTCTTTCATCGTTTCGATTGTCTTCTTGGTTTGTTTGTCTATTATTTCCTCGATAGTTGGTATTTTCAATTCTTCTCTTATTTTATTTGCTGACGTACCATGGGGCGCCTATAGCTATCCTTATTATTTTATTTGAAGTACTTTGTAGATCTTTCTTTTTGCAACTTTCAACATTGAACCAAACTACTCCTGCGTACGTTATGCTTGGTATTAGCACTGTCTTGATTATCTTCATTTTGTTTTCCAGTGACAGTTTGCTGTTTGGATTAAGCAGGGGGTATAAATGCCCGTGCAGTTGCCTGGTCTTCATTCTGGTTTCTTCCATCTGTTTATTGAATTTGAGTTTTTCGTCTAAAATTACGCCCAGATATTTCACTTCATCTTTCCAGACACTTTTTTCTTTTTCTATCATGACGTTTCCTGCTTTTTCCTTCTTCATATTTGTGCCGCCGAAGTATATGGCAACGGTTTTCTTCGTATTTATCTTGAACCTCAGTTTCTTGAAATAGCTCATTAGTTTGTCTAAGTCTATCTGGAGTTGCTTCGTTATGGATTTCCTCATTCTGCTGGAGTAATAGACAGCAGTGTCATCTGCGAACTGAGCAATCTTGCATCTTGTCATTTTTGGTATGTCCGACATATTGGAGATTTGAATCCCTCCACTGAAACATATTGAGATCTTTTATTCATGTAGGATATGAACCAACGTAAAAGGGAACTGCAAACCCTAACCTCCTTTCCTGGTGATCAGCAATTGAAAATTTATTTTATCAAAGGCTTTGCTAAAATCAGTGTAAACAGCGTCGACCTGAATGCCTCTATCTAAACTTTCAAGAAGGTATTCAGTGAAAGTAATTTAATCAGTCTCAATGGGCCGTCCTTTGAAAAATCCATGTTGTTCGGGAATTATTTGAGTTTGAACAAGATGAAGGAGGTGGGGATACACAATTGATTCGAATATTTTACCAAAAGTACAAAGTTTACTGATAGGTCTACAATTGTTTATAAAATTCTTTTTGTTTGATTTGTAAATAGGAACTATAGTTGCCTCCTTCCATTTCTTCGGAAACACTCCTGTTTTTAAAGATGTATTATATATTATAGTTAGGGGGATAGAAAGTGCTTCACTACAGTTTCGAATAAAACAACTAGGTATCAAATCGGGTCCTGCACCCTTGTTCACATTTAACGAATTAAGTCTCATTTCCACATCGCTGG
This sequence comes from Aphidecta obliterata, assembly GCA_963966015.1. Lineage (NCBI taxonomy): Eukaryota > Metazoa > Arthropoda > Insecta > Coleoptera > Coccinellidae > Aphidecta > Aphidecta obliterata. The sequence continues at coordinate 21,486,752 of OZ014431.1, read as the reverse complement.
CGTCGATTTCAATTCCACTAAGGAAGTAGTTGTTGAGTTCATCAGTAATATCAGTATCACTCAATTTATTTTTTTTTATTGTGGAAATGTGGCTCTCGAAGTATTCAGCAAACAGATCGCTTATTTGTTGCCCTCCATTTACTGTTTTATCCTCGAATGACATAGAGTTAGGAAAACCGGAAACTTTAGTTTTGACGGAAACAAACTTGAAAAACCTCCTAGGATCAATTTGAATTTCATTTTCAGTCAAATTTTTATACTTCATAAAATCCTTTTCAATGTTATTTTTGCATAAGGACCCTCCATATTTTTATAAATCTTCCACCTTTTGTGTATTTTATTTTTACGTTTGATCAGTTTAATTGATTGATAAGAGAAATAGGAAGGGAATTTTTTCCTTACTTTGAACTTCGGAACGCATAACTCAATAATGTCGTAAACAAAACAGCAAAAAGTCTCGAGATCAGAATTCACATCACTGCAATCTCACAACTCAGGCCATGGTATTCCGAGCAATGTTCGATTGATAAAGTCATAATCGGCATTTTTAAAATTGAAAAAGTATTTATCCGATTTCTTCAAAGATTTGGTATTTTCGAACTCCAGCATAACCTCGATGGATGGTGTTTATCCTCCGGGACAGCAGGAGAATCACATTTCTGAACATTATTCACTGCATAACTATTACAGAAAATTAAATTTAGTGTTTTGCCATTACTATTTTTATTGGTATTGAATTGTAATAACTCTAGAAAAGATAAAGTATCTAAAAGTTCTTCACTCCTACTATCAACATTAATGGCCTTAAAATCGCCGTTTTTACCTTTCTCCCACTACTCCCACACTAAATTAGGAAAATTAAAATCTCCCACAATTAGTACAAAGTGGTCTCCAAGATCTTGCATAATCGAATAGAGTTTTTTGCAGAAAATAGTAACAATATTAGAATCTGTCGGAGGAATATATACACAACAGAGCAAAATTTTTATATTATTTATTGAGATTTTCACCCATACGTCCTCGGCGTCACTTTCGAGTTCTTGAATTCGAAAAGGCTTCAACTTGTTCTTGACCGCAATGAACACACCACCTCCGTCTCTCTGAGTACTTGATGTAGTAGATCGATCCCTTCGGAAAATTGAGTACATCACTGGATCAACAACTTCACCGTCACACACACCATCATTTAACCAGGACTTATATTGAATATATGAGAAGAAACTCAATTTGGTTTTCACTTGGAATAAAAAAAAGCTGATTTCCACATAACTCATTTTGTGCCCCATGTGTAGACACAAAATTTCAGCAAGCTTTGGCGAAAAGTTTCTGAGATACCGAAGTTTCAAAGAAGACTTTTCTTCTGATACGGTCCCTACAAAATTTCACATAAACCTTCATGTAATTATCTCACAACTAACTCCAAAGTTTCAATACGATCGGCATTTTTCGAATTATTGAGAGAAAAAAATCGGGTGGCTATATTCAGAGAAATCTTCGGATTCAGCCCACTAATGAACTTAACAGTCCGCATTCAGACATCGAACATACCCTGAAAATTTCAAAACTATTTTCTTTCGAAAGTTATCATGTTTACGGACGGACAGAATTGAATCTAAATCTGTAAAGAAAATTGTCTGCATGTATGTCTGTCTAAGTGTTTACTCGTGACCTCCAGAAGCCTATTGAAAATTTAGAATTATTTCGGAATTCTTCGATGGATACGAGGAAGTTGTCGTCTATTCAGGTCGTTATTTTCGAGCAATCAATCTGATTTTTGAGCGCTCGTACTACTTACACGGGGGCTATATATCATTTTGTCACGATGTCTTGAAATGGGGTATGCACATAGATTCTGTCTGCAAAAAACTAAACAGCTCATATTATGCCATAAATAGAGTGAGAACTTTACTTCCCTCAGAATCGCTCATAAATATTTACTATAGTTTGGTCTACAGCCACCTCTCGTATAATATCCTACTATGGGAAAACTCCTCGGATAGTGGAAGGGCTTTCATAATACAAAAACGTATTTTATGTATGATTTTCAGCACACCTCCACTTTCGTCCTATAGACCCATATTTGTAGAAAACAATATTCTTACTTTATCGTCCATTTTCATTCTCAAATGTCTTCAATATGCGAAGGAAAATGAGGAAAATTTTGTAGAGTTGTCTAGTTCTCATAACTATGGTACCAGAAGTGAGCGAACATCATTATATGTCCCAAGGCACAGAACAGCTAAGTTTGAGATATCTTCTATGTATCAATGTGTTAAACTTTACAACCATTTGCTTCAAAATATTCGATCTCTTGATTTGAAGAAATTCAAAAAAACTGTTAAAAAGCTAATGTTAGATAGATGTTATTATACAGTAAGTGATTACTTTAATGATGTTATAGTGTTCAGTTAATTATTATTATTTCTTATTTTCATCTGTATGACCTATCCTATACATTTATTTGTCTCAGAGGATTAATAAAATAATTATTATTATTATTTTTCGAATTTTGAACCAAAATGGTCTCAATCGATAGAGTTCGACTCACTGATGACGAATCCGTCGGAAAATTCGAGTATGTCCGTCCGGCCGTAAGCACGATAACTCTCGAACGGAACAACCTAGAGACTTGAAATTTTCAGTGTGGTTTCAGTTCTCAAATGCCTCGGCTTAGTTCGTTAATGGGCCAAATTCCACCAGGGGTTCCGTAAATATGGCCGTTCGAAGTTTTGTTCTCCTGATTATTGGGAAACTACAAATTCGATCGAGATGAAATTTGCACTCAAATGGAGAATGAGGTGTTCAAGCTACATGTGAAATTTTGTCCAGATCGCATGACCAGAACCATATAAACCATAGGAAATTGTAACTTTTGAACGGAAACGCCTAGGGACTTAGGGACTTGAAATTTTCAGGATAGGTGAGGATCTCGAATGTCGTGATCACGTTCATCTATGAGCAAAATTATACTAGGGGTTCCGTAAATATGGTCGTTTGAATTAAGTTTTCTTGATAATTTCAAAACTACAGATTCGATCGTGACGAAATTTTGTATACTAAAGGAGAATGATATATTCAAGATACATTTCTCCAGATCGCATGACCAGAACCATAGAAAATCATAACTTTCGAACGGAAAAGCCTAGGGACTTGAGATTTACGTTTATCAATGAGCAGAATTATACTAGAGCTTCCGTTAATACAGTCGTTTGAAATTTTGTTTACTCGATAATTTCGAAACTACGGATTCGATCGAGGTAAAATTTTGTATTTCAATCGAGAATGATATATCAACGCAACATTTTGTCCAGATCGCATGACCAGAACCATAGAAACCATAGAAAATTATAACTTCCGAATGGAAAGGCCTAGGAACTTGAAATTTTCAGGGTAGGTTTGGATCTGAAATGTCGCGATCACGTTTATCTATGAGCAGAATTATACTAGGGGTTACGTAAATACGGTCGTTTGAAATTTTGTTTTCTTGATAATTTCGAAACTACGGATTCGATCGAGATAAAATTGTATTTTAATCGAGAATGATATATTTGAGCTACATTTTGTCCAGATCGCATGACCAGAACCATAGAAAATTATAACTTCCGAAGGGAAAGGCCTAGGAACTTGAAATTTCCAGGATAGGTTCGGATCGCGAATTTCAAGGTCACGTTCATCAGTGAGCAAAATTTGACAAGGGGTTCCGTGAATATTGCCGTTGAAAATATTTGTTTCCTGATAATTTCGAAACCACTGATTGGATTGGAATGAAATTTTACACCTAGCTGAAGAATAATGTATTCAAACTACGTGCGAAATTTGGTCCAGATCGCATCACCAAGACCAATACCGTAGAAAATTCTAGCGAATTATCGAAAAAAAATAGGTCAGCTGAAGCACTGACATGAAGTCTGGAGTTTCGCCTAAGTTTGAGAATTTTTTTGACAGCTGTCGAAAATTCCTTCAATTGATTTCTAAAACTGGAAAATGCGAATCTACCTACAAGGTGGATGAACGAGCGCTCAAAAACTCCTGACTTCCCGACAGTCCTTTTATAATTTTTGAGGAAAGGTCCCGCCTCAGCAAACTTCCAATATTTTATGAAATGTCATGTTCCTCTTTGTTTCTGAGCGCTCGTACTACTTACACGGGGGCTATATCATTTCGTCACGATGTCTGTATTTTTCGAATTTTGAGCCGAAAATGGTCTCAATCGACTATGTTCGACTCACTGATGACGAATCCGTCGAAAAATTCGAGTCTATCCGTCCGGCCGGCCGGCCGGCCGTCCGTATACACGATAACTCTCGAACGGAATGTCTTAGGAACTTGAAATTTTCAGGGTAGGTTCGAATCTCGAATGCCGCGGTCAAGTTCGTTATTGGGCAAAATTCGCAGAGGGGTTCCGTAAATATGGTCGCTCGAAATTTTGTTTTCCTGATTACTTTGAAACTACAGATTCGATCGAGATGAAATTTTGCACTCTACTGGAAAATGTAGTGTTCAAGCTACATGCAAAATTTTGTTCAGCTCCCATCACCAGAACCATAGAAACCATAGAAAATTGTAACTTTCGAACGGAAACGCCTAGGGACTTGAAATTTTCAGGATAGGTGTGGATCTCGATTGTCGTGATCACTTTCATCTATGAGCAAAATTTTATCAGGGGTTCCGTAAATATGGTCGTTTGAAATTCAGTTTCCTTGATAATTTCAAAACTACAGATTCGATCGTGACGAAATTCTGTATACTAGTGGAGAATGATATATTCAAGCTACATTTCTCTAGATCGCATGACCAGAACCATAGAAACCATAGAAAATTATAACTTTCGTACGGAAAAGGCCTAGGAACTCAAAATTTTCAGGGTGGGTTTGGATCGCGAATTTCACGGTCACGTTCATCAATGAGCAAAATTAGACTAGGGGTTCCGTAAATATGGCCTTTCGAAATATTTTTGTCCTGATAGTTTCGAAACTACTTATTGGATTGGAATGGAATTTTGCACCTAGCTGAGGAATAATGTATTCAAACCACGTGCGAAATTTTGTCCAGATCTCATCACCAAGACAATAGATACGGTAGAAAATTCTAGCGAATTATCGAAAATAGTTGGTCAGCTGAAGCACTGACATGAAGTCGGGAGTTTCGCCTAAGTTTCAGAATTTTTTTGACAGCTGTCGAAAATTCCTTCAATTGATTTCTGAAACTGGAAAATGCGAATCTACTTACAAGGTGCATGTACGAGCGCTCAAAAGCTCCTGCCTTCACGGCAGTGCTTTTCGTAATTTTTTTTTTGTCCATTCATTATGTGATATTTTTGAACTAAACTTTGTACGTCTATAAATGGGTTATGAGATTTTTTCAGACAAAATTACGAGAATGCCACGTGGATGTGAAATTTCTGAAATTTCCAAATTTTGTGGAAATTTTCCAATGGCCATATATTTTCCAAAGTAGGATCATTATAGTATTTCAATATTTTGTAGACTTCCTGATCCTTGACAGATTTGATAAATTTTAGAAGAATGCATCGCTTCGTAATTTAACTCAGCTTTAATGGACTGATAATAAAGATCATCTCTAATAAATTTCCAGTTAACTCTTGGTAGCAGCAGTGTTATCCGTTACAGGATCCACATCCAATGATGAAATACGTGAAGTTAGATCCACTTTAGAGGTGGATCTGCTGGCATTCTTGTTTATCGTTTCAGGTGATTGGAAATACGTTCTTTTAGGATATTTATGCCAAAATTTATCAGGCCCACTATAATAAACATTTCATACTTCATGTCCTTACATAGTAGGTATATGACAGGGCAGTGGTTCTTTTAGGAATCTCTTGGCTTTATTCTGAACTGAGGTTTATTCCTACCAGAAATGAGCCGGCTTTTCTAGCCATTGTTAATGGATTGTTCTTTAGCGTGTTGTGCTTTCAATGTTGAAAGGCGCTCCTTGATAGGGAAACGGATGTGCAACCCACAGTTGTTAGTGGACTCAGTAAGGCTTATCCAGCAACTGTTGCAGGGACACTCCCAAAAAAAAGTGGTCCGCCGAGTTCTGTTAAGAAGCCACAGATGAGCCTTGTTTGACTAGTTCGTTTGCTCTCTCAATTACATTATCCTATCTGTGCCCTAGAACCCATGACAAGGTTATGCTTCGCTTGACCTTTTACAGCTTACACATAATCCTACACAAGTTTAGCTTTAAATTTGTGCGGCATTGAGTGCTATCAACAAACCTTCTATTTGTAAATATATCAGAAAAGTAACAAACATATTAGGGAGGGCAGTGCCTCATAACTCCTCTGCATCAGCTGCCACTGTTGGTACCGTTTCATGAACCAGCCAAACAGGGTTATTTAGTAATTTCCATTGCCGAATTCGGAAACTGTAAGAAAAATTCCAGCGCGAAGCGAAACTCACGTTACAGCGCCCCTACACGCCCCCGAAACCATAAACACATCGACTATTGCGCGCTCGCTGTCGCTGCACAAGGGGGTGGAATTCCGATCTCGGACGCGGCTGAATATTCAAATATGGAGTCTAGCGGTGCGTACGGTGGCGGCAAAGCTGGCGGCGCCTTTGATCCAGTGGCCTTTGTGCAAAGGCCTCAAGTTATCCTGAGGGCCGTTTGTTGGGTGAGTAACCTGAGGAAATTTATCCCCCTTTTCCGAAGTCGTTTGGAGTTGTTTTGCTCAGCCTTGAGGAGGCAAGACAACACCATATGATTATTGATTATCCGAAATGGGTCACTGAAAAGCATGTGAATGTCGTAATTGGTCTTTGAAATATATGTTGCATTGTTATGTCACTGATATTATATTCGAAATAGAATTTGGTTTGCTGTAATTATTGTGAATTATATTGAGTTAGAGGCAGATAAAGATTTTCGACATAATAATGATATTATGACATCAAGAAGATTTCTAGTTCCTATCGGTGAATATCTCTTTTTTTTTCGAAAAGAAAGCTGGTAGCTCATTAAAAAGATTTCTAGTATCGGTAAATATTGTTAGTATATATTAATTATTTTCATCACTACCAGCTTTCTTTTTTGGAAGAGGAGATATTTACCGATACTAGAAATCTTTGTAATGACATATAATATCATTATTATATAGACAAAATACCTCATATAATTTTATTATAACTCATCCAAAAAATAAACTAAAAGATCGGTTTACCTAGAACGAGACAATTCGAGAATATTTCTCACTTCATCACGATTAAATGAATCTACTTTTATTATTGCAATCACTTCGACATCTATTTTTCTATCAACTCGTTTTTCCCAAGAAAGGGTGGAAAAATTTATCAATTCTTCAGATACCATTATGACAATAGTAAACATGATATACGAAGTGTTTTTATGAATTAAATTTGACGCTCCTAATGTACTTCAGAAATGATATTGATAACGTCTATAAATAAAAATTACGAAAAGCACTGCCGTGAAGGCAGGAGCTTTTGAGCGCTCGTACATGCACCTTGTAGGTAGATTCGCATTTTCCAGTTTAAGAAATCAAACAAAAAAATTCTGAAACTCCAGATATCATGTCAGTGCTTTAGCTGATCAATTTTTTTTCGATAATTCGCTAGAATTTTCTAAGGTATCTATGGTCTTGGTGATGCGATCTGAACGAAATTTCGCACGTAGTTTGAATACATTATTCCTCAGCTAGGTGCATAATTTCATTCAAATCCGATCAGTAGTTTCGAAAATATCAGGAAAAAAATATTTTGAACGGCCATTTTTACGGAACCCCTAGTCTTATTTTGCTCATTGATGAACGTGACCGCGATATTCGCGATCCAAACCCACCCTGAAAATTTCAAGTTCCTAGGCCTTTCCGTTCAAAAGTTACAATTTTCTATGGTTTCTATGGTTCTGGTCATGCGATCTGGACAAAATATTGCTTCTATATATCATTCTCGATTAAAATACAAAATTTCATCTCGATCGAATCCGTAGTTTCGAATTTATCGAGAAAACAAAATTTCAAATGACCGTATTTACGGAACCCCTTGTATAATGTTGCTCATTGTTAAACGTGAACGCGACATTTCAGATCCACACCTAACCTGAAAATTTCGATCCCTAGGCGTTTCCGTTCAAAAGTTGCAATTTTCTATGGTTTCTATGGTTCTGGTCATGTGATCTGGAGAAATGTATCTTGAATATATCATTCTCCATTTAAATACAAAATTTCGTGACGATCATATTTACGGAACCCCTAGAATAATTTTGCTCATAGATGAACGTCATCATGACACTCCATAACCTCACCTATCCTGAAAATTTCAAGTCCCTAGGCGTTTCCGTTCAAAAGTTACAATTTTCTATGGTTTCTATGGTTCTGGTCATGCGATCTGGACAAAATTTCACATGTAGCTTGAACACCTCATTCTCCGTTTGAGTGCAAAGTTTCATCTCGATCAAATCTGTAGTTTCGAGGTAATCAGGAAAACAAAATTTCGAGCGGCCATATTTACGGAACCCCTCGGCTAATTTTGCCCAATAACGAACTTAACCGCGGCATTCGAGATTCGAACCTACTCTGAAAATTTCAAGTTTCTAGGACATTCCGTTCGAGAGTTATCGTGTATACGGCCGGACGGACAGACTCGAATTTTTCGAAGGATTCGTCATCAGTGAGTCGAACATAGTCGATTGAGACCATTTTCGGCTCAAAATTCGAAAAATACAGACATCGTGACGAAATGATATAGCCCTCGTGTAAGTAGTACGAGCGCTCAATAATAATAATAATTATTTATTTGCCAAATTGAAAATCATACAATCAAGACACATAGTACATTACTTTCCATAGGCAAAAAGGAGGCTAAAAACAAATTAATGATCCCAGTTCAACCCCCCACCAATATTCCAAAAAATCAAATCAAAATCAAGTGCACCCGCCAATGCAGCCACCATATGCCATCAACAATATTCCCGACCAAATCAACTCCAAAATTCCAACGTGAACAAGCACAGCAAGCAATTAATATAAATCTAGAAGAAATTTTTTGTACCCGATTCTGAAAGTAGTAATTCCTAATTTTTGAGCGCTCGTACTACTTACACGTGGGCTATATCATTTCGTCACGATGTCTGTATTTTTCGAATTTTGAGCCGAAAATGGTCTCAATCGACTATGTTCGACTCACTGATGACGAATCCGTCGGAAAATTCGAGACTGTCCGTCCGTCCGGCCGTAAGCACGATAACTCTCGAACGGATCAACCTAGAGACTTGAAAATTTCAGTGTAGGTTCAGATCCCAAATGCCTCGGTTAAGTTCGTTAATGGGCCAAATTCCACCAGGGGTTCCGTAAATATGGCCGTTCAAAGTTTTGTTTCCCTGATTACTTAAAAAATACAGATTCGATCGAGATGAAATTTTGCACTCAGATGGAAAATGAGGTGTTTTAGATACATGTGAAATTTTGTACAGATCGCATGACCAGAACCATAGAAACCATAGAAAATTGTAACTTTTGAACGGAAATGCCTAGGGACTTGAAATTTTCAGGATAGGTGTGGATCTCGAATGTCGTGATCACGTTCATCTATGAGCAACATTATACAAGGGGTTCCGTAAATACGGTCGTTTGAAATTTTGTTTTCTCGATAAATTCGAAACTACGGATTCGATCGAGATGAAATTTTGTATTTTAATCGAGAATGATATATTGAAGCAATATTTTGTCCAGATCGCATGACCAGAACCATAGAAACCATAGAAAATTGTAACTTCTGAACGGAAAGACCTAGGAACTTGAAATTTTCAGGGTGGGTTTGGATCGCGAATATCGCGGTCACGTTCATCAATGAGCAAAATGAGACTAGGGGTTCCGTAAATATGGCCGTTCAAAATATTTTTTTCCAGATAGTTTCGGAACTACTGATCGGATTGGAATGAAATTATGCACCTAGCTGAGGAATAATGTATTCAAAGTACGTGCAAAATTTTGTCCAGACCGCATCACCAAGACCATAGATACCGTAGAAAATTCTAGCGAATTATCGAAACAAAATTGATCAGCTGAAGCACCGACATGAAGTCTGGAGTTTCGCCTAAGTTTCAGAATTTTTTTGACAGCTGTCCAAAAATTCCTTCAATTGGTTTCTAAAACTGAAAAATGCGAATCTACCTACAAGGTGCATGTACGAGCGCTCAAAAGCTCCTGCCTTCAAGGCAGTGATTTTCTAAATTTTTTAATATCTGCTGGTATACTATTATATATGAAATATAATAAATATATCTGATATACGAATGATCTAAAAAACGAAGTTCTAACTGTGGAGGTGTGATTAACCCACGATGACGCAGTTCAAAGAGTGAACATCTGTTCTGTAACGTATTTTATTTGTGAGGTACGGGGGACGTTCGGTTTCAATAAGCCTATGAAATTGACATGCCGCATGTAATCTTCTACGATGCTCCATGGAGAGCCAATCAGCATCTACTAGTTTATGACTTACAGGTTCACGCCGAGGAATTCCGTAAATGAATCTTAAACAGGACTTCTGGACACGCTGAATTCTACTTTTTTCTATGGAATCTAGACATGGTCCGTACACAACATCGGCATAATTAAAATGAGACAGTACCAAGGAATCAGTCAATGTTTTTTTTTGTCGTATGGATAACAGCTGTCTGTGCGGATATAAGTTCTTCAAATTGGCGTAAGCCAATTGAATGCACTTGCTGATGCGCTGTTTAAAACGTAAATCGCTATCAATCAAAAGCCCCAAATTACGCAAACACTCAGATAGAATCAGTTCCTCCGAACCAACACTTAGTCTTATAGTCCTATAGAGCATATCACGTTTCCTACCAAACATCAAAAATGTCGACTTGGAAGTATTTATCTCTAAATTATGTCTCATCGAGAATTCCACAAGATCAGCCAGATCACTGTTGACTTTATTAGTTGCGGCACTGATATGTTCAGGAAGGAACGAAAAATATAATTGAGTATCATCCGCATACAACAGAATTTTGCAGAAATTCAGGCAAGCCGTAATTTTGCAGGTGTAGATGCAATAGAGTATAGGTCCGAGTATCGACCCCTGGGGTACTCCGCTGCTCTGCTTACATTTAGCCTACTTTCCCTTCGCTGTTTCAACATATTGTTCCCTACATGACAAAAAATCGCTAAGAAGCTCAATAGCATCACGATCAAAACCAATATGTTCAAGTATAGCCAGAAGCAACTCATGATTTATACGATCAAACGCTTTACTGTAGTCGAGAAGAACTAGTACAGACGCTTCACCCTTGTCTGCCGCCGCGATTATCTCGTCAGTTATATTTAAGAGAGCAGTTGAACAACTAAACCCCGGCCTGAAACCGGACTGGTACACAGGGAGTAAATTGTTGTCATCCAAATATTGCCTTATTTGAACGTTCATGACCATTTCTAAAATTTTCGAAAGCACATGTTGAAGTTCGATCAACCATGACATGTGTTTGGTCATATATTCTGATCTGCGATTAATGAATGAACACTATAACCACTATAAACCACATCTCTTTGTTTTCTTTGTTGCATAATATTTCACAAATTACCTTGGCGATTGAAAACCCAGCATACCATGCCTTAATAACAGGAAATAATAGCAATCTAGATTTCGGGTTCTGAGCTATCACAAATACCTACCTGAGTGCCGTGGAGAATGTAGGATTAATCATTGTATTTTGGTGAATACTGTTCATATTTGCTATAATTAAAGTATAGGTACGCTGGTACAAATATGAAGGTATTCCGAGCAGAATCTTTTTGTTATGATTTTTTTGGCATACCAGGATCCGAACTTCATGAAGATGTTTAGTTATTTTGGAGCGCTCGTTCTACTTACACGAGGGCATTTCGTCACGATGTCTGTATTTTTGGAATTTTGAGCCGAAAATGGTCTCAATCGACAAGGTTCGAGTCTGTCCGTCCGTATACACGATAACTCTTGAACGGACAGACCTAGAAACCATAAAAAATCATAACTTTCGGACGGAAATGCCTAGAGACCTTTCATGATAGATGTGAATCTCGAATGTCGCGGTCACGTCTATCAATGAGCAAAATTAGACTAGGGGTTCCGTAAATATGGCCGTTCAAAATATTTTTTTCCTGATAATTTCTAATTGGATTGGAATGAAATTTTGCACATAGATGAAAAATAATGTAATAGAAAAGTCTATCGAATTATCGAAAAACGATTTGGGAGGAGGAAATCCTTTTTACGCACCTTCACCATAGCTGTTTGGCGGTGTTTGGCAGAGTCTCCCCCCGAATTCATGGGGGGCATACTCACTAAAAACTCCTCTGTTCCCACTCCTAATACAAGAAGTGAGCACGGTTTAATTTCCTGAAACCGAATTCAGCTCTTATGGGCGCAGGTTGCCCAGCACTATCAATACAGAGGCTGCTCAGAGTTATTTTGGCGATCGCAGTGTAGCCAATTTCGTCACATACGAGTCCTTTGTAGGTTGTGATGGTTTTGGAGACATCCCCGTCAGTTCTTAAAGCTCTCGACAGAACCTGTGAACTTCAAATCTTGTACTACGCATGTACAATGGAAATTTTAATATGGAAACGCAAAGCTTACAGTTCATGACAAATTTGGAATTCTGAGTGGTGGGGCATCGGAAGTTGACTCAACACTCAAAATCTGTCATGAAATTCTGCGAATGGGAACACCATTTCTGTCAGGGGTATGTCATAAGTCCAAAATTATCACAACTGAAAACGTTGAATACCTGGGATGCTGGCTAAATGACAAATGGGATCCTGATGAAGAAGTTGAAAGTAAAATAGAAATAGCAAGAAGTGCATTTTTGAAAATGAAGACATTATTTTGCAACCGGAATCTGAGTCTGAGTCCGATGGCGAGCCACCAAATGCTATGTACTGTCTACACCAGTGGCGGCTGGTGGACATTTATCGTGGGTCGGCAGATATATATATACATATATATAAACCGCGGAAGCCTATCCGAACACACATATAAAAAAATATATACATACATATATAGGTATAATGGTGAAAAAAATGGCATGTTTTTCAAAAGAAGCCTATTCTCGTATGATAAATTTTCAATCGCATCAATCAAAAATTTCACTTTGTCGGAGTTTCACAAGAAGCAACATATTCTCTAACCGGATTTATCGCCATTTTGCTCACGTAAAAATCACTTACCCTTTATGAGCCAAACAAACGGAAAAACTTAACGGTTTATCAATAACAAAAAATATTGCGACTCATTTAAGGGCGAGAAACCAACACAAATTTCGAAACTCGGCTCTCGAGCCCTAAACGATAGAGAGCAGAACGAGGTTTTCCGAACCATCCTCGTGAATCGAGATACAGCGTTACCGGGTCGGCAAATTGACGACTGCCGTACCCAGGATATATAGGGCCAACAATATGAGTTTAATTTTGGTCGCTCAACTTTTTTTTTCCTTCAAAAAATGTATGAAACTTGTCGGAAATTTATAAGTATTACATATATGTGCAGCATGCACGTCTATGAAAAATATTCTCTTGTAATTATTATGTCATTTGTTATGTGAAACAGAAAATATCGGATATTCGATAAAAATAAACCTTAATATTTATCATTTTCTGAATAAAATTCCAACAGGAATAATTCAACTTTGAACTAATTCGATTCATTGTTATTAACGCTTCGTCGAAAGATATCTAGATAGGGTCGGCAATATGAGCAAAGATGTACCTCATCGAACGACGTTCTTCGTGTATTCGAGATGGGCCTATTTTGTCTACGGACCGAGTATACGATGCGGGATTGGACTTGGAAGAGCGTGATATTTTCAAGAAGTTGCACAGGTATCACGTAACTGATTTTTTTTAATTTTTATAAAATGGATTGGGACTATTGGGAGTCATGTATATAGCGGTAATTTGACAAAAGTGAAAATTTGCATTTTTGCTGATCGAGATTTTTAGGGTCGGCAGTGCCGACCCTGCCGTCCCTGACGAGCCGCCACTGGTCTACACTGTTATACAGAGTTGAGGGGTGGAAGCTGAAAGCGCGGACCATGTCGCGTTTGGATTCCTTTGAGATGTGGTTGTACCGAAGGATATTGAAGATATCATGGACCGAGCGTGTGACAAATGATAAGGTACTTGAGAAAATGAATGAAGAACAAGAACTTCAAACTACAATATGACGGAGGAACAGGGGCGTATCTAGGTACTATTGCGCCTGTGGCAATATATTAGACAGCGCCCCCCCATTTGCGTTGATTTTTTTATCCATCATATTTTCTTATAGTATTTTTTTTCATAATGCTAGTCATATATTTACGTAAGAGTTTCAAAATAATACTCATTTTTATGGAAAAATTTTTTCATTGAAAACATTGAAATACATATTTTAAATGAAATGCATAAAAACAAATTCTGAAAAAACAAAATGAAATATTCACATTTATGTAATAAATACGAAGATTTATCTTAAGATCTTCAGCGCTTTTCTTCAAATCGTCAATATTCATAGTTTGAATGACACTACCATTCAAAAAACTCAAGTCGTTTGCCACTTCGTTCAAAGCAACAAATCTTTCTTCAATTTGAATAATTATAGTCCAATTCCTCAGTTTCGCGTTTGCATCAAAAAGATGAGCTTCATCACTGGCTAGTTCCCCTGGCATTTTGGGTTTTTTTCGTTTTCTCGATTGATGTAACTTTGCTTCGATTCCAATTTTATCAGCTTCATTTTTCGAAAGTTCCATCAATGGCATAAAAAACTTTTCTCTGTTAGCTTTCAGTTCGTTCAATAGTCAAAGTATCATTCGTGAGCCTTTAGATATATCTAGTTGTTTTTCTTGCAAATATTGATTAATTCGGTTTATTTTACTTAACAGAATTTCCCAGAAGTTAAGATATATGATAAATTCATAATTTGTTATCGAATTTACCAGGGACGATTTTTTGAGCTAGCGAAGAACTTTGATAATTTCACCTAATTGCGACTCCAACGAATGTACAGCGTTTGCATTTGAGGCACAAAAGAGTCAGAATATAAAAAAAAAACTCAAAACTTATAACACTTCAAATCTGGATACACAATAAACGAACATTAAAATTTAAATTTTTTGCTCTTCTCTTCACAATCGAAAGAAATCAATATTTATGTAGAATAGAATAAGATTCCCCAATTTTTCTCCTACTTCTTGAGCTCAAAACTCCGATTAATGAATTTTTGGCAATACAAATTGTTTTTAAAATACCACAGATGTGGCTTAAAAATCTAAACAAATCGATTATTATGAACCATCATCATCAAAGAAGCCGCCCTTCAAAACAAGCTGGAGGAGATAAGGGATATAGTGTAAACAACTCATAAAAAGGCTGTGCTTGGAATGACGATATTGCCGGTTGTAATATTTATGATCAGAGTGCGGCATCTTTGAGAATTTGTTATAACTATTGGACCATATTTCTCGTATTTCTGACCTTATTGCATTTTCATTATCTACTTTGAATATCAATGTTTCGAAATGTTGTGTTCGTATTACTTACTTACGTAACCGTGTTGTCATCTTTGAAATATTTTTTTTTTTGGTGATTCTATTCTTTTATTATTGATATTTTTGGCGCCCCTTCGGACCTTGCGCTCGTGGCAAGTGCCACCCTTGCCACGCCCTAGATACGGCCCTGCAGAGGAAATCAGCTTATTTTGGCCACATTTTTAGAAACAGGAAGTACAGTTTTCTGCAGTTAATCGTGGAGGAGAAAAATTGAGAGACGACGAGGCATCGGGCGTAAAAGGTCAAGTGTTGAACGTAGTACAGTTGAACCCCAGGTTAACTCCCGATTGTACAACTGGCCCTTTGAGGTACCAATTGGACCCCAGAGACGAAACCACAGAGGGTAGTATCGTTCGTATAAGCCTAGCATTCAGAGATCGATTTGCCACAACTGGAGCAGTGGCGTATTGGTGGTTTGATGCAGTGGGGAAGACTTTTGGCGAGTTTCATACCCATCTGTAATACCCCTTTCCCGGAGCATAGTCGGCTTAGATTGGTATGGATGGAGTGGGGAGGGACTTGAATGGAATTTGTTTGGGAACTACAGTCGTGCAAGAGTCTGGAGAGGACAATTTTCCATGAAACGGCATGTTCACAGTACGGTGGTATTTTACGGAATGCCATTACTTACGCCGGTGAGTCACATCCTGTTTGATTTCAAATTGTTAAGATATCGGTGGCCACTAGAGGCATCAGGGGTGTTCGAATCATCTGAACGGATATAACACTTTGTTGCATGATGGTACTCGATATACTTGGTGACCTTGGTGTTATGAACAAATATATTCGGGGCAGTGTGGTTGAGGTCAGCTTAACACGCCTCGAGTTCGAATCCTTCGAAAGACATTTTCTGAGCTGGAGTACTGTTCCACTATTCATTGTTGGTCAGACAATTAGCAATACTGTGTCTCATGTAACGTAAGGATACAGTAACAAAGCCTACACAGAACATAACCTTACTGGCACAAACTCTTAAATGAGCTTTGAGGGGCCTCACAGAGACCTATTAGTGCCAAGATGAAAAACATTGAACATGGCACAATTAGTCTAAGATCCCGATATAAAACGACGTCCACCGAGATGTTTATTTGATGAAACGTATTTTATATTCAATTTAATATGTCAATAAAAATATCTCATATGGGTTGTTTATCAAATTTCAGTCCATGATATGATTAATTAATAATTTGAAAAAATTTTTTTTTTAAACATTTCACCGGTTTGATTATTAGACAAATTCTATACCAATCGAAAGTATGAAGCCTTTAGAATATGCAAACGTTAGGTTGCCTATTCTTTTCCGGTCACAACTCTCGGATAGCCAGGTATGAACAGGTAAATCGATAATAGCATTCTGCACCGGTCTGATTATTGAATTAAAATTAAATGAAAATAAAGATTATTTCATTATGAACACGATGGTATAGGGTTGCCTGCGAAAAATCAGTCCCGAATTCCGGTTGTCGAATTTTGAAAAGTGAAATATTGCTGCGAGTGAATATGTGCGACTGAGAGGTCCCAACCAACCATCCCATGCAATAGAAGAGGAAACAGCATAGCAGCTGTTTAAAGCTCGCCCATTTAAAGAAAGTGAGTGCGCATGCTATTTGTTCTTGAAAATGAAAAGGATGGCGATAGACTTGTATATACTGTGTATCATTTTGGACTAGATTGTCGCTATAGTTACAATTGAAAAAATGTGCTACTATTTATTGTTGAGAAAAATGGCAAAAAAGTGTTTTTTGTGTGATTCGGATGATAGTTTAATTGATTTTAATAATGAATAATTGATTTAAAAATGAAAAATTGCTCTGCTGAAGAAGACAGCGAGCAGTTTTCAAAAAAAATAAAAGGCTTTGACTCCAACTCCATACCACCATGCTGGATATCATAAACTCAGAAAATTTTACGAACTATTTTCGTAAATTCCATGTGAGTTAATGCAACGGATCCATTATGCGTGGAACTTCAGCCTGAGAACTGCGGTTGGTTCTTAGATGAATATTTAAAACCAGTAGGATTCATTGGGGATCATACACCTTTGAAAATAGAAGACATTGTCGAAAGAACTGAAACGGAGAGTGATGACGAAGAAGGTTCAGAAGTTGGAGATCATAGTTATATGTCCGATGACTCGGAACCTGAATAATTGATTGAATTGAAATTTTTGTATTTATAATTTTTTACAATAAACAGAAGTTCTTTTTTAAATGTTGTTTTTTATTTTGTCTTCTGATAATAAAGATAAAATTTGCAAGATTAGTATTATATATGTCTTACCATAACTTTTTTTACAACAAATGTCCAAAATGATACACAGTATATACGAGTCTATCGCCATCCTTTTCATTTTCAAGAACAAATAGCATGCGCACTCACTTTCTTTAAATGGGCGAGCTTTAAACAGCCGCTATGCTGTTTCCTCTTCTATCGCATGGGATGGTTGGTTGGGACCTCTCAGTCGCACATATTCACTCGCAGCAATATTTCACTTTTCAAAATTCGACAACTGGAATTCGGGACTGATTTTTCGCATGCAACCCTATACCATCGTGTTCATAATGAAATAATCTTTATTTTCATTCAATTTTAACCCTTTCACTGTATTTGTCCCTCCGTAGGGACATCGATGTTCACACAATCATATGTATTGTGTACGGTGTTATTTGATGTCTAGCGTTCACGTACCTCCAGAAGGACATCTAATGCATGCGTTATAATAAGCAGCGCTCTCAATGAAATTTGTTTCTAACCAAAAGTGTCAACATTGTAGAACAGTTTCTGTTTGTTGAGGGCGCGTGTTGGTAACGCCTTCCTGTTTGAATTCGGATCTTCCCTTTGTGTTTAGGAAAAAGTAAACTGTGTCATTTTACGGTAAGTAAAAATACTGTAGTTTTATATTTTATCAATTGATTGCAGTTCATTCATCATTACAAGGGCCTGTCATGACCCAAAAAAGTATGTCCCCGTGTAGGGACAAAAACACTGAACGTCTCATTTTCGAGTCATTGCCATAACCGGGTTGTTGTTGGGACTTGATGTTTTTTTTTGTTACAGACGATGTATAATTGCAGAAAAAAACCTCTTGGCTAGGGTATAAAATCAGGATTCTAAATTAGGCACTTATAAGCAGCATACATTGGAACTGCTTGCCTTCAGACAGTCGGTGGCTGATTCTTGCCCAAAAAAAGCTAAACGGGGAAACCTTCTATAAGTAGAGACTCTTCTGAACCACCTCAAAAGCAACCATTTGAGACAAGACCAGTGACAGAATTCCGATATGACGGATATGATCATTTGCCGTTAGTTGGCGATAATAAAGAAAATTCAAAATATAAAATGGAGTTGTGTAAAATGAAAACACAAATTTTCGGCTCAGTGTGAACTGCATTTATGTTCAAATAAAGGAAGAAATTGTTTTCGTATTTTCCATTAAAATAAATTGAATTTGTATCAATGATTATAATAATAAAAGTTCATTTTCTGCGGTAGGTATGCTTCATTTTTTTTACCTCTAGTGCATTTGTCCCTCTGGAGGGACAGTGAATAAAAAAAAAACAAGAGGGGGAAGGTCAGATTTTCTATTGGAATATACTTACATAAGCCATTCTTGCTTCATAAAACCAAGGAAATAATTATCCTACCATTTTTTTACAGTTGTGCAGTGAAAGGGTTAATTCAATAATCAGACCGGTGCAAAATGCTATTATCGATTTACCTGTTTATACCTGGCTGCCCGAGAGTTGTGACCGGAAAAGAATAGGCAACCTAACGTTTGCATATTCTATGGGCTTCATACTTTCGATTGGTATAGAATTTGTCTAATAATCAAACCGGTGAAATGTTTGAAAAAAAAAATTTTTTCAAATTAATAATTAATCATATCATGGACTGAAATTTGATAGACAACCCATATGCGATATATTTATTGACATATTAAATTAAATATAAAATACGTTCCATCAAATAAACATCTCGGTGAAGGTCGTTTTATATCGGGATCCTATACTAAATTGGATGGAATGTTGAATGTGATGCTCTTATACGAGTCAAGATTATATAAAGAAAAAGATTCAAGAAGAGTTAAAAACTGGATAAAATGTGAAGGGCGAGTTCAACCTGATCGGGTCCAACAGGTTCAATATTTCATGTTTTTGGATCATAAATGTTTGACCACATTGAGTCAGGATTGTGCTTGATCGAATCGAAACAAACGAAATTAAATACATATTTGAGAATATAAGCAAGATCCGCTTTCCTTAATCCAATCGGATATGAGTTTCCCAAAAGAGGTGAAAAATACCGCAATCCTCCACCGAACACTCTTGAAGAGTTAAGAGCCTTTTTACCTATTGTTTTGGATTGACAAATATATAAAATGACAAAATGACAAGAATAATTATTCCTGCGGCATGCTTGTCAAAAAAGCAATCTGTGTACCATCATAGAATATCTAAATTGTTCACCCCAAGTGAAGCGTAGCGATAATCCTTATCTCATGAGGAAGCCGACCCTTCCTCAAAAAACATCGTAAATCAGAGTAATATTCTTCAATAGCCCCACCTGTCTGCTTCGACAGAAGTCAAACCCCAATTCTCTTCAGGTGCTTAGACCGATGAACCTCTATTAGCTACTACCTTTCAATGATTTGCGAACATGGAGTGAGCAAGGGTTCGATTGAATCGGTCTTATAAATACTACCATACATGTGAAATAATTTTTTTTTTACCGACTAAACGAAAAATTCACATGTGGATACAATTATTCACATTGATACAACTGATTATTCCTGCAAAAACCTTGGTCCATAAGTACATCGATTTTTGTCGATCGCAACTACAGGCAATGCATTCGGCTTATAGGCCCATCGTCAGTGACGATAAACCTTATGAGAAAGCTGCTTTCTAATCATTCCAGCGTTAACTAGGCTTTATATACGACAACACCCACCATGTTTGATTTTAGTATTTCTTATGCCTGGATTACTCTCAGCCACTTCCACTGCTACTCGCGCTGCCCGAACATTTCCCCAAATACTTCTGCGGCAGTATCAGATGCAATGAGTTTTCACGCTCTACTCCATCATTTCTCCTGCGATCCAGTTTGTGCAATGGCAGATGACGAAATTGCAGCCTCAGCTGGGTTATATATATTCCAATAATTTAATGAAAAATCAGTTCGTCGTCTACAGCTTTCCTAAGAACCTATAAGAGAGAATTTAATGAAATTTGGCTCAAACATCAGTTGCTATCTGGCATCCTAGCTCAAGAATCCTATATATGTCTTCTGAAGGCTTAACACTTAGGGATTATGAAAGAAATTGGTTTAATGTTTCCTTTTCGTTTCAGTTGTTTGCCATCATAGTATTCGGATGTATATCGTCTAAAGGATGGTACACCAGAGGCAGTCAAGAAGAATGTCTCTTCAACAAGGATGCCAGTGCATGCAACTACGGAGTTGGTATAAGTGTAATTGCTTTCTTAGCCAGTATGGGGTTCTTGGCAGGAGAGTATTTCTTTGAACAGATGTCTTCTGTGAAAACGAGAAAGCACTACGTTCTTGCAGATTTAGGATTTTCAGGTACCTAATATTCAACAAGGACCACTGTGATATATTCATGACATTGTTCCCTTCTAGCAACTCTCTTCCTTGAGATAGGGTCTCCTTCTACATCCTAAACCAATCCGATAGTTTCTCCTCTTTTCCGAAACTAAGTATGAACTTCCATTAGTAATCAATAGTAATGTTCTTTCGTATTGAGCGAAGTGATTTATGTGAGTTAAATCACATAGATCAGTTTAAGCGATCGTTCTTTCGTTTTCAATCAGTTCCCCCTTCCACAACTCCAAAGTGATTGCAAGTGATTATTCTGATCACGAAATTTCTTATTTCAATTAGATCACATTGGTAAAGTCAAAATTTGAAGTTTGACATTATAGAATTTCATATACATAGAAGTGAGCGCATTCTTTCGGGCTTTAAGTGAATGAATGTGTTCTGATTGCAAAATCGCTTTCACTTAAATCACATAAGTTCCATCAGTTGAATCAGTACGAAAGAACACTACTATTCATTTTGCATCGTACTCACTATATTAGTAGTGTTCTTTCGTACTGCTTCAACTGATGGAATTTATGTGATTTAAGTGAAAGAGATTTTGCAATCAGAACAAATTCATTCACTTAAAGCCCGAAAGAATGCGCTCACTTCTATGTATAATGCATTGTTTTAATTTTCATAGGGATTCCAGATAGCTAAGTCGTTTTGAATTTTATAGGAAATGTACCATTTCCCATTCTGAACTGATTTTCACAATTTTTTTTTATTGAAATTAGTCGGTTTATTTGATTGAAATTATGATCCATTGAAATAATTCTACGTGGAACATAATAATAGGGATCTTTACACTTACGCTACAGTCGCGCGCGAAATCACGAGTGTTTTTCGCTGGCGAAAGCGAAAGGATGTGCGAATTTTTATACGTCCAATAAACGAGCGAAAAATTGCCTTTAGAGCCCCCGCACACTGGCAACTTTTTACAAAAATAGAACACATCATTCTTTATGGGACCCCGCACACAGGCGATTATTTAGTTGCGGCAACTAACAAATTCCAACATGTTCTATTTTCCAGGCAACTCAATAGTTGCCGGCAGAATTGAACATACGAGTTCATTCCCGTCCCCGCACACTGGCGATTTAAAATTGCTGTCGATTTCTCAGTTGCAATCTCGGCGGCTTCGAATGAACATGTCGATGAACATTGAATAATTGTTAGAAGCTATTAAATCACGGTCAGCATTGTAGGACAAAAGGGTGAAAGAATATGCAGATAAAAATCCTAAAAAAAAATTGTGGAGTGATATTTTTTCAGATTTTCAAACTGTTTATGAAATTCTCCACCTATAAGCCTGTGCTGATCAATGGATGAACCCAAAATTTTCTGCCCATTTTCCTCTTCCTTTCCAGAAGAAGAGCACAAACGCATGCAGTTTCGACGAAATCCATTTTGAAACTGATGTTAAGCAATTTTTCAGTTGCCAGTGTGCGCTTGAAACAGTAACGGGCAACTTTCAAGCGAGTAGATTTTTTAATCATCGCAACTAAAAAGTTGCCAGTGTGCGGGAGCCCTTACTCTAGCACGCTGTCGCACGCGAATTTGGTCGAGGCGTTCCAGTTGCGCGAGATGGAGCGTAAGTGTAAGGGTACCTAATATCATTCAAATATCCACTTCGTCTGTGAATATAGCAATGAGAATATCCAAATGTTTGATTTTGTTGTGTTGCTATAGTTATTTCACTAATTGCAACATTATTATTGTTCTTGACATCATCAATTGTTTGTGGCTTGGCGTGAATTGTTCGTGGGTTGGTAGTAGCATACACTAAACACTCGCTTTTTCGAGCAACCCAGAAAGAATTCAACGGAGTCAGATTACATGACCTTGGAGAACAATTAAAATCTGCAATTTCTGAAAATTTACGCTGAGGAAATTTCAATGGCAAAAATTTGGTTGTATAATAATGTGTAGCTGTAGATAGCATATACATCGTAATGATTGAATTGTGATCATATGATGTATCTCAACATGTATCTCAGCATTCACAGTAACAGCATTTTCAACATCCAAAGAAAAAAGCCCAATTAAATAATTTTCCAAAAGAAACTCTCCTATTTTCATGAATATTGGTGCCATTGGTGGGATTATTGACGAATTCACTAATGAAAATTTTCTCATAGCCAATGTTATTCCGAGTATAATTTTGCCAGACTTGCGTAATTTGATTATACATTAATATTATTTCTTTCAGGATTTTGGTCTTTTCTATACTTCGTCGGATTTTGGTATCTCGCAAGTCAATGGGGAAACACAGAAACCGAATACCCCACTGGGGCAAGTAACGTCAAAGCTGCCATTGCTTTCTCCTTTTTCTCCATTCTTACTTGGGTGAGTTCAAACGTAATGAAAATTACTGAAGTACGCATCTCGAAATATTACTAGGTTTCAGCTGAAAGAATCAGAAATATTGATCGATTCCTTTCTATCATTAGTAAGTAGGTATGTATATCTCATAACATGCGAATTGACCCAGGACCCAGGCAGTCTTACAGGTTTTGGTCACTGATATTAT
Organism: Aphidecta obliterata; assembly: GCA_963966015.1. Lineage (NCBI taxonomy): Eukaryota > Metazoa > Arthropoda > Insecta > Coleoptera > Coccinellidae > Aphidecta > Aphidecta obliterata. The sequence goes on along the minus strand of OZ014431.1, from coordinate 21,463,066 downwards.
TTCCTTGGTGTTTTTCCTGGTTCTATTCAAGCTAATAAGCTAAAGCATTTTATAATGTGTCACATCGTCGGCCTAATTCGTTAACCTGCTAAGTCCATTTTTGCATAGTTTACAGGAGAGAGAAAAAACTGAAAGATATCTTTTCTATTTTACATATAAAGATTCTGAATATACATTTGGTTGCTATAATGATTCTACATATGTTGTGAGTTTTGAAAATAGAATATCTTAAGCACAGTTCGAAAAAATTTGGAAAATAATCACTTAGCAGCTTTTCGTTATGAAGTTTCAATTTGATTGAGGACATAGCAGTTTTTCCATTTAAATGAGCATGAAGTAACATTATTTGCTTGTAATTCTCAATTGAGGATTATATTATAATCAAATCAATTCAATCAGTTTCAATCAAAATATTTATTATCAAAATTTTAACAATACAATCAGTATTCAAACAAGAAACCGTATTAACTATTTTAGTATTTTATAAACAATATGTAATTAATCAACATAATTTCAAATGTTTTCAGTGTTCTTTACTAGTTACACTTTCATATAAGTCACAGTCGTATGAGTTAATCAGAGATAAAACTTAAGAGCCAAGTAAATTAAGAAAATTCTGAAAAAAACAATCATATTTTTCAAACAAAAACTAAAATTCTGAAGAAAATTGAATTCTGAACCAAAAACAATCTTCTAGCGACCCTTAATTCAAAATCACAAAAATAACCTATTGATGAGGTAAATCATCGTAATATTAATGATAGTTGGGTGAAAGAGTCCTTCTGATTTGCTACAAGTCCTCAAACTTCCAATGAGTGATTTTAGGTCGATTTTGGTGCAATTGAAATCGTGAAGACCTTTTCTGCGGTAAAAGTTGCTAGTTATCCTTATAAAAAGTTTCATAGAGACTGGATCCATTGCTTCCATAACGAAACACTGAATGAAAATACACTAACGTGCAAAAAAAAACGCAACAAGCTAATATTTGGTAAAATTTGAGGTCTCGTAGTTTCTTTATTTTCAGTTCCATTTTTAACATTTTTGCAGTAAACTGTAGATAAAATTGCTAATTTTAACTTGCTCATTTGTTCTTTCGTCAAATGCTGGCTTATCATTCTTTATACAGGGTTAATAAGAAGTTTGTGTTAAACCCTAATTTCAAAACATCCTGTGATATAATTTCGTGATCAAATTCTTTCAAAATACCAATTTAGGTTAAGAACCATTCGTTCTCAACATTTTATTTTTGGTTCATGTCTTCAGGTGCACCAGTTAATTTTTAAGAGGGGAATGAACTCTAAAGAAAAAAAAATTTTCTTTGTTCCTTCTCCATACTCTTTTCCATCCGTCTGGAGAATGTGAGGAGAATCTGGATTCGTCAGTGAAAAGAACATTGTTTCATTGCTCTAAGTTACAATGTAAATGTTCAGTAGCAAATTGCAGTTTAGCTACTCGGTGTAAGTTTGGTCCAGTTACTGGTCTGCAAGCTTCGACCACTCTTTTTACGGTAGAGCGATAAACATGAAGAATTCTTGCAACATATTCATAATTACTTTCATCTTCAACAAGAGCAACAGCTATTGTGCAAATTTCCTTCCCCAATTCACCTCTTCACAAAATTACAATTCTTACAGTAAACCGTTGTTGACTTCGTTCATTTCGTTCTTGAAAATGAATTAGACTAGAGCACTCAAAGGCATGAATCAAAACACAAAATGTTGGAAAGTAAAAGTTTTCGACAAAAATTGGTATTTTGAAAGAATTTGATCACGAAATTATTCCACAGGATGTTTCAAAATTAGGGTTCAACAACAAACTTCTAATTAACCCTGTGTAATGACTTATAAGCCAGCATTTAACGAAAGTCCGAATAGGCAAGTTCAAATTAATAATTTTATCTACAGTTTGCTGACAAAAATTCGAAAATTGTACCAACAATAAAGAAACTACGAGACCTCAAATTTCACAAATATTAACTTGTTGCGTTTTTTTTGCACGTGACTGTATATCTCAAATATGGAACAAAGGAGACTTACCTTGTTTATAATTTTGGCCTTCACTAACACTATGCAATTAAAAACTCGATCAAAACATTGCCTATAACTTCGTGCGACCAAAAAATCACGTATACGGTGGACCATAATCAGTACAAAACTGAGGCCCCAATGGGATTTAGCAGGTTTTCATTGTGTAGATTTGCTATTGGGTACAAAGCAGTTTTTCGTGCACGACTTTTCTACCACATTAAATATCGATATCGACCTTTTACCTTATCCCATAAGGTAGGTAATCGTCTAAACTTTATGACTAGCTCAAAAAGTAAAATTGACCAAAAAATGGACTTGGCAGGTTAACGAATTAGGCCGACGACATGTAGAACTACCCAGAACTAGGTACATTGAACTAACAATAGAATAAATAATCTGATTTCCACTAAATTGGGTTAAATTCCAGGACACGTGTTTCGATGCCGAAGCATCATCTTCAGGTGGTTAAGATATAACTCAGTTAGATCTTAACGCTTCTAGTTCTGCATCGTACTCTTTCAATATTTGTGCAACGTCAGATTACTTTTTCAACAAATAAACTTGTTTGAAGCATGTGAAATCGTCTTGAAAAGTTAGAATGTATAAAAATCCATCCCATGTTGATTTTTCCACATGACATACGTCTGTGTATGATCTCTGAAGGTCTTGTAGACCTGGTTCTTTCTCTAGAAAATGAAAAACGTGTTTTTTTTCCAATAGGTAGTAGTTCTTCTGATTTCTTTTATTTAATTCCACTCTGTGATATATTTCAGTACCACTAAGTGAGTGAAATTCAAAGCTCAGGATGTGTACCATAAAAATAAGTTATGGATGCGGATTGATATTATCATTTTACGATTTGCAGGCTGGATGTGCCTTTTTTGCATTCCAACGTTTCCGTCAAGGAGCAGGAGCTGCTTTCGCCACTAATTATGAAGCAGATGTCACCATGCCTTCGACCTACACATCTTATCCTGGGGGTCCTGATACGGATCAGAATTACCAGGAACCCCCATTTTCAGGAATGAACCAGAGAGGTTAGTATTGACTCAACAAGGTTAGCAGGAAGTCCCGTGTTATGTTATATATTTTTTCAACATTAATTGATTTATCAGAAATAAGTTATGCGTAATTTCTACAAGAAAAGCATGGTCGAAGCCAATAGAGAACAAAAATTTCATTATTAAAGACCTATTGTTTGTATATGATTCGATTCAATTCTATTTGAGTGACCTAAAGTTATGAGGGCAAATTCAAATCGTTTTTTTAACTCGGCAATTTCTTCCAAAACTTTCGGGACATTATGGGTAGAAGGCTGCGAATTGACCTCATCGCCCAAAGACTACTGCGGTACTATGAAGGATCTTTAGCGCAGTGGCTAGCGCGATCGATTTGTGACCGAGCGGTTCACCAAGTTCTCAGCTTATGAGGGCACATAGATAACAGGGTGAAAATATTGAACATTATGTCACAACCTGAAGATAACATAAGATAAGATTCCTTAGGAGAAATTCGATCAACCCATGCGGAATATGCCAAGAGAAAGGAATGAGTGCATAACACATGACAGAAGCCCAACCCATAATTCATTTTTGTCGAGTTAAAATTATTGTATCCAATTCTTTTCAAATTTTTATATTTTATTTATCTGACTGATCAACATGTATAATGAAAATTTGAAAAGCACTGACGTGAAGTCAGGAGTTCGTAGCGCTTGTTTATGTGTACCAACACGGACTTCAGTGTTCATTGTCAGCATTGCCATTTTATTTTTATATACTTCAAAAGATGGAATCACCGAATTAAATTGAATAGGATCAGAAAACTCAATTTTTTTTCAGTGTACCAAAACAGATTTCAGTGTTCATTGTCGTTATGACAAATACTATCTTTTGGAGTTTAAAAAACTCCAAGAGATGGAATCATAGAATTATATTGAATTTAGCATAACAACCAAATTTGATTATTGGTTCCCCAATATACTTTTTTGAGTAATGCTATGGCAACATCAACAACTCGAGGAACGTGAAGGCTAAATGAAATTTTTTTATTATAAATCTGACAGGAGTACCTTGTTATGTCAAATAAAATATTGAGAAATTTCTCGAAATCTGGAAGAAAAAAAAACGTCGTGGGGGTAGGAAATCTTTGAAAAATTACCAACTTCTCTTATTTTCGAGCATAAATCCGTTTCACTAGCCAAAATGAACGAAACTATTCATTCATAACCTCTATGGTATTGGGGTAAAAATGTTGGTTCTAAAAACCTGAAAATGTGAAACAAAACATGTTAGGAGGTTAGAAAATCGTTAAAAATCATTACTTACCTCTATTTCTTAGCCAATTCTTCGACTGCATTCTAAAATACACTATAATTGGAATAACGTTCACAACTTACCAAAATGATAAAAAAATTCCTGGAAACTGCATGTGGGTGTTGAAGAAACGTATAAGTTTTCATTTTTCATTCGTTTCGTATCGGATAGCGATCATGACGCCGTCAAAGGTTGAGATATTTATTGAGAGAAACGTCAGATATCCATGATCTTCGGAATTGTTCACGTTTGTCCGGAAATGGTAAATTTTTCAACTGGAACTCTTTGTTTTCACACGGAACAGCTAGAAAGCTGAATTTCCACAGAATTGATTTAATCGATGCCTTTTATGTGGACACTAAGTTTCAGCAGGAAATGACGAATAGTTTCTGAGATAGCAAAGGTTTAAGAGAATATTTCATCATTGAAAAGAATAAAAGAAATAATTCAGATGGCTATATCTACGGAACCCTTTGACGGATTTGAACGTACACAATCGGCGCATTCAAACCTTCTTTTTTCGAGAGTAATAACGTTTACAGTCGGAAAGACGGACATAATTGAATTTGAACGCAGACTCTTCATTTTCGAGTTCAACCTAATCGCTTGAGACCATTCTCGGCTCAAAATTCGAAAGTTACATTTGTTCGAAATTATAACGCTCAATCATTATTGGCCGTTTTTATTTTTGTCACTAGTACTTATAAATTAGAATGTTTGATTTTCATACTCAGGTCGATCACAACAACTTCCTAATACCTGTATAAGGAAGTTGAAAAAATTCAATTCATTATTTCTTGTTGCGATTTGTATTAATAATTAACGAACATTTTCAGGGCCAACAGATTTTCAAGCTCCAGCATATTAAGTAGAAATCGATCCAATTCTTCAAGGTAAAGATCTAAAGGAATGGAATTAATGAACATTCAGTTTCACAGTGAATGAACAGATGGCAGTATTTTCAACTTTTCTTTCGTCTGCAATACTAGCAAAATTCCACAGAGCAAGATATTATCTTGAAATTAGTACCTCATATCAATATTCTTTTTCAAAAGAATTTACTGCTACAATAATATATTATCTAGGTACACTATAAAATATTGATATTGAATTTACCGTTATAAAATAAAGTGACATAGAAATCTTGATGTACAAATGTATTAACCTGCTTTCTAGAAATTTCAAATGATATAGAGTTGAGATAGGGATATTTTGTGTGAATAGCTGTGTCGTTCCACCTATTTTTACTAAAATGGTAACAACTAAATGAAGTCAATAAATTCGCTAGATCCCACAAATAAATTGTGGTTTATCTGGTTGACTATTTGAACATACTTTCTTCAACTTTGTGTTTTTTTGTCACACTCAACATTTCCAGAAAGTGAAGCATCTTGAGAGCTCATGACCTGACGAAAAAATGTTCTTGATATCAGTTGCCCTATTCATTGTTTTTCACTATCTGCTTAAGAACTCATTTAAATTCGTTTTTCACTCTACAATATGGAATATAAACTTTGGCGAATATAAAAATTGAGGATAAGAGTATTTTGTAAAATTGGTTGAATTCTGGTGGACATTTGTAGATACTTTGTGTGCCGATAATAACTACTAGAATAGCAATAAATTATCATCTTACAGTTCTTTCAAATAGTGTACATCTTATATTTATATGGGTTATTTTTATAACAAAATACAATGTTTCAATGTATTGAATAATTGTTTTTGTGTTGATGAGTTTAATAAATGTTTATTCTTTGACAACCAAGGTTTTTAATGACGAAGGTTCTAACTGAGATGCGGAATATTCTTTTACGAAAATTTTATTCAAAAAGTATATATTTCAATACAAGCATTTTATATCAATATAAAAAGATCTTTATGACAAAAAAATGAGATTTAAGGCCACTTTCATATCACAGGTACGACTTAAGATAATTAAATTTTCATAATCAAGACTCAACTTGGAAAAAAATTGTAAATAAGTCTTTTCTTTACGAAAGAAGTAACAGTTATACTTCTCAAATGGAAGGAATAGCTCACAAAATTCAGGGAGTGGCTGAAATTATTCTTTCAGAATCATTGAAAATATCCCAAGCTGTTGAATACCTTACGCTGAATTTAAACAGAGAAAGGACCAAACTAATGGGTTGAATTCAGGCGCATATTTAGGTGAGGTTAAATCTCTTGAGTTACAGAAAGCAAATCTGACATCAACGGTGAACAGCAGATCCCACAGTATCATGTTGATAGGATACAGAAAAGATTTGTAACACTTTGAAAGCTTATTTCGCACGTTTCAGTGGTATGGAATTGACAGAAGTTGATTTATTTGCTGCTTTTGACCAGATAGTTCTTCACGCTTTTTTGATATGCAGGTCTGACAAGAATACATCTTGGCAAAGCAATATCAATACATCAGAAAAAAAATGCATGCAAAAAGTCGAACAGATAAAGACAAGGATTTTCCTCCCCCCTTTCTAAACAGCCTTACTGCAATAAGAAACAAGAGAGAGAGAGGGGCGGAAGGGGGGAATTGTAATTCATTTGTTTCATCTACAATGACGGAGGAGGACAGTCTGGAACGTTACCATACATCAAGCTGTGTAGAAGAGGGAGGCTTTTTTGACTTCACGGTGCTCTACACACTGAGACTATCTGAAACTATTTCATCGCTGGGCATAAGGTTGAGATTCGAGGCGAGATTTTATGGACTTGCTAAGGCGAATTTCAGGCACCACTGTGAGAACCACTAACATGGAGAAACTGCTCTGGAGTTGGGTCGACTTAGACAAGAGTTCCATGAAATTGAGAAGAAATTTCTCTTTGGGATTCGATAAAATTACGACTGGATGTATAAAAGGAATATACGGTTTTACTTCACTTCAGAGAAGGAAATCATTAGATGTGAAATTATTTCGATAAGACGGAGAAATTCAGTATCCTGTTAATAAGTGTACATTGTGAGATGTTAATATTGTGTTAAATATTGTCAATAGATTATATGGAATCATAACAGAGTTTAATTCATAGTTTCATAAAAAGTGCTAATGAAAAAGACCCAAAGGCAAGAAATTGTGGTAATAATACACTGGATGACTGCACATGTTAGTTCTGAGTTATGACATTTCTCTGTATAATTGCAGCATTAATGATTTTTTTTTTACAATTGAAGTACTTGCTCACTTCACCTAGTTTGTGAAGGGTCACTTTTGCGAAGTAAGTCAATGAAGTACTATTAAGTGTGCAAAACTTTATACCGGTCTGGAAAATTACATTGGATGTATAGAAAATTCAATGCATAAGAAAGAGAAACCTGACCATCCAGTCGAACAGTGCAAGAATGGAAATACATTCGCGTTATGATAATGAATAATACAGTAGTGAACTAGCTAAAAATATTCTTTCTCTGTCACGGGCCGTGATGGGGCTAGTGTCATCACACAAACTATCGTGAACTACGTTCCACAGTTGCACTTCTGCTTCAGCGGTTGTACACTGTACGATCATAACGCTTGAAACTAAAATAACATACGATGCGACATGGCCTATTCGATAGCATGTGAGGAATTCATTTGCGACATTAAATGGAACAAATATGCAGATTATCACTGTTGGGTTCTTTTTTGACATAACTAGTTTGAAAATGGAATAAATTCTACGAAAATTAAAAAAATTGTGTTGGAAAATAAAAACGAATCCTAAAAAATTTCAACGCATATCGAAGGTTTACTAATGTAAATTGAGTTTTCAAATAATCCACCTTGTTGTGCCGAACAATAGCCAAATCTATTATGAAGACCTAATCTTATATATCTGAGCAGATTAGGCAAAGTAGATATTTGGGCACAACATTGAATTATTTTCAACCTTAATTCAATGAGATTCGTCTAGCTCTACCGATCCCATGCCCATAGCCCGAATTTTGGAGTGCGCAAAGAAAAAAATAATTGGGAGATAAATCTTGTGATCTGAAAAATTGGTTCTAAGATATTGAATGACTTCTCGTACGTTGTGACTAGGACAACCATCTTGCTGAAACCACATATCATCGAAATTAATGGGAAGTCGTCGAATTGTCAGGATAATTTGGTTCTGTAACAGTTCCAGATATTTGGCAGCTTTAAGGTTACCATAGATAAAGAACATCAAGTAATTTTTCCAGCATTCCTGTCCAAACATTTAGTTTTTGTGGATACTGGATACACACAGAAATATTCTTATTTCGATTCATACAAGGCCAATATCTTACTTATGATGGGTTGATGTTAAGGAAAACTATGACTCGTCAGTCAATAAGATATGGATTAAAAATGAACAATTTAAATTTTTTTTCATCGTCGTTTCAAAAAATTCCATCTGCTTTTTTATTTTGTCCTCAGGAAAACTTTCTTGACTAGTATGAACTTTATAACAATGGTAACCATTTCTACTAAAAATATTCCGAGCTGTTCTATCACCCATATCAACTTTTTCAGCAATGCCCTTTGAACAGCTGCACAAACATCTGCCCCTCTATTCTGAAGGTTTTCACTCATAGATTTTGGTGGTTCAGCAGAGTTAAAATTCTCTCATTTTCTCAAACACTCACATATCTCAAACTTTACAATTATGTATTTTGGAAATAGCGGAACTTGGAGGAATTGGCTGATTTTCAAATGCAACAATAAATAAATTTATTGTCGCTTCAATTGAGTGACCACCAAAATACCATTTTATGATTCAATTTCTTCCTCAGTATACATTTCTATATACGAAGACTCAGTTCTATTTGCAATCGTTATGATCGTACAACCGCTGAAGCAGAAGTGCCACTACGGAACCTAGTTTACGATAGTTTGTGTGATGGCTTTAGACTCTAGCCCTACCACCGCCTGTGACAGATGAAGAGTTTTGTTTTGTTTTGTTCTAGTTCACTACTGGATTATTCATTATCATAACGCGAATTTATTTCCATTCTTGCACTGTTGGAAGGGACGGTCTGGTGTTTCTTTCTTATGCATTGAATTTTCTATACGCCCAATGTAATTTTCCAGACAGGTATGTAACTCACGTAGATTTCCTAATTTTTGAATTGTTGCATTGGTCTTCCGCTCATGTGATAAGCTATATATTTGAGAAAAAAATCACTCACTTCTGACACTTGTTGCATAAATAAAAATTATGATTCAAGAGTGTAAAGTGAGTGTTTTTTCTGATGGAATCATCGCATCGACCTCTAACTCTCACTTTACAGGCTTGTTGCATAAATGACCAGTAAGTAACTCACTTATAAATTCCCCTTCTCAACTCATGGAATTGCATGAGGCGGAGCAAATGCGACAATGATTTTATTCACTTTACACACCTCTAAAGATAAATATTGCTATAGCATTTAATGATCATCTAACAACTCTTTCAAAAAAAAATTGAAATCATTTCGTATCTATTATAAATAAAATACTTATTCATATATGGTTGATAAATTTTCCTGAGCTTTTCCTTCCAAAAACCTGAATTTGAGATGGACTTGTGAAAAAGTACGGTTGCTTGTTCTTTATAGATTTCGTACATAGAAAAGGTTTTGATGGATTCTCTGTTTTAGTTAACATTCAATAATCTTTTTTACATATAAATTTTTCAAACAGCTGCAGTCTTAGAAATAAAACTTCACATGGAGCAAAATAATAATACAATGCAAAGCTGCCTCGAAGCTGAACCACTACTGACTAAGCAAAAAATGAGACCAACAAAAATAAAACTTACATCTAGGAACATGGCAAAAATCTTAGAAGGCTGGATATGTTCATTTAAATCATAATCGACAATTTTTCTCAAACATTCCGAATGAGCATGTATTCTTAATCAACAGTGAGGACTCAATTGACTGGATTTTCATCTTTAGTCTACAGTACACTTCATGAATAAATTAATGGCAAGAAATTATACAAAGGAACTTATGAATATATGAATACTCTCAATACTTTTTCTTGATGGATCCTAGAATTCTAGATGAAGAATAAAAATATGACAGCATTAGTTTCTAAATTATTCAAAAAAATTCAATGGAGCATTTTTTCGTCCAATATTTAGATCTTCTCAAATTATAGTATAGAATTCCTGAGATTGCAGGTTTCATATTCACAGACAACACTTTAAGATGAATTATTCACCAGAATAACATAATATAGGCATGAAAATGCACAGGATATTGAATTGCACCGACTTGCAAGGAACAATTTATATGATGGATCAACATAACATAAGAATAAGCTTAAGCATTGAAGTTTGCCAACCTTATAATAATATGCTTATACCTTACGTCAAAACCAGAGTGCGAATGGTCAACACAAATGATTCACATTGAGTAAATTTTGATTGCCTGAAATATTCCTTTTTAAAATATTATATCCGTACCTCAGAGTAAAAGGGTATTAACCCTTCAGCCATTTTTTGATATAAATATAATTTTTTTTTTTATGAATTTGCTTACAAGCAACCTCCTAGAAAGTTTCTCAACAAATATAATGTAGTTCTCAGTATTCGTATAGGAACTAGGAAGTAGTGGCAAATTCCACCACCAGGTCTTCAAACACACTTGCTAGCTGTATGTTGAACTCTGTGAAGTCAGTGGTGGCAAATGCCACCGTCAGGGCCGAAAGGGTTAAGTCCAAAATTTCAATTTTCGGGTTTTTTGGCTCACCTACATTTAAATTTCGCGCTCTATTTAGTGGTCTACCTTCAAGACAATTGGACTTAAAACAACGAAAATAACTTAGTATCAAGTCCTTAATCACAACGCGAATCAAACGAAAAATGCAAGTATTTTATGCTCTCCTGGAAAACTCTGTTTTGTGACTTAATACCCTTTTGCTCTGAGGTACGGATATGTATATATTTCCAAAAACAGCGGAGATCAATCCTCTTCGCCTGATTCATAATTTCTTCGTTCGAATTATTCTAAATTAAATTTTGAATTCAGTGATAAACCCATATTCTTTTCGTCGCGTGCATAAAAAATGAAATTTTATTGTTTGGGTTCTTATTCCTCATTCTACATTATTCCTCTGTATAAAACATCAAAGTACAAACTTATGCCATGTCATGTTATTCTTATGCTATGAGATTCTGTATAAATTATAAATTCACCTTCACTATTTCTATTCAAGACATTTGGTTAATTTTTTTCTCAAGAACTTTTCATCAATACTTGGGGTCACCAAAAAAATCTCATTCCATTTAGAAAACTGGGAAAATTAGTACAAAATTCAGTAAGTTTTCACTCAAAAGATATATTTCTTCAGAGCATTTAGAATATATAGGTGGTATTGTTGGCATAAGTATACAGCCCCTGTTCATACCTCTGGTTTCTGAGCAAGTAGAAGAATAGCAAATCCCCAATGTAAGATAATAGGTACAAGATATTCTACGGTACTAAAACAATCCTAGGCGACTATCAATGCAAATTAAGGGGAAATAGTTCTACCATATGTCAAATATTAGAAATGAAGTTGGAGAAATGTTAGGAGTCCAAAAGAGGACTACGCAATTTATTCATTAATTTCCTTTTTACAAGATTAATGGGTCATTACCTGACGAGTTTTTGGCATAAAATCAAATAATTTTTTTTGCAATTACTTTGCATCTCCATCTTATTGTAGTTTTGTATATCTACGTGGCTTTTTATTACATCGGCTGAAAAGTTTCCGGTCTGGCCGGGTGGTGCCACAGATACAAAATCCTTATGATTTCTAGGAAGTACTAACCTTAAAATGATACCTGTCAAAATTTCATGTAATTTCGATAATTTCTCACAAGTTACAGCCCTTGAAGTGACGCTACTTTTGAGATTTTCGGAAAAAAAAAAGAATTTCGGGTTTTGGTTAAACATTGCTTTTTGATAGGAAAGAATTCCGTCGAAGAGAAATAATGGTTCGATAAGTATTATTCGGACTCTTTCCCAGAAAAATCAACCATCATCGACTGGTATGAAAAGTTTAAACGTGGTCATACAACCACCGAAGATGCACCGCGCTCTGGAAAGCAGAAAAGGGAAGTAACACTGGAAAACATCAAAAAAGTTCACAAAATCGTAAAGTGAAGTTGCAGGAGATAGCTCTCTTAAGATAACAAAGGAACGCGTTCGATTTATTTTGCAGGAACATTTGTCCATGGGAAAACTGTTTTCAAATTGGCTACCGCGTTTGCTCACAGTGGACCAAAAACAACAAGAGATTCCGAGGGCTGTTTCGTCGGAATAAAAACGATTTTTTCCACCACTACACTCCAGAGTCAAGTCTACCGAGTAGACTGCAGCCGGCTAACCACGACCAAAGCGGCCACAGTCGGCTGGCAAGTTAATGGCGTCCGTATGTTGGGATGCGAATATTATATTTCGTTATTGGTGCGTTTGATGGAAGAAATCTTAAAAAAACGGCCACAAATAAAGAAGAAAAAGTGCTCTTCTACCAAGACAATGCAGTGCATTACAAATCGTTGCCTACCATGAGCAAATTGCACGAAATGAGCTTTGAATTGCTTCCGCATCCACCCTATTCTCCAGATTTAGCCCCCAGCGACTACTACCTGATAAAAATGCTCGCCGAAAAAAGATTTGGCTTGAATCAAGAGGTCAAAGCCGAAACTGAAGCCTATTTTGTGGAAAAACATAAATACGTTCTACAAAAAAAGTAACGAAATATTAATGAATAAAATGATTTTAGCCCAAAAAAAATGAATTTTCTTTGCTAGACCGGAAACAATTCTGCCGATGTGTTAACTTCAATTTCCAGGTTGTCTTCACTTTCTTTTTGTAGTTTTCAATGCCGTAGTTTGATTTTTTTACAGTTAATAAGTCATTGAACAAATTTAGAATTATCCGAACTTTCTACGGCCTACGACGAAAATGAAAACTAAGATCGTCGAATCATAGGATATCGGAGGTACGAACAGGAACTGATTTGCACCATGGTTATTTTAGCTAGGGTATATTTTAATAATTGGTCATACTTATAAAATTAATACATTTCGACATTAATTTTTTTCAGCTTACCCTTTTCACTAATTTCAATCTTTGTCTTTTTATTTATTTCATGTATGTTATCTTCAAGGATTCATCTTTGAAAGAATTTTTGATCTTTTTTTCCGTGCCTCTGATCATGATTTATATATGTTATATTCAAAATCAAGTAATACAAATATTTTGAGGTATTAGAACTTCAAAAAATATTGTTGTATTGCATCAAAACTGGAATACTTTATTCCAACAGCTAATAATAATCATTTATGGTTTCGATAAAAATGAATCTGATTGAATATCATTCAACTCACGTTTTCAGTAAAAATTATCACTATTTCATATGTAGATTGTTCCATGTCACAGCAAAGTAACTTGACCCAGATTTGATGAGATCACCATCTCCATTACTGCTTGGAAGACCACTTGTACATTGGCAGTGTCAGTAGCAGTTGTGAAGTGTGGATATAATACTTTTCGTGAATCGCCATTTCTCAGAACAAATTTGTGCTGAATAAAGAGTGCTCCTCTATCAACATCGCCGTCTGCTCCTATAATAATTAAAGGTATAATTTTAACTATTTCCAAAAAAGTCTCAAACCTCACCCTTATAATCAGGAAAATACAACCGAAGGTGACGTTGTGAATATAAAATTTTTTCACGAAACAAATCGAACTTGTTGAGAAACAGAACAAATGATGCATCCCTGAAATAAGGATTATTCACGATTTGACCAAACAAGTTCAGACTTTCATCCAGTCGATTCACAGTGGGATCTTCCTGCAAAAAGATTATATTTTAATTTATGAATGATATGGTAAAAAACTGCCAATTTTTTTTTATCCACAAAAATTAAGCTTAAATCTAATCAATCACTACTGTCCTGCTAAATGCAAAATTTTAATAAGGGAGATCATAATCGCGAAAATTTTGTTCAATTGTGCTCATAAAAGGTCTTTCAAATTAAGTTTTCCAAAGTACGCGCCTGTGTAACACACTTCAAACATCGAACGCGGGTGCATATCATGTAATTTTGACAGCTGAAGGTCTGCCATTTATAAAAATGGAGTCGTATACATTACAACAATTATTGAATTTTTTTATGAAAATGTTCGTTCTGTGAGAAATCTATTTCGCGAATAACGCGATGTTTATTGTCGACCCAATCGTCCAACTGAGCAACCAATTGGTAATATTGCTCAGAAATTTCAAGAAACTGGTGCAGATCGAAAAAGACGAATATGTTCGTGTCGGTCGTTCAGAAGAAAATATTGGTGCTGTGGGTGATAGTGTTGCAGCTGAGCCCAACACGTCAATTTCCCGACGTTTACAACAATTGGGACTTTCTGAGTCAATTGTATGGCGTCTTATGCGCAAAGATTTAGCGTTGAAGGCCTACAAAAGTACCGGTGTGAAGTTTCTAGCAGACTGTTAGACGGAAATACCCGAACGCGCTGACAAGTGGCGCACGGGCGGAAGCCGAAAATTATATTCGAACTATGTTACTGCATGCAATAGAAAACATGGGGTTCTCAGATTTGATGAAATTAGTCTGAAACAATGGAATGGAAAACAAGAAAATCAATTATCCAAATCATTTCAGAGAATTGAACGAATATATACGAATATCTGTATTGGATTATTTCAGAAACTATTCGTCGCAGCATAACCATTTTTGGTACATCGAATTGTTATACCGATGCGATTAAGTTAAAAAATCATCGACTCGCAATTATTCATCCCGTAAGTTAGAAAAATTTATAACACGAAAACCGTTCGCCGGAGCATAACCATATTTGCTATGTAGAATCGTTATACCGATGTGATTAACCACTAAAAAAATCATCGACTCGCAAAGGGATACTGGAAAAACCTCTTTGAAAAACTAAATCGGAATAAAAAATTCAACCACTTTTTTATATTTCACATGAATTAGTGGCCTCGACAATGTACAGACTTAAAACCTAAAAGTTTAATTTTGTTGAGGAAAAAAGAATAAAATAAATGAATTTGCACATTGTCATTTCGAAATATGAAAGTAAAGAGAAATAATCCATTCATTTTTATACATGTATGTATATCTTACTTACCAGCAATGTCATATCATAGCCACTCAAGGAAACAACAAAAAGAACAGCTTTAACATCATCGAAACAATATATCCATTTTCTTCTTTGTGATCTCTGACCACCTACATCATACATGCTAACTATCATATCGTTTATACAAAATCTTGTTTCAATAATGCCTTGGGTCCTCACTCTGGCTCTCAAAACATCAGTAGGAGTAGGCACATATTTTGGATCACATAGCCTTTCCATGTTCTCAAAGAGACTATAAGAAGATTAACTATCATGAATTACTATTCCATTAGCTCGGTTTAGAAATTTATTATATGAAAATTGACTACTATAATTTAAATCTAGAAAGCTTGCAATATTGATTCATTCAAGAAAATTGACAATAATAGTGAACAAAAAAATAAAAATGAAATGATATTCAAAAAGCAAGCATTCACATACTAGAGAGCCGAGTCATTAAGTTCATATTCATAGCCTCTTGCAACAGCCAACCTAACGCCTCTATCGGACCAAAGAGCTTGGAGGGATGCCGCTACATTTGGTAATACTGTAAAACTCATATCAAAACAGCTTCTACTCATCAAAACTACTTGAGCGTGCATCTGAAATGAGCGCATACAATAAATCAAGAATATAGCAAAAATCTGAAGAAAAACTAAATGATAAAACTGAGATTGATTTGTATTGATGTTCCTGAAGAATTATCAGGACTACTTGTATTTTGTATACATCTGCTGAATTGAACGTTCAATAAAAAACGAAGTAAGTAAGGCTATGGACTTTTGAAAGCAAGTGAAATTTATGATAAATTTTAATTTTTTTGAGAAAACTACTGGAAAAATTCAAGTAGGTTTTTTCTGATATGAAAAAATTATTTATCATTAAGTTAGACATCAGAAATCTCTGAAAAATTGAAGGCGTCTGAAAGTAAGTTCAATTCAGTCGTCAAACAAACCATTGAAAAATGGGTAGAAAAGCAGGCTCTGTGATGGTATATGGCTGAGCCCTAGTTCAATAAGCCCAGGCTTACTTAACCTCGTTTTTTACTGAATGCTTGATTTAAAATGATTCACCACACAATTCCAGGCCGATCTTAGAAATGATGCCTAATACTATAGTGACAGCTAGTAACTGTTACCAATATTTATCAAGGGAACAATAAATAAGGTAGGTTCAAGAAGCTTCACCACAATCTAAAATTACAAAAAAAATCACAAAGTACTCTTACCCTGGAATAGAACAAGAAAATGTGTGTAACAATGAAAAACGTGGAGTAACAAGAAACAATTGGTGTGGTTCAAGAATATGGACTTATTTGTAAAACATAAAAAAGTTGGTAGTTAAAATTGGTATAGATCACAAAAATTGATCAAAAAGCGCCAATTAAATTTTCAAATGTCTACATTGTTTTCTTACTTTATTTCGTGAGTGTTCTAGATTTATTCGAAGAATGCCCATTCCAGCAAGCACATACTTCATAGATGCCAAAAGGTTATCTAATACAGTCGGCCTGAAACTACTCAATTCTGCATGTGTAAAGCCATCAGCATGGATAATTTTCATTTGCTTTACTAAGGTACTTTTCCCACTCTCCCCAGCTCCTAAAATGAAAAAAGAGTTTAATTTACGAAAAAAAATATACTTGACCACTTGAAAGATTCTTATTTTGCCTCAATAAATAAATGAAATTCATTCATTCATGCTTCTCCGGAAGAACAAAGACGTAAGTGCAAATCGGCTAAATTTTGAGTTATGAATTCTGATAACTGTTTTAAGTAAGAAAAAAAGTAGCACCATCTCAAATAGATGAAATTCACTGTATAGAAAGTCCCATCCATTATAATAAAGATGATTCGCATCGCGTCAATTTAGCGTACCATAAGATCCATTCCTCAAAACTTGTTTCCTGAAAAGTTGATTAATCGGCATTTGCATCTTTGTTCTTCCGGAGAATCGATATGCTCATTCTTCCTTATCATATCACTACCATAATAGCAGTAGGTCGTACGTGTTTGCATTGTTACGAGATTATAAAAGTAGAATGAACACCACAGTTTGTCAATTTAATATTATTTTAGCTCAAATGAACGTTGTTTTTTGTAATATTACTAACTTTTTTATTAAGTTAATAGTTAGGAAAGGGGGTTACATTTCACTGCGACCTCAAGGTCTTTCAAGCCCCCCATCAGAGCTGTATTCGCAAATGCGCTACCTACAGCTCGCCCTCCAGCTTCAATGAACTCCAGTATCTGAGAGGTTCTTATTAACTTAGTATTCACTAATTAACTTTCTTATTGCAAACAAGAATAATCAAATTAAGATCATGTTCAAGATAAATAAAAACTACACGCTTCTGATTTATGTTCCATACCACCATTTGCCATTATGGTAGTTAGCGATTCCCCAAAACCTTTATATATATAAGACTATTCAAATTTACAAGCATAAACGAACCAAGTAGTAAGATCTTGATAACATTGTTCTGTTGTTTCGCAGCTTCTACTAATTCCTTGTCAATTTCTTCACTTCTTTTTCTGGCTTTTCCTTCCTCCCTTTCCAATGTTAAACATGCACCCATGTCTCAGACTTCAACATCACGACCAATGAAGTGAATAATATACTTAGGGGAAGTTTCTTTACCATCTAATTGAGTAGTAAATTAATTTTCAATAAAGTTTGAAAGGGACCACCATTTATTTCAATAGGTTAAGATACTTGTTGTTTAAGTTTAACGTTTAACTTCAAGGTCACAGGTCACGTGAAAATGACAATTCCATTTCAATCAATTTTCTCATCTAATAATTGGCATATGGTGACTATATATGGCAGGATTCTCTATATGGCAAAGATTGATCTTTGCCGTATAGTTTTATAGTGCTTTTGTCTTATGTTGATATGAAGACCAATTCAATTTATCTAACGTCAAACAAAAAAGTTTAAAAGGCTGAACTGGTCATAGATCTTCTTCTTCTTGTCTTTTAATGTGCCTGCTGGTCATAGATAAAGAAATTAAGGAATATATAGTACATTTAAGAATAATTGACATCGAAGCAGGCCATGAACGTCCAGTCGAGGCTTTATTTCTAGTTAAAAAAAAGTTACTGTTTTAATCATAGAAATAAAACATAAATATAACCTATACTCCGTTTAAGAATTATTGACATCTCGGTTGGCTGTGAAAAATCGAATTTAAGTTGGTAATAGACTATTCAGTAATATTTTGGGTTGCTGAATTCAGGTTGGTATAGGAATAACACTGACATTACCCATTGAAATCGTGCTTTGATGATTTTATCGAAGATATTGGTGAATATGTAATTCTAAAAAATTTCTCTGAATTTGAGTATTTTTTGTCTTATGCTATTAAAATGGCTGGAATTGACCAGGATACATCGCGCCTAACAAGAGAACGCCAGGCAGTTTGTCGGTGTTACTTCGAGTTTTTCAAAGATTTGGCATATATTTCCGCTAGTGTTTCAGGTAAACGGTTATTCAACGACTCAAAGTGTATTCTGATTGATCAATGTCTCTTAAATTTTCGGATTTCACCAAGCCCTGTCCGTAGAATATTAGCATGTTATTATGGCCTGGAATTAGCAGTGGAAGAAAACCTGTGCGATAGGATTATTCCTTCAAAGAGACATTGAATGACTTTGTTTTTGCTAGAATTAAAAACAATGAATATATCAGTTTTTCGAACTGGCCAAAGAGCACCTAGATTTCAATTGATCGAAGTCAACATTATATTATATCATAAAAAAAATTGGATACAAATACAAAAAAGTTGATCGAAGGAAAATTCTTACTGATAAACAGTAAAATATAATAAAAATAATACAATATTGTGATAAATACCGAGAATACATGGAACAAAACGTAACATTCATTTATCTAGATGAAATTTGGATATTCAAAAACGGTATTCAAATTTGTCAGTGGACACTAGAAAATAATCCAAAAGGTATGCCGAGTATATTCAAGGGTAAAGGCAGAAGGTGCACTATTTTGAAAGCTGGAACAATTGATGGATTTTTACCTGGATGTGATCCGATTCTTGAAAGTGGTATTAATGATAAGGATTACTATGAATGGTGAATTATTTCATAAATGGGTTATTGAAATATTGAAACCTTCCCTGCAAAAGGATGCCCATCAATAGGATTATGTCAGCTTATTCAATAAACACATCCAAATCACTACACTACGTGGAAACAAAGTTTTCAATATTTTTATCTTTGCTCTTGTATCATTCATAGATATTTTAAGTTTATTTATTATACTTATACTGTATGGTACCCTGTTCACATTCCCTCTGCTAATACACATGCTTTATTGTTCCCAATTCAAAAGTATACTGAATAATTGTAAAATTGCTCATCAATTATAATATTTTCAATAATTCATGGACAGTTTTAATGAATGAAAATAAAATTTTTTTCCAATCCATTCTTTTGGCCCTGTGCTTGCGGAGTATCCAAAAATTTTTTTCTGTTGCACCACTAGCTACCTGCTAGAATTCCATTAATTATCCTTCTTGAATCCTGACATAAAATGGTACTCTTATAGTTATATGGTTAGAATTTTGCAAGTTTTCCAGTACCAATAAATATTGCATGGTTCTGAGTGAAAATAAATATTTATTTGAATGATCTTTGTTGAAGTGAGAACTGCTGGCCAAAGTAGATTTGGCGCCAGTCCACTTCTGTAAAACAACCTACTGACAACTAATTCTATGTCAACCTATTGCGCATGCGCAACAAGGTAATATCTGGCCGCTAATGGCGGAGAGGGCACTGTTCTGTTATAGACAACGAATAGATAAAGAGCTCCTCTCCATTAGCAGCAACAAGCGTCCATTTTGTGTAAGTTTTGTTATTTTCAAGTTTGTGTAATTAGAATAAACTCTGTACGTGAAAACACGAGTATTAGTTAATCCACCCTCACATGGTAGCAAAGCGTTAGGTGATTGTAGGAGAGCTTGTGTCGTTTAAGTGAACAAAAGAAATTTTGATAAATTACAACTAAAATAAGAAGAGATGGATCAAATTCAAGTAGAGATGGACCAATCCAACGTGAGCGAACAGATGATGGAAGTTCCAGAGAACATCTTTGCCATGCTGACAAATCCAACATTTGTGAGACTGTTAGCAGAGAAGATTGGAAACATTGGGAATCTATCCACGAGCACGTGCAGCGTATCTGAAAATGCCACAGAGAAGGTGAATATGCCGGCGTTTATTATACCGCAGTTCGATAACTGTGACAAACTGAGGGGTCACTCGAATTTCCGCTCATGGAAGCAAAGGGTAGAGCGTGACATGCGGGCATTAGGACGCTCCCAATTCTTGAATTACGACATGGGTGGACCAGACTGCACAATGAATATGGAAGACAAGAACATGTACAATGCCCAAGTGTTGCAATATCTGGAGGCATCATTGCAACACGCTCCCAAAGCTGTCATCGAGAACCAGGAATCAGCAGCAGAAGCCTTCAAAAAACTTACCACGATGTTTGGAAAGAATGACGTACAGAAGATGGTAGAGGTGCTGGACAACTTTGGAAAGACTATTTTCTACCCGAAAATGAACCCCGTGAATTTCGTTTCTCAATTTGAGAAAGGGATCCAGGAGTTCAAGGAACTAGGCGTCCCTTTGGACCCAAAAATTGTTGTAGCTTACTTCTTACATAAAGTGAAGAATGCTAATGGTTTCTTGGCATTTTTCACAACCATGACTACTCTTCCCGAGGAAACAAGGACATATGATTTGGTAAAAAAATGCATTTTTAGAGGTGGCAAACAGCCAGTACTTCCGAGAGGCTAATAACAGTATGTATAAAAGTAATCTGAATGATATTTGTTTTGAATGTTTTGATGACTCAGGTAGGAATCTCGATACCGAGATCAATGAAGTGTACACAGCATGTTCCTTATGCATTGATCATCCCATTGGGGAATATATGTTCACTAATCATAATTTAATTTCAGTACTCTGCATTGAATGTGGAAAGAGTGATAATAATATATGTGATTTCTGTTTAGAGAGTCGATCTGATAGAGCATTTAGGGAGCCCCATTCAAAGAAGGATAAATCCTCCTTTAAAAGCCCTTCGCACTTTAGAGAAAGGAAAGATGACAATAGTCCCTATTCTACAGACCAATTGGACAGAATCAAACGCATGACACCAGCTGAAAAGCGTGAGGCGAGCTGTAAAAAGTGTGGTTTGATGTTCCATAAATCGGGCACATGTACGAACACAGATAGATTCTGTTTTTACTGCCATAAGAAAGGACATGAAAAGAAGGACTGCAGGAAACTAAAAGACTATAAATCTAGTAAGTCACTGTTTGATTTAAGCAATTTTGGTATGTTTGTAACATTTCTAGTTGATTCTGGTGCATCTCACCATGTCGTGAATGTACAAAATATTCTGTTGAATTATGAGGCTTATAATGAGCCTATATCTGTTGTTTTGGCATCAGAAACTGAGAGCATAGTGTCAATGGGTCAGGGAACTCTTCCATTACTTGTACAGTTTGGAAAAAGTTCGCACATTGTACATCTAGCTAATGTTCAGTATGTCCCAGTAGTAAGGGATAATGTACTGAGTGTTCGCGCATTCAATGTTCAGTTTGGGACAAGTCTTGTGCTAAATGCTAATAATGGTTTTATTTTGTCAAGGGAATTGAGAAGAAAAATCACCCTACTTTTTGTATCTGACGGAGTGTATAGAATATCGGCAAGAATAAATCCGGGTAGGACAGGCAACGTCTTCAATGAAGAATATGTAGATAAACGTAAAAGTCTAAATAAAAAGTTTAATTTGAAAGAAAATTCTATTTGTGAAATGAAACTCTCTGTTATCAAAACCAATAAAAACGTTAGTAATACTAGAAGAGAAACACGTAAGTTACGTAAAAGATTCACTCGTAATCAGTTGAAAATGTTGGCTCAAGAAGGTAGTATGTGGCACCGTAGAATGGGTCATATATCATCGTCTTATTTAGGAAAACTACCTAATGTTGTTCAAGGTGTTAAAGAACTCACATATAATTTAAGTACCGGTAATTGTACAATTTGTTCAAAAGCAAAAATGACCAGAAAAACATGTGCAAAAGAAAGAGATCGAGCTACTAGAGCTTGTGAAATTCTTCATGCTGATCTATTAGTTATCAATCCGCCAACACATTACACTAAGAAAAAGTATGTTTTAATCGTTCTTGATGATTATTCAAGATATGCACAAATTTTCCTGTTGAAACAAAAGTCCGAAACTTTCAAGTTTTTAAAGTCAGCTTTGAATTGTCTTCAGTCATTATTTCCTGGTCCTGGTCAATTCAGTAAGTTACGTAGTGATAACGGGACAGAGTTCATCAGTAATTCCTGTCAACAAGTTCTTGATCAGTTTGGTATTCAAATTCAGTTAGCAGAACCTTATCAACACGAACATAATGGAACGGCTGAAAGGTTCAATAGAACACTCCAAGAGAGAGCTAGAGCCTTGTTATTTGAATCAGGCTTTCCCGTTACTTTCTGGGGTTTTGCATTTTTGACCGGTTGCTATCTATACAATCGTACGCCTCATTCATCTGTAGACTTTCTTACTCCATATGAAAAACTTTATGGAAAACAAGCCGATCTGCAAAACATAAGAATTTTTGGTTCACAGGCAGAAGTTAAAAATGAAAATGTTCCAAAAGGTAAAAAGTTGAACACAAGATCTAGTACAATGTATTTAGTAGGGTATACCGATACTGGCTATCTGTTGTATGACCCTAAAACCTGTAAGACGATTACATCTTGTAATGTTTTAATCAATGAAAATTTGACTTACAAGTCATGTGAATCGAAGTTATCAGTCCCTAGTGATGAACTTATAGTTTCATCCAAATCTGTTGAGTCCAGTAAGGACATACAAGTTATGCCTCTTGCAGGCAAATCTGTTACAAACAAACCTGTTGCAATCAAATCAGTTGAACAAAAATCTGGTTCTGTAAGAACTGGAAGTCCAGTACAAAGAAACTCGAATAATTCAGTTAATCAAACAAGTGCTACAAATATGTTAGAAAATGTTTCAGATAATTCTCAGATAAATAATGAGATAGAATATGAAGAAATTTCCCAGTTAGATGATTTTGATAGTAATGAAACCAGTGGACTTGATATACCAAAAATTTCAGTAAATGCCACAATTTTGAATCCATTTGGTTTTGTATATGATTCAAAAATATATCAGACAAGTAATACACCTCAAACTTATCTGGAAGCAATCACCTGTTCAGAAAGTAGTAAGTGGATAACTGCCATTCAGTCGGAACTAGAAGCAATAAACCAACATAAAGTTTGGGAAATTGTGGAAAGAAAACAAGATATGAAAAGTATTCCTCTGAAATGGGTATTTACGGTTAAAGACAATGGTGTATGCAAGGCTCGTTTAGTTGTTGTAGGATGCAGAGATACTGAAAAGTATACCGCTGAGGAAACTGCATCTCCTACACCAGCTTTATCTGTTGTTAAATTATTATTTGCTTTATCAGTTTCTAAACATTGGCATATTGAACAGTTGGACATCAAAACAGCATTTCTTCATGGTGAAATTGATGGACCAAAATATGTAAGTGTACCTGAAGGAATTAATCTGGATAAAACAAAGGTAACTCTGAAGTTGAGAAAAGCTCTTTATGGATTATCGATAGCACCAAAATGTTGGTTTATGACACTTGATAATTTTCTGAAGGATTCTGGATTTGAACCGAATTTACGTGAACCATGTTTATACAAGAAAGAGAAAGATAGTAAGATTATTTTGATTCTAGTATATGTTGATGATTTATTAGTTACAGGTAGTTGTGGAAAACTCATTCAAGAAAATGTCAATATGTTGAAGTCACGTTTTAATGTCAAACAGTTTGGCTTTCCTACTAAGTTCCTTGGTTTGGAAATCACAAGATCAGAAAATCAGTTGTTTCTTCATCAAACACAGTTTGTGAAGGAAATGCTAAAAGAATTTAGAATGGAAAACTCAAATTCAGTTGATACTCCATTGGTTCCTCAAGGAAATCATAAAGTTCCTCAAGTTACTAATGAAGCAGATTTTCCGTACAAGAAAGCCATAGGCTCTCTATTGTATTTAAGTGTGTTTACGAGACCTGATATATCTTTTGCCGTAGGTTATTTGGCTCGATTCCAAGCCAATCCACAACAGTACCATTGGACCTTAGTAAAAAGAGTTTTCAGATATTTGAAAGGTACCAGTCAGTTAGGTCTAAAATATACAGGAGGTTCTCCTATTTTGTCATGTTATTGTGACGCAGATTTTGCCGGTGACAAGAAAAGTCAAAAGTCGACTACAGGCTTTGTGATTTTTGCATATGGTAATCCTGTTGTATGGTGCTCAAAACTTCAATCAACATTAGCACAAAGTTCAGCAGAATCAGAATTCATTGCACTTACTCATGCTACTAATGACGTTTTATTTTTAGCACAATTATTACAAGAAACTGTCGGTCTCAGAGCATTTCCTGTTGATATATATGAAGACAATGAAGCAGCAAGACAAAATTGTCTAACTTGCACAAGTAAAAGTCGTTTAAAATACATCGACCGCAAATATTTATTGATTCGTCAACATGTAAGAGACAAGAAAATTAACATTGTGAAGATTAATACCAATGACCAGATTGCTGACATTCTTACAAAACCTTTAAGTGCAGCAAAGCTCAGTAAGTTTCGTGATCACCTTGTATTCTATGAGGCTTGATTTTCAGTTGATTTGTATACAAATTACCAGTTATCTGATGTTTAAAAAGGATCTTCGATCCCGAACATACTTGGATCATAAATTCTGTTGTTTATCTTAGTATTCTAACATACTCTGATAATTCTTATATCTGTTGAGTATTCGTCTGTATATTGTGGAAAGGTTCTTCGTTCCTGGAAACATATTTTGACAATACTGAAATCTGATGTGTGTTTGTCGGAGTTATATTGGAAGGGTCTCCGGTCCCTGGAAATGTACTTTGGTGAATATGCTTACATGTTAAGTGTTTATTCAAGTCATGTAAGAAGGGTCTCCGGTCCCTGGATACATACTTTGAAAAATACTAGTGTCTTGATTTAGAAGGGTCTCCGGTCCCTGGAAATGATAGATGCGAATACAAGAGTCTGGCTCACATATAGTGTGTGTGACAAATTAAACAAGTTAGTCCAATATGATGGAAAATAAGATGTATCTGTAGATATGTTATATGTATCTGTTGATCTGATGGTATAATATCACTTATGGAAGGGTCTCCGGTCCCTGGATACAATATATTGATACCATACAAAATTCTCAGGAAAGTTGGTTTGCTATAAGTAACCCTATTCGATTGCCTCACAGTAACGGCTGTACACAGTTCCACTGACAATTCTGTTGATTTAGGTTTAAGGCTTTGTTTATATAAATTCAAATGAAATATTATTTATTGTATACTGTATATATTCCATATTTTTTTTTATTTTTATCTGTTGAAATCAGTTGGTTGGAACTTATCTGTTATCTGAATATGTTTTATCTGAATCTGTTGATTAGTTGTCAGGTTCTCAGTTTGGGAGGGGGTGTTGAAGTGAGAACTGCTGGCCAAAGTAGATTTGGCGCCAGTCCACTTCTGTAAAACAACCTACTGACAACTAATTCTATGTCAACCTATTGCGCATGCGCAACAAGGTAATATCTGGCCGCTAATGGCGGAGAGGGCACTGTTCTGTTATAGACAACGAATAGATAAAGAGCTCCTCTCCATTAGCAGCAACAAGCGTCCATTTTGTGTAAGTTTTGTTATTTTCAAGTTTGTGTAATTAGAATAAACTCTGTACGTGAAAACACGAGTATTAGTTAATCCACCCTCACAATCTTCAATTTTCCATGGTTGACTTTTATATGAGATATTTTCATATGAAAGCATTCCACAATATTTTTGCGCTTTCAAACCTGAACTCCCATGTAGAAACTGCAATCGAAATATTCCGGCTTAATTATTCGATAATTCGTATACTCAACACTTTTCTAGGTTATATTTATGTTTTATTTCTATGATGAAATTTAGTAACTTTTTGTAACCAGAAATAACAAAGCTGATATGGGAGTGCCGGAGGAAACTTAATGAAGTAGGCATGAAAAATAAGGTCTCTTTAGTCTGGGTTCCTGGTCACACAGGAATCAAAGGAAACGAAGAGGCCAATACACTTGCCAGAAAGGGAGCACAAACGCCACTTACTGGCCCAGAACCCTTCTGTGGCATAGGTAAACACACCTATAAGAAAGAGTTTCTGGAGAAGGAAGAGACCGAAAGAGAAGCACTCTGGAGGAACCTTCCAGGAATGGACCACTCTAAAAGGTTCATTCGGAACTATGAAAGTTCAAGATCCAAAAAATATTTGGATCTCAGTAAGAACAAGTTACGTCTACTCACTGGCTTCCTCACAGGACATTGTCGCCTTAGGAAGCATATGATGAGAATGAGCTTGACAGAAACAGACGAGTGTAGATTCTGTGGTGAAGAGGAGGAGACTCCTGTTCACCTGGTTACAGAATGCCTCGCCATTGCAAACCAGCGCAAAGAATGTCTTGGACAAGAGAATTACAGGAGGAATGAGGATCTAACCTCCTTGAAGCCCTCTCAGATACTGGAGTTCATTGGAGCTCTGGAGCTGGAGGGCGAGCTGTAGGTAGCGCATTTGCGAATACGGCTCTGATGGGGGGCACAATAGACCTTGAGGTCGCAGTGGAACGTAACCCCTTCCTAACTATAACCAGAAATAAAGCCTCGACTGGACGTTCATGGCCTGCTTCGATGTCAATAATTCTTAAATGGACTATAGACGTGTTTTACGTTTAATCTGACATCAGTTCAGTACGTCAGTCTGATCATAAATTGAATGATGGAAAACTTTTGAACTGAATGTCGATATTACACGATAATTCAAACTGACATCAGTTTCAAAAAAACGTGGAATAAAATGTTTCCATCCAAAATGGATAATAATAACAGCAACAACACACCTTCATCTAGGTTCTATGGTTTGGGCCGTTTGCGGTTGAAGTGTTTAGGCAAAGACTATTTCCTCTTTGGTTTAGGGACGTTGTAAATTGTAAATAAACAAACATATTTTTGAATGTATTAGAAATTACAATTACTTATTAACGTATAACATGAATGCAGACAGGAAGAGGGCAGATCGTATTTCTGATACACAGAAAGATATAATCTTAGCTTTCATGAAAGATGACCTACAATTTGCTGCTGGAAAATATGATGACAATTTAACCCCCACTAAGGCATTGTTAAAATGGAAAGACCTTACAAATATTTTGAATACATTTCCTGGACCAAGAAAGGATTGGAGAAGCTGGAAGAAGGTAAGTGATGAATTCGCATTGTAACATTAATATAATTTGCCCTACTCTAGTTTCAAAGAATATCACAGAAACTTTTCATTTTAGACTTGGCAAGATATGAGATCTAAAGCAAAGAAGAAGGCTCTATCAAATACGCTCCAAAATGGAAGAATTACATCCCTAAATAGAATTCAAGAAGGAATTCTGAACGTTGTACAAATGTCTGAAGAAATACATGGGAATTGCGATGATAACAATTGTGATGATGAAATGTTTATGAAAAATGAAAAACAAAGCTATTTACATGATTACAATGCAAATAATGACAATTTAGTTAACAATACATCTCCCCTAAATATCACAGAAAATGTTGACGATATTGAAGTTGAAGATTCTAAAGATCGAATTAATCTGCTATTTTCGAATGAACCTGCAAACGAATCTGAAAATGAATTAACCAAGCAGAACGAAAAAATATCAATGAATTATTACGAAAGAAAATTAGCTGCTTTAGAAAGGATAGCCATCGCTAAAGAAAAAAGTGTGGAAGCAAAGGAGAAAATTGCATCTGAATTAACAACTATAGCTGTATTGTTAACTAAACTTGTTGATAAGTAAATGATTTTTGAAAAATTAGAGAAAAAAATTAATTCATTGTGATTGATCCTATGGAATGTAATAAAATGGATTTGAGATCAGTGGGGAGGACTTGTGAGATGAAATAGATTCCATATTGAGCCTGACATTGTCTGTGGAGAGAAACATATTCATATATATCCTTATCAGTGAGAAGTTTTCAGACTGAAAGAAATATGGTGTGGCTTGTCTAGTTGCTCACGTCAGATTATAGTTTTTGGTGAAACAATTTGACCTAACATCATAGGATTTTGGTTGAAGGTTTCATACCATTATTCCATAAAAAAATCACTGACTCCGGAACCACAAGGTTGTTTTTCAACCTTTAAATTTGAAATGTTTATTTTTTATGGAAATATCAGCCAGAGCACTTACAGATTCATGCTATGGGTTGCTTTCTTATCTTCAAATGGGATTATTTGTTTCTATTCTTTTGATAACTAAAAAAATTTTTCTTGTATATTCTCTTCATTAATGTTGGATTTGATAAGATTACTTTATTTAGTTTTGAATATAACATCTGTGTTCCATATAACTGACATTTCAATTACTTTTGTTTATCGCCCAAACCCAACTAAACAACCTTTTTATTTTTTCATTTGAATAATCAACAAAAATATAAGAAATCGTGAAAAACTTCCAATAATTCTGTTCTGGAACAATTTCACCGCTAAATATCTTGGAGTTTAGATTCTTCTTTGAATTTTAAGTTTCATTTGGAGAATTTGAGTATGAAGTTGAAATTGAGGAATAATATTCTTCATATTTTCGAAAAAGTGCTTCAACAAAGAAAAGTCTCCATGAATTCTTCAAGTGATGGTGAATCTTCGGAAATGGAAATTCAAGACAATGGTACTTGGAAAAAGTTGCACTACAAAAGAAAAAGAAAAAAAAATCCCAACTAGCCAACACTAAAAAAACAAAAAAAGGTAATATTTCCATTTGCAACAACATGCGAAGCTGGCATACCGGCGTGTGTATCCGAATTTCCAGTTTGTTTCAACAAGAAGAGAACCGTTCTTCGGCAAGAGCACATAAATATCACCCAAATTAGTGAAAATATATTGTCGAATGATGCGATTATATTCGATTTGGTATGAGGGGTACCTACTCCGGATTCCGCAACGAATATTCGCCAAGAATTTCCGTCACGAATCCGCCGCAAAGTAATCGCGTTGGTTTGTGAGATCCTAAATCTTCATCGGACGGAGGCATTTCCACAACTGGTTAAAGTGCACATTAAACCACTGCTTTCTCGCCATACCGCAGCGATTCCACTCGCCACTTGATCACCACGCCACCGCTACACCACTTCGGTGCGCGCCTTGCCTTAGGGCTTATAATCCCAGAGAGAGTTTTGACTACAGCTTTCAGCTACGAGAGTGATAGTCCCGGTGCCAGGAGTAGGAGCTTCGGAATCAGGTGGGTCAGAATATGAAAGATACAAAGGAAGTTAGTTGAGGATAGCTTCGACCTGAGTGGAGACGGTGACGAACTCTTTATATGCGAGTCTCTGCTGACCGATTACTCGAAGCAGATGATGTTTCGCGGCTTTCACAGCTGCCGCCCAAAGGCCAACGAAGTGCGGACGAGCAGGCGGATTGGAACACCAATCAGTCCCGGAAGAAAAACCGATATCAGATAGTCTGCTGATGTTGAGAATCAGACAATAATCGTCCCAAATCTCGAAGTTGTTGGGTCCGACAAAGTTGGTTACGATGTCGGAGAAGATTACCTTTCGTGCGACGATATGCGGGAGTAGACCATATATATAATTAGACCTATATTGTGAATGTTTTGTTCAAATGCTCTGAATATTGAAGCCAGAATGACACGGATGGGTGGGTCATCTCTACTGCGCATACGCAAGGTCAAAATGTCCTCTTTGCGATTCGGATTTCCGAACACGGGATTGATGGAGATTCGTTCCCACACGCGCACTTTTGAACATACCTCTGGGTCTATTAGTCTAGTATTAGTTAGTTGAAGCCTACTACGTTGGCTTCAAACTTTTTATCACATTCACAGTATTGTTCTCATAAGTATATGGAGTAGACGTTTCAGATGCCAATTCTAGGTGAACGGCCTTGGTAGAAAAACAGATGATCACCACCAAGTAAGGCTGCCATCCGTCCGGGTTTCCCCAGACTTGCCTTAGTTTTTAGGGCGTCCGGTCCAGATTTTATTTGTTGTCCGGGTATTGCAATTTTCAAGTAGAACCGTTTTTCCGCTTGGATCCCGGTTCGAAACTATTTCTAAAACATTTTGTAGTTGACGTCCAGTTCGTGTATCGATAAAATGCCATAATTTCAAAACGGTGACGTCCTACCATTCAAATCTTCACAAAACGCACGAATGAACGAATCCATGATGAAATCAACAAACATAACCAATATTCTTCAGAAAGCTGTTTCCGAAAGCGCTCAGAAACCAGTCTATCCATGTCATAAAAGTACGAACTGCAGTTCGAACTATCCCAAAACTTGTTTTCGAACCGGAGTCAATTGTTTCAAACTATTTGGTGCGTGACGCCACTATTTCGACGCAAAAATACGAATATTTCAAAATGGACGAAATAGTTTTGAAAAATCGTCGCGCGAAAAATATTTATCCCCGGTAGAAATATCTTTTTTTTTCTTCAAAATAATGGTTTCTACTACATCATGTTGCGTTTCTGTGTAACACACAAATTAATCAAATCCATCAGTTCCTTCATAGTAAAATATTCTCCATTGAAATACCAATAGATATACAGAAAACCGTATGAATAACTGTTGTCATTTTTTTGGATAAAAATATCCAACTTCAAATTTCATCTTAGAATATCATACTTTCACATACCTAATAAAATACATATCATCATATCATATTTTATGAGGAAATTTGAAGTTGGATCATTCTTTCCAGAAAAATGACAACAGTTATTCATACGGTTTTCTGTATACTTATTGGTATTTTAATGAAGAATATTTTACTATGAAGGAACTAATGGATTTGATTTATTTGTGAGCGTGTTACACAGAAACGCAACGTGATGTAGTAGAAACCATTATTTTGAAAAAAATAGTATATTATTCCATAAGGATGAAAAGTCACTTCTCCTCCGAATGGAATATTATGTTATTTTTTTTCAAACGCTTTGAAATTCATTGAAATCTGGGGATAAGATTCATATTTACGATCGTTATAATTGAGTGTTCAATAGAAAGTTTGCCTAGTTACGGTTGTCTCGCAAAATTATTTTTGATAGTTAATTACATTTTTCCTTACGGCGTACGGAAATGGAATTCATCGTTGACATAACAACTCATTTCCCTACGGCGGACAAGAAGTAGAACTTTTCGATGATCCTGTCAGTCGAAATATGACGTTGTTTCTGTTCGTTTGAAAAAAGATATTTCTACCGGGGAAAGTTATTTTTTGTTTTTTTTTTCAGAGCGCCTGATAGCTCTTCTCTACAGTATTTCAGGATTTTTTAGTCATTATGGGATACCCTGTATGAAAGAGTAATAATTCATGGTATAATTCAAAAATTGAAAAAATTAAGACCGCTACCCGATTCTACCTACACAATCGAGCACGTCGGAGTCCGTGTAAACAACGAAATTTCTCTTATTGCTGCAGATAATAGATCCTGTAACAATTTTCAACTAAACTGCCTATCCCAACTACTCAAAGGTAATAAAACTATCATTATCTTATCGGTGATCTGAACGCAAGACATCAACAATGGAATTTAAATTTCTTGAACTCAATGATGACTGTAATTTATACTATCCAGATGAACCTACTCATTATCCTAGCAATAACACAACCTCGTCACCGATAGATTTGAAAATAGCCAAAAATTTCACGAACACATCTGAACCGGAATCATTAAATGATCTTCCCTCCGATCATAACTGCGTGGTTTTTTCTATTTACTTGAAAAATATCTAATACGAACCAGGAAGTATAAGGTTTGATTATTCCAATGTTAACTGGAAACTATTTCGGGAAACATTAGATCAAAGAATCAAAATAAATAACAATATATCATCCAAAGAAGCTATCGAAGGCGAAATTGGAAAATTCACGAAAGCTGTAAAATCAGCCAGAACAAAAAACGTACCACATACAAAAAAGGAAACCTCCATAGATAAACTCCCCGGCGATATTGGAAACTCAATACGTCATCGGAATACAATAAAAAAACGTTGGCAAACAAACCGTGTCAACGCGGACAAGGAATTAATGAACCACCTAACAAAAGATATAAGAGTTCGAATAAAAAATACATTTAGGAACGGCATGTGGGGAGAAAAATTGAGTAAATTGCGTCCCAATGACAACTCTCTCTGGAGAACTGCTAAAAGATTGAGGAATAAATCAAATCCGATCCCTACGCTCACGGCAAATTCAAAGAATTACATAACCGACGCAGAAAAAACAGAGATATTTGCGCAAATTTTTCAGAAAAATCATATCATTCCCCAGTCTAGTACTAATGAACAAAAATAAATAGAAACAGAAGTCCAAAACTTCATCACAGCAGAAGATAATCGCACATCCAATGCTAAAATACTCACAAACCCCTCAGAAGTTAAAAAAAAATCACAAGAAAGCTATCCATCAACAAAGCCCCTGGTATTGACAAAATTTCGTCAGGTCCCCATCAAGTCTTGGCGATAATTCCGAAACTTTATATTTCGGAAGTCTTGGGGGGGTAATTACCCCCAGTACCCCCCTATATCTGGCATATGTTGAGAATGGCATATGTTTGTCACGAATGCCAGAATCCAATTTGCATAGAGTGTGCGAAAAAAGTGTGCCCGGATTGTGTATCAAATTTGTGATAGACAGGCATTGTCTGTTTTTTCAAAATACTTGTTTTGGACCAATTTTTTCGACTTCATTTCAGTTTAACTCTTATTGTATCAAGATCAATAAAAAATTCACATATTTCAATAGTATTTTAATTTAAATTCAGTTGTTTAAAAGCTGAATATTTGGAACTCCTTTGGAAATTTGTTATTTTCACTGATAATCAAACCTTTATTCCACAACGAAAGTTAAATCAGATTATTCAAGAAAATAATAATCTAACTCTCGGAAAAACTGTTACTAATGGAGCATGAGCAAACGAGGCCATAGGTGGACCAGGAGTTTCATAACATCATAAACAAATCGGGTGATTGGGACCAGCGACATTGAAAATCGTATCTTCCCGGCATCACGCAATATTACGAAAAATGCCGAGAGGCGATCACTGCATCGCCTCATCGCCTGTCAAACAAATTTTCAAACTAAGGTGAAACTCCAGACTTCACGACGTGCTTTAGGTGACTTTTTTTTCGATAATTCGCTAGAATTTTCTACGGTATCTATGGTCTTGGTAATGCGATCTGGCAAAAATTTCCCACGTAGTTTGAATACATTATTCTTCATTTATTGCGAAATTTAATTCCAATCCAATAAGTAGTTTCGAAATTATCAGGAAAAAAATATATTGAACGGCCATATTTACGGAACCCCTAGTCTGATTTTGCTCATTGATGAGGGTGACCGCGAAATTCACGATCTGAACCTACCCTGAAAATATCAAGCCCCTAGGCCATTCCGTTCGAAAGTTATAATTTTCTATGGTTTCTATGGTTCTAGTCATGTGATCTGGGAAAAATGTACCTTGAATATACCATTCTCCATTAAAATAGAAAATTTCGTCACGATCGAATCCGTAGTTTTGAAATTATCAAGAAAACTAAATTTCAAACGACCATATTTACGGAACCCCTAGTCTAATTCTGCTCATTGAAAAACGTGACCGCGACTTTCGAGATCAACACCTATCCTGAAACTTTCAACTCCCTAGGCCTCTCCATTCGAAAGTTATAATTTTCTATGGTTCTGGTAATGCGATCTGGAAAAACTGTAACTTGAATATATCATTCTCCATTGAAATACAGAATTTCGTCACGATCAAATCCGTAGTTTTGAAATTATTGGAAAAACTAAATTTCAAACGACCATATTTGAGGAACCCCTAGTCTTATTTTGCTCATTGATAAACGTGAACGCGGCATTTGAGATCCACAACTTTCCTGAAAATTTCAAGTCCCTAGGCCTTCCCTTAGGAAGTTATAATTTTCTATGGTTTCTATGGTTCTGGAAATGCGATCTAGACAAAATTGCATGCAGCTTAAATACGTCATTCTCCATCTGAGTGCAAAATTTCATCTCGATCGAATCAGTAGTTTCGAAGTAATCAGAGAACAAAATTTCGAACGGCTATATTTACGGAACCCCTCGTCGAATTATGCCCAATAACGAACTTAACCTCGGCATTCGAGATTCGAACCTACCCAAAAAATTTCAAGTTTCTAGGTCGTTCCGTTCGAGAGTTATCCGGTATATAGCCGGACGGACGGAGTGAGTCGAACTCAGTCCATTGAGACCATTTTCGGCACAAAATTCGAAAAATACAGACATCGTGACGAAATGATATAGCCCTCGTGTAAGTAATACGAGCGCTCAAAAACAAAAATTTTTTTTATTGGTGCCCCAATTTGCATATCTGAATAATGTTATGGCAACATCAACAATACGAAAAAAGTGAAGTCTAAATGATAATTTTTTTATTATCGATCTGACATACCTTGTTATGTCAAATAAAATATTGGAACAATTTTCAAAACCTGGAAAAAACATATCGTGTGGTAGGTAAATTTTTGAAAAATCACTTTCTCCCATTGTCAAGTGAAAATGGCCCTATTTTTCCTCCAGATCCGTTTTACTGACCAGAATAAACAACCTGTATGGTATCGGGGTAGAAATTTTGGTTCTTAAAACCTGAAAATGTGAAACAACATTAAGTGGCTAGAAAATCGTTACTTACCTCTATTTCTTACTGCCATTTACGATATAATCAATTTGGACTGCATTTTAGAAATTCTGGACGGAAAAAAATTCCAATGTCTTTTAGTAATAATAATAGTTTATTGCCGAAAACAGCCATAAACAATAATCGCAGAGGCGTAAGCCAGTACGCGATATCCAGGGTGAATAAACAAAAGCATATTCCATAAGCCCAATATTCAGTGATACGATCTTCACGAAATTTCACATAAACCTTCGTGTCGTCATCTTAAAGGTAACACAAACTTTCAATTCGATCGGATCAGAAAAAATTCAGATGGCTCCATCTACGATACCATTCGGCGGATTTCGCCCATTAATGAACTTAACTGGCGCATTCAGTCCCGAACCTACTCTGAAAATTTCCACTCTAGGCTAGGCCTCTCCTTTCGAGAGTTTTCGTGTTTGCAGACGGAATTTGACCTCGCACTCTTCGTCTGTTAGTCAAACCTAATGGTTTGAGGCTATTTTCGGCTCAAAATTCAGAAATTATGTAGCGAAATTTGGATAAATGATAACGCTCTTGTTCACAGGAACAAGCTAGTAAAAGAAGTAGTAGTTGCTGTGTACTTAGGCTCCTTCAATTCAAACATAAGTAAGGTAATCAGATTTATTAGAACTTACATTACATGAATACAAGGTACAATGTAATTATTGAGGAGCTACTAAAACAACATGATAATCACATAATTTTCAATTCTAAAAAGGTTTAAAATTCATGGAAAGCACTCTGAACGGATGGAATTAAATATGACCTTACGGATTCAAGTATACTTTGGATTCAATCATAAAATCGAATAATTGTATAATCATGATATTTTCAATTTATAATCCTAGTATCAAAAAAATTCAAAGGACTTCACTAAATTTCAATTACACATCGCGAAAACCGATTTATTGAGAGCTTTCTCATGAAGATTAAGGTTGAAAAAAATCATTTCCTGATTGGAAGAATATTTTATCACATCGAATAAATGTATTTACACTTCAATTCTATCTACATTTTTCACACAAAATTTCACGATGTTTCACTTGGTGTAACTCAAATACATAGCTCTTTCATGAATCATCGTAATTTCTGCTACTTATTTTTGCAACAAACCTCCTCACTTTTCGATTTGATTTCAATTATATAAAAACGTTGGTTATTCCAAAAAAATAGATCTTCCGTGATTGAAGATAATAAAAATCACAGACCTATCCTCCTAGATGAAAGATGAATTATAGTAATACTAACATAATGTTAATACCCAGAATATTTAGGAAAGTGCGTTCGAAAAATGCACTATTTCATTTGATACTTTGACTATCGATTCCACCTTGAATTGCTACCATCAGGTAAGCTGAAATACAAATTTAAAATTTAATTCCATATCAGACAATGAATATATCGTCGTATCCATGTTCCATAAAATAATCAGTTCGTCTATTGAAATTTTTTCTCTTTTTGTTAGGTTAGTACATGCTCCTACGCATGAGTTCACGGTAAATTCACTAAAAGTATGGATGTTCCTGAATCCAGCATTCCAAGAAATATAGGGAAGGGACATGCTATTATATTCATTGTCTGATATATTGTTGAATTTTTATTTAAACAGTAGGTGAACATTGTTTTTCATGTTTGTTTTAAAACATTGAATCACAACAAATTATTGGTGGACAAATAAATACTGAAATTTTAAAAAGGCTTTGATTAGGTTTGTAAACCTCTGATAATTATGGATGTAACAGCATTGCTAGTTTTCAAATATCATGAATTATATAAAATTTGAATTCAATAAACATCAACAGCATAAGAGTATGTCAACCTTTGAATCATATGAATGAGTAATCGATCTCATTTTATGAGTTTCTATGAAATTCAGCGCACTACCACCAAATAATTGATTAAATAGCAAATTAACAGTTTTCTGTACAGTATCAATAGCTGCTATTCAAATTAATTTTAATCTGTTAAGAACATTTCCAATCTTTGAATGGACTGAATTTTGGACTGATAAATATCTATGATATATGTATATACTTTTCGAAACAAACAATTAACTAAAGTCCGTATGACAGGGTGCAGAAATTGGGAGCTTCAGACATTTCTTGTATGTGATCATGCGCAGTGTCCAATTACACGATGCAGAAGAATGGAAATTCACATTTCCATAGAGAAATTGTACCACTTTCTGCACCATGTCACACGGACTTGACTTAGAACCTATAAAAATGTGCTTAAAAAAATATTGTTTTAATTGAGTTCATACCCCATTATTTCAATCCTGATTTAATGAGAAGAGTTATAACGCTTCAACAAACCCCACAAGATAATATTGCATTATTATTGCAATTCACTACAAATAAACGATATTAAATTCTGCTAATGTTGGTAACTTTATGATTTATCGATACAAGATCTTCTTTTCGAAGATAATAAATCAAATTTCAGTTTTTTTTTTATCGAAGTCATTTAATCAATTCATTATGTTTTTATATTTCAATCATAAATTATAATAATGTTATTTAAATACAATTACAAAATAAAAAATAGAATGATATATTGAAAAATCATTTTTTCATGTAAAAAACTTGGAATATATAATATACCGACAGTTTGACTATATAATCAAACTTTAGTATGAATAATTGAAATCAAACACAATATATAAACGAGAAAAAAGAACAGACATGAATTATTCTCAATTTTTTTTTCATTCCATCTCGGAAGATGAAACACCTGTTTCTGTCTTTTTGAGCGGATCTAACCAAAGGGCTATAGTAGCTGTTATATGTGAGATAAGAACAATTTATTTTGATAACGGCGCTATATGTGGTATTAGTATAAGGATTTAATTTGATCAAAAATTATATCACCTAACTGAAGTCAGTGGTATAAATCAAACCCTGCTGTTGAAGAACTCGAAGACGTCTTTCTACAGCATCTTTATCTGAAGACAACGAAAAAAATTTATTGATAAGTTCGAAATTTGATTCACACACCCAGATGAAATATTATTATCACAACTAAAAGTTTTCAATTTGAGTCAAATATTGTTATCTCTGAATAAGTTAGTCAACGAGTTTTTCGAGAAATGAGAAACAAAAAATGAGCAATTTTGTTGTAGTCATTGAAAAAATTACTTACATTCGGACAGTTTCTCCTGATCACAAGATGAATTAATTTGTTGAGACAGGCTGTGTAAAATTATCTGCGCCGTTTGATACCTTTCGCCACAATGTTGTCCTTTCCCCAGTAGTTCATCTGTAGCTGCACTCTGGCACTATTAAATAGCAATGGAGAAAGGGTTTGAAATGGCTGTTTCCATAATAAAACGTCGTTGCTTACCATTTGAACTGCATGCTCGTACAATATGTTATCCACTGTGTGTTCTGGAGTTTTAATCTTGGATATAAGGCCGTCTCTGTTCAATAGTCGACATGCAGTCAAAGTTTCCTTGAACTTATGATTCAAAATGGTAACAACTGAAAATAAATCAATTTCTAGTTATAGGTATGATTTGTTTGACCTTGAAAATTCTGATATTTAGACTCTTGTACTCTTATAGTCGTCTAGAAAGTATCCGGAATTTATTCTTTTTCATAATTTCAATATATTTCTGTTGATGGTACAGTTAATAGTGAAAAGTATTGTGACTAAACGATTTTCTCCTTGAAACGGCGCATGCTTTATAACGAGAGGGGTGGCGTTTTCAGCAGAATAATGCAAGATGCCATATCTCAAGCTTAGATGGAAGAACACCAAGTGACAATCATTTCAGCTTCACCAGATCTTAGTCCCATTGAAAGCATATGGGGACTAATGAAAATTGAAGTTGAACGAGGACAACCACGAAATGAAGATGATTTAATTCAGTTCTGGACTACCATCACCGAAAATTATGGAGGTGATCTAGTTTCGGGTGTACCTCGACGTTTAGTCAAGTGTTTACAGTTGAATGGGGGATGTATAAGGAAATAAGACGAATATTTCATTATAATTTTCTAATTCAAGAATTAAAGATATGTACTAAATAATTGCAATTGAGCTTTGTTTTTTCCGGATACTTTCTAGACGGACTATGTTATTAGTTGAATGACTTCTAAATATTTCAAAATCAGTTAGTTTTCCGTCAAAAGAGATAGCTGTGGCCATATTTCTAGACATTGCAGAAGATGAGTTCTACCATACTTGTAGGAAAGACAACATCGTTGAGTTGACAAGCGAAGGGTTTCCGAAGGCTATAGTTACAAAGGCCAAATACCTAGGTGTGATTTTCGATCCGACATAAAATAACTGACAAAAGGCATCAACCCCAAAATGGTTGTACACAATGTTATCAAACCCATAACAGTATCTTAGTGGCCGAAACCTCTTCAAGCGGCAGCGGTGACGCTTTTCTAAACACCCGAAGACAGGGGTCAAACAAAGCATTCAAAAATGGAATGCTGGTAGAAAAAATTTAAACCTCGGAAATTCCTTTATGCCTTCAAATTTACCCGGCAGCATCAATTTCTCATCCTATTTATTGAAACTCATCCCGAAATGTTCAAGTTTCGTGAATTTTCGACGTCGTGTCAAAAGACGATTTATTTCATTCCGGGAGAAACGTCACGTAATATCTATGATCGACCCAATTTATTTCGGGCTTTCTCGGGGTGTCAAAAAAAAATTACGAAAAGCACTGCCGTGAAGGCAGGAGCTTTTGAGCGCTCGTACATCCACCTTGTAGGTAGATTCGCATTTTCCAGTTTTGGAAACCAATTGAGGAAATTTTTGACAGCTGTCCAACAAATTTCCAAACTAAGGCGAAAATCCAGACTTCAAGTCAGTGCTTCGGGTGACCAATTCTTTTTTCGATAATTCGCTAGAATTTTCTATGGTATCTATGGTCTTGGTAATGCGATCTGGAAAAAATTTCCCACCTTGTTTGAATATATTATTCTTCTTCTGCGAAATTTCATTCCAATCCAATGATGAGTTTCGAAATTCAGAAAAAAAAAATAGTTTTGAACAGCTATATTTACGGAAACCCTAGTCTAATTTTACTTATTGATGAACGTGACCGCGAAATTCGCTATCCTAACCTATCCTGAAAATTTCAAGTCCGTAGGCCTTTCCATCACAAAGTTATAATTTTCTATGGTTTCTATGGTTCTGGTCATGCTAGCTGGAAAAAATTTTGCAGGTAGTTTAAGCACGCAATTCTCCATCTGAATGCAAAATTACACCTCGATCAAATCAGTAGTTTCGAATTAATCAGAAAAACAAAATTTCGAGTGGCCATATTCACGGAACCCCTCGGCAAATTTTGCCCAATGACAAACTCAACCGCGGCATTCGAGATTCGAACCTACCCTGAAAATTTCAAGTTTCTAGGACATTTCGTTCGAGAGTTATCGTGTATACGGCCGGACGGACGGACAGACTCGAATTTTCCGAAGGATTCGTCATCAGTGAGTCGAATATAGTCGATTGAGACCATTTTCGGCTCAAAATTCGAAAAATACAAACATCGTGACGAAATTATATAGCCCTCGTGTAAGTAGTACGAGCGCTCAAAAATCGGACTTTTTCAAATCGATTTCTTGCGTAAACCGGCGGTGGGTTCGGGCTGGATATTCTGTTTGGTAGACCTCGCGTCCTTTGGGATGAAAATTCGACCGCTTTCGATCCCCGAGACGCCGGGGATCGAAAGCCTATAGAAATTGAGGAAGGTAACTTTTTGCGTTTTCTTCGTTTTTCGACCCTTTCCGAACGCTATTTACTCTAATGATTAAAGCTCATTCAAGATCTAGGTACTAAGTGAGGATAGGATTTCCGTGAAGACAATAGTGGGCCTGCTAAGAGGACATTGCAAACTCAACCAAC
This sequence comes from Aphidecta obliterata, assembly GCA_963966015.1. Lineage (NCBI taxonomy): Eukaryota > Metazoa > Arthropoda > Insecta > Coleoptera > Coccinellidae > Aphidecta > Aphidecta obliterata. Next base: position 21,421,885 of record OZ014431.1, on the reverse strand, counting down.
AACCAAACAAAGGCCTGGCAGATCAAGTTTTATGTCGACTTTGTCAGGCAAAGGAAACCTGTTTCCACATTCTATGCCGGTGCATATCATTGACGAGAGTGGAATTTTCTCTGGAAGGCCTAGCATATCCGGAAACAGAGGATTATAAAAGGAACCCACTGTTAAGAATGATAGTAATGATCAAAAGCATGAAACTGACGCAAAACATTCGATAATAGAAGAATACCACAAAAAACGCTGTTTGCTATTTACCATTCTTAATGTAACAACGCTATCTCCGCCATTACCTCTATGGAGCAAATTATGTATAGTCCGTTTAAGAATTATTGACATCTCGGTTGGCTGTGAAAAATCGAATTTAAGTTGGTAATAGACTAGTCAGTAATATTTTGGGTTGCTGAATTCAGGTTGGTATAGGAATAACACTAACATTACCCATAGAAATCTTGCTTTGATGATTTTATCGAAGATATTGGTGAATATGTAATTATAAAAATTTGCTCTGAATTTGAGTATTTTTTGTCTTATGCTATTAAAATGGCTGGAATTGACCAGGATACATCGCGCCTTACAAGAGAACGCCAGGCAGTTCATCGGTGTTACTTCGAGTTTTTCAAAGATTTGGCATATATTTCAGGTAAACTGATATTCACCTACTCAAAGTGTATTCTGATTGATCAATGTCTCTTAAATTTTCAGATTTCACCAAGCCCTGTCCGTAGAATATTAGCCTGGAATTAGCAGTGGAAGAAAACCTGTGCGATATGATTATTCCCTCAAAGAGACATTGAATGACTTTGTTTTTGCTAGAATTGAAAACAATGAATATATCAGTTTAGATATCCTTTTCGAACTGGCCAAAGAGCACCTAGATTTCAATTGATCGAAGTCAACATTATATTATATCATAAAAAAAATTGGATACAAATACAAAAAAGTTGATCGAAGGAATATTCTTACTGATAAACAGAAAAATATAATAAAAATAGTACGATATTGTGATAAATACCGAGAATACATAGAACAAAACATAAAATTCATTTATCTAGATGAAATTTGGCTATTCAAATTCGGCAGTGGACACTAGAAAATAATCCAAAAGGTATGCCGAGTATATTCAAGGCAGAAGGTGCACTATTTTGAATGCTGGAACAATTGATGGATTTTTACCTGGATTTGATCCGATTCTTGACAGTGGTATTAATGATAAGGATTACTATGAATGGTGAATTATTTCATAAATGGGTTATTGAAACCTTCCCTGCAAAAGGATGCCCATCAATAGGATTATGTCAGCTTATTCAATAAACACATCCAAATCACTACACTACGAGGAAACAAAGTTTTCAATGATATTTTTATCTTTGCTCTTGTATCATTCATAGATATTTTAAGTTTATTTATTATACTTATACTGTATGGTACCCTGTTCACAAGCTATATTGTTCCCAATTCAAAAGTATACTGAATAATTGTAAAATTGCTCATCAATTATAATATTTTCAATAATTCATGGACAGTTTTAATGAATGAAAATAAAAATTGACTTTCTCAAAGTATTCAACACCGAGCAATAAATAATTCACAAATTGGTTCATATATTGATAGTTCGGTACAAAATTAATGTCAAAATTCTTCATGTACTACATAGATTCTTAATTTTTGTTTCTCTCTTATTTCTTAATACATTATAACGTTTTTTCCAATCCATTCTTTTGGGCCTGTGCTTGTGAAGTATCCAAAAATTTTTTTCTGTTGCAGCACTAGCTATAGTAGCTATCTGCTAGAATTCCATTAATTATCCTTCTTGAATCCTGACATAAAATGGTAATCTTATAATTATATGGTTAGAATTTTGCAAGAATTCCAATACCAATAAATATTGCATGGTCCTGAGTGAAAATAAATATTTATTTGAATGATCTTCAAATTTCCAAATTTATATGAACGATAAGTTCAGATAATTTCATATGAAAGCATTCCACGATATTTTTGCGCTTTCAAACCTGAATTCCCATGTTTGAACTGCAATCGAAATATTCCGGCTTAATTATTCGATAATTCGTAATATTCGTATACTCAACACTTTTCTAGGTCATATTTATGTTCTATGATAAAATTTAGTTACTTTTTAGTAACTAGAAATAAAGCCTCGACTGGACGTTCATGGCCTGCTTCGATGTCAATAATTCTTAAATGGACTATAGCTGTCTGTTACAATCAGTGGCGGCACGTGGTTTAATACTTCGGCGGTGAACAACCTTGAAATAAAAGAAAGCTGTTCGCAAGGCTGAAAGTTTGATAAAAGGAACAAGCGCGCAAAATATTCAAATAAATATGTTTTGTGGAAGTTAATATGTAGTTATTAAATTTGAATAACGAAGAAAATATCCCTTCGACACCGCCAGATGTGACAAAAACTGCTGAAACAGCAACTTTGAGACTGCTTCCTGAAAAGATCCGCCATTTATATGAGAAAACCTATGCTGAATTCAGATCTTGGTGCAAGGACAAGAAGGTTCGGAACTTTACGGAAACGGTTTTGTTGGCATACTTTACGGGTATTGCAGAAAAGGGGCATCTAGCAAGTTTATGGTCAAAATATTCGATGCTGAAATCAACACTAAATGTGAAAGACAATACTGATATAAGCAGATACCACAAACTGGTGATGTTTATTGAACGGAAAAGAGAGGGATATATCCCAAAAAAATCAAAAGTTCTCGAAAAAGAACATGTGAGAGAGTTCATAGCGAATGCTCCTGATAGTGTTTTCTTGATGTCGAAGGTAAAAATAAAACTCAATTGAATCGTTATTCCAACTTATTCTCATTGTCTCGTTATAGTGAAATAACTATCATTGTTTGATTTGTAGGTCGCTTTGATATTCGGAGTAGCGGGTGCATTGAGGAAAGATGAATTGCTAAGGTTGCAGAGAAAGGATGTACAAGATGTGGGATCGAAATTTTTGGTGACAGTGAATTCATCGAAAACACATTCGAACAGGATATTCACTGTGGTGGATAATGATGAGCATACACTTTTAAACATAATAAAGAGATATATATCCTTGAGGCCAGATCACACTCCACACGAAAGATTCTTCGTTTTTTATAAAAACTATAAATGCTCAACACAACCAGTTGAAATTTATACATTTTCTAAATTACCGTCAATGATTGCAAACTTTCTTAAATTAGAGCATTTGTATACAAGTCACTGTTTTCGGCGTTCTTCTGCGTCTATTCTTTCTGACAGTGGTGCAGATTTTTCAGCCATCAAAAGACTTGGTGGTTGGAAATCAACTTCTGTTGCAGAAGGGTATATTGAAAACTCTATTCAGAATAAAATAGAAACTGCAGAAAAAATTTTATGTCATAATCGTTCCAAAGTAAATAATGCTTCAACCTCCACTTCATCCACACGTTCCTTATCGGACATTATAAGAAATGAAATAAATGTAAACTATTCAGAATGTCACAACATGTCCAATATTCCCTCTATGAGTTTTTCGAATTGTTCTATAGGAAGCATAAATATTAATATATCGAAATGAACATAGAAATTTGTATTACGTCAAATTTGTATATCATGCAAAATAAAAATTGGTTTCGATCCAGAATTTATATTCAATTCCTGATGAGGTCGACGGAAAAATCTTGTAATCAACTCGTTTATTAATTCAGCGATTAATGGTCTCAAACATTAACGCGTGAGCGTTAATAAACTAGTTGATTAAATAACTATTTCAAAGCTTCCTTCAGGTTACAATTTGTCTTTTCTGTAATGTAATGACGCATTTAGACGTGAATGCCTGGAAAACTGTAATTTTTCTAATGAATTTTAAACAACAAACAGCTCTTCGCCTGGGATTGGAGAAGTTGTTCCCATGAGATAAGAGAAGTTTGTTCCCCTGGGAACCGAGAATTTGTTCCCTTTGGATTTGAAGATTTTGTTCCCCTGAGATTGGGAAATTTAGCACCGCTTCCTCAAGACTTCCAATCATTTAATATTTCCGATAGGGAGACATTTCCCTGGAATTGGATTGTTGGAAAATTGTACCGTATCTGCAAATCACTGGTTCTGGTTGTTTTACACCCTTGGAGCTGGATATATTTCGAGTATTGAAAGACGACATTTTGTTGAGGAAATACCCCCGAAGATCTCGGAGAAATAATCAAGTTGAGTAGTACTAATATTGTATAGATACATCTATTCAGAGATCGAACTCAACTTGTTGTAAACAGTTGTACATTTGAATTTTCATTATAACTGTAAAACCTGAAGGGAGTTATTAATTCTGTCAGGAACCTTGATATTGAGATTTCATTGCTCATTGAAGTTGATGCCTTTCGTTAAAACGAAGAGGGTCAACACAAAAGTAACACTTAACGTAAAATATAATTCCCTATTTCCTTACAATACAAAATTGACTGGTTTTCGAAAAAAAAGTCGTATGCAGGAAGTTTTCTTCTACGGTCATCTATATGAAGTGACTATTATTCAGACAAATTTCTATCGGAAAATACGATTTATAAATATATTGTTATTTTCGAAAGGGTCAGATACAATGGTCGTATATAGAATTCCTCAAGAACCTCTTGCCCTGAAAACCCATATTCACTATTATGTTCCATACGATTTTAATAGGAAAATCGAAAAAATGCTTCATATAAAAGGTATTTCTCGAAAACCGACAATTCCGAAGAATTTTTCAACATTTCAACTAGCTGAATAAGGCGCATTCTTATGGGTAAACTGGCTAGCAATAAATGACCCACCGTATCGGAGCGTTTATAAGATTCGTTTTTGAGTTCGTCCAAGCCAAATTCTTGTTGTGTGCGATTCGAATTAGAATTCTTTGAATTTCGCATCTGAAAAACAATGTTTTATTTTGTTTGTACTCGTAGTTCTGATCGTTTGACGTCATTCTGCTAGAAGTGAGGAACTTTCTGAAAACACAATTTTTTGTTTCATCCCTACTCCTTCCGAACGGTGTTTGGCTAACCCTCGAGGATGGTGGAAGTTTTATGTACATATTTTGTCTCCTCGACCAGCACAACATGACACAAGTTGGAAAATTTGATTATCTATCACGGTCAAAGAGTTATGAAATTTTGTATCTTCAAAACTTTCAACAACGATAATTTGGTTTGGAAGGAACCAAAAAAGAACCCCTGAACGTTTCGATACGATTATGCCGTTATTGCTTGCACGATCCACTTTTCCCCATAAGAATACGTCGTATTTGTCTGATTAATATTCACTCAATATTGATGATCGTAAACGAAAAAAATATTTTTGTCAATTTTTGGAAAAATGCTCTATTACACTTCCTGCACACGACGATTTTTTCAAGACCAGTCAATTAAAAACAATTCTGTTCATCTGATTGATCGTCTTTCAATCTCTTTGCTAGTTCGTGTGAATTCTTTCGATAATATTCCCTTATCAATGAAATTATATTGAATCATCTAGTTCAAAACCAAGCGAACGTAGCTAATCAAACAAATTATAAAAAGCACTGCCTTTTCGTTCTATGGTTTCTATGGTTCTGGTCATGCGATCTAGGCAAAATTTTGCATGTAGCTCGAACACGCCATCTGAGTGCAAAATTTCATCGCGATGGAATAAGCAAGAGAACAAAATTTCGAACGGCCGTATTTACGGAACCCCTGATCAAATTTTGCCCAATAACGAACTCAACCGCGGCATTCGAGATTCGAACCTACCCTGAAAATTTCAAGTTTCTAGGTCGTTCCGTTCGAGAGTTATCGTGTAAACGGATGGAGTCGCTTGAGACTATTTTCAGCTCGAAATTCGAAAAATACTTCGTGACGCTCCCGTGTAAGTAGAACGAGCGCTCAAAAATCTGAAAATTAATAAATATGATACGTGGAAGATTGGTTCAGTAAATTCGATATTTCTCATCAAGAAAACAAACAATATTTTGAAAATTCTGGGGTTGAAGATATATTTTCGACCTTTGTAGTTTGGGGGCCCGTAATTTTTCAACTAAAGAGACTTAGAATACGAATACATTATCTAAAAATTTTGAGAGAACCGATGGTATTTGCTAACCTGATATTCACCAATAAAAAATTTATTATTACTTACCTTTCTTCACATTAGTACTGGGCTTCAGAATTCCCGCTCGAATTTGTTTGCTAGCAAGTGTTAGTCCAGAACTTAATAGTTGTAATACCCTAATTTGCAAGATGATTTGTTCCACTTTCTGATCTAACATATTCTGATTACTGATGGCAGAATCTGACAACGAAATTAAAGGTGTTGCAGATTTTTGGGCGGCTATAGACAAGATGCAGTTGCTCAATGCCAGGACGTAATTTATTTTTGCCAGTGTTTCGTTGTGCTCCTTCTGAAAATTTTATACAATTTGTGATTCAAATTGAATTCGAGATCCGTAAATGAAGTATTGGATAACAGGTACACTAATTTCTATTCTCATTACCAAAATTAATGTTTCAATCATTTTTATGGGATGAAGAATTAAAAATTACGAAAAGCACTGCCGTGAAGGCAGGAGCTTTTGAGCGCTCGTACATGCACCTGGTAGGTAGATTCGCATTCACCAGTTTTAGAAATCAATTGGAGGAATTTTCGACAGCTGTCATAAAATTTCCGGTATCTATGGTCTTGGTGATGCGATCTGGACAAAATTTTGCACGTAGTTTCAATACATGATTCCTCAGCTAGGTGCATGATTTAATTCCAATCCGATCAGAAGTTTCGAAACTATCAGGAAAAAAATATTTTGAACGGCCATTTTTACGGAACCCCTAGTCTAATTTTGCTCATTGATGAACGTGACCGTGAAATTCGCGATCCAAACCCACCCTGAAAATTTCAAGTTCCTTGGCCTTTCCCTAGGGAAGTTATAATTTTCTATGGTTCTGGTCATGCGATCTGGACAAATTGTTGCTTTAATATATCATTCTCGTTCAAAATACAAAATTTTATCGCGATCGAATCCGTAGTTTCGGAATTATCGAGAAAACAAAATTTCAAACGACCGTATTTACGGAACCCCTAGTATGATTCTGCTCATTGATAAACGTGAACGCCACATTTCAGATCTACACCTATCCTGAACATTTCAAGTTCCTAGGCCTTTCCGTTCGAAAGTTATGATTTTCTATGGTTTCTATGGTTCTGGTCATGCGATCTAGAGAAATGTAGCTTGAATATATCATTCTCCATTAGTATACAGAATTTCGTCACGATCGAATCTCTAGGTCGGAAATTATCAAGAAAACTAAATTTCAAACGACCATATTTACGGAACCCCTAGTATAATTTTGCTCATAGATGAATGTGATCACGACAATCGAGATCCACACCTATCCTGAAAATTTCAAGTCCCTAGGCGTTTCCGTTCAAAAGTTACAATTTTCTATGGTTCTGGTGATGCGATCTGAACAAAATTTTGCATGTACCTTGAAAACCTCATTTTTCATCAGAGTGCAAAATTTCATCTCGATCGAATGTGTAGTTTCAAAGTAATTAGGAAAACAAAATTTCGAGCGGCCATATTTACAGCACCCCTTGGCGAATTTTGCCCAAGAACGAACTCAACCGCGGCATTTGAGATTCGAACCTACCCTGAAAATTTCAAGTTTCTAGGACATTCCGTTCGAGAGTTATCGTGTATACGGCCGGACGGACACACTCGAATTTTCCGACGGATTCGTCATCAGTGAGTCGAACATAGTCGTTTGAGACCATTTTCGGCTCAAAATTCGAAAAATACAGACATCGTGACGAAATGATATAGCCCTCGTGTAAGTAGTACGAGCGCTCAAAAAGAAGACAATTTCGAATTTTTCACCTCATATGAACTTCACTTGATAATCTTATCCATGAAAACTATCTAACTATTCATGTTTATCAAAAAAGAATGTACAACTTACCCCAAGCAACGTTTCTTCCGGCAATTCTGGGGCTACAAATTGAATTGGATGATCGTTATCAGTGTAAAACGAATGCATGTTACCTATTTCTGAAATTTCTGGAAGGGTCGTAGCTCGTGTAGAAAACATGGGACCTTTAGCTGGGTTGTTGTTGTCACTTAAATTCGGAGCACTGAGCATGGGCACCCTAGCAAGAGCATTGCTGAATCCTGGAGGAGAGGTGCCTTTGAAGACAATGATCAGTTAGTGACTTGAATTTTTGAAATTCAAGGAAAGAGCGAAATGAAATGAATTTAACGATGTATAGAATTACCACTAGTGAACACTAAATTCAATGCGAAATTAATGAATTTTTTCGTAGAAACTGAATTGAATGTCTACAGATTCAGGTTAACAAAGTTTATGTACTGCCACGAAGGAAAATTTCGGTAATTTCAGCCGCGAAAGAATAAGTTTTTGAACAGAAATAGGTTTGATTAATCCTACCAGAACGTCTCAGCGGAGAATTTGATAAACCACTCCTGCTGCCAGATCCATTCCAAATCATAGGAGGAGGAGTTTCGGAATAACTACCACTCGAAGTTGATCGCCTTCTACCGCCTGGTGGAGTGCCGATCATGAATTTCACCTTTGAAATATAGTCTATTACAATATACTCTCACTTCTCGGTTTCCTTATGTTAATTAGTATTATATTAGTTCCATTTGGTGACATTTGATGATATTATTTTTGCATGATGATTCAGTTTACTATTATTAGAAAATAATTTATGAATGGATATATAAGGTTACGTTTTAACAATTGTTCGCTGTTGGAGGATATCATAGTGAATTCATATAAATACTCTGTTTGATGTTTTATGTTTTCAACCCGGCTCTCCTACGTATCTCTGAAGCCCCCTCAGAAGCTCACAGCTTTTGCTAAATAGGAGTTGAGTTTTGTGTACGCTTTGTAACTTTTTTCTTACGCTAACTAAGACACCGCAGTGTTGATTATTCGCCCTATAGTGAATGGTGGATGATACACAAAGAATGAGTACAACTAGTTTCAATGAACTTGTTGAATAAATTGGATCACAACGAAAAAGGATATCATTTTGAGAATTGATCATAGGACAGTTGTTGGCATTACTATAAGTAATTATATACAGGGTCTTTCACGAGGAACCTCACCCATATTTATACGGGAAACTACTGAACGTATTTTCATGAAATTCAGCACTTATAAGTATTTCACGATGCTGATGAAATCTAAAATATTTTCAAGGCATGAGCACCTCCGGTTTTTCCGGAAATGACGTCAACTTCCGTTTTTCAAATTAGAACACCATTTTTTTATTGCAGAAATAGATTCCTTAGAAAATTTCAAGTTATTTTGATGTAACATTTTTCAGTTTTGGTTGGAAAATTCTCTCTGAGCGGGAAAATTCGAAAAAAATATCGAAAATAGAGCTCCGCTGAAACAAGAATAACTTCGAGGTTTTTGGATGGAAAATTTTCATTTTTGGGATTTTTGTAAGATGTAAGATGTAAGATTGATGTATCCACTTTAAAAATCGAAATCGCGATTCATGATACAGGGGGTGAAAAAATCGCTTTCAAAGTTAGGGATGACAAAATCGTGAAAAATCAATTTTTTTCAAATTAGAACCCCATTTTTTTATGGCAGATATTGAATCTACGTTAAAAAATAATGTGAGTGTATGCATCACACCCTTGCCCTAAAATGGATATTTTCTGAGTTATTCACAAAAAACTGTTTTTCGTCTTGAATTTTCAGCTATTTCTTTTCCCTTCACGCCAAAAAGATGAAATTTTCAGGAACTGTTACTTAAACCATGTTTTAGATTTTACTACCCTAATATGCGAGAGAAAAAAGTTACAGGTTGTTCCTAAATAGATGGCGAATTTGGATTCGAATTTGTATCGGAAACCTCTTTATTTCAACTAATCGGCCATCGGTTTTCTCTCCAGTGATAAATAAATAATTCCTTATGAACCATATGCAAAAACTTACCATGTTTTACATTCTTTTTTTTTAATGATAGATATCATTAATTACATCTGCCAAATTCCTCTTTATTCAGTAGCATTTTGTGTTTACTATTAATTTGGTGATAATTCGTATTAAGTTATAAAATCGATCACTATGCCTAATTTTACCAATGAAGATTATTTAAATCTCATTCTACTTCATGGAGAATGTAATAAAGTTGTAGATAGAACGATTCGACTGTTCATTGAGAGGTTTCCTGACCGACCCAGACCAACGAGAGATACCATTAACAGAACCATGACAAACTTGAGAAATGTCGGATCTTTCGTTAAGAAAACTATACACAGAGAAAAAAGTGTAGTAGAAGATGAGAACAACGAAATTACAGTTCTTGCATATTTTCGTGTGAATCCTCAAAATTCTCTCAAAGATGCCGAGATTGATCTGGGATTATCTCAATCGAGTGTTTGGAGAATAAAAAAAAAACATAAAATGCACCCATATAAATTCAATAGGGTACAGCATTTGAAGGAAACTGATTTCGTCAGGAGAACAGAGTTTTGCGAAGCTATGATGATTCGATTTCAAGAGAATGAAAACTTTTTGGACTGTATAATTTGGACAGATGAATCTAAATTCAGAAAGAATGGTTCTTTCAATAGGCATAACAGTCATTATTGGGATGAAGAGAACAACCACCACTTCAGACAATGGAACTTTCAAGAGACCTGGAGTTTCAATGTTTTTTGCGCCATCAAAAATAATGCAATTCTCGATGTTCACATTTATGATGAGACTTTAACTGGTAAGATAGAACACTACACATGTTTGCATTATTTAAAGAATGTTCTCCCTTAGGAGATAGATATTCTGACATATTGACTCAAATAATTGAGCCGCTAGTACAGAACCATAATGACTTATGGTATCAACAAGATGGCGCGCCTCCACACAATTCACTCAATGTGTCAAATATCCTCTACAGGCTATTTGAAGATCGATGGTTGGCGAACAATGGTCCACATCTTTGGCCACCACGTTCTCCCGATTTAACTCCTTTAGACTATTATGTTTGGGGTAGGATAAAAAATATTGTCTACTCAACTCCCCTGACTGATAAAGAGGACTGCATAGAACGAGTCAGAAATGCGTTCAGGTTTGTTTAGATTTTTAGATTCATAGTTTTGAAACTCAATTTGGTTTTTGAACACTTTTGCAGATCTCTTCCTCCCGATGAAATAAGAAGAGCAACGCACGAAGCATTCCTGAGACGTATAAATAAATGTCTAGAAATTAACGGTCAAAACTTTGAGCATCTTCTCTAGTTATAACTGCGAGAGTTTGCCATGGTTCTCCTAATAGTAACTTGAAGTCGGTTTCAAGAAGGGGTGAAAAATCTACAGCATGGTTCAAATAACAGTTCCTGAAAATTTCATCTTTTTGGCGTGAAGGGAAAAGAAATAGCTGAAAATTCAAGACGAAAAACAGTTTTTTGTGAATAACTCAGAAAATATCCATTTTAGGGCAAGGGTGTGATGCATACACTCACATTATTTTTTAACGTAGATTCAATATCTGCCATAAAAAAATGGGGTTCTAATTTGAAAAAATTGATTTTTCACGATTTTGTCATCCCTAACTTTTTCACCCCCTGTATCATGAGTGGATACATCAATCTCACATCTTGAAAAATCCCAAAAATGAAAATTTTCCATTCAAAAACCTCGAAGTTATTCTTGTTTCAGCGGAGCTCTATTTTCGATTTTTTTTTTGAATTTTCCCGCTCAGAGAGAATTTTCCAACCAAAACTGAAAAATGTTACATCAAAATAACTTGAAATTTTCTAAGGAATCTATTTCTGCAATAAAAAAACGGTGTTCTAATTTGAAAAACGGAAGTTGACGTCATTTCCGGAAAAACCGGAGGTGCTCATGCCTTGAAAATATTTTAGATTTCATCAGCATCGTGAAATACTTATAAGTGCTGAATTTCATGAAAATACGTTCAGTAGTTTCCCGTATAAATATGGGTGAGGTTCCTCGTGAAAGACCCTGTATAAATACTAAAACAATAATAAGCCAACTTCGCAATTGAGAGGGGATCGGACAGCCCATCCAGCAACACTTGGCAGCAAAAAATCTACATGTTTGAATGTATAGAGAATATGTATCCAATCCAGTTCCATTCCAAATGTTAAATGTCCTGGTCGAAAGCTAGAACTGCGCCTTCAAATACTAATTACCACTTCGATTGGTGTCGGAATTTTTTGACGAAGTAGCAATTTTGTGGCATCTGCCTCATGCATAAGCATAAAGGCTGCCTCAACACTGAATGTTTCCCTCTGAATGTCCCTGATGTAGAGGTCCGCTGTTTAAACCACCCCCGTGTTCCCCACCAGACACGAAAACCAAAACATACAGATTCTTGTATACGACATGAAGCAAATCGCATTCCTCTTCTTCTCTTGACATTGCCATTCAGGGCACAACTTGATCTCGTTGGCGAACAATATCAGACTCCGTTGGGCTTGTTTCCAATCGAAATATTCCTTCTTGAGGTCAACGCCAATCGAATGTCGATGTTTGAGGGATTTTGAGGAGACAATTCGATCGTATCTTCATTTCCTTGACGGGGATGTACTCATTCTGGACACCTCTGCTTGACTCTAGTTCAGTACAGCAACGCTCCTCTGGCTGAGGCCACTTTCCCGACACTTCAAATGCCTGGACTGCTTCAGCAGCTGAGGTGCTGATTTTACAAATCCTGGGGCAATCATGTAAATATCAGACAATTTACAACAATGATTTATTATGTAGCCAATCATTGTCGGGTCAATATAAGTTTTGATTCCACAGTGCTAGAGATGTGAAGGAACTTTTTGAGATGCTCCAAACCTGAGATTCCTCTAGAGTGCTTCTATGTCAGACTCTTACTTTCCTTACTTTATATGTGTGTTTTCATTAGATACTGAAACTTTCCGGTTCTTCAAAGGGGGTTTCGAGCCATTTCCTAGCTAGTTTGTTCCTCTGTTTCCCCTGGTACCAGAGTCCAAGAATTCAGACCAATTTTTATTATTTCGTTTTCCTAGGCACTTCCATACCATATTTGAACAGATGACATGGACTTCAGCGCTTTGAGAACACCTCGCCTGTCAGAGAGTTATGTCTCATATCTGATAGCTCTTTTCTAGATTTAAAAATCTTCCAATTGCGTGAATTTCGGCCTGAGAGATGCTAGGGTAAATCTCCCATTGCCTCTTAGTATTTCGTTCCGGGTACGAATACTCAGCTCCTGTTCCTTTGGTGGTTTTCGTCTGTGTACCATTAGTATGGTATTCTATCTGCATAGGTTTTAATTTCTATATATCTTAGATTTAAACAGGAAATTGAAATCCACTTGCAGTTTGGAGTCTATGTTTTTGCTTCCAAGTGAATGTTTATCGGCCGATTAAGATCTTTGGGTGTTCGCAATCGCTTGCCATATCGTACTAGTTGTTGTAAGTAAGTAAAAATATGGTTAGAAATTTGGTCCTTACGATGACCTCGGAATAACTTTGGTTTACTTATTTTAAAAGATCGCAGGATCAATGCAACGAACGTTTGTTGAGATAATTTTGCAAGTATTAGATAATGTCCTTAATTGACTTGACTGTTATGGAACAGATAAGATTCTTGTAGAGGATTCCTGCTCACAGATGCCATGAATTTTCAGAATGTAAGTTGATGCATTATGTTCTGGTTAGGATTTGTTACTTACACTGACCGCACACTGCAGCAAACGATACATTTTGTTTGTGACAGATAAGTCCGGGAATGCTTTGAAGTAGTGCCAATCAGATGTCCGGCCATGTATGCGGCCTGGATTTCTCTGCCTACTCCAAAAAATATGTTTCGTTTGAGGATGATTGTTTCCTGCAGTGTGCGGTCGGTCATAGGTACAGCACAGTTAATTTTTTATCCAACAGTCAATGGTGGATTTTGTATGACACTACCTAGTAAAAGGTAATAAATCAATAAATTAACTTACGGATGGAGGCGATAGGGAGCTGATATCGATATCGATTTCAGGCTTGCTTTCATGCCGTACCATATTTATAGGTGCTGATCTCGGAACTACACTTGAACCCTAGGATAATTCATAGTTAAATGATGTATGTAGAATATTCAATCTTAAAACTATTCATCTCGAAGCAATAATTGTTACGCCTCTTTCATATTATACATTTCCGACCGTATGGCAAAAAATTGATTTTACCATTGATATCATCACATTGCACGGTTCATTGCCGTGTTTTTGGACGGTCAAGCAAGATGAATTGAGGACAAATTATTGCTCTGTAATTAGTTTATCGTTGACGAAATTTGGCTGCACCCCGATTATTTCGTACACGACGAATTCATCAACTATTTTCAAATGTCCTTGACCTCGTCTGATGAATTTCATAGAGAACTCGAGGATATTTTACAGCGATAGTACCGAATTTAGAAAGTGCAACCCATTCAGGTGCTAGATATCACATCAAAGTATATGTTTGATGTTTATATCTCGCCTCTCCTAGATCTATGTGACACCCCTCATAAGCTCTGCTAGTTAGGAGATCTCGTTGTGTTCTGTTAGGCTTTGTTACTGTGTCTTTACGCCACCTGAGGCACAGAACTATTGATTGGTGTTTTTTACTCAACTGTGAATGGTGGAACTCCAGGTCAGAAAATTTGTTTCCCGACCGGAGGATTCGAACCCGGGACCTTTCGATCATGAGCCAAACGCGCTAACCAGTGCACTACGGCTCCGGTGAGATATACCGTTTACAGTATATCTCACCTGAAGGAGCCATGGTTATGGTGTGTCGTGTTATAGTAAAACTCTTAAGTAGTGAAAATTGTAATCTAGTGGATTATAGAATACTAAGTGAATTATGGATTTTCATCGATTATCGGTCACATCAATTGAATATTTGAAATTAACTAGGTCAAAAATCGTCGAAAGGAGTGATTTGGTGTGAGAAATAGAGGTGAGTTATGATTTCTAACGATTTCCTAGTCGCTTAAGTAATATTTTGTTTTTCAGGTTCCCAAAAGAAGTGTAATTTGTGAAAATCTGACATTTCGAATTTCGCATAAAAATATCGTGAAATATACCGATTGAAGGCCCATTTAGATGGAGAGAGTTTCTCGACTCGAATTTACGATATCGAAAGGTAATGGAAAAACTCTCACCATGTAAACAATCACGTTCATCGCCTTCCACTAGAGCGCTTATGGCTGTTATTACATGCAATAATTGCGTACGATTTCTTGCCCCAAAACGTGCGAGAAACTCTCTCCATCTAAATGGGCCTTTAGAGGTGGGAACTGGGGTAATACGATTAAATACTACGATAATTCTAAAGCAATTCCCTGTACTTTCGATAATTTCGAAGTACCTGGATGGGTGACCGCTCTGGCGATGAATTTGAATAAGCGCCCAAAAATCTCGACTTCACGTCTGAGCTTTTCCCGAAATTATTTTAGAACTTTTGGGTGCAAATGATTCAATGATATAAATTGCGAATTGAATCCTATTTTTTTTATTTTTCACGACATACAATTTTTGAGCGCTCGTACTACTTACACGAGGGCTATATCATTTCGTCACGATGTCTGTATTTTTCGAATTATGAGCCGAAAATGGTCTCAATCGACTATGTTCGACTCACTGATGACGAATCCGTCGGAAAATTCGAGTCTGTCCGTCCGTCCGGCCGTCCGTAAGCACGATAACTCTCGAACGGATCAACCTAGAGACTTGAAATTTTCAGTGTAGGTTCAGATCCCAAATGCCTCGGCTAAGTTCGTTAATGGGCAGAATTCCACCAGGGGTTCCGTAAATATGGCCGTTCGAAATTTTGTTCTCCTGATTACTTCGAAACTACAGACTCGATCGAGATTAAACTTTGCACTCAAATGTAGAATGAGGTGTTCAAGCTACATGTGAAATTTTGTCCAGATCGCATGTCCAGAACCATAGAAACCATAGAAAATTGTAACTTTTGAACGGAAACGCCTAGGGACTTCAAATTTTCAGGATATGTGAGGTTCTGGAATGTCGTGATGACGTTCATCTATGATCAAAATTATACTAGGGGTTCCGTAAATATGGTCGTTTGAAATTTAGTTTTCTTGATAATTTCAAAACTACAGATTCGACCGTGACGAAATTTTGTATACTAATGGAGAATGATATATTTAAGCTACATTTCTCCAGATCACATGACCAGAACCATAGAAACCATAGAAAATCATAACTTTCGAACGGAAAGGCCTAGGGACTTGAAATTTTCAGGATAGGTGTGAATCTTAAATGTCGCGTTCACGTTCATCAATGAGCAGAATTATACTAGGGGTTCCGTAAATACGTTTGAAATTTTGTTTTCTCGATAATTTCGAAACAACGGATTCGATCGAGATAAAATTTTGTATTTTAATCGAGAATGATATATTAAAGCAATATTTTGTCCAGATCGCATGACCAGAACCATAGAAAATTGTAACTTCTGAACGGATAGGTCTAGGAACTTGAAATTTTCAGGGTGGGTTTGGATCGCGAATATCGCGGTCACGTTCATCAATGAGCAAAATTAGACTAGGGGTTCCGTAATTTGGGCCGTTCAAAATATTTTTTTCCTGATAGTTTTGAAACTACTGATCGGATTGGAATGAAATTGCTGAGGAATAATGTATTCAAACTACGTGCAAAATTTTGTCCAGATCACATCACCAAGACTATAGATACCGTAGAAAATTCTAGCGAATTATCGAAAAAAAATTGATCAGCTGAAGCACTGACATGAAGTCTGGAGTTTCGCACCAGTTTCAGAATTTTTTTGTCGAAAATTCCTTCAATTGATTTCTAAAACTGGAAAATGCGAATCTACCTATAAGGTGCATGTACGAGCGCTCAAAAGCTCCTGCCTTCACGTCAGTGCTTTTCTAAATTTTTTGGTCCTACTTTTGGGATTAAACTGACAGAATTTCAGAAATTTAATCTGAAGGAAAAAATTTGAATTGGCACATCGACAACTGAAAACGTATATGATACAAGCCTACCTGAAAGTACTGAACTAAATGGAATCAGTGAGTACATCAGTTATTTCAAGCAACGTGCAAACATGTAACAAAACTTCGTAACGTAACAAAGTCGCGCAACTAATGTGGATGGCAGCGATGTCCGAACGATCTCTGGACGAAATTGTTGAATGTCTGTACGCACCTTTAGATATGGCTTAATGAGTAACATTTCAGAAAAAAATATAGAAATTATCCAAAAAATATAATCTATAATTCTATAATTTTTTTGGAAAAACCAAATTTTATCTCTTAGTATTTTGTGAAGAACCGGTTTATGACAACTGTCTTGCACATGTGGGTCTGCCCTATGGCGAAATTGGCGCCGTTTCAATTGTACTACAATGACGGTATCTATTGCCAGAGTAGCCGGTCAATACTTTTATTTGTTGGAGGCAGTACGCCAGCTGCGCGTTATGTTAATGATGCCCGACCGACAAAGCACTGCCTCATATAAAATGGCAGTGAAATGATTCCCAGAAAGTGAAACACTTCTTATGCCACTGAGGGCCGGTTTCACAATTTCTGGTTATTCTTCAGCTAACTTGACCAAACACTATTCGGGTTAAAGTTTCGGTTAGGAAGAAAATTAATGGTACATTAGCCAATTGGTAAGTGCCAAAACCAACAACTGTGAAACACTTTCCTATGGTTAAAGTCTTAACTTCAGGTTAAGTATTGGTAACCAGACATTGTGAAACCGGCCCTGAGTATACTTGGGAAAAGTAAATGAAGATGATTTCGAAGAAATCAGGTGGGATAATATCCGTACCTCAGAGCAAAAGGGTATTAAGTCCAAAATTTTTTTTTTCGGGTTTTTTGGCCCACCTACATTTAAATTTCGCGCTCTATTTAGTGGTCTACCTTCAAGACGATTGGACTTAAATTAACGAAAAATAACATAGTATCAAGTCGTTAATCACAACGCGAATCAAACGAAAAATGCAAGTATTTAACGCTCTCCTGTAAAACTCACATTTTGTGACTTAATTCCCTTTTGCTCTGAGGTACGGATATATTATATATTATTTCAAAATTAATCTAGTAAAATGCATGATATTTCTTGATTTTATTCAAAATAATCTGGAAACTCACGTTTGACGTATATGCATCACTTTCCCTTCTATCTTGCTCTGAATCCCGTCTTACACGTGTGGTTCTCTGAGGTGCCGGTAGAGGTTGTGATGCGACAGGTAACGAAGAAGGCCTTGGTGGACTTGAATTTCGATTGTCCGGATCACATGGCGAATGAGTAGTTTTTGGTACGGTACTGTAGATAATTGAATTAATTACATAAATCATCTTCTCAAGTCCTTCATGCATAAACAGCTAATTTTTCAAACACACATTATGCTTGCTTGCTATGATGATATATATTGCATAAATAATAAAAGTAAAACATATCTTCATAAACATAATGAGTATCCACGAGCCTTCAATAAACAGAACTGGATACATTTCTGTCGGCTCCAGAATAGTTTTATGAGCAATCCCAAAAAATGAATGACCTGGAGATCAGTTTGAGCTTTTCCTTCCAAACATTTATAGGTTAAATTTTTTATTGTCTAAACTAGTTAAAATGGACATTAATTTTTTTTTATATTTTCGCTGCAAATTCAAAAACGTGATTTTATTTTACTCACCCTCTTTCCTTTTCTAGGCTTTCTGTGGATTGGTCGATAGATATATTCTTGGGTACAATTACGTAATCGTCATCTAGGCTTGTGCTTAAAGTACTTCTAGAAACTTCTGTAACAAAATTCAAAATTTACATATACATATAATTATATTATAGCCCTCTATCCATTTCGAGTTTCTAGATTTATTGTATACGAGTACATAACCTAATTGGTTGGAAAATTATTCGTTCTCGACGTTTGTTTCTTCATTTCCAAGTAGGTACAGGTAAAAGGTCATTTTCACGTACATAGTTCCAAATGAATTTGATGAGGTGTCGTCTGATGATAATCATGTTGTACAACATTTCTCCCAGCAACTTTCTGGGAAGTTATTGGTGTTCTTATATCACGCTTATGTAACATACAGCTAGTTAAGTTCCTGCATGGAGAACCACTCTCTCAAAAGCAACCGTTTCTATTAGGCATTTGTCTGAATAGCGCTCAACTGGGGGCATCTCCAGAATAGAATTCGTTCATCGTTATTGAACGGGCAAAATCTGGATTCATCTGTCAACAGACATGGCTTCATTGATTCTAGGTCTAATTGCGATGGTGAAAGTTTCTACGCTCTCTTCAGTGTATTGAAGTTAATCAAGGGAGGCTTACAGTTTGTCTGGCCATTGAAACCCAGTAGATTCTACCTTCCTTTTTCTGGCTGTGCGAACTCCTACTTCTGAAAGTCAAAATATTAAGCGATCCTTCCGTGTTGTTGCCTTCTTATAATTAGGGTAAGCGGCTCCTCTTGAACAATTATATATTTCTTCTTTAGAAATTCGAGAATGGCCTACACGTCGTCTGCAATAGCCTTCTTCCAATCAACGCTACTTGCTCGGGAGACCTGAAATTGATTCGGGTAAACCTTGCAAGCTTCTTCTAGTCAACCCACTTCAAATCAGAACTAACTTTCATGTCCGGACGACCCCGGTACCTCTCGGTCATGAATTCAACAAGCTTTAATGGAAAAGATGGAAATCTTTCCACTTCGAATATATAAAAAAATTGGTAAGAATGTTGAAACTCGAAATGGAAATATATATTTTACTCTCATTTAGTTTGTTGGTACTATGGTGATCAGAAGAATTTCGGAGCTGTGAAATGAAAAGAAGCTAATAGATGTAAACTGAAACCAAGGAATTTTTTCTACATCTAAACTATAAAACTACATCTCCCTATAAATCTAAGAAAACTGAACCTGATGAATCGAGTTAAAATAAGAAAAAGTAAGAGATATCCCGACAATAATAATGTCCCAAAATAGCAGTCTGCGAACCTTATAATCTGCATATAAACGGTGTTTTCAAAGATGAGTCAGAAGGTAGAAAAATAATCGTTTTCATTGGAGCGATGATTTTTTTGCAATTTCTTCATCTTGATAGTTTTATATAGGCGATTTTCGGTGAAATGGTTTATTTTGACAAGTTCCACTCAGGGACTTTCAAAGAAAGACTCGCCTTTGAAAACATCTGTTTATTCTTATATTTCCAATATATTTGAATGATTTCAATACGCTTTAGGGCTCTTCATTTTGCGATCTCGAAAAACTTTTTCAGAATTTTTCAATTGAATAGTGGAGACTAGTGAAGCGATTATTTTATTTTATTGGCTGCTATGTAGGTACTGTGTTCTACTTTAGGTATGTAGGAAAATCGATAATGCCTATTCTACTGAAGTTTTAATGTAATCAAGATACAGGATGCAAGTTAATCAGCCAAAGAAATCGTGCACTAACTTAAAAAACAATTCGTTTCGAAACCCTCAAATCGAAAATAACTACGGGTAGTGAACAAAGAAAAGTTAAGGACTATTAAAATTATTCGTAACAGTTTTGAACCACAAACCTGGCTGGGGGGACGACACTCTGGTTGGACTCGCAGTTTTCGTAGGTAATTTCATGTGATTCGGAGATGATCTAGCACTCACCGGTGACGCTCTCGAACTCACAGGTGAAGGTTCGAAGAGCGGTAATGGAAAATCTGGCAAAAAAGAATAATACCAAGGGGTATTACTACAATTCTCTGAAAAGGCATTATCTTTCGTCATGTTTTTAAACAGCCCATCACTGCTTGTTCTAACCTACCTCGGTAAAATGCCAGAAAGTCTTACAAACATAAAGTCAGGTAATGGGACGATTTTTCTGCGACAAAATCCAGAAGTTTTTTCTTGCAACGGTTCTTATGTTTTTTGAGATGCTGAATCTAGAGCTGAGGTTTGCTCCTGATCCGTGAGTGATTTAAGGTAGGAAATCGCAAAAAAACTAAAAAATTTCGGACTCAGCTTTATGTTATATCTCGGACACTACGCGTTTTCCGAAGATGATTAAACTACACAAAATTGCCTACCGTATGCACTATTTTGAAGTTTGGACCATTATAATCGGCGCTACAGATACGGGGTTGAACAAACGTCCTTTTTTTAGCATTCCAAAAGAAGGTGGGAAGTCACAGTTAAAAGTTCATTTTCTGGCACATGCCAGAGCAATAGGGGCTGAATAAATGAAATGTGATTTGAACAAACTTTGGTATTGATTTTTTTTAATGGTAGTTACTAAAAGTTGATAGATGCATAATGATATATATAAATATATATCTCATACAGTTGGTGGCATAGTCGGAGAATCTGGAGAACCCGAAAAGAAGCAAGTCACCTGTGAAAAGAGAGGGAAAAGTTGTAGATGAAATTGGAAACAACCACACAGAACATGTGTGTCATCACTTGAGATTTGGAGGGGATATTGAAAAGACACAATGATTCTCGATAAATTATGTAAACCTGTGCAATTACCGGGTCGGTTAGCCATGGCAGGAGTCCAGCAGATGGTCCGGGCAGCTCCTTTACGTCAGAACTGAAAATATTTCCTCTTGAGGCCTTGTTGGTGTTGGGTCGTTGAAGAGTGCCCTGGTTTACATGATGGAAATATGAAATAACATATCAATGTATAAATATATAATTTATCAATAATCATTGTGCCTTTTTCATATCCCATCAAATTCCTCAAGTGATGACAATCGAATTCTGTGTGGTTTTTTCGTACTACATCTTACTTTTCTTCTACTTTTCCCCCTTTCTTTTTCACAGGTGACATGATTTTTTCTCTTACTTCTTCAGGTTCTCCGACAGTGCAACCGACCGTATGATATATATTTACAATTAAGTACTTTTTTTACGACCATGTGTTCTTACTCACTTTCCCGCACGCATTTCAGTTACGAAAATGAAAAGTTACGAAAGGGAAATATTTCAATTCCAATGTTATTATAATAATTTCTTTGGTCTTTACCGATTACCGATACCTTTTACCTACACACTACCGATTACTTTTTGCTCGATTCATTTCGACCGATACCAATTACTTTTCACAGTTTACTTCTACTTCTTAAGTTAGCGATTACTTTTTACCAATAACTGATTAGCGATAACATTTTTTGAGCGCTCGTTCTACTTACACGAGGGCTATATCATTTCGTCATGATATCTGTATTTTTCGAATTTTGAGCCAAAAATGGTCTCAATCGGCAAGGTTCGACTAACTGCTGACGAATCCTTCGAGAAATTTGACTCTGTCCGTCCGGTCGTATACACGATAACTCTCGGTCAGAATGACCTAGGAACTAGAAATTTTCAGGGTAGGTTCAAATCTCGAATGACGCGGTTAAGTTCTTTATTAGGTGAAATTCGACCAGGAGTTCCGTAAATATTCGATCGAATTGAAGTTTTGCACTCAGATGGAGAATGACGTGTTCAAGCTTCACGCGAACTTTTGTCTAGATCGCATGACCAGAACCATAGGAACCATAGAAAATTATAACTTCCTAAGGGAAGGCCTAGCGACCTGAAATTTTCAGGGTAGGATAAGATCTCGAATGTCGCAGTCACGCTCATCAATGAGCGAAATTAGACTAGTGGTTCCGTAAATATGGTCGTTTGAAATTTAGTTTTCTTGATAAATTCAAGTTTACAAATTCGATCGTGACGAAATTTTGTATTTTAATAGAGAACGATATATTCAAGCTAAATTTTGCCCAGATCGCATGACCAGAACCATAGAAAACATAGAAAATTATAACTTTCGAACGGAAAGGCCTAGGGACTTATTTTTAGGATAGTTGTGGATCTCGAATGTCGCGGTCACGTATATTAATGAGTAAAATTAGACAAGGGGTTACGTAAAAATGGCCGTTCAAAACATTTTTTTCCAGATCGCATTACCAAGACCATAGATACCGTATAAAATTCTAGCGAATTATCGAAAACAAAATTGGTCACTAAGCACTAACGTGAAGTGGAGTTTCGCCTTAGTTCGAATTTTTGTTTGACAGCTGTCAAAAATTTCTTCAATTGGTTTCTAAAACTGGAAAATGCGAATTCAGCTACAAGGTGCATGAACGAGCGCTCAAAAGCTCCTGACTTCACGGCAGTGTTTTTTATAATTTTCAGTAACATATTAAATTTTTATGAAATGAGATTAAAACTATTAAAAGCCTTATTGATGATACTATAGCCAACTGCGATTGGGTTTAGTCCTTAGTAATTTCTGAAGATTTGATAATAATTTCATTTTTCAGCTGCAACTTGCGAAGCACAGCGGGAAGCCATAAGATATCATTATGAAAACTTCAAACATTTCTTCGATAAATTGTATCCAAACCACAATTCGCCAATGCCGAAAAATGAAGAAGGATACGGACAGTATCCTGATTTTGGCAGCGATGATTCGACTGACGTTGTAGAGATTGACACAAATTCATCAGACGAAATTCTTGCAAATGGCGAAAGTTACTATCCTGGAAATGACAGTGATGAAGATCATACGCATCATAGATGATTTCCCGCATATTGACCTCAGACCGCTGCCAATATCAACACATCAATATATCAATACGAACCTTAGTCAGATCCAGGATGGGAATTTCTCAGATTAGCGGGTAACTTTGATTTCGAAACAGTCGGCCCTGGTGAATATTTCATAGGTATGAACGATTTTTGTTATATTGACTTATTTTGAGTTCTATTGCTGGCCAAAAAGAGCCTCACCTTTGAAAACACCCTATATATTTCAGATAGATACTTTATTTAACGAAACCTCAATATTCACATCACAAACATGTATCAGTGTGGAGATGAGATGTGTAACGACTCCCTAATTAAAGCATATTTGAGACGTTGCGGCGCTCTATAGAATGTAGCTGTGCGCTCTTTCTGAGTAGGATATGGGAGCGTTTCTGCGACATCGCAGCTACGGATCCGCGCCCTCCTTGTGAACAAGTGTGAAATCAAAGATAGCCTCTGCTGTATAGCTGCTCTGAAATATGATCACTTGGGTTGACGAATGAAAGTGATGACTAAAAATTTTCATCATGAATTCATCTTGTCGCTGAATTTTTCAATGGCATCTAAATGATGCTCAATATGATCATAGATGTAAATTCCAGAAAATTTTACATAAAAGAAACCTCACAAGGCTCCATTAGAATTTTCAAAATATGTAGGCATAGTGTTTCGCTTTCAATAAATTGCACACCTCGGGTTTCTTGCGCTTGATAATATGTTGGACGATTCAACTTAAATTCCAGAATATTTTTCATGAACGGAACCACACAATGAAGGCTTCATTATACTTTTCAAAATAGGCAGAGAGTTTCGCTTTCGATAAATTGCGCACACCTCGGGTTTCTTGCGCATAATATGTTGGACGGTTCAACTTAAATTCCAGAAAATTGGTCATGAACGAAACCACACAATAAAGGCTCAATTATACTTTTCAAAATAGGCATACCTGTATATATCGGACATATACTTTATTCAAAGAATCCTTAATATAATATTCCCATCACAAACATGTATCAGTTATAGAGATGAGATTGGGAACGACTCCTTAATTGAAGCATATTCGAGACGTTGCTGCGCTCTAAAGAATGTAGCTGTGCGCTCTACCTAAGTAGGATGTGGGAGCGTCTCTGCGATATCGCTGCTATACTCTCTCCTTGTGATATTTCGAAGTTAGCCAGTGTTGTCACACGAGGAGTCTCGTATTATCCACGTCAAATGATACCCATATATCCACGTACGATTATCATTGAATCATGCGCATGCGTCACGATTCCTGAAATACCCGCTCAATAATGAATTACAATATGGCATAACACATAACATCTCAAATGTATAATGTACAACTAGTACAACCAGAAATTGAAGGTCATCCATCCCCAGAAAAATACAAATTCATGCTTGAAAATAAAACGAGAAAAATAAACCGAAAGATGGTGAGGTAATTGTAATAAAAAACATAAATAGGTTTTTCATGAACCAAAAATTATAGAGGAAATCTAATACATATATTTTAAACTGAAATTATAAACATAAGTAGGTTTCCGTGAAAGAAATGAACGAATAGGGGCTCTGGAGGGTATAAAATATTCACTGTTTTTGATAAATGAATTCAAAATTAGAATAACAAACATAACTAACAACATAAATGTAATAAAAAACATAAGAAGAATTTCCATGAAGCCAAAAATATGGAGGAAATCCCAAACATATATTATAAATATATTTATGAAAAAAAAGTTGTGTAGGCTATCGAGTCATACACAAATTGATAAGGAATCATATTATCCAATAAATTATTCATAATTGGATAATTATAGTAAAAAGGCAGCGCTACAATAAAGGCCCTATTATACTTCTCAAAATAGGCATAAAATTTGCTTTGGGAAGGAACGGAAGGAGAAGAATAAGAAAAGTAAGAAGAAGAGAATAAAGGTAGTCTGTGGATTTTTTGTGATAAGCCTTGGTCAAGATATGAACTTCCCATTGAATCAAGTTTAACGTTGACCAAGTATTAGTCAGTTTGAGAGTATATTCCGACTACTCATTGTGTTTTTTTCTGAATTATTTAGATTTCCTCATAACCTTCGCAAAATGCCTAGCTTAGCCGAATTAATTAATGCCGTGGAGAAGAGTGCACAATTGTGGTGTGATCGAAGTTGCACTTCGACTGTTTCGGAAGAGAAGCAGGATGTTTTCTGGATGTATGTTGCCTTAGAATTGTCCGCAAATACAAATGAGCCAGTTGAAAATATGAAGGAGAAGGGTGAGCTAGGTTCAACCTTTTTCAGTACCTATATACTAAACTTTTATGAAATAAGATTAGCTTTAGTCTCTTTCGCGCATATAAAGTAATAAAGATTTGATACTTAAAATTTTAATATTTCAGCTGCAACTTGCAAAGCACAGTGGGAAGCCATAAGGTATCAGTATGAAAAATTAAAAAATTTCTTCGATGAATTCTTGTATCAAAACCACAATTCGCCAATACCGAAGAATGAAGAAGGCGGACTTGTTGATATTGGCAGCGATGATTCAAGTGTCGTTGAAGAGATTGACAACAATTCATCCGACGAAATTCTTGCAAGTGACGAGGGTTACGACCCTGGAAATGACAGTGATGAAGATCAAACCTTCAATGAAGGTATTGAAGAACAAATAATAGTATTTACGGACGATGAAGAGGATGAAGTACATATAATAGAAGAGCCTGTGGAAGAAATCGAAGATTTCTCAGCCACAATAGTGATAGAAGATTCTAGATCCGAAGATAGCATAGGTGAAATGTTGGTTGTCGCCGAAGAAATCGAGATTGAAGAGATCACATTCAAAAGAAAAAGGGTGTACGTTCCGGAAGATTACGAAATTTTCAGAGGAAATAGAAGAGGTATGTACCTTTTAGTATAAATCTTGTTTTATTTTCATATTAAATATTCCCAGTTATGTGAAATGACCAGAGCTCCGCTTAAGTGGTGAATACAAACATCACAGAAATCCGTTGTTTGAATTATATCATCAAGTATTCTAAAAACAATCTATATCACTTCTCGATATTTTATATTTACGAATAACACAATATTTGTCCATTTTCCATAACTAAAATTAAAAAGCTACCTGAATTTGTAAAAAATTCCATTAAGTTTTTTTCGGAAAATCTTCCTCGATTTGGTAACAATATCACCCTTCAGAGTAATGAGCATTTCCATTTTCCTACCAGCAATTAATAATTTCTTCTTTTATATTTCAGAGTGCGAGCATATTCCTAAAAAAGCGAAAAATCCCATGTTGCAAAAGGTGCAGCGTGCAATCGACGATATTTCAGAGAAACTCTGAGTGACCTGTACCGCGATTGGCTAGTCTAACCATAACAGGAAAAGTTCATTTGAGAATAGGTGTAATTCAGTGAAACCAAAACTAAGAGTTGCCACTGGCACAACATATAAAATCACTGGCGATTTGTAAAATTTCATTGGCAATTGTGGTTTATTTTTGTGCATACTGGGTTCAACCTATTGTTTATATTTATAATTAATCGTACTAGTAATGACCGAGTTGAATCTTATTATTATTGTATCTCATTACTATTGTATCTTATCACTGTATTGTAATCTTATAACTATTGTATCTTATCATTAAATGCTGTGATTGAAAAAAAAAGTTCAGATGTTTGGTTTTTCATCACAACAAGGATTCATTTAATGGTGCTGTTTCGCAATTTCAACAACAAAGCATGAGCATAAAAGAGTATTGCTCCTCGATCGCCATTTCGAAAACTAAAAGAATTTCCTGAAAATTTGTACGTGGATCATTGTTGTTGAAAGGTCACATCTCTCCTTAATATTGAGAGTGAAATGGTTATAGCGGAAATCCCCATATATTTTTACATTTTTAGAATCTCCAATGAATTTTGACTGCGAAACCGTGTTACGGTGTAACAAAATTGCAAATATTTATGAAACGGTATTGAAATTGTTGAATCTGCCGCTCGGGCTTTATTATCATACCTTGAAACAAGTCGCAGGTATTCAATTGTTCAAAAGAACAAGTACAGGTACTTCAACCCTTTAATGCATGGTGTTGCAAATTCGCAACAATACATTTTGCTGCCTCTTTTCTTCGATATAGACGGATTTGAACCATTTAGCAGATATACAATGTAATGTTTGATTCTTCAGCAACCTATTATATTTGATAAAAACATTCGACTCGGGAATAGTTCATTACAGTTGTTGACATATCGAAGTGGAAAACGGATTCTGGCGCAAAATATAATACCTCAATATTTGTGCAAAAAAATTTAATTACTTTAGTAAGTTCATCAACTTTGGATGTATTACGAGAAATACGTAAATGATTTTAAAATGAGACCTAAACGAATGAATTATTGGTTGTTGCAGATTTGCAACATCATACAGAACTGCTTCACTTGCGGATCAGTCATTCTTCCAAGAAAGAACGTCGACGCGCTCTTTCAGAGATAGAATCGCTCGAAATAGCTAAAAATATGTAGGAAAGGGAGATGGGCTAGATTTTTCAGATATTGAGAGTATTGCCGATCAAAATTTTGTATCGAGTGTTGATGATATGGAAGAAAGGATTGAAATTTCTGAAGTTCATGAAGAAATTCAAGATAAATGACAAAGGGATCGACAAAGAAGGACTCAATACGGATAAAAGAATTGACGATAATAATGAACATAATGAAGAGATAATCAAACAAAGCCCTTGCACTTCTCTGAGTAAAGAAAGAGAAGAGAAACCATCTAGAATGGTAAATCTAAAAAGAAAAATGAACACATGCTAGGCATAACTGACAACAAATGTGATAAATGTGGTTATATAACATGTTCCAATAAAAAAAAATTTCAAGTTACTCCACCAATAAAATTGATAGATCTAGAAATGCATAGTGTTGCATTTTTGGAACATCCCAAATTTTTTGAAATAAACTTTTGTTTTCCACGATCGATTTTTTTGAATATTTTTCCCATGTTCCTGATTATATTTTATAACGTTAAATAATTTTTGAATGAGAAAATAAAAATCAAGCATTAAAGGGTTAAGTTCAAAGTCTTCAAGTAAAACATCTATTGATTGTAAGATTCTTCAAATCATCTCTATGTTTCACATATCATGGTAATCAAAGAAAAATCAGTGAATACTATTAGCTTAATCGATCATCGTTTTATATTGTTGTTTTTATGGTGCCATAATTTTGTATAATTTTAATGTTCTTTTTGTTGACTTATATGTATGTGAATATCCTCCAAATTTTTCGCACGTTCTTTTATTAACTTTTTGACATCAATGCATAAATATAGATGATATTTATCGATGAACGATTAAACTAATGGTATTCAATGATTTTTCTATTAGTGCCATGATAAGTGAAACATAGAGATGATTTGAAAATTTTCAGTATCAATAGTTTTTGAGCGCTCGTTCTACTTACACGAGGGCTATATCATTTCGTCACGATGTCTGTATTTTTCGAATTCTGAGCCGAAATTGGTCTCAATCGACAAGGTTCGACTCACTGATGACCAATCCGTCGAAAAATTCAAGTCTGCCCGTCCGTCCGTAAGCACAATAACGCTCGAACGGAACAACCTAGAGACTCGGAGTTTTCAGTGTGGATTCAGTTCCCAAATGCCGCGGTTGAGTAGAATGGTTAATGGGCCAATTACATCAGGGGTTCCGTAAATATGGCCGTTCAAAATTTTGTTCTTCTGATTACTTCGAAACTACAGATTCGATCGAGATGAAATTTCGCACTCAAATGGAGAATGACGTGTTCTACGTCCAGATCGCACCACCAAGATCATAGATACCGTAGAAGATTCTAGCGAATTATCGAAAAAAAAGTTGGTCACCTAAAGCACCGACGTGGAATCTGGAGTTTCGCCTTACTTTGAAATTTTTTTTGATAGCTGTCAAATATTTCTTCAATTGGTTTCCAAAACTGGAAAATTCGAATCTATCGACTAGGGGGATGAAGCTCAAAAGCTCCTGACATCACGGCAGTGCTTTTCATCAATTTTTTCAATATGTATTTTCAATATGCCTATTAAATTTGTATGCGGTCGTAGTTATGTTCGCAACTCCTGCGTGTAATGCCTTTCCTGCCCATGAATACTTGGACGAACTCCGCTGCGCATCGTTCCGTCATTTACGGTCGCGTGCGTGAAAGTATAACTTTCCGCACTCTGGTGCTATTTTGTACATTCCAAAAAACTCCAATATAAGTTTGTTCAAAAATAAATTTTAATTTTTTAATTCAGCCGTAATTCCCCTATAGCGCTAACATGACAAAAGTGGCGTCTCACTGACCTTCGATAATTTATTACAAGCTAGACGTATCCGGAGGAGGGGGGTTAGGCGGATTAAATTCCCTACTTCGGAATCTGTGAAATTTATCTGGAATGAGGAGAAATTGATATTTTCATGAACATTCTATACACATTTTTTATCAACAGATCCTCCCGAAATTTAGAACACAGAAGGTGCATTTTTCTCTCTGGTACGGCCTCCATTAAAAGTGATCTAGGTGTGAAAGACATTAGAGGGTGTTTTATACAGTAACGAGGTGAATTTCGTAACCCCCCAGGTATATTTCCTTGTTCCCATATCGAGAAAATCTAACGAGTCGATTTGGAAATTCACACCGCGAGAATGTTATCTCCCGCACATGTTATTTTTTGCATGTTGACGACGGGTTTTTTGGAAAACCGACGCCGTTTTCAAGATCCAAAATGTTCCCCTACCCACCGAGGCTATATAGGGCAGTTTTCGAAGGAGAGAGAATAATTCTGACTTAGCACCGGTGTATTGAAGTTGTAAGAAAGTTTTGTTAGTGATTTTCTTCCAAGCGACTCACTCAATCCGAAGTCTTAGTTTTCCGATAGTATTTTAACGGTGTTTAATAACCGGCGAAGTTTTGTGGAACATTATTTCAGAGAGTGACTCTAGTTCGTTTTCTTGTTCCCGAAGTGCACAAAACTTCAGTGTATGAAGTGAAGTTGGAAGTCTCAGAGGCGGTAAGACCCGTTTTTTCACCTGTCCGGACCGTTGGTGATTCTTTCTGTGTTCCACCATCGTATAGCAAAAAAACGGATTTCAGTTCCTTATAATATAATCGTCGTACCTTGTTTCTCGGGTCGACCCTTGCCCGAACAGAACATCGAGGGTGGAGTTATTGTTGAACCAATAATCCACCGTCCATCAAAGGTGTATGGGATTTTTGATCAGGATCAGGTGGCTGTACCTCTTTTTTTAAGCACTTCTCATTATTCCGGCTCCTCCACCATAAATCTCTTTATTTGCTTTTCCCCGTCCCGAGTTTCGTTTTGGTGGATGCGCCAATTCATACCCCGGCTCCTCCACCATAACTGTCTTAATTATCTTTCCCGGGCCCGAATTCCGTTTAGATCTCAGCAGAGGTGCTTGAACGCCGTCTGGAAGGAGCTGTAGTCCGATTTGAAAGTACCGGTCACGATTGCGTGGAACACAGGGGAGATTGCCATCTTGCCGAACCTCTAGACTCTAGACCGTTTTGGACTTCTGTATGTTTTTCGCACTTATCCGCATTTAACCGTCCTAATCATTGCTTTCTCCATCTACCCCCGCTTACCGCTTTTTGGTGTTTCAGACACGCTGCCTGCTCACCTCGCTTGATCCTCGACCCGTGCCGTTATTTCATTGTATTTGCTAGTATTGAAAAATAATAAGTTTAGTAGTCAAACCCGATATTTTGATAACATTTTTCCAGTACATTGTATATAATCAGGAGTTGTATAAATTTGAACCAACAGTGTATGATATAGTGTGTCTTGTCAGAGTGAATTTTCTTTGCTTCACCCGTAGTCCTCCTCATTAGTGGAAGAAAACAGCACTTATTAATCGCTACCATCTTAGATAAGACCAAACCCTTTTTCCAATTATAAAAGCTACCCAGGTAATCATAGTAGGTGTCATAAGGAATTGTGACCTTATAAAACCCATCGCAATTGACGCCCGAGTGAAGTTAGAAAAGAAATAATAGACAATATTCCCGATCTGTAGATAAACGCCATCACAATACTCGAAAGTTGTTATGAGATCGCTACCTTACTTTCAAAAGAGACTTTTCCATTTTTTTTTCGTGCTGTAGCGCTGATTCTAATGGTACAAACTTGGAAGTAGAGTGGTGCAACCAAGTTATCCCCTCAGATTCAAGAAGTAATTCGGACTCTTCAAAAGGGTGACTCTGGCGGGTTATCTGCACCTTCTCTATCACGAATGACTATCTGAGTACAGTAACTGCTGGTGATTACAGAATATTAATTTCCCTTTTAAAATGATTATTGGCTTATGAGAGCAAAACAGAATAACAATTGCTTATATTTTGCTCTCTTGTGTAAAAATATTTTCAGATATACACAAATTGGGTTTTCCATACGAATAACTTATTTTTAAATGAACATGGAAGCGCTCGAAGAATTTAGTAGCGAGAGTTGTAGCTTTAAGCTTAGAGAAAATTTGAAACACATGGATATTTCACCTCAGATATCCATCTTAAACGAAGAATGTTCATCAACAAAAATAAAATACATACCACCAGGTATTGGACTTCTCTTATGGTTCTGATCTCTTTGTAAGAACGGATGATTGAAGAATTCATCAAAACTCAAACGCTCTTTGGGATTCCTCTTCATTAATCTCGTCAAGAAATCTTGAAGTTCTGGACTAGTGGAGCTTGGCATCCTTGACAGATATAAAACATATTTATTATTTCGCTCAGTTCAATCGACTTGAATTCCATTATTTGTATGTATTGATTTTTTCATACATAAACATTAATTTTTTGCGTGTAACCTCACAATACATTATACTAGTACCTACTTTGGCAGAAGATTTAATGTCTTCTCGTAATAATTCTTGAGAGCTTGAGGGTTGGGAGCGCTAAAAGGTGGTTTCCCTGTGAGAGCCTGATAGACTATTGTTCCTATGCTCCATAAATCTGCTTTACTATCGTATTGAAGGGACATAATAACTTCAGGTGCCTGAAAATCAGATGACTTGTGAAACAGTCCATGTTGCTAAATGGAGTGTAGTTAATATTCCAGTTGAAAGTCGTACTCCACAAACTTCATTTATCAGAGATATGTGTTCATCTTCAGCAAAAATCTAAATAATAAGAACCCAAACGTCTCTCAACAACATCCAAAACAAATGTTGCTTTTGATGTCGTAGGTTCTAATGATTTGACTAAGAATTTAAAGTTTTGGCTATAGTTTTATAACTGTATTGTATTATTTTATTGACATCTACTTCTTGGCATTAATATATTTTTATTCCTGTTCCGCTAGATTATGTGACAAAATGACGATTGCCATTGATTGATAAATAGAAATGATGAGGTTTATAGGAGATTTCCAACAAATCGGAGGAAATAGTATATTATTTCATAAGGAGGAAAACTGTCACTTTTCATTTCGAGCTTGTGTTTACCCGCCGAACGGAGTGAGTCGGGTAATTGAAAGCGAGCCATAAAAAGTCACTTCTCCTCCGAATAGAATATGTTATTTTTTTAAAACGCTTTGAAATTCATTAAAATCTGGAAATTAGATTTATATTTACGATCTTTATAATTGAGTGATCAATAGAAAGTTTGCCTAGTTAAGATTGTCTCGCAAAATTAATTTTGATAGTTAATTACATTTTTCCCTACGGCGTACGGAATAGTAATTCATCGTTGACATAGCAACACCTTTCCCTCCGGCGGAGGGGAAGTAGAACCTTTCGATGATCCTGTCAGTCGAAATATGACGTTGTTTCTGTACATTTGAAAAAAAAAATGAATTTTCAATAAGACTGGGATTAGATATGCGTCAACCAACAATATTCAAATTACTGAATTGTAAATTATTGTGCCATCCTTGATTTATACTTTCTTTCAACTCAATTGTACAAGCCAAATGAAAAATATGTACTTGGAATTCTTGTTGCATTCTCAAATCAATTCACTAAGCACAAGATATAAATAGGGTTTTGTGAGCTATGAATTAAAAAGTTCGTGAAAAGCACTGACGTGAAGTCAGGAGCTTTTGCGCGCTTCTTGAAATTAATTACTAGAGCGCTATAGTCTATAATGCCGGGTACCACAATTCAACATTGTAACTTAACGGGAAGTTGAAGATTTTTCAATGGGCCATATCAGTGACTCACTCTGCATAGGTCCGAAACATGTCGATTGCGGAATACAACTCGATGTATTTTTGTCTTGAACGAAAAAAATTGTGTTACTCACCATGTACATTGGACTTCCACACAATGTTCCTGCCATTCCACCTTCCTCCAAAGTCCGAGCAAAACCAAAATCAGCTAAAACGTTATCAAATAAGTACTGGAAGTAGTTGGGGAAATTATTTATTCTGGTAGACATACTGCACAGACATGGAACTCACCTAGCTTCAGATTTATTTGATACGGTTGAGGGTTGACGATAACTGGATCAAATGATAACAGGATATTTTGGGGTTTTAGATCTCTATGTACTATTCCTAAAGTTCTCAGAGTTCTCATAGCACTTGCTGAAATTTAAAAAATATCATGATTCTGATCACTAAAACAAAATTCACCAACACCTCTGATAGGTTGTACCTTTTTATACATGGTGACTGAGGACCCAGCGTCCTAACGTTGGTTGTAGTTAGCAGATCTCTATACTGATTCAAAACAGGTCATCAAACGTTCTATTGGCTCTTATCGTTTCAGAGATACAGGGTGTACGAAAATTTTGAAGGGTTTATTTTCTGTGTCAACATCTATCCATAAGGAATAAAGAATATGGAAGAAATGAGACAGTAGCGTAGTGAAAATAACCCCCTCTGGTCTATACCTACCTATACGAAAATAACATACCTAATGTATGCGAAAAGAATTATTTTCATCAATTATTCCTAAAGAGTAGAATAGCTATTTATGTAATCCGTTACGAAATGCCTAATTTTGTGTAACAATTTTGAAATATTTTTACTGCGAAGTATGACCAGACACAAGTGTTGAGTATCGTAATTAGGATTTCACTTCCTTCAATAGATTGAAAAAATACCAAGGATTCAAGAAAATCCGTATGCTTCGAGAACAACGGCGTGACAAGACGATTTCACGTCAACGCTATTTATCTTTACTTCATGCAGAAAGTCCTTTCTCATATTTTGCGTGAACCTAGTTCACACGAATGACATGATATTTTGACACAATGGAACACCGCTCGTAATGAGGTCAAAAATCTGAATAATGTTTTCCCGCATTGATGGATCAGATAAGGTGGTTCCAGAGTCTGGCCTCCAAGTTCATCAGATCTCACGCCGTTAGATTTTCATGTTTGCGGTTATTTGAAAAGTACGGTATACAAAGAAAGAATCAATTCTCGAGAACAGGTAATTGAAAGAATTGATGCATGCATAAAAATGTTTAACAATCCTGATATTATCAGGAAAGCTGTGAACAGTCTTTTCAAAGGGGAATCGAAGTGTATAGCATTGCTGAGTTCTCAGAGCGAACCTAAATCACGAAGATTTCAATGTTTGTGTGAGTTGTAACTTTAACTTGTTTCAAATCATAGTTAATAATATAGTAGGGGAGACTGGGTAGGGTTGATACACAGGGAGGCTTGATACAGCTTTATATCCGCTATTTTCAATATATAGCTATTTTCTATATCTATCTATAGCTATTTTCAGAGGTTAAAGGCTAGTGAACACTATCCTCCAGTAGAGGACAGTGCGTAACAATAACCTGTACATCTGTCAGTAACCGGTTTGAGAATTATTCAACAAACACTGTTTCGAAGTTAAAAATTGTAAGTATTTCATTAGGTTACCTAAGGGTTTTATGATCGTCCATTATCTTTTCGGCATAAATAAACATTTCACCGGAAATATAACCCATAATTTAGGGTTATATTCGCTCGTCTACGTGCTTGATACATGTATCAAGCCTCCCTACGATATGGTGATTATACCTCTCTAACCTAGTACAGCCAGCAACATACTAAATGAAAACGAAACGGACAGAAACAACTCCTTACCTCACTTTCGAAGCCCAGAACAAATTCGACCTCATCCTAAGGATGTGCCCAGAAAAAAGAAAGGAGGTAGGAAACGGAAAAGTTTAAGAGTGTTGACAGATGTCCCGGAAAAATTAGCAATCGAAGAAGAATTTGCTAACAGGTCTAATAAAAAGGTAGCAAAGAAAAAAGTTCAGGAAGCTACAAGGAAAATATTGAAAAAAATCAAACCAAGTCAACAAGCCGAGTCAAAACAAGAGCCATGAACATTAAACCAAAGAGGTATTGAAGAGAAAGAATATGTAGAACGGGGTAACTCGGATGACATTGAAGAACAAGATGACGGAGATAACGAAGATGTAGCCTGCATTTATTGCAATGGTTTATATGCATTCTCCAGGTCCAACGAATATTGGATAAGGTGTATGGTGTGCTCGCAATGGTGCCACGAAGAATGTACCGGTGTTAGCAAAGGCACAAAAATGTTCACCTGTGACATTTGCAATTGAAAAAATAATTGGAATTATATTTTCATTTCACGTGTCTCATGCCTCCCAGCCACCGTACCAAGCCTACCATATGTGGGGAGGCTTGAGACAGTTTGCATATTTTTTTTTCAACGTTTTATACAAAATATGAAGTTTTTATTTCAAGAATTCTATATTTATTTTGTTGGCTAATATATTAGAGGATAATATAAAGCTATAAAAGTCCACCTTTTTCATTTATTTCAGTTTACAAAAAATAAAATTCCAAAAACGTATCAACCCTCCCCAGTCTCCCTTATTCATTTTTTCTTTGTGATATTTTTTTCAGTAATTGAATTACATAGTATTGAATTTTTATAACATTAATCGTATTTCGACCATCTTTTATAAGTCCTAACAATTTGTCTTCATTTATAACCTTGAAAGTTTGAATTACATACATTAGAATTCAAAAATTATTCGCCATATAAAGTTCATTGGATGTGAGAAAATCCGGCTGTGCTCGTCTTGATACAATCGTAGTTAAATGGATAAATATGTGCCAGTCAAAATGAAATATGTTGTTGGCACAATTTTCTTTACCCTTCAAGAATACTCGATAGAATTTTTCTTACATACATCTGCTTTCGTGCAGGCGAAAAATGATTATTTTTACTAAGTCTTCAATTATCGTTATCACTTATGGATGGAGGTTGAGAAAGTGCATTATGACACAGAAAAACAAGCCAAAAGCTTCAGCGGTTCGAGAGTTGAAGGGCTTCACAATTATAATTTATGGACTGTTTTGAATAAGTATCGAGGTCTCTTAGCTAAAACCAAAGTTTGGACTATGGGTCACCAGTCACTCTGTATATCTCATTTTATAGTCCGACAAGAACCATATTCAACGTGATTAATGAAGATAATATTACAATCTATGAACTTACCTATTTGTAACAGGAATATTCTTAATGTATCCTCACTCAAAGTTTTCTTCACTATGAAATAATCAGCAAGATCTCCTCCATTACAAAACTGAAACGAAAATAATGATAGAATATTAGAATTTAGAATGCAGTTCATGAAATTCCAGCAAAATGGGTCAAGTTTTATCATCTACCGCTGACCATAATAGCAGTGGCGGCCGCTCAGAGGAGGCAGAGGAGGCCGGGCCTCCCCAAATTTTACTGCATTATATTTCCACTACCACTCGTTAGCCTCTTCCAGCTTGGTTTACTTCGCTGATGATTTCATCCATTATGATGTTGTCTCATTGTCTGATCCCGGTTGTCATAGGTATTTTCTTACTCAATTTATCTGACGTTCTCACATATGAGTAGTTTTCCGTGCCCAGTTTGTTGGAGTGTATGTTTCTTTTTTTAGGATGGTTATAACATCAGTTAGTCTTACTTTATCGTGAGATCAATAAACCACGTGAAGGCTGCCTTGTTAAACTCGGGCTTTGTCAGTTATTCGACGGATTATAGATATGGCATCTATAGCAGACCTATTATGTCTGAAACCTTGCTGTTCTTCATAATCCCCGATATTATTATTTCTTCTGCCAATATTTTAGTGAAAAGTTTCAGGATCGTACTCATAGCTTATACAGTCACAGCTCCTTATTCGCGCTTTCTTTATCCGCGTATAAAAAAAATTATAAAAGCACTGCCGTCAAGGCAGGAGCTTTTGAGCGCTCGTACATCTACCTTGTAGGTAGATTCAATTGTTAATCGTTCGAAAGTTATTCGAACAATGCTTTATGTAAACTGGAAAGTGTTAATGTTTGCTATGTACATGAAACGTGGTCGTTTCAAGGGTCAGTATGGCCGTGTAAGCAATTCTTAAAATTGATACCCCTTTAAATTGACATGATTATAACAGGCTGAGACCATGTACTCCAGTCAAGCGTAGATCTATTCTCTACTCTAAAATGTCATGCGCAGATCTATAGGATCTATGGTCCATCTCTAGAGCTAAGCGTCACTTCGCTTGCCGCCATTATCATTGTTACTTGTAACCTGAACTCGAACGTAGCAGGCGTCTTTGTTTTGTAAACAGTACCATGTGCTATTCTCCTACATTAGATTATTGTGGAATAAACGATTTCGTTCACCATCATGAGTGTTTTTACTATTAACTTCCATATATCATTCACGATAAAAATACAAAAGTTTCTCCCGATCGAATCCGTAGTTTCGAAATTATCGAGAAAACAAAATTTCAAACGACCGTATTTACGGAACCCCTAGTATAATTCTGCTCATTGATAAACCAGAACGCGACATTTCAGATCAACACCTATCCTGAAAATTTCGAGTCCCTAGGCCTTTCCGTTCGAAAGTTATGATTTTCTATGGTTTCTATGGTTCTGGTCATGCGATCTGGAGAAATATAGCTTGAATATATCATTCTCCATTTTATACAAAATTTCGTCACAATCGAATCTGTGGTTTTGAAATTATCAAGAAAACTAAATTTCAAACGACCATATTTACGGAACCCCTAGTATAATTTTGCTCATAGATAACCGTGATCACGACATCCGAGATCCGCACCCATCCTGAAAATTTCAAGTCCCTAGGCGTTTCCGTTCAAAAGTTACAATTTTCTATGGTTCTGGTGTTGCGATCTGGACAAAATCTCACATGTAGCTTGAACACCTCATTCTCCATTTGAGTGCAAAACTTCATCTCGATCAAATTTGTAGTTTTCAAGTAATCAGGGGAACAAAACTTTGAACGGCTATATTTACGGAACCCCTAGTGGAATTTGGCCCATTAACGAACTTAACCGAGGCATTCGGGAACTGAACCCACACTGAAAATTTCAAATCTCTAGGTTGTTCCGTTCGAGAGTTATCGTGCTTACGGACGGCGGGCCGGACGGACGGACAGACTCGAATTTTCCGACGGATTCGTCATCAGTCAGTCGATTGAGTCCATTTTCGGCTCAAAATTCGAAAAATACAGACATCGTGACGAAATGATATAGCCCTCGTGTAAGTGGTACGATCGCTCAAAAATGCGACCCAATTTCTATATTTGCGGCTGAAAATTTCTTAATTCGCGGATCTAAACGGTACATATACATTGAAATCATGCTGGAAAAACTGTGACCTGCTCTGACTTGCGGAAAATGACGACGAATCTGTGCAAATTCAAACTTTGATTGCAAACATAACCGAAATTGTCAATAGGACGACGTGGGTTCGAACAGATAGAATCAAGTGACATTCAGGAGTTGCTTGAATCGCAAGATGAAGATTTGATTGACACCGACTTGGAGGAAATGATAAATTCACAGCCAATTGTAGAACAGGCTTTAACAAGCACTGGCAAATTGTCTATGGAACGAAGTCTTATCTTTAAGAGGCAAATTGCAAAAGCCACTGCTGAATATCAGATTGAATTGAGGGAGCTTTAAACATTCACGCAAGAAAAAAATTTTTTTAAACCATTTCCTGCAGATAATAATCAATCTGTATGGTCAAAAACTTCAATTTGATTGATTTTTTTCTTATATTTATTTTGTCGCCTAGGAACGTATCCCCTATAATACTAATGCTAATGCTAATGTCTTAATTTCTTGTTTGAACCTAGGTTTTATATTTGGTCTATTATTTTGAAAACATAAATTGATTCAGAGGCTGTTTGAATACAAACATTGTTTCGGGAAGAAGGTGAAACTGTTTTGGTAGAAATAGGGATTTTGTAATGAATTGAAAGACTTGATAACATTTCGGTAAATGCAGAATTAATTTAAATAGACGGGAATAGAGAATTATTTCTTTTGGCCTAGTCGATACAAGAAAAAATCGATATCGTGAGAGCGCCTAGCAAGCCATCTGTTTAGTTTTATTCGTTGAAATGTCGATAAGCAAACTCATATGTTTTAGGGACCCATAAATATAAATGCCTTATCGCGCATATCTTTTTCCATCTGTTTAGTTTATTCGACAGTGTTAAAATGTCGATAAGCAAACTCAAATGTTTTAGGGACCCATAAATATAAATGCCTTATCGCGCATATCTTTTTCCATCTGTTTAGTTTATTCGACAGTGTTAAAATGTCGATAAGCAAACTCAAATGTTTTAGAGACCCATAAATATAAATGCCTTATCGCGCATATATTGACCAAAAAAATGAAGCGTTGGGAGATTTATAATTCTCCCTCATCGATTCCACGAAACACTTGATTAGGGTTTAGATGGAAAAATTTCACACCATACCACCATACCATGCGATAGGTGATTGGTTCAGAATTTTCAGACCAATAATTGCCGATGGTTGGTTTACGAACCGCCTTAAAAAAGATGATTGAAGGGGGTGATTGGTTCAACGAAAACGAAAGAATCATTTGGAACCACCTAGAATGGTAGGGTTGAAAATTTTCTTGAGACGAAAAAAGATCGGAGTAAGTCAGTTGGTTCGGGGAATCCGGTAGAAAGAGTTGTTGTCGATCGAGGGTCGGCGGTTCGCGAGTTGGTTCGGGGAACCCGGTAAAAGAAGTTGTTGTCGATCGAGGGTCGGTTGTTCGCGAGTTGGTTCGGGGAACCCGGTAAAAGAAGTAGAGAGTTCAGGGAACTCAGTCGAAGCGGTAGTTTTTCTTTTCGGGACTTGGTCGAAAAAGGTTTTTGGGAGACTCTATCAGGAGTGGATTCGGGAGAATCGGACGAAAAAGGTTGTTTCAACAGAAAAGAATTCGTAATTCGGGAACTTGTTCGACTTGAGTATTCATTTATCGGCAGTTAAGAAGTGGGTAAAATCATATCGAAAAGCCGAAATAAAATACGGGTGTGTTCTGCGCAGTGAACTCTCGGCTTTATTAGGTGCGAACAATACAGTGACAGGATTAAACCCTCCAGTGGCGGAGCATGAGAAAAGGTAATTCTAAAATTACGCATGGTTTTATTTCAGTTCTCACTAGTCCCGAGTCTTGAAATCTCCCACACAAGATTGAATTAGGTACTCTTGAAATTCAGTTTCTTTTAGATAATTGTTATTCTGAGATAATTAATCAAACCTTAATTTGACAGTTTTTTTTTTGTGATAAATTTGTCGAGATTTATTCATTCTGGTGAAGATTGAATGCGTGTGTTGATGCATTGGTGTATATATATATACTTTGTAAAGAATAATTTACTTTTTTTAATATATATTTAATGAAAACACATCACTGTTTCATTTATATTCACCAGTTGGGATTCTCAGGGAAAATGCAGTAAACTCGAAGTCCTTACTTTGCTCAAGGCTCGAATCCAAGGCCCTATCCAATTAACCGCTCGATTGGATCGGGGTTAGTATCCCACAAAAAGTTTATGGAAGATTATTTTTGTTTTTTGTTTAGAAGTATTCAGATATCGCGTCTGCGTATTACAATTTGTTGCAAAGCCCTTTCAAACCCGGTTATGATCATATCTCTGCCTGTTGTATAAATTCAACGAATCAACTGAAATATTGCGAAAATGACTAATCATCGAGCCTGATATCCACTTTTCCAATAGGAAAACTTTGCTTGTGAATGTAAAAAAAAACACGATTAACAAAAAAAAAAATTATTTGATCAATTTATTTGGCATATATCCCTGAGTCACCGGTAAGTGTAACACGAAAACAAACCATATTACCCGAACTAGCATCATACGTCGAGTGTTTAAATAAAATGATAAGATAAAGGAAAATGTATCACCCGAAAAGAAATACACGATCCCACATAATCAGATCGGGTTGTCCATTACGTACTAAAATTCGGTGTGATATCAATACGAAAATGTTCACCGTTAATTTTGGAAACGTTTGCCTGTGCTTAATCATTCCGCTTGTGATTGGGTGAGTTTCGAACGTATATAAAATCCAAAACCGCAAAAAAAACAGCATATATATGTTTGAATTGCGCGTATAATTTTGAAACTAATGTAACTTTCATCACATTCAATTGACTGTTTGAGAGTTCAGAAGTGAACATCAGAGTTAGACCCAGAGTCGGTTCATTCGGGAACTTCAATGATCAACGAATACTTGTGATAAAGTTATTTCTAGAAAATTATTCTTTTCTTTCTTTAAATAGATTTCACACAGCTACACACTTCTTTTAGAAGAAAGTGTCTCAGGTTATTCTTGCTTTTTATGTTGTGTTATATATGTGGGCTAAACAGTTTTGAAGCGGACTGGTTTACTTTCTTTTTTGTTGCTTCAGTGGAATTGTGTGCAAACAGTATCTGGCCAGCTCAATGTTCTTTCTGAATCTTTCGTATTTGAGTCATACAATAACTCTATGCAACGGTACGCCACATGACGAACAGTCTATATTTCATTACGTATAGCTTAAATGTTTTGTTCAACAAGATGATGGGAAATATTCACATTCACACTTCAAACAATGATCTATCTATACTTTTCTCTAAGGCCATCCCTATGAATATTTTTCATTTGCTGCTTTCGAGAATCGATCAATATAAGTCTTTAAAAAACCCTGTCGATGCTCATATTTGTATATTCCGTCGAAATCGTTTTGACATGACGTCTGATACGTCGTCCAAAAGGTGGTTTAGCTTTCCACGGGTGAGCCCATTGGGGCAACGGCAACTGCTTAGCAAGCTAATTTTGGTTGACCTCGACGTAGCCTTCGGCGACATTTCGAAAGTTGTTTTCATAGGCATGATTTTGACGTCCGTCGATGGTTGTTTTGAGTTGGTACCAGGCCCAACTAGAAACGCGGCAAACTGGAAATTTTCAAAACGAATAGGTTAAGACATTTATTTTTTCACAACACCTTATTCCAAATTCGGTTCAACTGAAGTAGCAAATAGTTTCGCTACTAATCCATGGCCTATTTTTCAATCCTTCAGCAAATTGCCACTTGAATGAGATAAACTCTACATATTTCACAAAAAGGGTTATTATTTTGATGGCACTCTGTTTTCACCACCCAATAATTATATCAACTCAATCTAGATACTTAGGAATCAATGAAAGTAGATCTCTGCGGTAATATTAATTGAATGAGATCATTTCTATAAACGTTTAAATTTTTCTGATTTTATTTTGAATCTTCTTCTGGCAGTCTCTTTATTCGAAATCAACCCTAAGATTTGGTGCCTTCAGAAGGTGAAGTAACGGTTCGTTTCACCGTTAACTTGTAGTTTTCGAGAGATGCTCGGGATGGAGATGGTGATTGGGGGGAATTGTTTTTGGGTTTTAACTGTTAAAAATTATATTTCTCAAACTCTACCAAAGGTTTATCATTTAAATAATAAACCACTAGAAAGTTTCACCTGATCTGAATAATCATCGTTGTTTCCATTCATCCTCAATCTGTATATCTTATGACGAAAGGTAAGAACTATGAAAAGCAAAGTGTACCTAGCCGAAAAGGACTTTCTGATAAGAGATTGATATGTGTGGGACGAGCAAATAGATAACATTCGTGCAATTCAAAAATGATTGAACTTTTATTTACGACGATTTTTACCTTGTTGTGCATTCACCTTTATGAACAATTTCCCAGAATTAAGCCATTGCTTTTTTGTTCAAGATTATAACGCTCTCGTTCACAGAAACAAACGCGCAAAGAACACTTCTTTTACAATCTCAAGAAAAGAATTCTAATTTTTCGGAGCTTCCCAAAAGGAAAAACTTGTCAAGATGGTAAAAAAGTATCGATATTTGTTCGTTTCAGTCAATTTTCTCTGAGGATTAAATAATGTGGATGAAACAAACAGTCCTTTCATAATTCCTTGAATAGATTTTTTTTCCATTTTATATTTTTCTGCTGATGCATCATGAATTTATTTTTCATTTCAGAAAATCATTAGATTTACAGTATGGATACCAAGAAATAGAAGAACCGTATCCAATATCACAAACCAAAAATGTAAGTTGCAATATCAATTGTAGTTGGTCAGTAGTATGCGGTGTTTTACCTTTGGCCTTTATCACTAGAATTGACATTATTCATTGGAGAAAATAGATTTTGGGAACTGTCCTTATCGACCAGACACTACAAAATGGTGAATTTATTCAAGTGAAATTCATCGAAATTAACAAATAAAAAAAAATATGAAATTATGAATTTTCCATATAATTTTTCATATCTTTACATAAAGGATAACAATAACCGATTGAAAACATAAAATTTCTTTAGGTCATAAAATTATAGTCGAATTGATATTATTATATTCTCCATATTTCAGATTATTTATGACACGAAAGGATCTTTTGAGCGCTCGTTTAAGAAACCAATTGGAAAAATGTTGACAGTAGGACTGTCCATTACAAAGTTATAATTTTCTATGGTTTCTATGGTTCTGGTCATACGAGCTGGACAAAATTTTGATGTAGCTTGAACACGTCATTCTCCAACTGAGTGCAAAATTTCACTTCGACCGACTCAGCAGTTTCGAAGTAATCAGGAGAACAAAATTTCGAGCGGCCATATTTACGGAACCCCCGGCATTCGAGATTCGAACCTACACTGAAAAATTCAAGTTTCTAGGTCGTTCCGTTCGAGAGTTATCGTGTATACGGACAGACGGCCGGACAGGCTTGAATTTTCCGACGGATT
Source organism: Aphidecta obliterata (assembly GCA_963966015.1). Lineage (NCBI taxonomy): Eukaryota > Metazoa > Arthropoda > Insecta > Coleoptera > Coccinellidae > Aphidecta > Aphidecta obliterata. Next base: position 21,377,268 of record OZ014431.1, on the reverse strand, counting down.
CGTCATCAGTGAGTCGAACTCTGTCGATTGAGATCTTTTTCGGCTCAAAATTCGAAAAATACAGACATTGTGACGAAATGGTATAGCCCTCGTGTAAGTAGAACGAGCGCTCAAAAAAAACCACCAGATCTACAAAATATTCTTATTAAAAAAAATTTATTTCGCAATACATACATAATTGTTAATTCATATCTTCCAGCTAGAAGAAGTCAAGAATTTGAAATTCGATCGACTATCAGACGATGCCATAGAGGAAATTTGCAAAAATCTCAAAGTTACAATACACATAAAGGAGCCAGAATCTTACATCAACTGCCTCGAACCCCTTCTTGATAGGACTAGGAGTGTTCTTCTGATGAAAAGGGATGTAGATGCATTAGAAGGTTCTGGGGGTAAGTCATAATGATATATAACACATTTGAAGAAGACACAATTTGAAATCCTAAATGTTTTTCAGTGTACTCTTGATATCTGATAAATTTTTTATCCGTGGTTTTAGGCTAAGAAACCAGAACTTATACAAACGAACGTTTCTCTGTATAAGAGAATCTTCAGAGTAATTTTGAATATGTATTATGTATTTGAGGGAAATCCGCATTCATTATCACTTTCCCCAATATAAATAAATGAGATCTCAAATGAAGGATTTAATTTTTCTAGTAAAATGATACGTTATACGTATCAATCAATTGTAGATTCATACATAAGATGATAGATGATGTTACATTGTAGCTTCTTCAGATGTTTTACAAATAAGTGGTTAGAAAACGAGGTGAAACACATAAAACAAATTCGAAACAGAATTCTTCGACCATATATTTTACAATGATAAACAAGAGCCAGGGGACCAGTTCAAAATAATGAAGTAGGGATTTAACCAATGTCTAATCAATAAATTGTCTTCCCTACCAAATCTTGCGTTTGCGCCTGCATAAGATTTACATGTTATCTTTTCCCAGTTCAAGTTGAGTCAGTATGGGAATTTTATTCCTAATCTGTATTTTAGATAAAAAAAAAAAGATAAAAATGCAAAAGGGTAGATTACCGACTTTATGACTTAGGAATTCCACTGGACATCTAGTTGAAACGATTCAATAAAGAGGAATTTCCCTCATGTAAAAGCCATTACAATAAGAAGTACCTGACCTATTAATTTCAGATTCTGGAGAGCCAGTTACATCAGAAACACCTATTATAACAGCAGCAGAAGAAACGGACGGCGTGCAGAACAAAAGCGAAGATACTTCAGAACCGAATGTAGAAGCACCACCAGAAAATGAATCGAATTCGGAAATGACCGTGTTGGCTTCGTCTGAAAAACCAGCGAGTATTCCGATAGGTAAGGGAAATGAGAGGAATGAATCTCTTATCCAATAGGATCTGGTTCTAATCGCTTGATGCACATTTTTATGCAGAAGCGGTACTGTTGTACAAAATCACAAAATGATCGCACAGTGACAACTCAAAAAAATGAAAGTGACCGAGTATGTGTCGGACCAGGCAGACTGAAGGGTTCCGTATCAATAGCGTGTAACCGAAAATATCCCATACCCAAAAACCTATATGCAACGTAGTTTATTCGAACCAATTTTCGTTGAAAGTGTTTCCTGAGTTCATCAGAATTTTACATCTTGTAGTGGAGGTGACGAGGGAGGCACTTTTGACGACTTCAAAAGGTCATATCTCACGAACCATTGATTCATTGGAACAATTCATTTCAAATCGTTCTTTAAGACCTACCTCTATCTTTGGGTATCTAACGATGTGCAATAGTTTTTTTTTTATCCCTCATTTACAAAAATTGCGATTGCCTCTAGTATTTTTAATCTTCGTGTAAAAAGGCTGTGACATACGAGCAAACAGACGAACATGACGAAATAAGAAGGGTTCCGTTTTGGCATTCCGCCAACCCTAAAAAGTGGTAGAGGTTGGAAACATTGTAGCGATTTAATGGTGGTGTTTTCCGGTTTATGTATATGTTACTGCTAAAAGCCGAAGTGAGGTTATTCCTAGTTTCAGCAGAACTAGGGTTTTAGCTGGCTACTACTAGGTGCAGCCGGTAGCAGTAGGTTCAACTTTTTGAGCGCTCGTACTACTTACACGAGGGCTATATCATTTCGTCACGATGTCTGTATTTTTCTAATTATGAGCCGAAAATGGTCTCAATCGACTATGTTCGACTCACTGATGACGAATCCGTCGGAAAATTCGAGTCTGTCCTTCCGGCCGTCCGGCCGGCCGTAAGCACGATAACTCTCGAACGAAACAACCTAGAGACTTGAAATTTTCAGTGTGGGTTCAGTTCCCGAATGGCTCGGTTAAGTTCGTTAATGGGCCAAATTCCACCAGGGGTTCCGTAAATATGGCCGTTCAAAGTTTTGTTTCCCTGATTACTTGAAAACTACAGATTTGATCGAGATGAAATTTTGCACTCGAATGGAAAATGAGGTGTTCAAGCTACATGTAGAATTTTGTCCAGATCGCATGACCAGAACCATAGAAACCATAGAAAATTGTAACTTTTGAACGGAAACGCCTAGGGACTTGAAATTTTCAGCATAGGTGTGGATCTTGAATGTCGTGATCACGTTCATCTATGAGCAACATTATACAAGGGTTCCGTAAATACGGTCGTTTGAAATTTTGTTTTTTCGATAAATTCGAAACTACGGATTCGATCGAGATGAAATTTTGTATTTTAATCGAGAATGATATATTGAAGCAATATTTTGTCCAGATCGCATGACCAGAACCATAGAAACCATAGAAAATTCTAACTTTTGAACGGAAAGGCCTAGGAACTTGAAATTTTCAGGGTGGGTTTGGATCGCAAATTTCACGGTCACGTTCATCAATGAGCAAAATTAGACTAGGGGTTCCGTAAATATGGCCGTTCAAGATATTTTTTTCCTGATAGTTTCGAAACTACTGATCGGATTGGAATGAAATTATGCACCTAGCTCAGGAATAATGTATTCAAACTACGTGCAAAATTTTGTCCAGATCGCATCACTAAGACCATAGATACCGTGGAAAATTCTAGCGAATTATCGGAAAAAATTGATCAGCTGAAGCACCGACATGAAGTCTGGAGTTTTGCCTAAGTTTCAGGATTTTTTTGACAGCAGTCAAACATTCCTTCAATTGATTTCTAAAACTGGAAAATGCGAATCTACCTACAAGGATGTAGATAACCTATTTATCTTCGGCCAAAACGGTTGCAATCGATTAAAACTTGTTATAGCCGTCAACATATCGACTAGCTGAAAAAAAAATTACGAAAAGCACTGCCGTGAAGGCAGGAGCTTTTGAGCGCTCGTACATGCACCTTGTAGGTAGATTCGCATTTTCCAGTTTTAGAAATCAATTGAAGGAATGTTTGACCGCTGTCAAAAAAATCCTGAAACTCAGGCAAGCAGGAGAGTTATCGTGTATATGGACGGACGGACGGACAGACTCGAATTTTCCGACGGATTCGTCATCAGTGAGTCGAACATAGTCGTTTGAGACCATATTTGTGTTGACTTATTGAAATATATGTAAGTTTATTTATTTATTTGAAGAGAAAAAGGCGTTTCTTCGAAAAACTCATATTATTAACCATGTTGCCGAACAGATTGCACCAAAATACCATTTCCTAAAAAACATGGAGTTACGTAGTTTTCTCCGGAACACGACGATATGATCATTTTGATTCAACATGAGGTGGCCCTGCAGCGAAACTATCGTATTCGATAGTTTCGCTGCAGGGCGACCAAAAGATTGTGAAACGAACCACTGATTGTGTGAACCGAACCGGCCGTTGAATGATGTTGTCTTATAAAATCGACACTTCAACAGATGGAATCACATAATCATTCAATTTTTTCAACTACAGATCAGGAAAACTCAATTTAATTCTCACGTGGGACAGCTGTGAGGCTGAATTTTATAACTCGTTTAATTGATGCCCTATATGTAGCCACTAAATTTCGGCAGGGGGGGCAAGTTTTAAAAATAATTCTTTTCAATTTTTTTGGTTCTACTGCCCCCCCAAAATTTCACATAAACCTTCGTGTCGTTATTTTATAACTAACAACACAGTTTGAATTCGATCCAATCGGTATTTTTTGAATAAATTATGAATAAAATTTCGGCAGAATTAACATGCGTATGCTGAACTCGAACGTAACCTAAAAATTTTAAAACTCTAGGTCTTTTCTTTCGGAAGTTAGCGTGTTTAAGGGCGGCCGCACGAACATAATTCAAAATTCCCCTTATGTTCGCAAATAACCATGCCAATTTTTATCAAAATCAGCAAAAATGACTTTTGAGGGATTCAAAAATATCTTTTTCTAAAAACATATCAGTAATAAAGTTCGGAATATTCCGCAGGTGTGCCTATTTCTGTAAAAATAACGCCTGAAAATCGAAACGCCTTACTTTACGTTAAATGAAGGATATTTTGATGATATTAGTCAGAACTAATCTAATCTGTCACCTAATCCGCTCGCATTTTTCCTAACTTTCAATTTTTTTTCAGAAAATCCAGGATCGTTTCAAGGCGGATTCGACAAGATATTGAAAAGCATTCCTAAGACGCAGAACAACAGTTCTGAAGATACCGAAAATTCTCCTGCGACCTTGATGAACTCTAATTCAAAAGATGAAATCAATGTGAAACCTGACGGTGAGAATGATAATCTGCTCAAATGCGTTTAAATCCGGTAGTTTGCCCGTTTATTATTATCATATCTATAACTTTCAATTGTCCAGAAAGGAGTGATCTGTCCTGTAAGACAAAATCTTTAAGAGGATAATGTAACTACTTCCAATGGTTGAGATATTTGCCGTTAGTTTCCGGTAAATTTCGATAGTTTTTACTTTACAATCGGTTTTGAATTAAAAAAAAAATTAAGAAGCACTGAACTGAAGTCAGAAGCTTATGCGCGCTTGTTCCTGTGTACCAAAACGGCCTTCAATGTTCATTGTCCTTATGACAGGTACTGTAATTTAAATTTCACAAACTTCAAAAGATGGAGCCAACGAATTATATTGAATATATCAGAAAACTCAATTTTTTTCTGTGTAAAGAAATTGCCTTCAGTGTTTATTGTAAGTATGACAATTTATATTCATAAACTCAAATGAATGGAATCACCAAATTATATCGAAAATATCAAAAACGCGTAATTTTAATTTGCGCAAACTTTCAAATGGTACATGCTCTTTTGATGACTCGTTCAAACGTACCGGCGAAGTTCAAGGAGATAAATGTACACCAACCGACAAATGAAAATTTCACATAATCGTGGAAATCGCACTCAAATCCATCCGCTAGAACTTAGGATATAAGTGAACAAGCAGATCAGAAATATAAAATATACATAACTATAAAGAAGAGAAGAATTGGTGATAGGTCAAGAGATAATTATTTCAGTTTGGTTATTATAGAATGGAAAAATCATATAGCAAAAATTCGTCCGTCGAGATTTTACTTAATTGATTATTTCCTTCCTATTAATTTTGACCAATCGCTATCAAGAATTGGTATGTCAAATATAAATTTTAAGTGGAAAAATTACTCAACAACTGTCAACTTAGCTGTCAGCGTTTTTTCCGGAAAAAAATTGGAAAAATTTCATGCAAGTTTGACAAGTTGCTTTGTGAAAACAAACTTGATGGTTTCTATGCTGTGTTGCTGTGTATCGTTACCAACAACAAAGATCTCAAACAACGCTTACGAATTTATTCATTTTTCAACCGAAACTCAAAATGAATCGGTTTGGAAATGTTTCCGAAAGTAAAATTAATGCGGCTGTTGAGAATAGTGTTCCACTAAATACTCAGAAAATTCACACATAAAATGTTCATTCAACTCAGGAAATAATCTTACCAAATATCCCTCGGGCATTTAATTTTTCCTTTGGAAAAATTGGAACACTCGTTCCTAAGTAATCTGTTTCAACAAATAGCATTCGCGAAAGTGGATTTTTAAAACCACTCTCGCTCATGCTATTTGTTAAAACAAATTACTTAGAAACTCGTTTTTCCGAATTTTAACGGAAAAATTAAATGCACTAGGGATATTACCCCCGAATATTTTATACCGCAAAGCTCTACTACTAAAAGTTCGCGAAATACGAAATTTTGGCTATTATTGATGTGAATTTATTCTCTAGAAATGAGTTCAGATATTTTATAAATATTCACAGAAAAGAGGAAATCAAGTGAGGATAAAATAATGTGTAAAATATGTTTTTTGGCAGACGCAGAAGATGCAAAGACTGGAGAATCCAAGGTGCAACCATCCGCTGCATCGCCAAATAACATGCTCCTCATCGTTATCGGCGCCTTAGGCGTGATTGGAGCATTAGCTTTTGTCTACAACTTCTTGAAGAGCAGGAGGGAGAACAGAGAAATCGACGAGGTTGTTAAATTGGAGACCGAGGGGAAGGAGCTGAAAGAAATGAAACCTCTAATGAAAATCCCTCTGGCCCAAAACGGAGCCAAGTCGTTGGAGTACATCGATGCAGACCCGCAAATCCAGGTTTCTACAGAAACGAGGGTGGTAGTTGACCGAGAATTATAATTTGGAAACAAATTTTCTCGAAGAGTTTCATTAGATTTTTAAGAACATGTGTGAGCGTAATATAGAGTTATTTGTAGGTTAGTTGGACTTTTTTACAATAAACTTTATTTAATTTGTAGTTTAAATTAACTTTTTCTCTATTATTCATTACGAATTGGTTAATAATTTAAGGTTCATACTTCTGCTCTTCGCTGCAAGAGTAAGGCGCAATGTCATCAACTTATTTTGACAAACCTTGCGGCCAACGAGAACAGAAGAAAAAGAATATCGTGTGCGGTGACCGTTACTCTGTTGTAAGAACCACGAACAGAAAGACCAGCCAGCAAGAGTCATTGCAAGTCACATAGCCAAACCAGAAAATATAAGTCAAAATATTTCTTTGTGCACTGCCATCATATAAAATACATGGTATACCATTGCGCATCCGGAAGAGGGATGGAGATGGCTCGAAGCTGACGTTATGCTCGCGGCCGACCAAAATAAGGAATTAAAGCATGTGTTAAACGAACTAACAGTACTTCTCATTGGTGTTTTAGTTCGAAGCTGACGTCATGCGCGTGGCCGACTTAAATAAGGAAAGTGAGTAGCATACCTGTATTCTTTTATCATGGTGCACTGCAATAGTTTGGACCATAGACGAATAATAATTTTTATTATTCGTCTATGGTTTGGACTCACACTTCCAGGTGATGTGTTTCCTTCAGAGTATAATCTTCAAAAATACATGATAAGGGTAAACAGGACACAACTTTCCGTTCGGGGCACCAAAAAGGTTTTTTTCCGGCCGCAGGAAAAAATCAATTAATCTTATAGCGTTAAAAATTGTTCGTTTTATGATATGTCAAAGTTTTGGAGTTGTATTTTTTTTTGTTGAATTTTCTGATGTTGAAGTCTCCTGTGATGGTAATGTTGTTGTTATCAAGTTTGTACAAGATTTTATCCAATTTATTTATCAAAATATCTGTGGTGCCATTATTGTATTACTTGACTCTATTTCTAACAGGACTTTGAAAGCTTGAAGAATTCCTGTCTCCGACATGATTGCCTATATCTAATTCTCAGTATACCAAGTAGAAACAGTTTCTGAGATATGAATATTCTTTCGGTATTGGAACTAGCACCCCAGAAAACAATTCCACATGATATTGAAGATTGGAAACTTGCAAAATAGACCACCCTCAGTATGTCCAATCCCATTCTGTGGGCACATACAGAGAAGGCAGCTAATGTCAGTCTCCTACTGATTCGATGTGGCTAGACCATTACATATTTTTATCTAGGTGGAACCGCAAGAATAAGGTTGATAATGAAATTCCATCTGCATATTATACAATTGTTTGCTGTCTTTTATAGTTCATTGCGTAAACACTAGCGCACCAATTTGGAACCTTTATACAGGGTTCCCCATAATAGACTACCCATTTTATTTCATTAATAAGTTCCCTACGAGATGACTGAATGGGTTGTTCTCTGTGGGAATATCTTATGTATACTCCGTTTAAGAATTATTGACATCTCGGTTGGCTGTGAAAAATCGAATTTAAGTTGGTAATAGACTATTCAGTAATATTTTGTGTTGCTGAATTCAGGTTGGTATAGGAATAACACTAACATTACCCATAGAAATCTTGCTTTGATGATTTTATCGAAGATATTGGTGAATATGTAATTATAAAAATTTGCTCTGAATTTGAGTATTTTTTGTCTTATGCTATTAAAATGGCTGGAATTGACCAGGAAACAACGCGCCTAACAAGAGAACGCCAGGCAGTTTGTCGGTGTTACTTCGAGTTTTTCAAAGATTTGGCATATATTTCCGCTAGTGTTTCAGGTAAACTGTTATTCACCGACTTAAAGTGTATTCTGATTGATCAATGTCTCTTAAATTTTCAGATTTCACCAAGCCCTGTCCGTAGAATATTAGCATGTTATTATAGCGTGGAATTAGCAGTGGAAGAAAACCTGTGCGATATGATTATTCCTTCAAAGAGACATTGAATGACTTTGTTTTTGCTAGAATTAAAAACAATGAATATATCAGTTTAGATATCCTTTTCGAACTGGCCAAAGAGCACCTAGATTTCAATTGATCGAAGTCAACATTATATTATGTATATCATAAAAAAAATTGGATACAAATACAAAAAAGTTGATCGAAGGAAAATTCTTACTGATAAACAGAAAAATATAATAAAAATAGTACAATATTGTGTTAAATACCGAGAATACATGGAACAAAACGTAAAATTCATTTATCTAGATGAAACTTGGATATTCAAAAACGGTATTCAAATTTGTCAGTGGACACTAGAAAATAATCCAGAAGGTATGCCGAGTATATTCAAGGGTAAAGGCAGAAGGTGCACTATTTTGAATGCTGGAACAATTGATGGATTTTTACCTGGATGTGATCCGATTCTTGACAGTAGTATTAATGATAAGGATTACTATGAATGGAGAATTATTTCATAAATGGGTTATTGAAAAATTGAAACTCTCCCTGCAAAAGGATGCCCATCAATAGGATTATGTCAGCTTATTCAATAAACACATCCAAATCACTACACTTATACGTGGAAACAAAGTTTTCAATGATATTTTTATCTTTGCTCTTGTATCATTCATAGATATTTTAAGTTTATTTATTATACCTATACTGTATGGTACCCTGTTCACATTCCCTCTGCTAATACACATGCTATATTGTTCCCAATTCAAAAGTATACTGAATAATTGTAAAATTTCATGTCAAAATTCTTCATGTACTACATAGATTCTTAATTTTTGTTTCTCTCTTATTTTAATAATAATATATATCGCACCCGTCGTAGACTAAGGAGACAACTCAAAAAAGGTCCATTTTGTGTTAGTTACGGTATTGAACTCAGGAAGTATCCCTTTTCTTACATGCAATATCAGAATAACTCTAGTTGGCCTCTCCGCCACATAAGAGACTGTTCGTGAAAAAAGGTAACATTTCAATTTTTTTGGAAAAACAGTGGAATATTCCACCACAATGGGAAAAATTGCATTGATTGAATATTGGGTGCTAGAGTTATAATGTTCAAATGGATTGCTGCAGTTATTACGAATGTTCAGCGTGTTAAATTGAGTAAGTACACAAAAGTATGGAACGAATATTATATCGAATGAAACTGTATGGGTAATGCATCGTAGATCTTCATGCACATGTATTTCACATTATTCTGTGCTAGTTTCAATTGTTGCCTCGGGTATACATATGGATCAATTTTCCAAGTTGGGTTGTTGTTCAGAAACGGTTCAAATAGTTCACTGTGGCTTTGTAGGAAGATAACATACTTCAGCACATATATTGCTGTTAACGTCAGGATTTTATTCCTTTTGAAAACACCTCTACAAGTCTCTCTATATTTCATTCTATACATAGCTCGGATTGCTTGCTTTTGTATTCTAAATATTTTTTTCCGAAGTACTGTTTCCCCAGTAAACAATGCCATATGAAAGGGTTGACCGAAAATTGGCTGTGTATAGGAGCTTCAATGTATCTTGTTGGATAAGGTATTTCATATTATTGAGTGTGTAGATTATGGGGGTGAGTTTCCTGTTCAAGTTTTCTATTTGGGGGTTCCATTTCTTAACCTAACCTAACCTAACCTAACCTAACCTATAAATACCGAATGGCACAGCACCTTAGCAATCAAGATAAAGAAGCAAGGTGAGCATTTTGTCAGGAATTTTTGGATTTACATCAAGGAGCAATTCACAGTCTCCTAATGAACGACGAAGCAAATTTGTATTCGAACGGCATGATTAAAAAACGGAATTTTAGATACTCGTCAAATGAAAATCCACGTGAAATCTTCACACAGAACCTCCATAATCCAAACGTTGTTGTGGATCTATTGGTATTATTGGTCCATATTTTTTTTAGGATGAAAATAAACGAGCTGTAACAGTAACATCCGAGCGCTACGTAAACATGCTCATGACATTCCTCATTCCAGAATTAAATAGACGAGGATTACTAAACAATACCTTACTATTCCAACAAGATGGGGCAACAGCTCATACCTCCAGAAACTCAATGAGACTCATATTTTGCACAATGTGTGCAGTTTCTTCTTCTTCTTCTCTGTGCGGTGCCCACTCCGGGCTGAACTGAGGCCATGTGGCTCATTGTTCCTCCGCATACTGCTTGAGAGACTCAGTCCCGCAGACAAGCAGACATAAATGCCGAAAGTCGGCCAGGAGGAGTCCCTTTCACCATAGGAATAGTGGGTGTTGGATTTCCTAGGTGTGTTGTCCTCAGATTAGTGAGGTCACTACAACTGAACAAAATGTGTTCAGCAGTTTAATCTGTGCTCCTGCCCCACCGGCACAAAGAGCAGCTAGTCAGTCCCATTCTCTTCAAATGTTTGTTCAGCAGGTGGCCAGTCAAAGTGCCGGTCACCAGACTGAGCTGTCTTCTCTCTAGTGCCAAGAGTCTCCTGACCTCAGGTCCAGATGAAGGTCTCTCAATGAGTAGCCTCGACTGCCTGAGACCAACTCCCGTGCTCCACTCCAAGGCAAACTTCCTGTCCAGCCAACTTCTGAAGAAGTTCCTGACAGATTTCCGACAGACTGGCAGTGCGGGTTCCGGACCAACAAACTCTAATCGGGCCCCCTGCTTCGCCAGTGTATCTGCCTTCTCATTTCCAGGTATCTCCGCATGAGCCGGACACCAAACAACTTCCACAAAGTTGCCTGAGCCAAGCTCACGCAGAGCTTCCCTGCATTCTCCTACTTGCAAGGAGTCAATTCTTACATCAGAAAGGGATTTCAGTGTTTCCTGACTGTCACAGCACATATGAATGTGTTCCCATTTTGATCCAACTTACAAGATAGGATAGTTCATATCTCAATTTATAGTTGCAATATTTTCTTATTGCAAATTATGTGTTTATTATTCATGACAAAGACTGATAATTATCCACGCGGCAACAATCGACGACAGGAGATTGCGTCTCCACTACACCGATCTGTCGACCCTATCGATATCGTGCGAGGATTGATGCCAAGTTTCTGGGTGTTTCCTAAAACTGAAGAAATTTGGAGCTGTTTGAGAACTGGGGAAAAATACAGAATGTTCATACAATTCGTAACTGTCAAGAGTGTAGAATAATGTCAGTGATAAAAAATTACGAAAAGCACTGCCGTGAAGTCAGGAGCTTTTGAGCGCTCGTACATCCGCCTTGTAGATAGATTCGCATTTTCCAGTTTTAGAAATCAATTGAAGGAATTTTCGACAGCTGTCAAAAAAATTCTCAAACTTAGGCGAAACTCCAGACTTCATGTCAGTGCTTCAGCTAAACAATTTTTTTTTCGATAATTCGCTAGAATTTTCTACGGTATCTATGGTCTTGGTGATGCGATCTGGACAAAATTTCGCATTAGTTTGAATACATTATTCCTCAGATAGGTGCGAAATTTCATTCCAATTCAATCAGTAGTTTCGAAACTATTAGGAAAAACATATTTTGAACGGCCATATTTACGGAACTCCTGGTCTCATTTTGCTCATTGATGAACGTGACCGCGATATTCGCGATCCAAACCCACCCTGAAAATTTCAAGTTCCTAGGCCTTTCCGTTCAAAAGTTACAATTTTCTATGGTTTCTATGGTTCTGGTCATGCGATCTAGACAAAATGTTGCTTTTATATATCATTCTCGATTAAAATACAAAATTTCAACTCGATCGGATCCGTAGTTTCGAAATTATCGAGAAAACAAAATTTCAAACGACCGTATTTACGGAACCCCTAGTATAATTCTGCTCATTAATAAACGTGAACGCGAACGCTATCCTGAAAATTTCAAGTCCCTAGGCCTTTCCGTTCGAAAGTTATGATTTTCTATGGTTTCTATGGTTCTGGGCATGTGATCTGGAGAAATGTAGCTTAAATATTTAATTCTCCATTAGTATACGAAACTTTATCACGATCGAATCTGTAGTTTTGAAATGATCAAGAAAACTAAATTTCAAACGACCATATTTACGGAACCCCTAGTATAATTTCGCTAATAGATGAACGTGATCACGACATTCGAGATCTACACCTATCCTGAAAATTTCAAGTCCCTCGGCGTTTCCGTTCAAAAGTTACAATTTTCTATGGTTTCTATGGTTCTGGTCATGCGATTTCATATATAGCTTGAACACCTCATTCTCCATTCGAGTGCAAAATTTCGTCACGATCGAATCTGTAGTTTGGAAAGTATCAAGAAAACTAAATTTCAAACGACCATATTTACAGAACCCCTGATATAATTTTGCTCATAGATGAAAGTGATCATGACAATCGAGATCCACACCTATCCTGAAAATTTTAAGTCCCTCGGCGTTTCCGTTCAAAAGTTACAATTTTCTATGGTTTCTATGGTTCTGGTCATGCGATTTCATATATAGCTTGAACACCTCATTCTCCATTCGAGTGCAAAATTTCGTCACGATCGAATCTGTAGTTTGGAAAGTATCAAGAAAACTAAATTTCAAACGACCATATTTACAGAACTCCTGATATAATTTTGCTCATAGATGAAAGTGATCATGACAAGCGAGATCCACACCTATCCTGAAAATTTTAAGTCCCTCGGCGTTTCCGTTCAAAAGTTACAATTTTCTATGGTTTCTATGGTTCTGGTCATGCGATTTCATATATAGCTTGAACACCTCATTCTCCATTCGAGTGCAAATTTCATCTCGATCAAATCTGTAGTTTTCAAGTAATCAGGGGAACGGCCATATTTACGGAACCCCTGGTGGAATTTGGCCCATTAACGAACATAACCGAGGCATTCGGAAACTGAACCCACACTGAAAATTTCAAGTCCCTAGGTTGTTCCGTTCGAGAGTTATCGTGCTTACGGACGGCCGGACGGACAGACTCGAATTTTCCGACGGATTCGTCATCAGTGAGTCGAACATAGTCGATTGAGACCATTTTCGGCTCAAAATTCGAAATATACAGACATCGTGAGGAAATGATATAGCCCTAGTGTAAGTAGTACGAGCGCTCAAAAATGATTGACATACATATTGGTTGTCAAATATTTATGCGATTGATTTTATTTTGCGAATTGTGTGCAGTTTGATCCAACTTGCGAGATAAGGGTAGTTTCGGCATACAGAACTGTGTCGGCGGAGGCTGTCCAAGTGATTGCTGGCTTCCAACTAATTGACCTAATGAGTAATGGTGCTTCCTTTATACCATAGGAGGAGCACTACCAGGCAATCGACGTATGGCAGGAGTAAGGACACTAAGAAAATGGTAGGAGAGATGAGATGGTGGAGGACAAAATGCCGCTTGGAGGCGCAGGCTGATCAGGAATTTGAAGCAGTGGATCCAATGTGAGAATAAAACGACCGGGTACTATTTTACTCAATTTTTGACAGGGCATGGAGCTTATGGTACCTTTACTGAGAGGATAGGACGGGATGATCTGTCATGCATGCCCGAAGCACTGCCTCAGATCAGATGGACAGAGGAAAGGAACGAACTGGTTGAAAAGATAGGCCGCTTACCACCAGATGAGTATATAATAGAGGAAATGATACCCCATGAAGGATACTGAAAGGCGTTCACGGCTTTGTGACAGGTGACATGAGGAGAAAAGAGACAGGACCGCTATTCATCGGGTATCATCGAAGTACGGGCCGGGATGTCTTTTCCGGTGGTCCTCGATTTCCCCAAGTTGTGTTTTTGAGCGCTCGTACAACTTACACGAGGGCTATATCATTTCGTCACGATGTCTGTATTTTTCGAATTTTGAGCCGAAAATGGTCTCAAACGATAGAGTTCAACTCACTGATGACGAATCCGTCGGAAAATTTGAGTCTGTCCGTCCGTCCGTAAGCACGATAACTCTCGAACGGATCAACCTAGAGACTTGAAATTTTCAGTGTAGGTTCAGATCCCAAATGCCTCGGTTGAGTTCGTTAATGGGCAGAATTCCACCAGGGGTTCCGTAAATATGGCCGTTCAAAATTTTGCTCTCCTGATTACTTCGAAACGACAGATTCGATCAATATGAAACTTTGCACTCAAATGGAGAATGAGGTGTTCAAGCTACATGTAAAACTTTGTCCAGATCGCATGACCAGAACCATAGAAACCATAGAAAATTGTAACTTTTGAACGGAAACGCCTAGGGACTTGAAATTTGCAGGATAGGTGTGGATCGCGATTGTCGTGATTACTTTTATCTATAAGCAAAATTATACTAGGGGTTCCGTAAATATGGTCGTTTGAAATTTGGTTTTCTTGATAATTTCAAAACTTCAGATTCGATCGTGACGAAATTTTGTATACTAATGAAGAATGATATATTCAAGCTACACTGCTCCAGATCACATGACCAGAGCCATAGAAACCATAGAAAATCATAACTTTCGAACGGAAAGGCCTAGGGACTTGAAATTTTCAGGATAGGTGTGGATCTGAAATGTCACGTTCACGTATATCAAGGAGCAGAATTATACTAGGGGTTCCGTAAATACGGTCGTTTGAAATTTTGGTTTCTCGATAATTTCGAAACTACGGATTCGATCGAGATAAAATTTCATATTTTAATCGAGAATGTTATATTAAAGCAATATTTTGTCCATATCGCATGACCAGAACCATAGAAAATTGGAACTTTTGAACGGAAAGGCCTAGGAACTTGAAATTTTTAGGGTGGGTTTGGATCGCGAATTTTACGGTCACGTTCATCAATGAGCAAAATTAGATTAGGGGTTCCGTAAATATGGCCGTTCAAAATATTCTGTTCCTGATAATTTCGAAACTACCGATTTGATTGGAATGAAATTTTGCACCTAGCTGAGGAATAATGTATTCAAACTACGTGCAAAATTTTGTCCAGATCGCACCACCAAGACCATAGATACCGTAGACAATTCTAGCGAATTATCGAAACAAAATTGATCAGCTGAAGCACTGACATGAAGTCTGGAGTTTCGCCTAAGTTTCAGAATTTTTTTGACAGCTGTCGAAAATTCCTTCAATTGATTTCTGAAACTGGAAAATGCGAATCTACTTACCAGGTGCATGTACGAGCGCTCAAAAGCTCCTGCCTTCACGGCAGTGCTTTTCGTAATTTTTTTTTTAGTCGGCCGGCAACAACATCAAGCCAATCCCACATATCCCACGACCCGGGTCGTGATTGAATCTGACAACAGATCTCTTTTCACAACCCAAAAAAAAAAAGGTTAGGATAGGGTTAGGTTAGGCTTAACCCTTTAGTGCCCGACGGTACTCCTGAGTACCGGTAATTTCGAAGCGTCGTAAAATTTAGTTTTCTATATTCTGCTATTTTTATTTAGCATATATCGTTGCTGGTGGCTATACTTAGTAGGTTTATGTTTCAATAATAAACATTTGAACATCTTTTCTTGGGAAATTTCCCATTTTTCATCAGAACGCAGTAGTGTAGTTTGGAAATATGGCGAGCAGAAAAATTCTACAGTGATATAAGAGACCACTTTATTCGAAAGAAATAGAGGATATATTGCAAATGAGATCCTCTACGAAGATTTACCGTTAGATAATAATATTTTAACAGATGAAGAAGAGAGTGACTCTGAAAATGCGGATCCTGATTGGAATAACGATGCTATAGATATTTTTTAATTTTTTTGGTTCATACCTAGTAATATCAGTAGTTATTCTGAATTTTGTGGAAAAATTCAATGAAAATGAGGAATGAAATATTTCAGTTACAGAGCATTTCATTGACACTTAAAATGACATTATTCCTGACGGTAGGTACTTAAAAGTCCATATTTTGGATTTTTCTTCAAAATTGAAAAAAAATTGAGTTGTATTTCGAACCCTTCAAAAAACAAGAAAAAAAACCTGTGAATTCAAGTTTTTTCAGTATTCGGGCACTAAAGGGTTAAGTTAGGAGTAGGTTCGGGTTAATAATAATAATAATTCCACTTGATTGAATATTTCACTACAATTTGATTCAACGTATACTTTAGCCCCACCAAGGCGTGGCCGGGTCTGCTAGTTTAGTATAATAAAAAGTTTGTTTTGTTAACTAAAAAAATTTTAATTCAAATATTAAAATGGGTAGCCTATTATGGGGAACCCTGTATAATTAGTTCAAGCACTACTTCTCCTTTTCACAATAAGACAAAATCGTCGGCCTAATTCGTTAACCTGCTAAGTCCATTTCGGCATAGTTTACAGGAGAGAGAAAAAACTGAAAGAAATATTTTCTATCCACATGTAAAGATTCTGAAAATACCTTTGGCTCCTATAATGATTCTAGTTATTTTGTAAGTTTCAATTTTGGAATATCTTAAGCACAGTTCGAAAAAATCAGGAAAATAATCACTTAGCAGCTTTTCGTTATGAAGTTTACATTCGATTGAGGATATAGCAGTTTTTCCGAAGAGTGATTTTGCGTCGATTTTGGTGCAATTGCGTTAAATCACTAGTCTCACAAGGATGAAATCGTGAAGACCTTCTCTGCGGTAAAAGTTGCCAGTCATCCTTATAAAAAGTTTTATAGAAAATGGAGCCATTGCTTTCATAACGTAACACTGAATGAGAATACACTCACGTGCGTAGTTTCCTTATTTTTAGTTCAATTTTTAACATTTTTTCAGCAAGCTGTAGACACAATTATTAATTTCAACTCGCTCATTCGGTCTTTTGTAAAATGCTGACCTATTAGTTATTACAAATCAAAAGTTTGTTATTGAACCATAATTACAAAACATCCTGTGGAATAATTTCGTGATCAAATTCTTCCAAAAAACCAATTTAGGTTAAGAACCATTCATTTTCAACATTTCGTTTTTTGGTTCATGTCTTCAGGTGCACCAAGTTGATTTTTAAGAGGGAAATGACCTCCGAACAACCGTTTACCCAATTTTAAGAAAAAAAAAATCTTTCTCCGTTCCTTCTCCATACTCTTTTCCATTCATCTGAAGAATGTGAATCTGGATTCGTCAGTGAAAAGAACATTGCTTCGTTGCCGTAAGTCCAATGTAAATGTTCAGTAAAGCTACTCGATGAAGCTGAAGTAATTTGGGTCCAGTTACTGGTCTGCAAGCTTCGACTACTCTTTTGACGGTAGAGCGATGAACATGAAGAATTCTTGCAACATATTCATAATTACGTTAATCTTCAACAAGAGCAACAGCCTTTGTGCAATTTTCCTCCTCCAATTCACCTCTTCAAAAAATTACCAATTTTTCCACGCGATGTTTCAAAATTAGGGTTCAACAACAAACTTCTAATTAACATTGTATAGTGACTTATAAGCCAGCATTTAACAAAAGAATGAATGACCAAGATAAAATTAATAAATTTATCCACAGTTTGCTGCAAAAATTTGAAAATTGTGTTAAAAATAAAGAAACTACGAGACCTCAAATTTCACCAAAAAATATTAACTTGTTGTTTTTTTTCTTGCACGGGAATGTATAACTTAAATATAGAACAAAAGAGACTTTTCTTGTTTACAATTTTGGCCTTCACTAACACTATGCAGAAAACTCGATCAAAACATTTTCTAACTTCGAGCGTCAGTGAAAAACTGAGGCCCCAATGGGATTTAGCAGGTTTTCCATGTGTAGATTTGCTATTGAGTACAAAGCAGTTTTTCGTGCACGGCTTTTCTACCGCATTGAATATTGATAACGACCTTATTTCTTATGCCATATGGTAGGTAATCGTCTAAACTTTATGGTCAGCTCAAAAAGTAAAATTTTCCAAAAAATGGACTTAGCAGGTTAACGAATTAGGCCGACGAAATGAGACTTCAATCCGCGTACGTGCCTGCTGTGAATCGAGAAACGTTA
Organism: Aphidecta obliterata; assembly: GCA_963966015.1. NCBI lineage: Eukaryota > Metazoa > Arthropoda > Insecta > Coleoptera > Coccinellidae > Aphidecta > Aphidecta obliterata. The sequence continues at coordinate 21,358,859 of OZ014431.1, read as the reverse complement.
ACGATACACGGCGACTCGACTCGAAATCCTGCCGCTTAGAGTCATGGTAGGATTTGTTGCAATCCGGTGCAAAACGTAAAGTCTAAGAGCCCGTGAACCCCAGACCTTCGTTATTTTATAAAACATAACATAGAATAACTATTGGATTAAATTCCACAACACGTGTTTCATCTTCAGGTAGAAAAGATATAATCTTAACCACTTAGCCTTTACTCAATGAACTAGGAAAGTCAGCAAACAATTGTATAATATGAAGGTGACGCAAACATTGTCATACATTTTCTTAACATACCACAGCTTCAAATGAGCTCCTCGGAAGCTTTATCAATGGTTATTCAATGGTTTGATAGTAATGGCCTGATGCTCATCATGAATAAAACAGAATATGTTACTTTCTGCACTGATCGGTCAAGACAACCCATCCCACAAATCCCAAATGTGATTCTTCTTAGGGGCCATAATATAATAAGAGTTAATCAGGAATGACGATAAGCGCGTAAAATTTGTACTGTGATAAGGCCAAACAACTACTCATTACAGCGGCAATGGAACTGACTACTTGAGCAAGAGCCTGTGAACCCCAGACCTTCGTTATTTTATAAAAGCTGAAAGTTTGTAAGCTACTCTACATGCTTGTCTGGCAAGGGGTTGGAACTATCAAAAATGTCTGGCTTCTGAGGAAACATCATCTAGTTATTACTCAAGTGATATATATAAAAACCAGCTTTTATACTATATAACGTGAACTTCATGAACAGGTGTCAGGCAAGGAGTTGCCACGATGTAAAGTGTCTGGCAATGAATGACGTGATTTTTAATAATATTTTGGAGGTAAATCTCAAAAATCACACTTTATTATTTGACAAAATTAGATCGGTATTTTACACACCTTTGATACTGCTAACCTGCCAAAGCCACGGTAACCCAAACTCCGTAAAGATCGTTCTAACCTGTTTTGGGAGCATGCGCTGACAAACTTTCAGCTTTTATGAAATAACGAAGGTGTGGGGTTCACGGGCTCTTGCTCTAGTAGTCAGTTTCATTGCCGCTGTAATTAGTGGTTGTTTTGCCTTATCACACTACAAATTTTACGGGCTAATCGTCATTCCTGATTAATTTTTATTATAGTATGGACCCTAAGAAGGATCACATTCGGGATTCCTTTTCGTGATTAAAATCAAGTGCAATTTATGTTTGGTACCATTTTCTGTTAAATTCTTCAACTTCCAATATGAACATTAAATTTTGATGATCAATATTAAAGAAAGTAGGATATGACAGGTGAATTTGGAACAAGAGGAAAGGAATTGAGTTCAAGCATTATCGGAATTGCCAGAATTTATGATTCAGGGGTTAATGATCATATCTCGAAAGAAATCAAATGCAGAACAGAAAATTGTGATGCTCTCAATAAGTGAAACAATTATTTGAACGTTGTATATTGATTAAACAAGGGATTGTTCATTCAAAATATCTGTGATTTAGTATGAGATTCAAAGATTAATCGCAAACTATTGCTACTGGGAAAACTTGCCACTGAGCAGAGTACAATCTGCAGCTGTGCATTGGAAATTGATTCGTGTTGAGTCATGATTCAACTCAGTGAGTGGATTCACTGAGTTCACAACAGTTAAATGAGTGATTCTGCCCTTTCTCTATTCTTGCCCCCATTTTTTACTCAAACAAAATCTGATCTTCACTGTCTGTTCCCGAAACATAAAAGAACATCATTTTGATTACTAGACAAAAATAACTTTCTCAGAAATTAAAATTGAGTATGTTATTTGAACATTGGCAGGCAGATGAATAATGAATTTGACATAAAATTCCATATTGCCATGACAAAAAATACTCACCTCCATAACTAGAAAGACATGGGTGGGTGTTTCTTCGCAACTTATCATAGAAACCAGATTTGGATTGTTCAGCTCAGCCAATTGCTGCAAGAGCCAAAAATTAATGGTAAGTCATCATTACATATTCAAGTACTAATAAGAATATAATCATTCTAGATTAATAATGAAGTATCTAGTGAAAGTTTGACGATTTCAATGACGATAATCATCAAACAATGCTTACCTTCAAAATGTTAATTTCCTTGCTCAGTAATGCCTGACATTTGTTCACATTTTTCTTTGTGATAGCCTTAATAGCAACTGGAAAGTTTTTGTCCTACAAAAAAAAGTGACATGTAAGGTAGCAAGTGTAAAATAAAAAGCTTGTTATACTTTGATTTTTCGCCCCCTATACACACAAGCAAATGCACCATGACCTATCAATTCTGCATGACATATTTCGAATTCTCCAGCAACAACTTGACCGATTTTATTAAATGCAGTACCCTTATCCATGTTTCTTTTTTACTATTTATAGCTACAGTACAAATCAATTTGATTTGTTATTATATAAAGTCTTCTTTCCTTCACAGAGTGTCGCTTCACATTGGTGATTTCAATAAAACAATTTGTTGATTTGAATCCTAACTAGCCACTGCTGAATAAACAAAAACAACAAAGATCTGATAGACAAATATTTATCATTACATACAAAACGCCATCATAATGTAAATATTGATTCTCTGTCTTTCTCACTCAATTTTCTTATAAGATCTATGACTATGAACGAGCTGCAATGAAATTAAATAGGAGCTTTACGGAAACACTGATCCTAAACCGGTTTCGGTTCACTAAAAGCTGATTTCGGTTCAATGTCAACCTCAAATTTTGGTATTAACTGGACTGGAGAATTTCCGGAATCACTGATCCTAAACCGCTGGACCGGCTGAATTGACAATTGACCGAGAGTCGAGTTTAGTGAGTTTACCAGGTTCACAAGGTTCACTTGTTCACTAACAGCTGATTTAAGCGTAATGTCAAAGAGTTGTCATCTGTCAAAGTAGTCTGGTAAATGATCAAATTAATCTGATTAGGTCCATTTTCAATGATCGCACCGAGCCTCATCAAGCAAAGGCTTTAATATCAGTAGAAAGAATAGAATGTCCATAGAAAGAAAGCAAATTATCGAGTCATTTTAAAATTGATACTGAAATTTGAAGTTGATATTGAACGAAATCAACCCGATTAGTGTTTCCCATAGGCATAGATGAAGGAATGTAATTATATTTATCTATAGTGTTTCCGTAAAGCCCTTGGATACTTTGCTTTCTTTTCGTGGTCAATGGGTGCGTTCAGCGGACACATCAGTTAACAACCGTTGAATGAACTTTCGCTGAACGCACATAATCAGTGAACGCATGCTCAACATGTCTAATGAGCGGACAGCATTTTTCTGATCGACATTAAAGTGTACTCATACAACACGTTGTAAAGACTCTGAAAGTGAAATGGATACCAATCGTTAACATTAAATAGAGAAAGATTGTACATATAGTGCGTTCCACAAGCGCTCACGACGATCCAAATGCTCCTTTAGCCGTTCCACATAACCACCGCGGTCGTTATCTTTGAATAAAGAACCACTTCTTTATTCGAAGGTCAAAGTGGACATTCAGAACATTTTGGCGCAATTTTTGAATGTGTATGATATTCATAGCTTAAAGATGGTGACAATGAGAATCACGTTATAAGATTCAGAAAGAGAAATTCTTATTGAAACTATCGTTTCTGAAGTCGATGCTGCTCTTGCGGAAACAGGTAAATATAATTATGCAAGATAATTTTAATAAAATTGGTCTCAGCTCATATTAAATAGCTATTTATAAATTTTTCCTTGATAATCAATGGCATAACCTAATTTAATAAATGAAAAATGTTCATTATCATCAGAATATATTTATTTCATAGCAAATTTATTTTATTTGTAAACGTTTTTTTTAACCGAGCTGTTGAGAAAAACCACCAATCAAAAATCTCAAGCTTCCACACCTGCTGATGTTGAACACAAGTATGCTGGATTATATTATAATATGATGAAATTGAGTTCACAATCTTCGTCTTACATATTATGCGAGAATTTAAATTATATTTGTATTTTTTATAGAGGAGAATCTATAACTTCTACTTTTTTCAACCTTGCCGTTCGTAATGTTTACGTGAACGCCCGAAACGCTCCATAATCCACTTGAGTTAACGACAGTAACGCTCGCAAGCATGTGGAATGGGGAAAACAGCGGTCGTGATCGTGGGACGTGGATGTCGCGAGCGCTATAAAAATCCATCAGATATTTTAGCTTTCGATTTGGCTGTCTGAGCTCCTCCAGTGCAAGAAACACTGACCTTGGCGCGTTCGATTTGCTTCGATAAGGTTCGAAACGCGTGCCTGAAACACCAAATACCGAGCTCCGAGCTCTTCCCGCCGCCGGTGCACGAAACTCCAAATCGAAAGCGAGTTGAATGTTGAAGCACATTTCGATTATTCGATTGGATGCGGAGAATTTCTTTCCCAATACCCTGGATAGGGGTTTCAGAAGAAGAAGGAGAATTTCTTTGACAGATGTCGGATCAACCCGATTATTTTCCGTGAAGCCCTAAAGAGAAGAATATTTTTTTAGAATCCAAGTGTTGAGTTTTGTTATTTGTACAAAATACTACAAAATAATAACTTATATCTACATAGATCATGAGTAGATGTTAATGAAGTGACTATGTTTATGTTATGTTAGTGTTCTGAAAACTGAAAACCTGAGAACTAATTAACCTGAAAACTGAAAACAAAACCATCTGATTACAAACCATAATACAGAGTGAAAGACTGAGGAATTAAGTATTTGTTATTGAAAAAAAAATTGATATGAATTCGGACTATGACGAAAATTTACGACAAAATATATTTTTTATGGAAATCTTAGAACACCATTCGGATATTATTAAGAAGGCTGCAAGAGAAAATTGGATAATTTGCATACCCCGAAGTGGGACTATTGAATCCAGTGAAATCAATGTAAATATTATATTGGATCAGGTCTTAGTACCACAAGAAGATGGTATAATTAAAATATCTCAAACATGTTTAACCTTATCGAAAAAGCATTTGCAACTACGAAAAAATAAGATAATAATAGAAGACTGTCAATTTTTCTCAGATACAATAAATATTTTGTTTAAAGAAACTTTTTATGATGGAAAAGAAAGCAGCTACGCAGTTTGGTGTGTAGATAAACCACTATTTTTAGACCATCCTTGCTGTAATTCAGAAACACAAGTATTGGAAAGTCTTCCTGATTGTATAGACTTTTTATGGGTTGAAAGTTCTGGGCAAGATGTCTTACAACAAATTCAGAATTTGTGCATAAAATTTATTGAAGTAACTCCTAATTATGAATCAGAACATATTCAAACACAAAAGGATCTGATTGGCAGTTTATACTCACGATGTCTCCAGAAAGCTTTGAGGAATGCAAGTATTCGTGTCAAAGCAATGGAAAATGACCAATTTTTGGAGAAACTGAAATTGGCTGTGGAGACATACATGCAATATTGCTTAGGAAAGAAAATAATTTTTGGTATCAGTACCTTTATGATTGAAGCTGACTCGCACCTAAATAAAATCATTATAAATTCTCAGGGCATCAAGAATAAATATTTGGGAATACCATCGAGCTGTTGGGAAGTTCTGTCTTGTGCTAACTGTGAGTTGAGTAAAATAAATAACACATTCACTATATTAGATAAAGTGAATTGTCTGGATAAAACATTCAATGCTCTGTGTGGAAACAAACATAACAGTAATTGTATAACTTCTGATGATTTGTTACAAATGTTTGCTTCACTTATTCTTAAAGTTAATATTTATAACTGGGTTTCAAATTTGAATTTTATCCAAGATTTTAAATTTTGTTCTAGTTCCTTCACTGATCATGTCAACTTTTTACTAACCACATTAGAAGCAGCTCTTGAATATATAAAAAGTAATCATTTTCTTAACCTTATCAAAAATTCATCACTGAATCATATGAAAGAACAGAAAATTTTTGAATTAGTTCGTACTGGAGGCTTACTACCATTAAAAGCTTTTTTTGAAAATTCTGAAAATAATGACCTTGTAGGAAAAATGTGTCATCCACTTTGTATATGCAATAAATGCGAGCAGATAGCTAAAAACATTTTAATTGATAAAGAAATCTGCAATGAAAAAGATCAAACTTTACTTATTTATGCAACAATATATGAACAGACAGGAGTAGTTGAGTATTTATTGAACAACTGTGTTAATGTTAATGCACAAGATTATCTGGGAAAAAGTGCACTACATTATGCTTCAGAAAAAGGATACCAGGATATTATTTTGTTATTAATTTCTAATGAAAATACAAATGTAAATATTCAAGATCATGATGGGAATACCCCTTTACATTTATCTACTGGTAGAGCCCATGATCATTGTGTGAAAGCTTTAATTTATTCATCATCCTCATTGAGGACAGATATATTGAATAATTTAAGTGAAAGTGTTTTGCATTTGGCAGCTAAAGCTGGATATCTCCAAATAATGCAGATTTTACTCGAAAACTTGACACATACTCTTTCAGGAAAAGACATATTTTCCATTCTGAATAATTGCCATAACTTCACCATAAAGAATTACATCGAACAATTCTCTGTCAAAAAGGTGCTATTTTCGTTTCCTTTGAGTGCAAATGAAATGAAATCAATGGAATATAATTCTGTTGAAGCTAATTTTGGTATGAAACCAAAAACAGAAAATGATCGGAAAAAAGTTCATCTATTAACGAATGCAATACGCAATAATGATATACCCTTGGCTTGTTTTTATTTAGGATTTAATCATTCTAATAAGAATATTTTTCCATCAAAGTGTCATCCTCTTTGCAATTGTGACAAATGTCAAAAGGGATCAACTGATATTGAGGTGTCGATAGATATTCCTAAAAAAAGTTGTGAAAACAGTCATGGAGAAATAAATATAAACATGTGTAACAATGAAGGTTTGACACCTTTGCATATTGCATCCCAATATGGGAGATGCTCGCTTTTAAGAATTCTTTTAGATTGTGGTGCACAAGTTAACATTCAGACATACAAAGACTTCTATACACCTTTACACTTGAGTTGTTTATTTCAACAAATTGGAATTGTCAAAGAGTTAGTGAAGTGCAATAACTGTAGTGTAAATATTAAAGACTGTCATGGAAATACTCCACTTTTTTATGCATGCACAAGAAATGACAGTAGAATCATTGAGATATTGTTGAGAAACGATGCTAATCATGAAATTAGGAATAATGAGGGATATACAGTTTGGGATATTTGTCAGAAAAGAATGTTATACTGTGCATTCAAAGCAATCAAAAATAATGTAAAATATTCATCTGTGGAACAGGCAGAAAATCTGTGATTTTATATTCAATTTTTGAAAATATCTTGTTGGTTAATTATTAGAGGTTTCATGACATCATTTTTCATCAAATGACGCCATGTTGAGCACATAAAATCTAAATAGTTCGTAATGCCTGATCGGCCAAGTCCAACCCAAATCCTCACTGGAAACTGAAATTCCCAACCGTTTCAGCGGCTATCGTTTTGGCACTTTGAACAGACCACTGAGTGAGCGGAATGAGCCCAAAGAAACACGACATGTAATCGTATTGCCTGATATTTTTCTCATCATTCAAAGAACATGGTATTCTTGGACTCCTTAGAATTTTCTCATGTATTAGTCTCGAGATCAAGAGAAGCAACTTTCTCCATGGTTACATTTTCATCGCAGTAAGGTGTTCTCTAGATAAAATATCACCTTTTTCCTGAGAAATTATTTTTTAGAAATTTAACAGAAAAAGATAACGACCTTGAAAACTTTTCGCCACAGTAAAACTATTTACACCTTTGTTTTGCTTAATAAAAGAGTTTTCCAATCTTACTGGAAGTGTCCCGAATCCGGAAATAATTTTGAAAGATTAAGCCTGATGACTTATAATATCCATAGTTTAAAGTCAAAATCGTTTAGGTTCTCTCTAAACGGCTGAAAGCCCACGTCCTTGAAGCATCATATTTTTTATACAAAGCCTAAACCTCAGATCAATAAAAAAGAATTCATTTATCAAGTCCAACATCCTCCATAGGAATTATAATTTTTCTAGGATAGGCTTTGTAGTTGATTGTCTCTTTCACGAACGGTTTTCCTCATAGGACACTAGTCCAAAAATCCACTAGTAGACTGCATTTGATACTACAGTCAATGCATTTTCAAGGCTCATCTGTAATGGCCGGAAAAAAATGCATAAGCGAAAGTGGGTTCCCTCGATCTCACGTCCTTGAAGTAGACCTTATGAAACTGTTCATTTAATGTAACGCTCCACTTCTTCTTGAATGATCTTCAGGCAATTCTCATGACTCATCGCATCAATTCGAACATGACATGGAATATGTTTCATGAACAATAACAATATATTATAAGAGATAATAAAATAATATTTGAACTACCAATAATTGTTATTAGGTTTTTATTAACCTTCTTTGGCATCTAATGCATTTATAAGCTTGATGAGAATTTATGAATAATATAGGTACTGACAATTACTTTATTGAAAGCACATGAAAAAAATTGTATATGTGACTTTGCAAAGCCAAAATATTTTACTAGTCACTGAATTTTTCATAGGTACTATTTACTCATTGTTTATAAATAATCAATATATATTTTTCTAAAAGATCTGAGTTTTCAATTAGTTAAAAACAACAGTATTTTCCACCCATTACCTCCCGAATTACGAGAATCACCCACTTCATGGGCAAGGGCATAGTCATTAACAGAACTTAAGTACTGTATGCAACCTAAGCTCAAGAAGTAAGAGCTTCGCGAACGAACTACATAGACGGGCGTGAAGCTTTGCCCAAATATCAGAAATATAGCCGTTACTCTGCAAACTGCGAACAAACCTCATTGTTCTCAATTATTGACTTCTAGACAGAAAACGTGATGAAGTAGTCGTCGAGTTTCATAGTTTTTCAATATTTTAAAGATTTCCATACATACTTTTTTCTTTTTTTACAGGTCGGTAATTGTTTATTTATACCTCATAAATCTGTTTTGGCATTTTTATTTTATAAGACGAGGTCACAATCGCGTAAATTTGGTTCAAATGTGGTTGAAATATAGTGATGAAATATTATGTATGCATAGTTTTATCTTGAAAAAAGTTCGTAAGACACTCCAGTTTAGCGAGTCATCCGAGTTATCGCGGCTTCATGTGACGTCATGAGTAATCTGGAGTATCTGATCTCTGATTGGTAAATCAACGAAACAGCGAACAACTGTTTCAGTGAGCGGCGATTAGTCAGTACAGGTGACGTCTAATCCAGGAAAAACCACTGCGTAAAAAACCCAATCAATTTTCCCATCGTTCTGCGGGCTACGGTATTTTATTCAGAAATCAGAGATCTAGCCTATTGTAGCAATTCGCCTAGTGGTCGTAGGTCGATTGTTGAAGACAAAGCCTTAGCATTATACATTTATAAAAGAAGAAGATCATTATCACATATTCCTTTCGAATGTGGTATTTTGAAATCAGTTTTAGAATTTTTGAAATTTCAGACTGAAGAAATGGACGGGTTAGATGGCTATTATGCCCTTATATTTGAGAAAATATCTCTAAGTAGTGACTTCTCGTATGAAAGCCAGTAAAGGTTTCTCCGAGACCATAGAGTTATTCTGACAAAGTTGCCTGCTTTTGGCTTAACATTGTATTTCATCCGTTTTCTAGAAACATATCTTGCAGATAGAAGACTGTTCGTTCAATGTTTCGGAATCAGATCATTTCAGTTCTCCGCGTCGTCTGGTGTTCCGCAGGGTTCCATCTTGGGTCCTCTGTTATTTATGTTGTTCATGAATGATTTGAAATTCTTTCTGCTCTGCCTGTCTCTTTTATATGTCGATGATTGTAAGTTGTTTCGCTGTGTTGTTTCCATTCAGTATTGTTGGGATCTTTAGGGTGACATCGATGAACTGATTGATTGGTGTAGGAGAAACCGGCTTTCATTGAATATTAGGAAGTACAGCGTGATGTCCTTTGGCCGCGGAAATTTTAAGGTTCATTTTCAGTATAACGTTGGGGGTGAATTTTTGGACAGGGTAGTGAACGTATTTTGGAATTTAGAAAGAAGTAAAGCATGTATTGAGTGTTGAAAATTCGGTCCTGTGAGGGGGGGGGGGTTAATTACCCCCCGTGGGACCGCGCCTGTAACAGTACTCAATTATATGTAAGGAAGGGCTGTCTTCGGCTCGCAATTTTTGTGAGATGCTGTTTTTTCATAATATGTATGTACATATACAGGGTGTTTCATGAGGGGATGGCCATAGTCTATTGGTGAATGGATCTCATCCAGACCTTTCAGAAAAGTTGCCTGTTTTGTATCCTAAGGCTCTTAGTTTAGGAGATACAGGGTGATTTATGGAATTCGGCCAGAATTTTCGATAGCCATAACTCTGGAATCCGAGATCCAATTTTGGCAAATTTCATGGGTTTGTTCATTTCAGAAAGTCCTTTCGAATGGCTCACGAAATATCAATTTTCAGACTTTACTGAAAATATCGTGGTTCATCTTGCAAGCCTCAAAATCTATATTTTTTACTTAGAGGAATTTCGTTATTGCCATGAAAACATAAATTTAATTCAATCTTCGGAATTCACTTTTTACTTTGAATGGCACACTTGTTACAAGCAAGTAGCGATCGATAGAATTCATATTTTAGGTAATTTTTTTGAAATGCGGTCCTGATTTCAGTCCTTCCGTGATAATATTTCTTGTTCTTTGCTGAGATTTTGATCCTCAAAGCTTATAACTCATAAAGTGAACCATTTCGGTAAATGAAACCCCGTGAGTGTATTCGCTCCACAAAACAAATAACTAGATATTGATATTTTTATTTTTTTTCGAAAAACTTCAAACTTATTTATTTGATTTCATCATCATCGTGTAGAAGGCGTGGTCGCCTATTCAGTTCCGATTTCTCTGCAGCATTTTATTTGATTCCACAATACAAAATTGAAAGGGTAGTATCATAAGAGAATTCGGAATGGAGTCCTTCCATCTCGACACATTTCCCAGCTCTCAAAATGAGATTAGTTATTCCCCTTCTTATCATATCGGGATTTCTTTTTGAATCTGTGCAAGCTTCTTCTATCCTCTAACTCAAATGTTCTCGTGAATCTATTTCAACAGCATATGCATTTCATTTGAGATAACTCCATAAGAGTTAGATCTGGCGACCTTGGTGGCCATGCTACAGAGTGTCCTCCTATTTGGAAATATGTGACGATATTTTCACACTGCTGCTCCTGAATTTCCATTGCAAAAGCCATAAACAAATATCTTATCGAGATGCTCACAATTGTGTACAAAGTTCGAATTTTGAATTGAAATTGGTGTACCTTTGAATTGGCCAGCTATGTTTGGAGAATGTGTAAAGAAAGCGATATCTAGCGGATTTCCTGAGGAATACGAGTCAATTTTTCTTTGTTTTAAAGCAAATGCACTCATTGATTACATGTTTCAAGTGGGTTTACGCCATTTGTCCCTGAATTCAATATTTAGTTTCGAAAGAATTCAAAGCTTGATTATGCACACTTTAGATTACTTCTTTACGCAGCGTGTTGCAACACTCAGTGGGTGCTGAGGGTTTAGAATTCAAGGGAGTTGAAGAGAAAGTTTAAAAATTCAAAATTTCAGCAAAAGACAAGAAATATTATCGAGAAAGGGCTAAAATCGTTTGTAACACGTGTGCAATTCAAAGTGGAAATTGAATTCCTTAGATTGAAAGATGTATTTTTTCATGGCAATAACAAAATTTCTCTAAGTGATGTAAAAAAAAATTACGAAAAGCACTGCCGTGAAGCCTGGAGCTTTTGAGCGCTCGTACATACACCTTGTAGGTAGATTCGCATTTTCCAGTTTTGGAAACCAATTGAGGAAATTTTTGACAGCTGTCAAACAAATTTTCAAACTAAGGCGATAATCCAGTCTTCAAGTCAGTGCTTTAGGTGACCAATTTTTTCTTCGATAATTCGCTAAAATTTTCTACGGTATCTATGGTCTTGGTGATGCGATCTGGACAAAATTTCGCACGTAGTTTGAATACATTATTCCTCAGCTAGGTGCGAAATTTCATCCCTATCAAATCGGTAGTTTCGAAATAATCAGGAACAGAATATTTTGAACGGCCATATTCACGGAACCATTAGTCTAATTTTGCTCATTGATGAACGTGACCGTGAAATTCGCGATCCAAACCCACCCTGAAAATTTCAAGTTCCTAGGCCTTTTCCTTCGGAAGTTATAATTTTCTATGGTTCTGGTCATGCGATCTGGACAAAATGTTGCTTTAATATGTCATTCTCGATTAAAATACAAAATTTTATCTCGATCGAATCCGTAGTTCCGAAATTATCGAGAAAACAAAATTTCAAACGACCGTATTCACGGAACCCCTAGTATAATTCTGCTCATTGATAAACCAGAACGCGACATTTCAGATGAACACCTATCCTGGAAATTTCGAGTCCCTAGGCCTTTCCGTTCGAAAGTTATGATTTTCTATGGTTTCTATGGTTCTGGTCATGTGATCTAGAGAAATGTAGCTTGAATATATCATTCTCCATAAGTATACAAAATTTCGTAGATCGAATCTGTAGTTTGGAAATTATCAAGAAAACTAAATTTCAAACGACCATATTTACGGCACCCCTGGTCCAATTTTGCTCATAGATGAAAGTGATCACGACAATCGAGATCCACACCTATCCTGAAAAGTTCAAGTCCCTAGGCGTTTCCGTTCAAAAGTTACAATTTTCTATGGTTTCTATGGTTCTGGTGATGCGAGCTGAACAAAATTTTGTATGTAGCTTGAACACCTCATTTTCCATTAGAGCGCAAAATTTCATCTCGATAGAATCTGTAGTTTCAAAGTAATCAGGAAAACAAAATTTCGAGCAGCCATATTTACGGAACCCTTAAGCGGATTTTGCCCAATAACGAACTTAACCTCGGCATTCGACATTCGAACCTAACCTGAAAATTTCAAGTTTCTAGGACATTCCGTTCGAGAGTTATCGTGTATACGGACGGACGGACGGACAGACTAGAATTTTCCGACGGATTCGTCATCAGTGAGTCGAACATAGTCGTTTGAGACTATTTTGGCTCAAAATTCGACAAATACAGACATCGTGACGAAATGATATAGCCCTCGTGTAAGTAGTACGAGCGCTCACTATAGATTTTGAGGCTTGAAAGATAAACCACGATATTTTGAGTACCTCCCTGAAAATATGGATATTTCGTTATCCACTCGAAAGGACTTTCTGAAAGAAAAAAACCCATGAAATTTGATCAAAATCGGACCTCGGATTCCAGAGTTATGGCTATCGTAAACTTAGGCCGAAATCCATTAATCACCCTGTATCTCCTAACCTTATAGCCTTAGGATACGAAACAAGCCAATTTTCTGAAAGACCTGGATGACGTGCATTCATCACTAGGCTATGGCCAAACACTCATGAAACATCCTGTGAGAGGGCAATATCATTTTGTCACGATATCTATATTTGTCGAATTTTGAGCCGAAAATGGTCTCAATCGACAAGGTTCGACCCACTGATGACGAATCCGTCGGAAAATTCAAGTTTGTCCGTCCGGCCGTGAGCACGATAACTTTCGAACGGAACAACCTAGAGACTTTTCAGTGTGGGTTCACTTCGCAAATGCCGCGGTTCGTTAATGGTCAGAATTCCACCAGGAGTTCCGTAAATATGGCCGTTCGAATTTTTTTCTCCTGATTACCTACTTCGAAACTACTGATTCGATCGAGATGAAATTTTGCACTCAAATGTCCAGATCGCCTGACCAGAACCATAGAAAATTATAACTGTCGAATGGAAAGGCCTAGACGTAAATTGCGTAAATATGGCCGTTCAAAATTATTTTTTTCCTGATAATTTCGAAACTACTGCTTGGATTGAAATGAAATTTCAAGCACATACCTAGATGAAAAATTATGAACTCAAACTACGTGTGAAATTTTGTCCAGATCGCATTACCAAGACCATAGATACCATAGAATATTCTAGCGAATTATCGAAAAAAAAAATGGTCACCCAAAGTACTGACGTGAAGTCTGGATTTTCGCCTTAGTTTGAAAAGTTTTTTGAGCAGCTGTCGACTCTCTTTCCTTGTGTATCCCACGCATGTTCAATATGGTTGAGATCCGGACTTCTTGGTGGCCATTCCAATACTTGAACGTCGGCTTCGTTCAAATATTGCCTGCTTATTTGTGCTATAGGCCAACATACACTGGCGGATTATTCGTACAGTTTTGATACGTAGAGATCTGATTTGACAGATCCAGATGTGTCATTTTACACCAAAAACGGACATATTTGATACAGACAGATAATGCGCCCGTGTATATCGCTCTTATGTGTGTTCGAGCATTGTCCTGCATAAACAGAAAATGTTCTCCTATGAGGGGCATACAAGGTACCAAATGTTCTTCTAAGCACTCTTTCACGTATATATCAGAGTTAATACCTCTCTGAAGTGTAACGAGGTATGTTCGGGCTTCCAGAGAAATACCGCCCCACTCCATAACCCCTTGTAGCTAACAAAGGATTATTTCCTTTAAACCTGTGTTTTTTCTTCAAAAATAGAGATATCGGTATGAATGAAAAACCAAATCGTACAGAAAAGATGGGACTAGCAAATGTCGTACTTAGAAATATCATTCAGTTTCTGAATTTTTCTAGAGGATGTTCAGAGGTTAAGCGTAAAATGCAATTTGGCGTCAAGGACTCGCATCACCTTCTCCTCTCCCCTGGTGCACCACCCGAATTTGCGGGGCTTCAAGCTCTGACAGCTGTTGAACGCCAAACCCGTCATATTTGCTGTTTTGTTTACGTTTTTCTGACAGTTTGGTTTTGGCATGTTTCCGCGATAGCTAGGGCATGACGCCCCAGGATGTCAAGCCACTATTGTTCACTTGATGTTCACCACTTCACCTTCATATTCTCAGTAAGTATGGATGAAATAATTTTCTTTCACATTTTTGTTGTTGATTTTATTTCATTATTATAATATCCCAAAGCTTTAATCATAACTCTGCGATTCACACAAAGTTGATATAACTTGAGAATTTTTGATTTATTTTGCTTCTTATTGTGATTATTTTTTTGAGCGCTCGTTCTCTTACACGAGGGCTATATCATTTCGTCACGATGTCTGTATTTTTCGACTATTGAGCCAAAAATGGTTTCAATCGACAAGGTTCGACACACTGATGACGAATCCGTCGAAAAATTCGAGTCTGTCCGTCCGTATACACGATAACTCTCGAATGGAACGAACTAGAAACTTGAAATTTTCAGGATAGGTTTAAATCTCGAAAATTTTGCATGTAGCTTGAACACGTCATTTTTCATGTCCATCACTGCCATGAAGTCAGGAGCTTTTAAGCACTCGTTCATGCACCTTGTGGGAAGATTCGCATTTTCTAGTTCTAGAAACCAATTGAAGAAGTTTTCGACAGCTTTCCAAGAAAAATTTCGAACTAAGGCGAAACTCTAGACTTCACGTCAGTGCTTTAAGTGACCCATTTGGTTTTCGATAGTTCGCTAAAATTTTCTACGGTATCTATGGTCTTGGTAATGTGATCTGGACAAAATTTCGCACGTACCTAGTTTGAAGACATTATATTTCACCCATGTGCAAAATATTATTCCAATCCAATCAGTAGTTTTGAAATTATCAGGAAAAAAATATTTTGAACGGCCATATTTACGGAACCCCTAGTCTAATTTTGCTCATGAATGAACGTGACCGCGACATTCGAGATCTAAACCTACCCTGAAAATGTCAGGTCCCTAGGCCTTTCCATTCCAAAGTTATAATTTTCCATGGTTTCTATGGTTCTGGTCATGCGAACTAGACAAAATTCTGCATGTAGCTTGAACATTCTCCATCTTTGTGCAAATTCACCTCGATCGAATCAGTAGTTTCGAATTAACCAGAAAAACAAAATTTCGAACGACCATATTCACGGAACCCCTGGTCGAATTTTGCCCAATAACGAACTCAACCGCGGCATTCGAATCTGGGATATCGAGAAGGATAGAGTTAAATAGAGTAGATCAGATGACAGTGATGAACACCAGTTCAATTGTTCAATAAGTACTATCAAATAAATTGAGCAGAAATGTGGACGCACAAATGAAATATGTAAATACTGATCTCAAATTAATGTTTTTATTGATCTGAGTCACTGAAATAATGGTAATTGCAAAGAGCAAACACCACAGACCTGCTGTACCAAACTTTTTTGGAATTTTCTACATGCAGTTTTCAACCGAAGTACGTCGTACGAATAGCTTTCGAAAGACAAAATTGCGATCGGTCGTACGAGGTGAATGTTGTGCCATGTTACCAAGTAAATTGGTGCGATTACCAAGTAACGGGTCCAATCGTTTATATTGAAAGAAATGCCATTCATTACTTCATTTTGATTAAATTGTAGCTCTCGATTTGACTATCTGAGCTTCTCCATTGCACGAAACACTGACATTGGCGCGTTCGATTTGCTTCGAAAAGCTCGAGAGCGTGCGTGAAAAACCAAAAACCGAGCTCCTCCGGTGCAAGAAACTCCAAATCGAAAGCGGCAATTATGACGGATCTATGGTTTTCACCAAATCAGAAACCACAAAGAATATTCAATCAAATGTCAAATCATTTTGAAGTCATCATTATTTATGTATAGAAATACTTTACGTGGAATTCCGATGTGGCACGATTGAATTATTAAAATTTATATAATATATTAAGTAATGAGTTGATCAAAACCTCCAAACACCAAAATGGCTTATCAAACCTTTAGGAATGAATATATGAATATGCCCCCGGTGACGAGGGCCTATACTACTGCTTGTGTGATAACAACCCTAGCAGTGGTGAGTCAATATTGGATTATAGGTTTACAACAAAGAATCATTAATAGTTTGAATGTTCATCCCTTTTTTTGCCAAATGGATGTCTTTACAATGACAGTATTAATAAGAATAATGAGCATCGGAAGTTGTTTTGATTTTGATGCAATTAATACATCAGAAACAACATAAAAAATCATTTAAAATTGAACATGGAGAAAATAATATCTTTAATGCATAATTGAAAATTTCTCTATGTAATTCCATTCGTATAATTGAATAATACTTTGATGGATTAATCTTTCAGCAACTGGAGTTAGCTTCACCTTTTCAACTTTACTTTAATCCAATACTTATTTTGAAGCAAGGCCAAGTATGGAGACTTGTCACAACATTTTTATTCTTTGGAGTTTTTGGTTTCAACTTTTTTTTCAATATGATATTTACATATAAGTATTGTAGGATGTTAGAAGAGGGTTCATTCAGAAACAGGACAGCTGATTTTGTAATGATGTTTTTATTTGGTGCCACATGTATGACTGTATCCTTTTTGATATTAATCTAATGAAGCTTTGTTTTAACGTTATTGGTTATGTCCTCTCATCAGGGCCTTGAGAAGAATTTTTTATATTTCTTGGACTTTCCTTACCATTTCTCAGATTTTTGCATTCTTTGTTAATTTATTATTTCTTGGTCAAGCATTTACCATTATGCTAGTATATGTTTGGGCTAGAAGAAATCCATTTGTACGAATTAATTTCTTCGGACTCCTGAATTTTCAGGTATGTACACATTTGTTGAAGGGAATTAGTGGAATTGTATTCTGAGTGCTGGTTTTTATTTTCAGGCACCTTACATGCCTTGGGTTTTACTTGGATTTTCTCTATTGCTAGGTAATGCTGTTTATGTTGATTTAACTGGAATTGCAGTTGGCCACATTTATTTTTTTATGGAGGATGTTTTCCCTAACCAGCAAGGAGGTTTTAAAATTTTGAAAACTCCAATGTTTATGTAAGTCTTTTATTTTATTCTATAATGCTACATAACATATAAGAATAATTTGATTTTTGTTTGATAAATAAATACTCTCCTATTTTTGCAATATATTATAAATGATTAGATAATTCTGAAAATAACTTAATTTCATAGGAAGATGCTATTTGATCCCCATCCAGAAGATCCAGATTATGAACCACTGCCAGAGGAAAGGCCAGGAGGATTTGAATGGGGAAACAGACAGAACCTCAATGAAAATCAGGAAAATGACTAAACCAATGATTGAATTAATAAATTTCTGAATGTAACTTGTAAAATATACCAATGAACTATGATTACCTAATATTTAGATATTCATTTTTAATATGTTCATATAAACATTTTGTTATACAAACCATATATTCTTGTTTCTATCTTTTGTTTTGTTCTTATGACTCAAATAGGACCTACCTGCAAAAGTTTGTATGGATTAGCCTTAAACTGCATTGTTCTCATCGGTCTTCCTCCACCACTGGAATTAACCCACAACAATTCTACCATTCGACGTAAAATTCTAACTACCTGGACCATGCTTCTTCTTACGATAGATATTTGCTTGGAAAGTACTTTCACCACTGGATTATCAGATTCATCAAGCAAGTAGATATTATTGTGAAATTGACTTACTCGACCATATTTAATATTTTATTTCTCACCAGAAATCAGCCATATTTGTACGAGATAAGAAGGGTTTTTTAAGATAGTCTAACTAGATTTTTCCTTCTGATAGTCCGCAATAAGCTTTTAACTTTGTTTGGGTGCTAAATATGAAAATATGTATTTGAATTTCTTATTCCATCACTCACTTCTATTGAATCAAGCGTAATTTGGGTTGCATACGTAACACCTCAAGCAGAAAGAAAGAATGCTTTTAGACCACAGGGTTTCCGAACCTTCATTTCGCCGAGCCTCCCCGAACCAAAAATAATATTTTTATGCGCCCCTTAATGAAGCTCCAACAAAAAAATTACGAAAAGCACTGCCGTGAAGGCAGGAGCTTTTGAGCGCTCGTACATGCACCTTGTAGGTAGATTCGCATTTTCCAGTTTTAGAAATCAATTGGAGGAATTTTTGACAGCTATCAAAAAAATTCTGAAACTTAGGCGAAACTCCAGACTTCATGTCAATGCTTCAGCTGATCAATTTTTTTTCGATAATTCGCTAGAATTTTCTACGGTATCTATGGTCTTGGTGATGCGATCTGGACAAAATTTTGCACGTAGTTTCAATACATTATTCCTCAGCTAGTTGCATAATTTCATTCCAATTCGATCAGTAGATTCGAAACTATCAGAAAAAAATTTTTTGGAACGGCCATATTTACGGAACCCCTAGTCTCATTTTGCTCATTGATGAACGCGACCGCGATATTCGCGATCCAAACCCACCCTGAAAATTTCAAGTTCCTAGGCCTTTCCGTTCAAAGGTTACAATTTTCTATGGTTTCTATGGTTGTGGTCATGCAATCTGGACAAAATATTGCTTCAATATATCATTCTCGATTAAAATACAAAATTTCATCTCGTTCGAATCCGTAGTTTCGAATTTATCGAGAAAACAAAATTTCAAACGACCGTATTTACCGAACCCCTTGTATAATGTTGCTCATAGATTAACGTTATCACGACAGTCGAGATCCACACCTACCCTGAAAATTTCAAGTCCCTAGGCGTTTCCGTTCAAAAGTTACCATTTTCTATGGTTTCTATGGTTCTGGTCATGCGATCTGGACAAAATTTCACATGTAGCTTGAACACCTCATTTTCCATTTGAGTGCAAAATTTCATCTCGATCAAATCTGCAGTTTTCGAGTAATCAGGGAAACAAAATTTTAAACGGTCATATTTACGGAACCCCTGGTGGAA
Organism: Aphidecta obliterata; assembly: GCA_963966015.1. Lineage (NCBI taxonomy): Eukaryota > Metazoa > Arthropoda > Insecta > Coleoptera > Coccinellidae > Aphidecta > Aphidecta obliterata. The sequence goes on along the minus strand of OZ014431.1, from coordinate 21,339,074 downwards.
TTTGGCCCATTAACGAACCGAGACATTCGGGAACTGAACCTACACTGAAAATTTCAAGTCTCTAGGTTGTTCCGTTCGAGAGTTATCGTGCTTACGGCCGGACGGCCGGCCGGACGGACGGACAGACTCGAATTTTCCGACGGATTCGTCATCAGTGAGTCGAACATAGTCGATTGAGACCATTTTCGGCTCAAAATTCGAAAAATACAGACATCGTGACGAAATGATATAGCCCTCGTGTAAGTTGTACGAGCGCTCAAAAAAGAAACACGCACATTTTTGTATATCAACTAAATTATTTATTCGAATTTCAAAAAATTGAGAAAAGCACTGCCGTGAAGGCAGGAGCTTTTGAGCGCTCGTACATGCACCTTGTAGGTAGATTCGCATTTTTCAGTCTTAGGAACCAATTGGAAAGATTTTGACAGCTGTCAAAAAAAAATTCAAACTAAGGCGAAAATCCAGACTTCAAGTCAGTGCTTTAGGTGACCAATTTTTTATTCAATAATTCGCTAGAATTTTCTACGGTATCTATTGTCTTGGTAATGCGATCTGGACAAAATTTCCCACGTAGTATGAATACATTATTCTTCATCCATGTGCGAAATACCATTGCAATCCAATAAGTAGTTTCGAAATTATCGGGAAAAAAATAGTTTGAACGGCTATATTTACGGAACCCCTAGTCTAATTTCGCTCATTGACGAACGTGACCGCACAATTCGCGATCCGAACCTATCCTGAAAATTTCAAGTCCCTAGGCCTTTCCGTTCGGAAGTTATAATTTTCTATGGTTTCTATGGTTCTGATTATGCGATCTGGACAAAATGTAGCTCGAATATATCATTCTCATCTTAAATACAAATTTTCGTCACGATCAAATACATAGTTTTGAAATTATCAAGAAAACTGAAATTCAAACGACCATATTTAGGGAAGTCATAGTCTAATTTTGCTCATTGATGAACGTGACCACAACATTCGAGATCTTCACCTATCCTGAAAATTTCAAGTCTCTAGGCCTTTCCGTTCGAAAGTTATAATTTTCTATGGTTTCTATGGTTCTGGTTATGCGAGCTGGACAAAATTTTGCATGTAGCTTGAACATTATTCTCCATCTGAGTACAAAATTTCACCTCGATAGAACCTGTAGTTTCGAAATAATCAGGAGAATAAAATTTCGAACGGCCATATTCACGGAACCCCTCGGCGAATATTGCCCGATAACGACCTTAACCGCGGCATTCGAGATTCAAACCTACCCTGAAAAGTTCAAGTTTCTGGGACATTCCGTTCGATAGTTATCGTGTATACGGCCGGCCGGACGGACGGACGGACAGACTCAAATTTTTCGACGAATTTGTCATCAGTGAGTCGAACCTTGTCGATTGAGACCATTTTCGGCTCAAAATTCGAAAAATACAGACATCGTGACGAAATGATATAGCCCTCGTGTAAGTAGTACGAGCGCTCAAAAAGGTACAATATAGATACAATATAAACTGCTCCACATGAGTTAGGGATATTGACTTAAAGTGCAAAAAAATATAGTTAAAATAAGATTTTTGTGATGAAAATTCATATTAATATGATTTCAAGTTGCAAATTAATTTTAGCCTGTAGGTCTGCATCGTATACAGGGTGGTTAAGTAAAATCGAGTAAAATAACGAAATTTTATTCCCAGAGAATTCAAGCATTTTAAGAGTATCAATACAATGTATGGCCTCGACGGGCATCAATAACAGCTTGACATTTTCTTTGCATACTACACACGAGGTTGTTGAACATTTCTTGAGGAATTTGGTTCCATAAACGGGGCAGAAGCTCTTCCAGATCGTTTAAGGATTCTGGGGTAGGTTGATGATTATCTAATCTTCTTTGGAGCATATCCCATGCATGTTCTATGCAATTCAAATCTGGTGAGTGCGGAGGTATTGGTAAATGTGGAATACCAAGCTCCTCGCGCGCATTCTCAACTATGGCCGCAAGGTGCGGTCTAGCGTTATCGTCTAGAAATTGAAAAGTTTCACCAATAGCAGCGTGAAAATTTGGCACAACATTGTCAATGACATGCTCCCTATAGTGTAAGGCGGTCATATTCCCAGGACAAATGTGTAGATCTTTGCGCCTGTTGAAACATATCCCGGCCCATACCATAACACTACCCCCTCGAAATGGATGGACTTCTTGGACATAGCGACGATTACGGGGTATGCGTGGGATTGTCCATACCCTTATTCTTCGAGAATCTGAAAATCGTCCATATCTGGATTCATCAGTGAAAAGGACACTACGCCATTGATCGTTCCAATTGATATGTTGCCTTGCCTATTCCAGTCTTTGACGCTTATGGTCACGTGTTAATGGAACTCCTCTTAATGGACGTCTAGAACTTAGATTCACCTCTCTCAAACGTCGTCTGATGGTTTCGATGGAAACTTGGACCCCATCTGCATTTTGAAGAGTATTTCGTAGCACCCTACACGTAGATATAGGGTTTCTTCTCGCCGAAACGGTGATGAAACGATCCTGATCAGGTGTTGTTTTTCGTCGCCCACCAAGCCTTGGTCTTTCCAACACGGAACCTGTCTCCCTGAACCTATTCCAAAGTCGAGATATCACACTTTGGCTGACTTGGAGCCTTTCTGCTACAACAACCTGAGTTAGGCCACCCTGTAACATTCCGATAGCCCTATTAGCCTCAGCGTTTGTTAATTTACGTCTTGGCATTTTCAGAGAAAACGTTTCAAATCGAAGCCGTTGATAAACTGACTTCATTTCAAAATAAGAACATTCATGAAGCATATTCAAAGAACCAAACTTCAGAAAAAAAGGAGCCAAATTGACGAAATGTCTCATACTGATTTTTATTGGATCGATTCAAGTTGTTATTGAGTTTTAAATGATTTTACAGCGATTTTCTCGAAGATTACATACTTTTAAAAACGATTGAATACGATATCCCTAACTCTTGTGGAGGAGTATATTTATCGAAACTTGTATACCTATCAGCGTACCTATTACGCCCCCCTATATTTCTCTACGCCGCGCCACCCTGGTTGGGATGTCCTGTTCTAGACTCTAGTCTAGAGAATCGCGCTATCGGTTAATTAGTGCTCTAGCCCCTAAAGATTGCCCGAGAGCTGAAAATCGTTTTAACCCCTTTTGGGGGTCCTCTGAATGACGGTTATCTGAGTTTGCGACGGTTTCTAGGTTGTGCTCCAGATTTGAGAGCCTAGAAGTCACGAAATTTTCTCACTTTTTTCAGTTTTCGCTTATAACTACGCATCCTATAGAAAATTTTATTCTTTCTTTTTTTTGAAGAACGTCAAGAATAGGTGATTTCAATGAACTTATTTAAGCTAAAAAGTTGACAATCCTCAACTTCTAATGCTTGTAGAACTGCACCGATTGGAACATGTCAATAGTGTAGGAAATTCAAGATTCACCTCTCTCAAACGTCATCTGATGGTTTCGATGGAAACTTGGACCCCATCTGCATTTTGAAGAGTATTCCGTAGCATTCTACACGTAGATGTAGGGTTTCTTCTCGCCGAAACGGTGATGAAACGATCCTGAGCAGGTGTTGTTTTTCGTCGCCCACCAAGCCTTGGTCTTTCCAACACGGAACCTGTCTCCAGTGTCTCCCTGAACCTATTCCAAAGTCGAGATATCACACTCTGGCTGACTTGGAGCCTTTCCGCTACAACAATTTGAGTTAGGCCACCCTGTAGCATTCCGATAGCCCTATTAGCCTCAGCGTTTGTTAATTTACGTCTTGGCATTTTCAGAAAACTCGTTTCAAATCGAAGCCCTTGATAAACTGACTTCATTTCAAAATAAGAACATTCATGAAGCGTATGCAAAGAACCAAACTTCAGAAAAAAGGCGACCAGATTGACGAAATGTCTCATACTGATTTTTGAGCGCTCGTACTACTTACACGAGGGCTATATCATTTCGTCACGATGTCTGTATTTTTCGAATTTTGAGCCGAAAATGGTTTCAATCGACTATGTTCGACTCACTGATGACGAATCCGTCGGAAAATTCGAGTCTGTCCGTCCGTCCGGCCGTCCGTCCGTATACACGATAACTCTCGAACGAAATGTCCTAGAAACTTGAAATTTTCAGGGTAGGTTCGAATCTCGAATGCCGCGGTTAAGTTCGTTATTGGGCAAAATTCGCCGAGGGGTTCCGTAAATATGGCCACTCGAAATTTTGTTTTTCTGATTACTTTGAAACTACTGACTCGATCGAGGTGAAATTTTGCAGTCAGATGGAGAATTACGTACTCAAGCTACATGCGAAATTTTGTCCAGCTCACATGACCAGAACCATAGAAAATTATAACTTTGTAATGAAGAAGCCTAGGAACTTGAAATTTTCAGGATAGGTGTGGATTTCGAATGTCGCGGTCGCGTTCGTCAATGAGCAAAATTAGACTAGGGGTTTCGTAAATATGGCCGTTTGAAATTCAGTTTTCTTCATAATTTCAAAACTATGGATTTGATCGTGACGAAATTTTGTATTTGAATTGAGAATGATATATTCGAGCTACATTTTTTCCAGATCGCATGATCCGAACCATAGAAAATCATAACTTTCGAACGGAAAGGCCTAGGGACTTGAAACTTTCAGGTTCGGATCGCAAATTTCGCCGATCACTTTCATCAATGAGCAAAATTTGACTAGGGGTTCCGTAGATATAGCCGTTCAAACTATATTTTTTCTGATGATTTCGAAAATACCTATTGGATTTCGCACATATATGAAGAATAATTTATTCAAACTACGTGAGAAATTTTGTCCAGATCGCATAACCAAGACCATAGATACCGTAGAAAGTTCTAGCGAATTATAGAAAAAAAAATGGTCACCAAAGCACTGACGTGAAGTCTGAATTTTCGCGTAAGTTTGTAATTTTCTTTGACAGCTGTCAAAATCCTTCCAATCGGTTTCTAAAACTGGAGAATACGAATCTTCCTACAAGGTGCATGTATGAGCGCTCAAGAGCTCCTGCCTTCACGGCAGTGCTTTTCGTAATTTTTTATTGTAATTTTGTATTTTTTGAGCGCTCGTACAACTTACACGAGGGCTATATCATTTCGTCACGATGTCTGTATTTTTCGAATTTTGAGCCGAAAATGGTTTCAATCGACTAGGTTCGACTCACTGATGACGAATCCGTCGGAAAATTCGAGTCTGTCCGTCCGGCCGTCCGTCCGTCCGTCCGGCCGTCCGGCCGCCCGTCAGCACGATAACTCTCGAACGGATCAACCTAGAGACTTGAAATTTTCAGTGTAGGTTCAGATCCCGAATGCCTCGGTTAAGTTCGTTAATGGGCCAAATTCCACCATGGGTTCCGTAAATATGGCCGTTCAAAGTTTTGTTTCCCTGATTACTTCGAAACTACAGATTCGATCGAGTTGAAACTTTGCACTCAAATGAAGAATGAGGTGTTCAAGGTACATGTGAAATTTTGTCTAGATCGCATGACCAGAACCATAGAAACCATAGAAAATTTTAACTTTTGAACGGAAATGCCTAGGGACTTGAAATTTTCGGGATAGGTGTGGATCTCGAATGTCGTGATCACGTTCATCTATGAGCAACATTATACAAGGGGTTCCGTAAATACGGTTGTTTGAAATTTTGTTTTCTCGATAAATTCGAAACAACGGATTCGATCGAGATGAAATTTTGTATTTTAATCGAGAATGATATATTGAAGCAATATTTTGTCCAGATCGCATGACCAGAACCATAGAAACCATAGAAAATTGTAACTTTTGAACGGAAAGGCCTAGGAACTTGAAATTTTCAGGGTGGGTTTGGATCGCGAATATCGCGGTCACGTTCATCAATGAGCAAAATGAGACTAGGGGTTCCGTAAATATGGCCGTTCAAAATATTTTTTTCCTGATATTTTCGAAACTACTGATCGGATTGGAATGAAATTGTGCACCTAGCTGAGGAATAATGTATTCAAACTACGTGCAAAATTTTGTCCAGACCGCATCACCAAGACCATAGATACCGTAGAAAATTCTAGCGAATTATCGAAAAAAAATTGATCAGCTGAAGCACTGACATGAAGTCTGAAGTTTCTGAATTTTTTTGACAGCTGTCAAAAATTCCTTCAATTGGTTTCTAAAACTGGAAAATGCGAATCTACCTACAAGGTGCATGTACGAGCGCTCAAAAGCTCCTGCCTTCACGGCAGTGCTTTTCGAAATTTTTCTATTTAATACTATTTTCATTTTCAGCATTTTTTATTTTGTTTAGATTAGCTAATATATAGCATATTTCATCCTTTGAATGTTGTATGCTTTTGACTTTCTTCAACTTTTCGTACCTTCATTATTGTTTTCAAAGCATCAAGTTCATTTTTCATTTTCAGAAAGTTCTTATTAGGCATTTTTTGAGCGCTCGTACTACTTACACGAGGGCTATATCATTTCGTCACGATGTCTGTATTTTTCGAATTTTGAGCCGAAAATGGTCTCAATCGACTATGTTCGACTCACTGATGACGAATCCGTCGGAAAATTCGAGTCTGTCCGTCCGTCCGTCCGGCCGTCCGTCAGCACGATAACTCTCGAACGGATCAACCTAGAGACTTGAAATTTTCAGTGTAGGTTCAGATCCCAAATGCCTCGGTTAAGTTCGTTAATGGGCCAAATTCCACCAGGGGTTCCGTAAATATGGCCGTTCAAAGTTTTGTTTCCCTGATTACTTGAAAACTACAGATTTGATCGAGATGAAATTTTGCACTCAAATGGAAAATGAGGTGTTCAAGCTACATGTGAAATTTTGTCCAGATCGCATGACCAGAACCATAGAAACCATAGAAAATTGTAACTTTTGAACGGAAACGCCTAGGGACTTGAAATTTTCAGGATAGGTGTGGATCTCGAATGTCGTGATCACGTTCATCTATGAGCAACATTATACAAGGGGTTCCGTAAATACGGTCGTTTGAAATTTTGTTTTCTCGATAAATTCGAAACTGCGGATTCGATCGAGATGAAATTTTGTATTTTAATCGAGAATGATATATTGAAGCAATATTTTGTCCAGATCGCATGACCAGAACCATAGAAACCATAGAAAACTCTAACTTTTGAACGGAAAGGCCTAGGAACTTGAAATTTTCAGGGTGGGTTTGGATCGCAAATTTCACGGTCACGTTCATCAATGAGCAAAATTAGACTAGGGGTTCCGTAAATATGGCCGTTCAAAATATTTTTTTCCTGATAGTTTCGAAACTACCGATCGGATTGGAATGAAATTATGCACATAGCTGAAGCATAATGTATTCAAACTACGTGCAAAATTTTGTCCAGATCGCATCACCAAGACCATAGATACCGTGGAAAATTCTAGCGAATTATCGGAAAAAAATTGATCAGCTGAAGCACTGACATGAAGTCTGGAGTTTCGCCTGAGTTTCAGAATTTTTTTGACAGCAGTCAAAAATTCCTTCAATTGATTTCTAAAACTGGAAAATGCGAATCTGCCTACAAGGTGCATGTACGAGCGCTCAAAAGCTCCTGCCTTCACGGCAGTGCTTTTCGTAATTTTTATTTCTTTATAACTTTCTCATGAATGGTTTTTTTGGGACAGGTCAAATACAAGTTTAGCATCAGTCTTGTCCAGATTTCGTCAAATGCTTTCTATGCTGTGGCGAGAAGATTTCATTCTTCAGATTGTTGCCTTGTTTTATATTTTGCAGTATTGAATTGAATCATAGTTCTTCTCTTGATTTTCTCTTTCTTTTTAGGGGAATAGCTTGCAGTGGTACATCTCAATATTTGTCCCAAGTGATTCGGCAGGTGTTTCTGCAGGGTAAGAGCACCGGACGCTTCCTCATCAGAGAATATATTATCGATCATTGTTTCAGACGTAGTGGATATTCTAGATGGTTCTGAAAATCTCGCCTGTTTTCCAAAGTCTGCAAAAACTTCCACAAGTTGGTTCGAAGCTGCAGTTTTTTTTGCTAAGTTTGTGTTGAAATCTCTACCTACAAATATAGATGAATAGTTCGTTTTGATTTCCCTTACCTTGTCCAAACAATGCCTCAACTGGTCCTTAAAACTACACTTGACCCCTGAGGGGTTCTATATACCCCCAATAATATTTTTTTAGTATAAACGTTCATTCCACATACCTCTAATTTCCATTCCACAACATTTTCAATGGGAACTCATCAAGATCTGGGAATCATACAAATTTTGCATCTTTCTTAGCCAGCAATAAAACACCATCATTCTCTTTATTTTTAGGGAAGTGGCTTATAAGATTGTACCCTTGAACATTCAGTTGACTTACATTTTCGTTTGGTATCCAATGTTCTGTTATAATAGCAGCGTCAATGCTCTTCTCATTTGGGACTCTCTTTAGAAGCTCAGTCTTATTTTTGATCTTCTATAAAGATTCAGTAAATTGTATAGCTTGTTCTAAATTAGATTCGTCCTTCTTTTCGTAGGTTTCGAAAAAAAATCTTTTAACTATAACCCCTTTTGGCCAAAAATCTTCCTTTTCAATTGGCTTCAAGGATTCGAAGTATACTTCTATCTTGAAAGCCGCATTTGTGCTGTCTTCTCTCGAAATTTTTTCCACTGTTGATAACGTTCTGGGAATACAAAGATGCCAATATAATTTTTCATTTTTTTTTTCAGTCAGGGGGAATTCCTCATGGACGAACTATCTCCGATAGATAGGACAGTGTGAGACTTCGTGTGATGAAACACGACCTGCTCGAACTAAACCTAACCTGTTGTTTTAGATTCCGGGCATTTATTACCTATTATCCTTTTGACTCTTCTTGTTCGTATCTCTATCGCGATCTTTGTCGTGTGATAATTGTGTTACCTATGAATTTGAATTTCATTAGAGTCTCTTCTTCTGGATAATTTAAATTGAGATTACTCAATTTCTGTTTCTACGTAGTTGATCTCTGGGTCTTTTGTGATAGGTGGGTATCCTAACCACATCTTTTGCGGGGCTGTAGTCATCAAGTCTTTTTAACTCATCATTTGGGCGTTGACTTGATTTTTCAAATAACTTCTCGGTCTTATTTTCAAGGAAATCTGAGACAGTTTCCCATTCTAAGTCTCTGTGGATTTGTTGGTTTCTTACGAACCACGTCGTATTCATTGCTGCTCTGAGCAGTTTATTCTCTGTTGCTCGAATCTTCTTTATATGGCTATTGGCCCCATGCCATCGAGCCATATGTTAGTTGGGGGTCTTGCTATTGATTTGATCATTCGTAGCTTCGTGCTTTGGTTCATTTGGCTTCATAGCAGTGAGTAAAGTCTACTCATTGCTGAGTTTGTTTTATCCACTGCATATTTTATATGGTTTTCCATGTAAGCCCTTTATCTAGTTTTACGCCTAGATATCATTTTCCCATTTTATCTCTTCTCCATCTATCTGTAGGTTGGAATAGATGAAATCAGGCGGAGAATTAAAAATTCTCCGCTTCTGTAGTAGAATAGCTTGGCTCTTTTTCTTCTAAATCTTCTAGTGCTTCTTGCAGTCTTCTGTGTATGACATCTGGTCGTAATGGCATAAAGGCCTAGCAAATTCCTTGGGTTCTTAGGAATATCGTAGATATATATATACACTAATCCTATGGCTTGTTTATTCTGAAATCCTTCAGTGACATATTCAGTGATCCTTAACAGTTGAAGTTCTGTGGAATGATTTCTTCTGAATCCAAATTGTTCCAGTGGTATCAGATTCAGAGCGCTTATGTTTGTTCATTGAGTCTTGTTGCGATGACTCTTTCGACGATTTTTCCTAGTGCTGACAGTAGACTTATTGGCCTGTAGTTTCGTGGGAATTTTCTATCTCTTCCAGGCTTATTGAACACAATTACTTCTGCTGTTTTCCATCTTTCCGGATAGTATTCTGTTCTCATCACTGCGTTTGCTATACTGGTTAGCGCTGCTATTCCTTTTCTGGGAAATTTCCTTAACATAAAGTTTATAACTTTGTCTTTCTCTGGAGCTTTCCTGTTTTTCAATTTCTTGATGCTTTCCGTTGGTGTTGTTGGGTTTGGGATGGTGTCGCCTTCCGGAGGTTCCAACATCAAATCTTCATTTTCTTCGACTTCTTCTTCTAAGTCTTCATTGTCATCTTCTTCTCTGTAGTTGATTCTGGCTTCTTGTTCTATTGTGTCAACTAGTGCTTCGGCCTTTTCAAGCTTTGGGTAGCTCCGTGTAGAGGGGGAATCTCGGTTTTCTCGCGTCGTAAGCACTTTTGCATATTCCATGCTTAGTGGTCTATGGTGTTTAGCTCTCCAACTCTTTGGTTCCATCTGTCTGTTTAATTTTTCAGTTTTCGGAAAATTCATGACAATGTCATGGTATAGATTTGAAGACCAATAACATTTTGTTATTGACAACGCCTTTTTGGATTGATAGTGGGAGAAATAGTTTACCTTCCTCACAAATTTGTTTTAGTAAAATAACAACGAACCAACTGCATTCGAAGAAGGTATTTACAACATCTTTTCGAAATGTACAGTTAACAAGATATTCTGGTGAAATAAAAACTATCAATTGTAATAGAAAGGATACTTACAAGTGTGAAATTAAGTTGGTGTATGTCGTGAAAGTTGTTGCAATCGATACAACCAGACGAACAGATGTTTATGTAAATTGTAAATAGGTCAAAGAAAGCATATGCGTCTTTCATTCATCAGAGGGATCTTTTATTAATTTGAGAAATTCAGTCCGTTGAGAACCTGCCTTACAACCAGAACCCGGAAATATTCATTGGTCCAAGGAATTCTTCAGATCGAGGAGAGAAGAATTCAAAAATAAGGAGTACGAGATAACAAAGTAACATAATCACCTCTCAGGCACGGTAAGGGTTTTTAGTTCAACTTTTTCAAGCTATCTCAACCTCAAACTTGAAATGCTGCACGTTGATGTACCTTTGAGTGCTTCGAAGAATAGGTTCTGTATGTTCAACACCAACGTGTAGGGTTTAAGGTGACGGTCTGGTAAGGAATGCCTTGCTTATTTGAATGATATTTCTTGTCTTTCCTCTGCCTGGATCTGAAAACATAGGCGACTTTTCAGCTATTGCTGAAAACAGGTTGGTGTTGAACAAACGGAACTTATTCTTCAAAGCAGTCAGAGTTACATCGACGTGCAGCATTTCGAGTAACAGTTAGTAAATCAAATAAACTAAGTTCGAATAAACCGTACGATACGTCGCCATTGAAACCTGGTTGGGAGGGCTACAAACAGTTAACCTAAAAACCCTTAACGTGTGCAACCTGAACGCCGATAAAATATTTTTTTTTGTAAAAAAACTCAACAATGTTGATGCTTCTCACTGCTGGTTCGAATAAAAAACGTTTTTTGAGCATAGCATTAGAGGAATTCTAATCGGTCTGTACTTTTTACAGTACTCCACACTTCAGGATGAGGTACGGAACCTGAATGCGTTTTACTACAACAACGAATACTACTTATGTCGAAGAAAGTTTCTTAATGTGATAAACTGTGTCTCTTACTACCCTTAACATTAATCGATTTGTGCCCCATAAATTTGATGTACGTGCTAGTTGTCTATTAGCCACACAATAAATTCAAGGACAGGAAAAATATGGGATTGAAACTAATTCGAGAAAGAATAACTATTTTCATCTACTCAACTCCATTGCTGATTAACATTCCCTGTCCATCTATTTTTACCTAAATCTATCCTAGAGTAGATTTAATCATTGTTCATGGCATTCTGTTCTTCTGATGCGGCTGCATTTCCAAATTCTGGTTGGTTCCACCAATTGGTACTACGCACTCATTCCAGATAGAGAAAAACTTTCATATCGTTACATTTTTTTTGATTCGAGTTCAAAACAATCTTGAAAATTTTTCTGCAAACCAAAATGTAGTTGACTTTGTGTTGAGCTAAAATTTTTTTTGTCAGTTCAAGTAAAATGCCAAATAAATTATTCATTGTTTTTATTACACCAACAATCATATCATAATATATTTATAAGTTTTAAATAACAAAAGTTATTCTTAATCATAAAATTTAAATAAAAATAATAGTTCTTAAAAATAACATGGAAGCATCTGTATGAATTCGTAGCGGCTAAAAAAACTGAAAATTTCCCACAAGCATTCAAGAAAAATATATATGCAGTAATATGGAGAAGTACCCTTACAACCGAAATGCAGGTTAAAATGATAATGTACACTGCTCTGTTCTTCAACTTCATTATTTCACAGAATATTTCGACGATATGTATTTTTCTTTTTCGTAAAATAAAATTCCAATTTTGAAATGATATTTAATTTTCAAGAAAATATATGGATTATAAGGTTGTCAGGAAAATAAACTTTTGAAGCATTTTCTGAAATATTTGTGAAATAATAAGAAGACATTTGAACGGTTGAAGCATGATATAAAGGCTAACATTTTCAAAATCTTATTCTAGTACGATACAATATAAGTACATCTGTGGATTTTGTCTGAGTATTGAGGTATTACAGTAATTTTTCAACATCGCTTGTAGTTTTTTGTAAACAGTTGTGTTGTACTGTGTCAAGGCATCTTGTTGCAATATGAGGGAATAAATTAAATTAAAAAAAAATACATCTTGGGGCAGTGCAGTTTAAATCTACCATCGTTTCCATAAAATCATTCACATCCCAATCACTTACCCTAGATATTTCACGACAAAGTTAGTTACTCAAGCTGCACTGACTGCTTATGGGCAAATGCTTCGAGGTTAATACCCCATATTCGAAAGATCTGATCAATGAAAAGTTTTGGAGTGAAGAAATTGAATGAAATTAATGCGAACTAGGTTTTTCTAATGTTAAAAAGTTATTATTTACAATCTTCAAAACTCTAAGCTTTTTCGTGGATCAGATGATATTGTGGGTCGTTTAGGCTGAATAAACCTATATGATTCATTCTGAAAGAATACTTTTATTCTGAGGAGGAAATTCAGTGAATACTATTCCCGTAGTGGTTTTTAAAATCATAGAAGTAAGAAGAGGTAGATAATGCAGTTGGTGATGTTTGTCCCCCACTGCAAAGATGTAAGACTGCATGAAACCCAAAAACTTAATAGAGCTGATGATTTGAACCAGAACAGCTTGAGTGAAATGACTTCGAAGGAAATTTAACAACAACACGGTACAGTTATAACCATGATTTGGCAAATTTCAAAAAATATTATAATATGAATATAGAATTTCATTGAGTTATAGTGAATTATACACGATTCTAAAATTGTACAATAGAAACACCACATACACTAGTCTAGAATCACGCCAAAATGTTTCATCATTAATTTAGGTAACAAAATCTACGATAATTATTTCTTCTTTGGAGGCCAAATATTTACTTTTTTTTAGAAAGATAAAATTTTAAATGTAAATATTATTATAAAATATCTAAACTGCTACCTTTAGGTACAAATTTTTAATACTGTTAATTTTTTTTTTTCGATATAAATCATGTTTACATAATTATAATTTAAGTTGGCATGATAGATATGCAAGATCGTAGAGCCAGTCTGTAGTAACATTCAACAGTATTCTTCTAGAGAAAAAGATATGTAACATTGAAGAAACTTTCAATGAATACCTAGGCCAAACGATAACAATAACTGATTTCCATGATATGTAGAGTAACTTAATATTCATTTCATTCCACTATCGAACTATTTCATATATTCAGGTTTTCAACTATATAGTAATTTTTGTACAGGTCAAATCAGATGGAAGTTGTTTCTTTTAGGTATATTACAAGAATAACAGATATGAAGAGTTAGGGTACTAGAATATATTTTCGAAATAGACCTCGCTCTTAAAAATGAATTAGTTTTGTTCCATGTTAGATAGCTAATTCGTTCGGTACTTATACTTTTTTTCACTAAAAGATTTGATGAAATATTAAGACTGTTCTATTATTCATACTTATATTGATCTAGGTATTCTTATGTTGCTACAGATACAGGGGCTTGCTCCAATTGGATTCTTTGATACTGGCTTAAAACTAGACTAAGTCCCTATATTTTCTACAGAAAAAATACAAACTCGACATTTCAATGTCAATGTTCAATTTAATGGCACGTTTGAAAAAATATTTTATGATTCCTTTAGAAACAACTAATAATTTTCAATGAACTGTCTTTGGTTCGACCGTATCACAAAAAAGAAATAAATAGTTTAAACCTAATCAGACAAATTTCCTTTCTTTTTAGTCACAGCACTAAATATACAGTCAAATATATTTATACGGTTGCCGAATATGTCTAACCGTGCCTTTCAGATCAAAAAAAATTAAACGAAACAGTTAAAACGAATAAACTTTCGTCGAGGAAACCGCTCAACTGAACAATCAGAAAACAAATGAATAAAATTTAAATAAACGAACATTAACAATTTCATAAAGATAATTTTTTCTCCAAACGAAAATTTGGTCAACGAAATATTTAAAGCTAGGGTTGAAAGGTTTCCTTGCAAGATGGATTAAATTGAAATTGTGTACAGTTGCGATTCATAAAAATGCAATTCATTTTCAAGTAATGGCAGTACTGCAAATTGGCCTTTAATCGATTCAAATCACTTGAATAATGCATAGTTTCACCTAAAAATATGCATTCCAAATGATATGTAATAAACTAGGTATATTAATGTATGAATGATTCTTCACTTGATCGAAAAAGAAGATTATAACACAAAATAATATATTTTCTTCATAGGTATATCTTGTAAATTCGGAGCAATGTTCGATATAACCATTAAATGCACAGATATGTTAGTTTTCCGGTAAAAATTTGAAAAGGTTCAAGGTACCGATATATTTGTGATAAACTCAAACACAAAACAAATATGTGTAGATATTTTTGTTCAAAATTTTCCAGTTGAGAATCACCTACGTAGAGAATCGTTCATCTCATATTGAAACAATGCTTATATATCTGGTGTACCCACTTCTTTCATTACATACCCAAAATATGCTCGATGATACTGCAATGTTTCGGAATTGAATTGCATTTTTTGATCAACGATATAAATATAATGGAGAACCAATCTTTATCTAATACATTACTCTATTTATATTTATAAACAAATGCAATGAAGATTGGCACATTATTTACAACAATTGAACCCTGGAAAGATATGTTAAGTGAATACTCACTGTTTCTTGTATGCTACACAAGTTTTATTCTTTAACTAATTTATACTTAACATATATAAATACATAAAGTCAACACTAAATTTTAAGTCTTAGACATTTTCTACAATCATCCTCCTTTTAATCACATGAGCAAATTGAACTTGGTATTCATCACTTTTATTTGACGCAAGTTTTCGATAGCACCCAAGATGAAGCCGATATAAGTATGTTATTGTAAAAAAATATATATTATTTCAAATATAATCTTTGTATAAGAATCAACGAATATTATTTGTCTTTATCATTCGAAGATAGATTTTGTACTGGTAATGTGAATTTTGATATTCAGGACACTGTATTATACCTCTATTATATCTTCTGGAGGATAACTGAACTTTTTAAAACTCCACAAGTGTTTGTTTTTACTATTCGACTATATAATATGCAGAGTTTACCTCGGTCACATTGAAAATAAATTTAATTTGTTCGATATAGTGACAGAACTTTATCACCTTAAATCGTGTAAGTATTCTTAGTATTTGAAGAAAAAATCCATATTTTATTTAGGATCTTTTTTATGCTTGGTATATGCTGAAATTTTCATGGAAATAAATAAAAAAAACTATAAATAAATATAACAAAATGATTAGTGTGAATAGATATTTCAGATATCTACTTTTTGGCACTACATTTTGAAATTATTGCATTCCTATAATGATTTGTGAAAGATTAGTAGTTTATTGGGGAAAACTTTCGAGATATAGTATCCTTTTTCATCGTTGAATGTTATCATGATTGCCATCTGAACGTGACGCGAATCATGTAAAGATATTATGCAGAAAAAACATGTAAAGTTTGAAAAAGGTATGTAATTCTTCAAATAGACTTCGTTAAACTCCAAAAGAATCAAAAGAAGTTCTGGAGAAATTTGAATCCTACTTGTATTTCCCAAAATGTATTGTTTCATGAATCTTAAGGTCCGATTCCTTAGGTAAAACTATGAAAAGACTTATAGATAATTATAAGATATGTCCGAAAATTTTTCGTTTTTACTCCGTTATGAAAGAAAAATTTCAATCAGAAATCAGCATATTTCTGAACGTGTTGAGAGAAAAATCGAAAAAAAGTATGAAATGTCCCAAAGTTATCCACAATGGCTAGATTATAGAAGATACCTCATCAAAATATCAGAATATATTCCTAAAAAGATTTCATTTGAAGCAATTTTAACTGATCAATAATGAAGCGATATTATAACTTTCTATGAATTTTTCGTATATGAACACATGACACAACGAATCCAAGTTCTGAATAATATTACTGACGAAACATCCAAAAGCACGATATTTCTCTTGTTCTATAGATTGATTTTACATTTATATTTTGAATTTGCGATTGAGTTCGATAATGTTCCATAGATTAATGTATATGTTCTAACACCTAGTTTTTTTCCCACGATAATATAATAGTCCACTTTTGTAATACATTCAGTATAAAAATCCAAAAAATCTGACACCAGACTCATTTTCGTACTAAATTCATCACAATCTCTTTTTGTGCTGATATACTTCAGTAGTTTTAGTACTGTAATCTGTAGGTATATTTAGTTAAAACTGTGCGAAGAAAAATCTTTGAATGAATCTATACATACAACTGTTGAATGTAGTAGCTATGGTACTGAAAATGTTTTATTAAAGGACGTGTAACCTTAAGGAATAGCGAATCATACATAATGGAAATATTCTGGAAAATCTCACTCAAAGTGTTTAATATTGTTGAATACCAAGTGATTCTATATAAAACTCAGTGTTTTTTTAACATTCGAGGTAGGTCGGTTTATTTCAATACTTTATTCAAACATAATTATGTTTTCTGCTTGAATTGATTGTACCTATAAGGAGGTAGTATGAACATCACTTTCGATTATTGTTCGGTTGTCCACTGAGTGATTCCTGAACGAGTTTTATTTGACGCTTATCGTTTTGTTTGGCACACATTTGGCAGTTGAAGATTTTGCAAGATCTAGAGATATTTCATGAACGTATGACACGTCACTGAAGTGAAGATGTTCAGCCCCAGTAACACGTGCTTAGTTCAACAGCAGAGCATAATAACCAACAAATACCAAAAAAAATTGACAGAGTTGATTTTTATCGATCTTAGCATTAATTTTCTTTGAATGGTATGTAATTTGATTTATGTCTTCTAATGTTATGTTATATCTATGTTTTGTTGATGAACTTTATTCACGCAAGTGATTCTACAGCTGGGTTGGAGAGATCATGTTGGTGCTATTTTTTTTGTAAGATGATACATTCAACTGAAATAATTCCCTCAAAATGGATATATCTTATTTGCGGTATTGAAGAGTTATTTTTGTGGAGATTACGGCATTTATACTGATATGGTACCTATCTCTGTTGGTACAATACTACCAACAGCTTTGCGTTGCAATTAATTTCTTCACGACCCTTAATCCCGCTATGATCAAAATGTTATATTGTAATACAAAATTGATATTTTCTATGACGACATTGATATTCTCTATCTTAAAACAGCTATTCTCTAGAAATGATCTGCTATTTTCATAACCTATTAATCTACCATAGCTATTATCTACAAGAAAGGAGAGTTCAATGAGATTTATGGTTTTTCCGAACCTTGATTAAAAGTCGAGTGGATAAATTTGCGAACAAGTTCTTCTATATCATTCGGTTGAAATATTTATCGCGTACAGGCTCACGCCTCTGTGAAAGATGTTCATTCTGTAGATTTTCAGAATAAAGTATATTATTATAATTCACTAGAGGAAGGAGTGCTCAGTTTTTATGAATTATTGTGAAACAAAGAACATGCTGTTTGGCTTATTGAAGAAAGCTAGCTTATTGAGTTAGTCTGAAATATTTCTCATTGTTTTGGATTACCCCTCAATATCAACTGGAATCGTTAGGGGTGAATTATCCTCACAGGCTTTCAGTGACCATCGTAAGAATGGACAGAATTATATTATAGCTTGGGAGTTGACTGAAGATTTCTCTATCGATTTAATATTATTATTATTATTTATTATAACAACGGTAAATTGTTTTGTGTGTCAGTGGTTGACGAATTTGTTGCATACGGCTTGGGTGTTCATCGAAAACTGCGTCATCACACGATATGATCTGGGTTAAATGATAAACACGTGAAAACGTAGATGATATCAAGAAGAACTGAATCACAGTAACACTGGGAATGTCTCGCATTATGGGCAGATCACGGTACACCAAAGAATGTACTAGTCCACAAAGAGGTCTTGGGGAGTAAATTAAGGTTACTACAGTGAGGGTGGAGAGTCATTATCACAAAAACGTGAAAAAGGTGGGGTTTGTACTTGCGGTAGGCCGAAGTGACGGTTTCACTGGAGATGAGGTGGCGGTGGGGGAGGCGGCGCGCTGGCCAGCACGCTCTTGATCGCGGTGGTCTTGAGTAATCGCTTTAGCATCCCACTCGAACCCCGATGCTGGAGGCTCTTGTGCGTGGTCAGGGAGTTCTTGGTGCGATAACGGCGATGGCAGAACTCGCAGACGTAAAGCGTGTCGGATTGCTCATGCTTGTCTTGGAAGTGGCGCTTCAGGGAGTAGTAGCAGCTGAAGGTACGACGGCAGTAAGGGCACTCTTGTGGCTCGTTGATGCCTCCAGATGTCGGTGGCGGCATCCGCATAGTGCCTGCAACAGCCAGGGTACAGAGGCGGGCTCAGGGCGGGGGCCCGGCCCCGACATGCAGGCTCGCGCAAGCGGCATCAGCAGCAAACTCAACAACTACACTGATCAGACAGCAGCAGCGGCAGCGCAAGCGGGTGTGGTGATGGGGCTATAATACCTGCTGGTGGTGGGGGGGATGTGACGGTGTCAGTAGAGGCGGTCGGCGGTCGGCTCAGCGGCGGCTAAAAGAACTTAATGTCGATGTCCCCCGGCCGCGACTTGTGGTAAGTATAGATGTGTGTCATGAGCGAGTTCCTGGAGCAGTAAACGCGCTCGCAGATGACGCATCTGTACTCCTCCTGTCTCTCGGCATGCTTGTCTGCGATGTGTCGCTTCAGGGACGCTTTCGAGCACAACACCTTGCCGCACAGCTGGCACGTGAATACCTTCTTGGGTGATGCCCCTGCAACAGCAAAACCAAGCTCGCTCTGGTCTGGTCCGCGATTCGTGTTGCCACCAGCAGACACGTTTCTACAATACGAATTTACACAAATGCGGTTCTTTGCATCGAACCGCTTCTCGCGATCTGCCCACGCGAACTCAGTATTACTGCTCGCAGTACACACAACATACATATACACCGACCGCTGAAACCGTTGCGCTCGCTACCATCCTCTACTTCCGCCTATGTCTACTCCCTGTTATCTATATTTTTCCTGGGAATGTTTGGAATGGATTGAAGCAAATCACGAAGAACAGTTTTCGAAGGTGGTTTTCTTCACACCCAAAAGGTGGCGACTCCGAATTATTTCACGTGTTCAACTCAAGGATACTTCATGGCGATTTCATCAATTTGACCACTTGATACATGTGAACCGTCAAAAATTCCACAGTGACTTCTCCATCTGTAGTCAGACTGGGAGGATTAGAGGTCAAGGTCCTACTGGACTAGAGGAAACAAAACAGCAGTTTTCTGACCTGGATTCACAGAATTGGTTGAGAAAAAAATATATTAATGAAAGAACTTTTTTAAAACTGTTATGACATTAAAAACGAAACAAAATATGCCATAACTGAGCACTGATAGTGAGACCGTGCTTTTAGAGAGGTGTGATTGAATTCCATCACACATTCCTGGAAGGATCTGTTTCAAGAGATTTCCAGTCGATTAGAATAGGGATCATGAATGAGTCCTTTATAAGAAATTTACACCTTTTTTGGGTAGAATGAAGAATATTAAAGATTTTTTGCGTTACCGTAAGCGATTTCTGAGATGAGGTCTTTTTCGACTCCTTCAGAGAGGGTATCAGTTGAATGTGGGATCCAAAGTGATAGAAATTCTTCAATAACATGTAATAATATTGAATAATCTGATTGAAAACAAAAAAAAATTGAGGATTTGAAATCTGCTATATAATATTACAACATCCGAGTGCTTGTTGGGTGAATAAGATTGGCGAAAGATTATCGATTTCGAGCATCACAGGATGTGTTCAGTACCCAGCCGCCTGCGAGGGAACAACGCATCAAAAAGGCCATACAAATTTGCAAAACGTACACGGAACAAATTGCTTGCGTTTAATGAGCCCGAGTTGGGTATGGCGGCATTCTGAGGGGATGCTAAGACGGCGGTCCTTGGGTTCATGGATGTTGAGCTGGTTGGATATCTCTATGCTCTTGACCTCTTATTTTCACGACTTGGTAGTTTTCGTGACTGCTTTCTGAATTTCGACCAAGCGATGAAAAGTATTAGTTCTCAAGTGAATGATTGATGAAATCATTTAATTATAAAGTTCCACGAAAAACAATACGTCATTTCACGTAGTTCTCCAAGGGATAGGCTGTAAGCAAGTCACCATGATTTATCTTGAAAGTCTTCTCGAGTTTTGCTCCTCAAGTGATGGTTTCACTTAATCATCGATGGAGTGAAAACTGTTCTTCGTGTATTAAGCAGAATGAATTGTCAACAACGTATGTACGTACATTTGGAGTAGAAATGTGCCAAGTGTGTGATAGCGAACGTATCGGTTCCCAAGTAGGTGTGGGGGGAAAACGATTTAACATCTCCTGGTGGCAACACTTTTGTGTTGGAGGACTTTAACATTTAACTATAAAACAGAGGGAATGAGGCAAATACTAATCAAGCAAAATAAAACCCAGCTGCTTTTGCGAATGTAAAAATATATTTGAACATAAATAAAGGTTATACAACAGTACATAAAATATGATAAATATTGCATAGAACAACATGAACATGCGTAAATGCAAAAACTAATATTCACTACACAGGACCAATTTAATAACCGTTTAAACAAGAATTCTGGGGTTGCCAATTTTTCGATCGAAAATTTCATCTTACCAAAAAAATAAATCAGTCAAAATATCAGTCTTAAAAAATACCGCAAAAATATTCTAAATTTCAGTCTTTTAATAAAACTCAAGTCCTGTCTCTCAATACAACAATATTATGATTTTCAAACAAAACATCGCCTAGCATAGGTAAAATTTCCAAATGAATTATTTGACGCAAATCATTTTGCGTTCTTCGAAAATTCCAATTGGTTTGCGACAACGAATTAAACTTATTACAACAATTAAGTTGGAATAAAAAATGAAAATAGTTATGTACATTAAACTTTGGAATATCAATATTGGAAATAGAAGAATCCTCACAAGAATAACAAATAAGTTCATGATATCACATATTTATACACTACTTTAGGTATTTGTAGACCCAGTGCTCAAAAAACAGGCTGCAAGGAATTGAAGCCAATTGGAATTTCCGAATCTTCGTAGTTTTTATTTCACATTCGACAACCTTTCGGTTCAACACTTACCGCCTTCTGTCGACCAAAATTTATACAAAATAAGCTTTTTTTGCACAATTCCCTGAACACTCATTTTTCAAAAATATTTTTATACGGTATACCATTTTCAATTCTACAAAATGCTAAGGCCTAAAATTGATATATTTTTGAAATAAATAATAAACATTTTCAAAATTTTTCAATAATATGTATAATGTGGAAGAAACATTCCCTTTCACCGATTATATTTATACCAAGGCTTTCGTTTTTATCGAATCTAAAATTTTTATCGATGAATTTTAACCATCTCATTCGAAAAATTGTAAATCTTTAGATATATTCAACAAAAAATATCACAGAGCCAAAAAAAACAATGGAAATTTCAAATTCATCAATAAAATCATTTACGTTTCGTGTTTATTTGCTATTTTAATTGTATTCTAAGGATATTTGAATTCCCTAATGGAGAAAAAATATTCTTTTGACGTTTAATATTCAACTCCAAATGTTGAACAAGAACTTTCTTGGAAAGTCTTATCATTCCTTATAAGAAGTAAAGAGAAACAATTATGAATGCAATTATTTTTGTATATGAACATAAAGAAATTACTGAACTAACTAGAATAGTACTATCTTAAGTACTGAAGTGAATAATGTGGATTGATCAAGAAAATTAATAAATGATTGGAACTATAGTTATTTTTTATTGGAGAATCGTTTTTTGAATGCATGGAAAATTCAGATTAGATTTTTTCTCTCAAGAAAAATATATAAAAAAAAATTCAATCATATTTTTTGGGAGAAAACTGCAGAAAGTATGAAGGCGGACAACTTAGCTTCAATATAATTTTCTTGGCACTATTTCAAATTTTTTCTGTTGTGTATGGCAAAGGTTGATGAGTTGAATATGGAACGGTAAATATTTTTCCACCAAGTCGGGGAAGTAGGGTTAATTATTATTTAAAAAAAGATACAATAACTATTATATCTGGGACAGCTTGACGTAACTTTTAAGTCCAGCGGGGGCAATACGGATATGACTAAGATCAACAAAAACTAAAGTAAATATATATATTCTTGGTGTTCGTATCGTTCATTCGAAAAATCACAGATCTACTTCTGCCTCCTGTGGTATATGCTGCGATGGTTATTTAAAGAATTCAGCGTTCTAAAAACTTTGTGGCAAAGGGTGCAGAGCGCGTTGTTGAGCGGCTGGAGGTGCTGCTGTTCCTTGTGCCTTTTCAAGGTCAGCTTGGTGCTGAGCAGCTTGCCGCAGACGTCACAACGATGGGATGCGCTCAAGGGATACGGCAGAGACATACTTCTCGCTGTTGAGATGGAACCACCGAAAACACAACACCGAGTTAGCCCCCGCTATTTTTCTAATTTCATCAGTGTGTAGGTCAAGCGTGTCTTATAGTCTAGGAGGGTGATAGAGGGATCGAAACAACAGATATTATTGCCTTCAAATCTTCTGTACTATCAATTTTATTGCTAAGGTGTGGTAGGTTTCAATCAATTGTATTAAGCTATAACTACTTGACGCAACTTTTCCTCTTACTCTTGTAGAAGGGGCTAATGGCGAGTTCATAGCAGCTGCTTCTGATGACATCAGAAAAATAAAAAGCATGATATTGATTCTTTCTTCTACCGTCATATTGAGAAAATACACAAAGATTCGAATAAGAAGTCTAAAATTATGCGAATTGGTAGGGAGCAGATGACAAAATGAGAAGACTTTCCAGTATGGAAGACAACCCTAATTTATAAATAATTTTTTTCAAACAAGTCAGGAACACAAACTGAACAGCTTGAAACTTTGCAGGTGGTTCTGATAAAGGATTCTCATTGTTATGATGAAAATGGCTGTCGAGGAGCTTTCATGGTCAAAAAATTAGTTTCTCATATCCCCAAAATTGAATAACAGAGAGGGAACTTGGAGATTAATCATGAGGAAGTCTAGTTGGTGTTCAACATCCTAAGGATGATTTGAACAGGTCAAGATCCATATACCAAGTATAGAGAAAATAGTTTGATAACGTGTTTCAACTAGTGAAATCTCCAAAAAAATTAAGGTGGCCTGATATTCTGGTTAAACCAAGGTAACCAAAGTCAAGAAGAGTTGAAGTATACATCGAAATTCAAGATTTTAATTCATATATGTAGGTATCATATTGTCGCGGAAATCATTCTGATATTCTTTTATATCTAAATTGTTCCTTTGGGAAATACTCAATTTATATTTTATGCAGAAATGCAGTAGTATTTGAATTATAGAGAAAGAATCTTTCATAATAGAAAAAAATATGCTTGTAGGTTAATATAATACAAATGTGATTGATAACGGAGCAAACAATGCTTGGAATTGAATTTTATTTTTATATTTCTGTTGTTTCTACCCCATCTAATATTATAGTCAAAGTACTAAGTAAACCCTTCATTCCCTACTATTGAATGTAAGCATTTATACAAGACAAGCGATATCAAAGCTGCCATTTCATTGTTCCCAGTAGAAAGAGCAGATTCTCATCGAGTATTCGAAAAATTTTACACAGTCAGCGAATCTCTTATTGAGTGTTACTCCTCTACTCGTTCTATTGGATTAAATGGATACTGGGATTAACGAAAAACGTACCAAATGCAACTGAATCAAAGTGTTTATGAATTAAAAAAATATGCATTATTTTACAAGAAGCGCCTTAACCACTCAACCAGATCAATAAACACCACCCCATTCTATGTTATGTTGGACTTAAGTCGATTTTGAAAATAAGTGTGCAGCAGTCACGGAAATTATAGAATCATACATACAGGGTAATCCTTGAATTTTCTATAAATGCAAAGATTGATCTTCCCAAATTGATTCTATGCGATAAAAGTCTCCAATCGAAGCATTCCTCATTCATAAACGAAAAATAATTTATGGACTACAGTTAAAATTCAAGTTAATTTGAGAATCTCATGAAATTGATTTATATAAATTTCATAACGAATTTTTATATTGATAAATTTCGATTTATGCTTTCGAATGTTATCATCAACTGTATAGAAGAAACACCTTGTATTAATCAAACGCTTCTAATCAATGATTTTGCACGTGAATTCTTGTATCTATTCCACATGCAGTATTATTCTTGGAAAAATTTTAATCAGACAAAAAGGAGGTAATAAAATGAAACTTTTATTCTACATTCATCTTCTTGTAAATATTGACTAGATTAAGGAATATATTATGTTATATTTGCGTTCTATTTCAAAAATGATTGAATCTCTTTTAATTCAATGTTATAATTTTCTGAAGATTTAGAACTTCAGAAGGAGACAAGAAACTGTACTGTTTTGCTCAGTGTGATGATCAAACTTTTCACTTTTAGGGATATCAGTTGCATTTGGTATGTTCCCAGTTTGAATGAGTTATTTATTTTGTTAACAACCTATGGATATAATAAATAATAGGATATAGAAAATAAACAAAACTTTGTACGTTGTTCGAGAAAAAAAAATTGATGCTTTGATCGCCTTCTATGTGACGAAATAGTAGAACATTCTCACGTGAGGTCCATTAGGTAGCGATTCTTTGAATTTTCCGTTATGTACTATGTTAATGTTGTAGACTCTGTTATAATCTCTCGAGAACAGTTACAATTTTCGTTGTAAAACTCACGTTTTTCAATATGTACCTATATTTAATGTTTTTATCGCGTCTCTCTCTTGTGAGACATCTCAGAAGCTCAGAGAAAATGGGAATGATCACTTTTAATTTAGCTTGTGTTGATTTCAATCAAAATTGAAGAATGTGAAGAATGCTTTAAGAATACCGAATAATTCAGGAGTTATGAGCGAAAAACTTTTCAGAAAAACATCATCGAGTTTTGTAAAACGAAGAAAGAAAATTGACAAGTGAAGTCTAGAGATTTTGGAAATCTTCTGGATTTTGCTATAAATTTGAGGAAGAAGCGATTTGAAGCCGTTTTCGAAAATTCATATTTTTATGGTATATGCGATAAACTTTAATTCGAGGTTTCTCTCCAAAAACTGATGTTTAATGGTATTAATGAATGGGATTGTACTCAATGGATGATCCTGTAATTTTAACAATTTTTTGTCATTAATCAAATCAACTCGAAAGTAAAGACATTTGGAAGACGACACCTTGAGTATCACTTTAGTTTGATCGTCCTTAAACATTATATTTCTCTAGCAAGTTGAATAATGCATACAATTTTGTCGCACTTCTTCATTCAAAGAAATCTATACGAAATTGTTATAAAATTAGTCTTCTAGATTTTGTCTCTGTATAAAAATTAAAGAATATCTGCTAAAATTGACATAATTTTGTTTTTAGGAGTAAATACCAAAAACTATATTTTTGAGCCGTTAATTCGGTTCAGAAGAGGTTATAATATCCGAAGAGTCTTTTTCAATTTTGTTCATCTTATTGAATCGCTACCCATCAACCTCGATTATTGTGGTCCTTTCACAAGTAGAAAGAGTGGGGGGACATGATTTCCTCGCTTTTGATGTTCTTAACGTTCCTATGGTAAATGCTCTTGTGATTCCTCAAACTATTCAAGCTGCTATAAACTCTCTTGCATATGTTGCACACGGGCTCTCTAGAAGGACGCATGTGCACATTCTGAATATGTCTCTTCAGCCTGGTCAGGGATGAAAGGCTTTTGTTGCAGGGCTGGCATCGGAACTCGTCCACACCTGGCGGCAGAAAGGGCCTATTAGCCTCTCTTAGCCGCTTCACAAGCTATGTACACGCTGCCCATTTAGTCATTCCCATTTTGAGACGTTTCGACCGTGTTTTTGAATGTGTAGACCATTAGGGTAGTTTGTGGTATCTACTTGACAATTTGAGATTTCAGTACGTAGTTCGAGTGGAAGATCAGAGATTAGAAGAAGACACCAATTGACAATAAGCGTTTTTTTAAGGAATTTTATTCTAAATTGAAGGTAAGCTCTTCTCTTCATTGATGATAACTTGGTGACAACTATTGCCAAAAGACACTTTACTGAAAATGAAGAATTAAGTACCCCAGAATTGCGCAATGTGAGAAGTTTCAAGAAAATTCAAATGAATGATATGTGGCACGAGGTTATAAGTGAGATTTATATGTACCTATGTTGTGAAGACATTGCTATCAGCGATGAAACTGCAAATTACTCAGGTGCTCAGTTGCCTTATTATGGCTTTCTGAATATTCTTATTCACAAGGTCCAGTTTCTATCTCAGAAAAAAAAACAAAAGGGCTCAATAAAAAAAGGGATGTGGAGTAAGAGACAAAAAAAAATTTTTACCTAAAATCTTCGCACATGGCGTACCAATATTTCAAGAATAGATAGCTCGAAATGTTGAAGGTATCATGCGACATTAGACAGAGTAAGATGTAAGGAATTTTTGTTTAGTATTCTGATAGCATCTAACAAAAAATCTGCTCTACCCTTGTGAAATGAAATCGGATATGTATAAAATATGATTATTCTCAAAAAATAAATATTTTCGAACAAAATCGTAATAATTCGAAATTGAATTATTACGAAAGGAGTGTTTGTACAGATCTTTGTATCATAAATTGGCTTTCAGATGGCTCGAAGAGTCTTCGAAGAAGAGTTGTTGTTTGATGAATGACGAAACCAGGAAGTTGTGAGATCTTATAAACGGGAGAAATCCCAAATTGATAAAAATATCTCCTAGCTTGAAAACTGCCTGATGCTGACTCCGATAATTTGAAATGATGTCAGTTCAAATAGAAGAACAGAAATTTACCACACCTGAATCGTCAAATGAACAAGCAGATACCATCAAAGAATATACCCAACCCTAATACTTAAGTTAATAACGAGAACATAACACAATATACTCTATTCTTGATGATTACAATTTTTTATTACATCAAACCTGTTATGTACATCAGACTTAAGATAATTAAGAAATTACAATGTTTTGTTACAATTTGTGGTAGTTCTAGTGGCAAAGCACTGCCGTAGTCTTTTAACTTCGCTTTTGTCACTTATTATTTCGAGAGATAAGTTTATCGGCTGAAGCAGACTGAACGAAGAAGATATTTAATAGAGATATGCACAAAAATGATGTGGTAGTGGTATAGAAAATGTTCAATGAAAATCTTGATTTAAAACTCGAAATTCATTTCAAGAGAGCAGAGTCTCATTTCTGAAGCTTTTAAAACTTTTGTGCAAAATATTTTCATTCGGGATAATCCTTTTTGATCTGGTATTATGAATAATTATTTATTTCGCGACTGCTATATTTTAGGAGATGAGGTGTGATGAGTGTGTGTTTAAGCTGAAATTTATAGTGGTTCTTTCATACGAAGAATTCTTTGTTCAGTATTTAATGTTCAATTTGATGGAATGAAACCACTATATTGATTAGAAGATCGCTTATCAGTTTTCAGTATGTGCAATTTTGATTATGTTGGACAAATGTTACTTTATAAGAGGCTAAGTTACTGCGAAACTTGATCTACAAAACCTGGAAATTTTCAGTTTATGTTTCCTTAAATTATTGAAACAAACCGTCTATGAGCGAATTCGATAATGAATTGGGGAGAGTGAAGAAAAAATGATTATAATTTTCAAAGAAGTGTGTCTTTTCCTGTGAACCCTTCTTATAAATGTTTTGTTCTTCAATGTTTTCATCCCGACTCTACTAGCTTTCTGTGAAACTCCTCTGAAGTTTATTTAAGAGCTTTTGCGATATTATCATCATCTGAACTATAACTCCTGTTCTGAGAATGTTTATCAAATTGATCTTCAAGGAGATACATGGCGATACATTTTTCAATCAGATTTTCATTGCTAATGTTTCAGCGAATATCGAGTCCAAAAATTTAAAATTCCATGATTTTGTCGGAAATTATTGAAGACGAAAAGAGGAGAATAAGTACGAAATTCGGGTGGATAGATCCTGGCGGTGACCCTACTGTCAGGGCTGCCTAATATAATGAAATAAGGGGATTAGAATTTGGGGATGAAGTTCAAAAGAATTCATTACACAAATAAATATCCAGGACGTGTAATTTTGGAACTCAAGATTGAAATTGGTTTGATTCTATTCTATCTTGAAGATTTCTTCTAGTTGCAGTAAATAAGAAACATGAAGTTTTTTTACGTAGAAGGAATCCTATATGTGAATTAACAATATAATTTTAAGGAAAAATTCTATATTTTGGGGAATGCATGAATTGAACAGATACTTTCAAAACGTAATAAGACTTATTTAAAATTTATTAAAGTCGATTAATTATCGAAGAAAATTCCAAAGGATTTTTCAGATCAGAGATGGACTCATTCCGGATTTCATGGTGACATGATGGGAGGAACTTGAGGTGTCTTAGTCTTTATAATTTTCCCCATTTCGAGAAAAATAATTAAGAGAATAATTTAAAATTTCACGCGGTGGTTCAAAGAATGAATTCGAATCTGATTAATAATTCAGCTTAAACACACTCATACTGTACGAGTCTCAACACCAACTTTTCAAGGAAATCAAGTTCGGTAGGAAAATTTCGAACGAAATACCATCGCTAAGATCATCTTAGCTTTTCTAATCCACTGTCCTCTTTGTTTTCTTCTTTTGGTGATAATTACACGTATGTACCACTAAACTATTCTTAGTCCGGTAGCAACGGTTGCAAATTTTACACCAGAACTCCTCCGTTTGCGCGTAGTGCAGATCTTTGACATGTCTCCGCAGAGTGATCTTGTTCCTCAGTACTTTTCCGCAAATGGTGCAGATCTCTCCGAACGTTTTCGCATCCTCGAATCCAGCGTCACCTAGATATAGAGAAAATAATTAACTCAAGTTGACTGTGACAGTTACGGAACTAAAATAAAACCATAAAAAGCTCTAATAAACAGTCAACTAAAATGAATTATTTTCTCTATGGGACCAATATCGCGTTCATCGGTGAACATCGAAATCATCTACTATGCACATTGAGAAATTGGATATATAAGATTGAATGCATGGAATGACATCAAACATTCTCGTCAGTAATACCAAACACGAGTTCCTCAAGTAATCCCAGTGAAAAGAAACTTTTTTCGTTCTTGGATGGGTTTTTAACCAAGATAGAAAGCCTGTTTGGTCAAAATCAATTTTGATTTATAATGTTGCGAAAATGTATCGGTAACAATCCAATTGAATGGAATTTTATACTTCATACTATTCACGAAGCAGCAGAGTGCATCTAAATCATCCACCTAGGTCCTAGATGACTGAGGCTGAGTGGGATTATTATGGTTCACGTAATAAAATTGGTTTCATTGAAGTGTTTTGAAACTAGAGAAAAAGCAGAGAATCGATGGTGATTAAGATTAATGCATCTCCCATTGAGGTTGCATTTGATTCAGTCCGGAAGATAAAAATAATTTATGGAATCAATAAAAACACATATTATATAGTGAAGGGGAAAGATAAATTCATTGAAATCCTTCAGGTAATCCGGAAGAATTGGTGGAGTGTCTTGAGACTTGAGGAAAAACAGAAAATTGAAAGAGAAAAGTTATACAAATTTTCTATTGAGGGAAAATTTTTCACTTTATAGAATGATAAAAATAATTCATAAAAGCAATAAAATTTTGAATTAATGAAGTAAAACGGCGAACGAACAAGATAACTCCAATCAAGACCTTTGGGTAATCTGGGAGAAGAGTTGATTGAAAGGGATGCAGTATTGAAAAGCAATATTATGTTCACTGGAAGATGAATGAACTTCTATATGACGAAACCAAATGGCGAATGCATCAATTTAATCAAATAATATGTTGAAATGGCTTATGGTACCCTGAAGGAGTTTTTGACGCGGATATTCTTTTCAATTATGTTCTGCGGCTTCTTGAAATTCTTCATTTCTTTTCACTAAATATTTTTGTATTAATTTTTAACGTATAAAATTCGCTTTAGCTATAAATTCTCTGGTCCTATTAGTCATTCGTAATTTTTAACGTGACAGAAACTGTCGATTCATTTTTTATTTTCAATTTTTTCTTGTTCACTTTTCCGAATAGGTACCGTAGATTCGTTGAGGATTTTGCACTTTAATAGATTTTGCCGAATGGAAATATTATTGTGTGGTAGAGAACCTAATTGAATGAATTGATCGACTTGTTTCGTGGACATGCTCATGGTTGAACTTCATTAACTGTAATAAGTCCAAAAGATATTTTATCGAGATATCGTTAAACTACGTGAATTTCATTTCGTGAAACAAAATGGCAGAGGTGCCGGTTCAATTATGTTTTTATCCTGCTCTCCTAGGCCTCTGTGAGACCTCGCAGGAGCTCAGAAACTTTTGGGAACTTAGAATTGTGATGATGTGATAATGTCAACTTCCTTAGAAATTAAATCTAAATAATATTGAATAGAATAAAAACACATGTTCCCGATTAATATTCGAAATTTGGACTATAAGGAGTACAGGATCGATGAGATATAGTACCAAATTTATTGCAACCAACTGCCAATGATTTTTTTATTACGAAAATTGAACGATTCGAATCATAATGAACGAATTTTGTTTTGTACCACCAAAAACTGATATTTTGACGGAAACATTCTTTGAAAGAGGGACTTCATATATCAAGCATTACTATTTTATTTTGAGTATTAAGATAGGAATTATTATTCCAGCCACCCTTTCAATTTCGAAATAATCGCGACGTGTTCATTAGTGCAGTGTTAAATTCCTATGTGTTGAGAGTTTGACAACTTCAGATTTTCGGAAGTTTTGAATGAGGAATCAGATTTTTCTAATTATCTTCAAACTTTTGGAGTGTCCAGTTCGTATTGACCATATTTCCGACAAACATTAGCTCACGAATGTACTGAGGAACAAGCATTCACCCTTCGAAAGAAATTGTTTCACTACATATTCCATAACGATATTACTAGTAGTGTATGTAAATAACGGTTAGATAAGTCATAAAATAGAAACAATCACTGATGAATAGTATGTCAACTACTTATTTAGTATTGAGTTCATCTCTATTCATATTTGAATGTTCTTCATTGTCTTACAATCCTATGAGTTGTTGAATTATAGTTGCGATTGGTTGAATAATGTGCTTTAGATATATATAGATACATATCAAATGTGAAATTTGACAAATAGGTCTTGATTATTCAGCATTTAGAAAGCACCGAGCATTGCTTTAAACTTTGGCTCCCCCAAATCGAACATAACAATCGAAAACTAAATGAGACAGCACAAACAGACCAGTAACAATTAAAAACAAAACACATATTGTTAAACGACATTCCAACATAACATATATTAGTTAAAACCACAGAAAATGATCGCTCCCATCTTAACCAAGGATCAGTTAAAATGGAAGAACGAAACAAACATGCCTGTTCAAAGTGCACTCAAAAACATCTAGTAAAATCTATGCATGTGATTTTGAACAAACATATTCAGGCGAAACTGGCTTCATCCTTGTAAAACTCTGGGAAAATGAATGGATAGAATAATGAGAGTTGTTACAGAACCAAACCAGCTGATATCGGAGCAAAACGTACAAACTGAATGCTGTATATTCGATATTGATAGGATGCAATTGAATTCAGTTTGCATATTTTGTAGTTTATCAGTAGATAATGTAATCTTACCTTGAGACGTACCGGCAAGTGTATCATTTCCTGTCAAAGATGGATTCAAGCCTGGAATAAAAGTCATTTGATGAGCCAATCAATTTGTGCATTTAACTGCGAACTATCATTAAAAGATGAATAATTCATTACTTTTAGATGCGTTTACCTTGTATTTCCGAGATATATATAATAAACTTTGTTGCATGAAGAATAGAAAAGAGACGTGGACCGAGCATAGACACTCGTGGTATCCTAAATGTTATCTGTGTCGAATACAAAGATATTGCGATGAGAAATGGACATAAAGATTTTCGAACTAGTGCTAATCTTCCAGCCAAATATCGGCATTAGATCTTCATTAGCTAGACACACCAGGTCAGCAACCAGAATACCAAGATTAAACACAGAAACATCATCGATAGTGACTCAGATGCCAATTTCGATGTATAAGGTATGTTCACTAACGACCCCCTTCTGATGAAAGAAGAGTTGATCATATGGACGATATACAAGGTGTCTACTTTTAAAAGGGCCAAACTCTAGGAGGAGATCATACATAATATTTGCAACAAAAAAGTCATATAACAAATGGTCGAAATATTGACAATTATTCTTCAATTTAACATTTCTTGATTTCACGAAATATTTCAAGTTTTTTCACGAAATCAATTATAATTCAGTTATCCTTAGAGCCTTTTCAAACTTGACTATATATTTGGAAACAGCATTAAATTTTCTACAAGATAAGAATTTCAGTCTGCCAAAAATTCTTATTGAGGGCGTGTTAAGGAGATGAATGTCACTATTCTGAAGTGAACAAAACCAGTCATATTTTTCCAATGGTTTCATCGATGAATAATCATTTATTACATTTCAGCAAAAACTACCTCATTTAGTGTGCTTTCGAATGACATATCAACTTTTGTGCTTGCTGCTTGTCTTCTGCCCAAATATCATGGCTAACAAGATAACAACAAATAAGTCGAAATATTCCAAACCTAAATTTGCTCCATTTGGAAGCTCTTTATGATTGAATATTGAAGTTATTTTCATAGAAATCATGAATTTGTCTGTCGAATCAAAATAATTTGAAGGAATAAACTAAATTTCAATAATACAGATTCTATAAAAATATGTAAATAAGGCAGACTAATATAACTTATAACAATCGTTCGAAATGTCCACTGCCTTATTCAATACATTTTACACATCGTATTCGCACTGAATCTACAAACCTGCGAAGTTCCCAAAGTTTCTGTCGCATTTCTGCACAAATTTATTTCTTCGATCAGATTCTATCGAGTCTGAACGCGAATTTGATATACTTTTTCTTTGAAGGTGTTCCAGACATACAAATTCAAAGGCCTATGGCCAGGACACCTTGGTGGCAATCTTACCGGACCATACCTTACAATCCATTGAACTCCAAAATATTGATTCATTAAGTCCCGTACATTCCGGCTATTATGTGCTGGGCAGCCATCCATTTGAAACCAAACATTTTGTCTGTTATCCAGGGGTATTTCATCCAATATGTCTGTTAAGCTGCTTTGGATTGATGTAATAAATTCTTCAGCGTTGAGCCGATCGGGAAGTATTACTGGTTCTCTTCTCATGACTCCCAAAGCCGGAATTTGCGGGACTTAATGAATGAATATTTAGGGGTGCAATGGATTTGGAGGTACGACCCGGTAAGATGACCACCAAGCAGCCCCGACCATAGGCCTTTTGATTTTTATGTCTGGAACACCTTGAAAGAAAAAGTATATCAAATTCGCGTTCAGACTCGAAAGGATCTGATCGAAAGAATAAACCTGTGTTGTGCAGAAATGCGTCAGAAACATTGTGAACTTCGAAGGTTTTGTAGATTGTGTGCGAAAACGATGTGTAAAAGGTGTTGAACAAGGAGGTGGACAATTAGAACAACTGTTATAAGTAGTAGTAGTCGTCTTTCATCACATGTTTGCATAAAAGTTGTTAAACTGAAATTTAGTTCCCTGCAAATTATTATCATTCGACAGATAAATTCATGATTTCCATGAAAATAACTACAATATTCAATCATGAAGAGTTTCAAAGTAGCGCAAATTTAGGTTTGGAATATTTCGACTAATTCGTTGTTGTTATCTTGTTAGCCATGATATAAGGGCAGAAGACAAGCAGCAAGCACAAAAGTTGATATGTCATTCGAAAGCACACTAAATGGGGTAGTTTTTGCTGAAAATAAAACATGTCCGTAATGAATGATTTTTCATCGATAAAACCATTTGAAAAATATGACTGGTTTTGTTCACTTCAGAATCGTGACATTCATCTCCTTACCACGCCCGCAATAAAAATTTATTTGGCAGACTGAAATTATTATCTTGTAGAAAATTTAATGCTGTTTCCAAATATGTGGTCAAATCTGAAGAGGCTCTAAGGATAACTGAAGTATAATTGATTTTATGGAACAACTTGAAATATTTCGTGAAATCAAGAAATGTTAAATTGAAGAATAACCGTCAACATTTCGACCATGTGTTATATGACATTTTTTGTTGCAAATCTTATGTATGACTCCTGGAGTTTGGCCCTTTTAAAAGTAGACACCCTGTAGATTCGAAAGATTGTGCAGGAATGGAAATAATTCATTATGGGGGCCGAAGAATATAATACAACACAATTTCTAGATGTAATGATCAAAAAGAACAATGGAAGGCCTGATTCCAAGGTATATAAGCAAACCCCCAAATACAGGTAGTATCTGAGCTTTGAATCACATCTATATGGAAGAGCCAACATAATCTGCTCAAACTAGGTAGACAGGATTGCGGATATGAAAAATATGAATAGAGCGCTAAAGACTATCCTGACCCTCAAGAGAGCCGAGGAGGAATAATATACAACTACAAAAAACGAGGAAATCTAGAGGGATAATACAATGTTTATACGCATAAGAGACTTTTCAGAGAAACTAAGAAGAATTAAATGCTTATGGCATTTGAATTCCAAAACACTACGAGATCGGTTTCACGAAAAACAAGAACTCAGACACAAAGCACTGAGTAATGTAAATGCGGTGGTAAAAACGTAGGAGAGACCCTACGTCTACTCAAGTCAGGGTCAAAGAACATCAGAAATTGAAAAAATAAGAAAAAATCAAGGATGGCTCAACACACTTGGGACGAATACCACAGAGAACAATAGAAACCAGCCTCCATAATATCCAAGAATGAACACTTGACCAGGAGGAAGCTGAAATACCCAGCTTAACACAAGTCTGGAAATAAGGCACTTGGTCATCAGAATATCATCGTACCTTACGGACATAATACACCAAAGCTAGGAACGGACATGATACACCAAAGCTAGGAAGGTCAAACAAATTAAAGTTAGTAATTGAAAACCAACCCCTTTGATTACTAAAACAAAAAATCGCAATTCGATGAATCCCTCGCACATTTCTGGAGAAGGAAGAGACCGAAAGAGAAGCACTCTGGAGGAACCTTCCAGGAATGGATCACTCTAAAAGGTTCATTCGGAAATTTGAAAGTTCAAGATCCAAAAAGCATTTGGATCTCAGTAAGTACAATTTACGCCTACTCACTGGCTTCCTCACAGGACATTGTCGCCTTAGGAAGCATATGATGAGAATGAGTTTAACAGAAACAGACGAGTGTAGATTCTATGGTGAAGAGGAGGAGACTCCGGTTCACCTGGTTACAGAATGCCTCGCCATTGCAAACCAGCGCATAGAATGTGTTGGACAAAAGAATTACAGGAGGAATGAGGATCTAACCTTCTTGAAGCCCTCTTAGATACTGGAGTTCATTGGAGCTCTGGAGCTAGGTAGCGCAGTTGCGAATACGGCTCTGATGGGGGGCACAATAGACCTTGAGGTCGCAGTGGAACGTAAACCCTTTCCTAATTTTAACTATAACTATCGCTCACACAACCCGTCAATGACATCGAGGGAACAAGTCGGAATTTGTATCGAAATAGTAATAATTTGATTTCAAGTAATAACTATAGAGATGGTACGACACAAAAAAATCACATTATTTCTGAGGGGGGTCCACAATGATTCATGGCCATTGCACGCACCGCACCTAGTATGAACCCTAATCTGGCTAAGGTGAACGAATTGTAATGATTTAATTGTCCACAACGGCACACAGCCTCTCGCCTCCCATGCGAATCAGTAAAAGCCAGGCCCTCAGAAATCATCGTAAGAATAGACAATACTCACCTCCAAGCCCCGAAGGCTCGGCCGCCAAGGCAGCCATCGTGAAATTGAAACCGCTGGCGGCCGTGGCGAACAGCTTGCTCTCTGAAGGCGTCAAATAGGGAGGGCACCCTATGGGACTGTCGTGATCCTCGTGGTCCCCGGCTGAACTGCCCGAGTGTGGCCCCTGAGGTAGATTCGTAGGCCCATTGTCGTTCGGCGTGGCCGTGTCCCCTGAGTCGTTACTGTTATCGTCCTGATTATTTGTACTACATAAAAGTTCCATTGGTTCGGATTTGATGCTGTTATCGTGGCAGCGAGGTGTGCCGGACGGGAGCGACGGGCTGATGGGCGAGTTCTCCCGGTCTGTGCTGCTGATGCCGTTGCCTTCGAAGTCCCGGTGCAGAGCGCTCAGGTTGAGGTTGAGCGCGTTGTTCTTCATCGCGCTCGGCGAGAAGTCCGCGGGCTGCGTCTGCGGTGGTTGTTGAGTGCCAGGCAGCGTGTGCTGAGACATGTTGAGCTCGTTATTGTTGTTATTGCCAATGATGTGGTCGGATCTGGCGCGTTTGTGTTCATTCTCTGGGTCCATGGATATCCGCCTCTCTCTCCGGTGTTGCATGGCGGCTCGTCTGAGTAGTTGGTTGACGGTGGCGCCGTGAGGGGGTGAGGATGGCGACGTGAACAATGAGTCAGATACTAACTTGTCGGTGAAGTTGGGCGGGTGGCTGTTGGATACGGGTGGCGTCTGTGGATATCGGACCAGGCTTTGGACCTGTGCCAGCTGAAATCATTGCCAGTATTAGTAATAGGGAGAGATAGAGAGACAGATATTCGTTGGTGATTTTTGAAAAACAAACATTGATACGTTTCACAAGTCACATTGAAAATAAAAAAAACATATCAAACTAAAATAATGCTAAAAAGAGCCTACATTTCAACTTGGAGGATGTATATTCCCAGAGATAATTATTGAAATTCGACATATTAGGTTGGGGAAAAAGTAATTTCGTATTTTTCGCTTTATTTCAATGCTTCATAAAAAGTGTTACAATCATCCGATTTCAGTCAAATATGCGCCGTTCTGTTCGAATACTTAAAACTTGTTGCCAACAAGAACTTTATAATGCACCTCCCTTAGAAGCCCTTGTTCCTATTCGCAAAAAACTCGGACAACCAATTTTTACAGGCCCCTATCGAGGCCAAATTTTTACGTCTAAGCGCGTTGGCCATGGGTAGGAACAGGGGATAGACACTTGGTGCCAGGTCCGGACTATAGGGTGGATGCATAAGAACTTTCTATCCTAGCTCCCAAAGCTACTGGCGCGTCATCGAAGATGTGTGTGGCATGGCGTTGTCCTGATTGAACACATTCTGTCCCTATCCACCAATGCTGGCCGCTTCTGTTAGATCACCAGCTTCAAACAGTTGAGTTATTTACAGTAGAGGGCAGAATTGAGCGTTTGACCATAGGAGAGCAGTTCATAGTAAAGCACTCTCTGCCTATCCACCAAACACCTTCCTGGCCGTCTTTGTTGGCTTAGTCACGGTCTGGGCCACTTCGTTGG
Organism: Aphidecta obliterata; assembly: GCA_963966015.1. NCBI lineage: Eukaryota > Metazoa > Arthropoda > Insecta > Coleoptera > Coccinellidae > Aphidecta > Aphidecta obliterata. The sequence continues at coordinate 21,301,024 of OZ014431.1, read as the reverse complement.
ATTTCGACCACGATCTGTGTCGCTTGACATTGTTATAAGCAACCCTATGATTTTTTTTGCGTCAGCTCGTGTAGTTCCCAAACATCGAGCCTTTTTTAAATCCAGTGTTCTGCAAATGGTTGAAAACGGTTTTATGATCGATGTTCAGCTCCTGGGCGATGCTACGACGACCGACATGACGGTCGATCTCGATATTTGCCATGATTTTATCTAGATTTTCGCGACAGGCCTGCCAGTGCGTGGTGCGGTGCATCTTTCACATCCACTACACCAGCACGGAATCGCTTGAACTACTGTTTTGCTACAAGAACCGGAAGAGTATCGACCCCGTATACATGGCAAATTTTTTTGGTCGCTTTCGACGCGTTTTTCCCTCTCAGGTAGTAAAATTGCGAATTTCTTGCTTTGAAATCTTCATACTCGACACACGATTGTTCGCGATTGACTCGATCAAGCGCAAAACTGTAAAAGAAGCATTTGTAGTATAAAACCACACCTTAACAACGCCGTATCGTAAGATGTGATGACACCAATAACGAACGATATATACTTAGTTGAGTAAAAAGGGCGCAAAATACGGAATTACTTTTTCCCCAACCTAATATTAAAAAAAATTTTGCGAAAAGAAATATTTCCAGATGCTGGAGCTGGACTGACGATTTCAAAGCTGATGCATAAAAAAAGTACACTCGAACCTCTAGAAGAAATTTATTCTTCTCTTAGAGGTTTTCTCGGAACCACATCATGGAACGACATAAAAGATCTTGTGTGAGAACTAAATCGATAGTATCGGAGAATCAAGAAAAATATAAGGTCTCTTCGGAATGACTTCTATAATGCCTCAGTATCATGATACATATATCTTCCAAAAGATGGCTTTCGAAAAAATTTGTTCGTAATCAAACTTTTTACCTGTTCGCGGTCCTCTCCATGTTGTTGAGTGAGTCCGCTGACCCTGAGGACCTCGGCCGTTTTGAGGAAGGACGACAGGGAACGTTGGTGCACATTAACCTCTCCATGGTATATGAATTCAACGAGGGCATGCAGGTCGGTCCAAGCGACATCTTGCAGGACTATCACAGGGTGCTTACAGGGAGTTGACTGAAACAAAGAGAATTTCTTATTAGCGATTTTGACCAGAAGCAAACTAACCCATGGTTCTTTTCTTCCAACCCAGATCAAAGATATCTGAATTATGGTGAGATAAAAATTTTACATTCAGGATTATACAGGGTGTCTACTTTTAGAAGGGCCAACCTCCAGGGGAAGATCATGCATAAGATTTGCAACAAAAAATGTCAAGAAATGTTGACGGTTATTCTTCAGTTCAACATTTCTTGATTTCACGAAATATTTCAAGTTTTTCCATAAAATCAATTTTACTTCAGTTATCCTTAGAGTCTCTTCAGATTCGGAAACAGCATTAAATTTTCTATAAGATAAGAATTTTTGTCTGCCAAAAAAATTCTTATTGCTGGCGTGGTAAAGAGATGAAAGTCATGATTTTGAAGTGAACAAAATCAGTTTTATCGATGAGAAATCATTAATTATGGACATGTTTCCTTTTCAGCAAAAACTACCCTATTTAGTGTGCTTTCGAATGACATAGCAACTTTTGTGCCTGCTGATTTTCTTCTACCCTAAAATCATGACTAACAAGATAACAACGAATAAGTCAAAATATTTCAAATCTGAATTTGCTCTATTTTGAAGTTCTTTATGATTGAATAGTGAAGTTATTTTCATGGAAATCATGAATTTATCTGTCAAATCAAAATAATTTGAAGGAATAAACTAAATTTCAATAATACAGATTCTATGAAAATATGTGAAGAAGGCGGACTAATACTACTTATAACATCGTTCGAAATGTACATTGCCTTATTCAATACATTTCACACATCGTTTTCGCACTGAATTTACAAACCTGCGAAGTTCACAACGTTTCTGACGCATTTCTGCAAAACACAAATTTATTCTTTCGATCAGATCCTATCGAGTCTGAATGCGAATTTGATATAGTTTTTCTTTCAAGGTCAAGACATAAAAATCCAAAGGCCTTTGGTCGGGGCACCTAGGTGGCAATCTCACCGGACCGTACCTTACAATCCATTGCACTGCAAAATATTGATTCATTAAGTCCCGTACATTTCGGCCATTATGAGCTGGACAGCCATCCATTTAAAAATAAACATTCTGTTTGTTAGCCAGGGGCATTTCATCCAATATGTCTTTGATTTGGATTGATGTAATGAATTCTTCAGCGTTGAGGCGATTGGGAAGTATTACTGGTCAGAAAAGTTCACCTCTCATGACTCCCAAAGCCGGAATTTGCGGGACTTAATGAATGAATATTTAGGGGTGCAAGGGATTGGGAGGCACGACCCGGTAAGATGGCCACCAAGCAGCCCCGACCTTACGACTTTGGATTGTTATGCGTGGAACACCTTGAAAGAAAAAGTATATCAAATTCGCGTTCAGACTCGAGAGGATCTGATCGAAAGAATAAACTTGTGTTGTGCAGAAATGCGTCAGAAACGTTGTGAACTTCGAAGGTTTGTAGATTCAGTGCGAAAACGATGTGAGAAAGGTATCGAACAAGGAAGTGGACAATTAGAACAACTGTTATAAGTAGTAGTAGTCGTCTTTCTTCACATGTTTTCATAAAATTTGTTTTATTGAAATTTAGTTTTTTTCTTCGAATTATTTTGATTCGACAGATAAATTCATGATTTCCATGAAAATAACTACAAAATTCAATTATAAAGAGCTTCAAAATAGAGCAAATTGAGGTTTGGAATAGTTCGACTTATTCATTGTTATCTCGTTAGCCATGATATTAGGGCAGAAGACAAGTAGCAAGCACAAAATTTGATATGTTATTCGAAAGCACACTAAATGGGGTAGTTTTTGCTGGAAAAGAAACATGTCCATAATTAATGATTTTATCGATAAAACCATTGGAAAAATATGACTGGTTTCGTTCTCTTCAAAATCGTGACATTCATCTCCTTACCACGCCCACAATAAGAATTTTTTTGTCAGACAAAAATTCTTATTTTGTAGAAAGTTAAATTGATTTTATGGAAAAACTTGAAATATTACGTGAAATCAAGAAATGTTTACTTGCAGAAAAATTACATTTCGACCATGTGTTATATGACATTTTTTGTTGTAAATCTTCTGTATGATCTTCCCTTGAAGTTTGGCCCTTTCAAAAGTAGATACCCTGTATTCTAGGGCAGTTAACAATTGTTTTATAATTTTATAACCCAAGCATTCTTTGCTTCGGCCTTCAATGGAAGGCATTCTGTAACTAGGTATTATTTAGTAGTTTCTTCCTCTCTTCCACATAGCCATTTGTTAGCTGCCTTTGAACTTAATTTCAACAGGAGCTTTCTGAGGCTCAGAAGGAAGGGCATAAGATGATGTAGTATGTTATTGCTGATAACAAGACTGGCATTTGATCTATCAGTTTCGAAGTTATGAATGTACTTTATGGAATGCTCCAAATCTGGAAAATTTCGTTGAAGTGCTACTCTGCCAGTTTCATGAATTTTTTATAGGAGACTATGCTACTGGAGCATGGCAAAAGAAGTTTAGACACTAGATTTGAAGCCAACTGAAGTTGGAACATCAATTAGATAACCACCAAATAATGATGGTAAATATGATGAAAGATTCAAATAATTGCTCAAAAAAGCATTGTTAGATCACAAGGTCTAGATAGTCAATTAACGTTCAATCTGTTTGTCACAAGAAATGATACTTCAGGAATCTGTTGGCTTCGCGTGGATTTTTTTTTTTCAGTAACTTTTCTGCCCCAGATTCCACAATTCTGCGTTTTCACAGTGATAATGAGTTTTGTACTGAAAATGATTCACTGCCTTCTTTTCAATCACCCAATTGCTGCACTTCGAATTAATGAAAGATTTTTTTTTCTTCAAGCTGTCATTAGACAATATATTGTCATTAATTCCAAACCTGAATCGATAAGGATAAAATGTATTTAATGACGATAATTTACCTATAGGAATTTGGGGTTTTGAAAATGCATATTTGTTATTGAATCCTCAAACATAAACGTCTTATCTAGATGGGACAATCGAGTTTTTCTTTAAGCTTGTCCGAAAGAGAGTCGGGTCTAGATTAGATAGTGAATAAAATTCTATTAGAGAATTACCGTTTTATCTGGACGCATTTCATTTGTTATCTATGCCTATGCCAATAGAGGCAATGCCACAGACAATCAATTCTTCAATGAATCTCTGAAAATTTTTTGCTATCAGTTATGATTCGTTCAACCTCGAGATTTTGATAATGAAAAGGGTAAAATGTAGTTGCTCAAATAGAATTGAGTATTATAATTCTTCCGCCGAATCAGGCAAAGAACAAACATTCGTTCATTGGAACTATATGGAGTGGATAGATGCGAAGATTATATTTATTCGTATTTTTCCATCATCGCAACTTCAAACCACGATAGGATGCTTAACCATCTCCGAGGAAAAAATTTTTTCTGAACAGAACTTTGTTGTATATTCAGAAGTAAACATTTTTTAGGTCCCCGGACAATGGAGGTTTTATTCAATTCTGACTGTGTACTGGGTATCCCAATTTCTAATGCTAGCAGAAATATTCTTCTTATTTATCGAGAAAAATTCGTATATTAATAATATAGAACATTTAGCATTGCTAAATTTTTTTGAAAAGTATGGTAATTTTTTGATTTTCTCTTCATTATGGGAAAGTCCACCACTAGTTTTCATTCACTCAAAATAATGAAGCTACACTTGTGAATTGAAATAAGATCAATGTTCGCGAAAAATATGATGAACATGGTAGTAGTGAGGATCTGAAAAAATTTTGTTGAAAAAAAGTGAAAATAATTTCATATTTTGAATTTTCAACTTTTCCTATGCATCCTTTCTCTACATCTTTACGATAAATTTGGTATATAAATAGTGCATGGTGAATTCTTAGAAAATTTGGTTTTTTTTATTCTTGATAAATATGATGAATTTTGGCGTTGTCGTTAACACTTGGGACATCTAGTCCAAGAAGTGTCTCGTAGGATTGTGCAATTACGAAACGACCAAATTGCGTTACAGAGTGTGCCAGGAGTAACTGTACATACTATTACTTGAAGTAGAGCAGGACTTGGTGAGTACGGATTGACAGTAAAAAATTAAGAAAAGCACTGCCGTGAAGTCAGGAGCTCTTGAGCGCTCCACCTTCGCATTCTCCAGTTTCAGAAACCAATTGGAAAGATTTTGACAGCTGTCAAAGAAAATTTCAAACTAAGGCGAAAATCCAGACTTCAAGTCAGTGCCTAGGTGACCAATTTATTTTCGATAATTCGCTTGAATTTTCTACGGTATCCCATCTTGGTGATGCGATCTGGACAAAATTTCCCACGTAGTTTGAATAAATTATTCTTCATCTATGTTCGAAATTTTATTCCAATCCAATAAGTAGTTTCGAAATTATCAGGAAAAAAATAGTTTGAACGGCTATATTTACGGAACCCCTAGTTTAATTTTGCTCATTGATGAACGTAACCGCGAAATTCGCGATCCGAACCTATCCTGAAAATTTCAAGTCTCTAGGCCTTTCCGTTCGAAAGTAATGATTTTCTATGGTTCTGATCATACGATCTGAAAAAAATTTAGCTCGAATATATCATTCTCAATTCAAATACAAAATTTCGTCACGATCAAATTCATAGTTTTGAAATGATCAAGAAAACTGAATTTCAAACGACCATATTTACGGAACCCATAGTCAAATTTTGCTCATTGATGAACGTGACCGCAACATTCGAAATCCACACCTATCATGAAAATTTCAAGTCCCTAGGCCTTTCCATTACAAAGTTGAAATTTTCTATGGTTTCTATGGTTCTGGTCATGCGAGCTGGACACAATTTCTCATGTAGCTTGAACACGTAATTCTCCATCTGAGTGCAGTATTTCGTCTCGATCGAATCTGTAGTTTCGAAGTAATCAGGAAAACAAAATTTCGAGCGGCCATGTTTACGGAACCCCTGGGCGAATTTTGACCAATAACGAACTCAACCGCGGCATTCGAGATTCGAACCTACCCTGAAAAGTTCAAGTTTCTAGGACATTCCGTTCGAGAGTTATCGTGTATAAGGACGGCCGGCCGGCCGGACAGACTCGAATTTTTCGACGGATTCGTCATCAGTGAGTCGAACATTGTCTATTGAGACCATTTTCGGCTCAAAATTCGAAAAATACAGACATCGTGACAAAATGAAATAGCCCCCGTGTAAGTAGTACGAGCGCTCAAAAATTCGAGTAGCACTGTCGTAAAGTCAGAAGCTTTTGAGCACTCGTTCATCCACCTTGGCATATTGTAGGTAGATTCGCATTTTCTAGTTTCAGAAACCAATTGAAGAAAATTTTGACAGCTTTAGGGTCAAATTTTTTTTCGATAATTCGCTAAAATTGTCTACGTATACCTATGGTCTTGATAAACGTGATCGCGATATTCGAGATCCACACCTATCCTGAAAATTTCCCGTCCCAACGTCTTTCTGTGCGAAAGTTATAATTTTCTATGGTTCATACGGTTCTGGTCATGCGATCTGAAAAAATGTAGCTCTTTTCCAAATTGATGGATAGGACGAGGAGGTTCAATCGTATCTCTATAAAATATTGAAAAAAAATATTTTTCAAAACTTTAGTACCTCAAAACTCAAAAACTATCCGCGATAACCCGGTCATACATGAGGCATCGATTGCACGAGTTATGTGAAAATTCAGTATTCTAGCTATTCCATGTGTAACGAAAATTAAGTTTTTTTTAATGTAATTCGGTGATTTTATCTATTGAAGTTTATTGAAATAAATTGACAGTTTTTGTCATACTGACTTTAAACACCGAATGCCATTTTGGTAGACAGAAAAAAATTTGAGTTTTTCTGATATTTTCAATATAATTTGGTGATTATTTCTTCTGAAGTTTATGAGAATAGAATGACAGTGTTTGTCATACTGACAATGAACACTGAAGTACACAAAAATTGGGTTTTTTGATATATCTAATATAATAGACCTCTCAGATGTGTGTGATAATAGTATATATATTGTATAATTTTTGGTTGATTCGTTGTATTTTATAAGGAATTGAAAAATAATTAGTAAACATGAACAATGATAGTGATTATTTGTTACCTTGCACGCCTCCTGAACTAGTAGAATTTAACTCAATTTACTTCCGGCGAAATCCAGAGAGAAGTATGAACTTGCGTACCAACGCTTCATGGATTTTTGCAGAAAAAACAGCAGTGTTTCCTTTTCTGAGAATGTACTTTGTTTCATTTTATTGTAATAATACATTTGTATCATTATGCAGGCTACAGCAGTGCGGTAAGGATATTACCGCACTGTTATTTTCTAATTGCTTAGCAACTGCCCATTATTCTGGAATGTTGAGCTTTGCGCATAGAAAACAGGTCAAAATAGTGTTACTTTTCTCACGATCGGAGAAAAAATATTATGTCGCATAGGTTTTTCTGTTCAAATCATGTAGTCTAAAATATCAATTCTTCGAATGTTTCAATGACATTCGAATTGAATTTGAATAAACTGTACTACAAATATCCATATTATATGTTTCAATTTACTCTTCCGGAGTTTTTGATGTTATAGAATGTGTATTCATTATTTGAGAATGAATAACGTATTTGCATAATACTAAATTTGGCTGCTTGTGAATGTTGAAGCCTGAGATTGGCCGTTATCTTGGACTTTATCCACTTCAAAACGTCTAATCTCAAGATTGTGCGCAAAAATTTATTATTGTACTAAATTCATGAAGAAAATGCTAATACTCATTTCATATGCTACTTATACTTATGAGAGTATCCACATTGAACAACTAATATTAATTTGAATGACTAGGCAGGAAACTGGTGAATTGACTTCTGAGGCTTTTTTTTATTCAGCGGATTCAGTCGAACTCTTTTGTTACAGTTAAACATACATAATTTTTTCTTCGACTGTTCGAATTTTTTTTTATTATTACAATTATAACAATATTTTCAGTTTTGCCATCGCTATACAAGATTCAATAGGAATTCGATTGAAATCGTAGTTGTTGGTTGGTCATATTCTGGAAATGCATATTATGTAAATGATCATTCAAAAGTGGAACTTCTGAAAATCAGTATTTTGCTATTAGTCCCAGAAAAATTATTTTCCTCGCACCGTCATCACAAAACCAAGTTATTCTGAAAATATATGAGTTTGTGGTTTTTTTCAATCAGAATTATTCAATCATTTAGAGAAAAGGCAGTATTCCCTGAAACTTTCTCAGAATCATCGAAGAGAAAAATTAATGATTTACCGGTATGATATAATAATGTGTAGCTGTAGCTGAAGATGGTGTATGCGGGTTTGATTTCAGTTAGTCATAATCGTAATTTTTTGACCTAACTACAATGCGATGACCACTTATTTCAAGTTCCCAATATTAATATTCGGAGGATAAGTGCGGAAAGAATCATCAAATATCGGAATATAAAATACAGAGGTCATTGTCGAGTTCATTTTTAATCTCAACTGGAGTTTGAAGCAATGCAAATATTTTTTTAGGATTTTATCGAGGTGTATGGGAAAGTTTATCTTATACTCAGCTGCAACTTGATAACTTATCGACTCTTGTAGAATTTTTGCAGAAAGAAATGAGGAATATATTTTTAAATTCTCAAAATATATCTCACGTGAGCCAACCTCAATCTGGAGGTTTCGATCATAACGTTCTGTAATAATATATCGAACAATTGAACACTAACTTCCGAATTCATTTTTGAGCGCTTGTTCCACTCACACGAGGGCTATATCATTCTGTCACGATGTCTGTATTTCTCGAATTTTGAGCCGAAAATGGTCTCAATCAAAAAGATTCGACTCACTGATGACGAATTCGTCGAAAAATTTGAGTCTGTCCGTATACACGATAACTCTCGAACGGAAAAACCTAAAAACTTGAAATTTTCAGGGTAGGTTTAAATCTCGAATGCCGAAGTTGAGTTCGTTATTGGGAGAAATTCGACCAAGTGTTCCGTCAATATGGCCGTTCGAAATTTTGTTCTCCTGAATACTTCGAAACTACTGATTTGATCGAGATGAAATTGCAGTCAGATGGAGAATGGCGTGTTCAAGCTACATGCGGAATTTTGTGCAGATCGCATGACTAGCACTAAAGAAACCATAGAAATAATAACTTTCTCTCGGAATGACCTGAGGAATTGAAATTTCCAGGATAGGTGTAGATCTTGAATGTCGCTGTCACGTTCATCAATGACCAGAATTGGACGGAGGGTTCCGTAAATATGGTCGTTGAAAATATTTTTTTCCAGAAAATTTCGAAACAACATATTGGATTGAAATGAAATTTTGCACATAGATGAAGAACAATGTATTCAAACTACGTGCGAAATTTTGTCCAGATCGCTTTACCAAGACTATAGATACCGTAGAGAGTTCTAGCGAATCATCGAAAAAAAAAATTGGTCACCTAAAGCACTAAAGTGGAGTCAGGAGTTTCGCCTCAGTTTGAAATTTTTTTTGACAGCTGTCAAAAATTTCTTCAATTGGTTTCTGAAAATGGAAAATGGGAATCTATTTACCAGGTGGATGAACGAGCGCTCAAAAGCTCTTGACTTCACGGCAGTGCTTTTTATTTTTGAGCGCTCGTACAACTTACACGAGGGCTATATCATTTCGTCACGATGTCTGTATTTTTCGAATTTTGAGCCGAAAATGGTCTCAATCGACTATGTTCGACTCACTGATGACGAATCCGTCGGAAAATTCGAGTCTGTCCGTCCGGCCGTAAGCACGATAACTCTCGAACGGATCAACCTAGAGACTTGAAATTTTCAGTGTAGGTTCAAATCCCAAATGCCTCGGTTGAGTTCGTTAATGGGCAGAATTCCACCAGGGGTTCCGTAAATATGGCCGTTCAAAGTTTTGTTTCTCCTGATTACTTCGAAACTACAGATTCGATCGAGTTGAAACTTTGCACTCAAATGGAAAATGAGGTGTTTTAGCTACATGCGAAATTTTGTCCAGATCGCATGACCAGAACCATAGAAACCATAGAAAATTGTAACTTTTGAACGGAAATGCCTAGGGACTTGAAATTTTCACGATAGGTGTGGATCTCGAATGTCGTGATCACGTTCATCTATGAGCAACATTATACAAGGGGTTCCGTAAATACGGTCGTTTGAAATTTTGTTTTCTCGATAAATTCGAAACTTCGGATTCGATCGAGATGAAATTTTGTATTTTAATCGAGAATAATATATTGAAGCAATATTTTGTCCAGATCGCATGACCAGAATCATAGAAACCATAGAAAATTGTAACTTTTGAACGGAAAGGCCTAGGAACTTGAAATTTTCAGGGTGGGTTTGGATCGCGAATATCGCGGTCACGTTCATCAATAAGCAAAATGAGACTAGGGGTTCCGTAAATATGGCCGTTCAAAATATTTTTTTCCAGATGGTTTCGGAACTACTGATCGGATTGGAATGAAATTATGCATCTAGCTGAGGAATAATGTATTCAAAGTACGTGCAAAATGTTGTCCAGACCGCATCACCAAGACCATAGATACCGTAGAAAATTCTAGCGAATTATCGAAACAAAATTGATCAGCTGAAGCAGCGACATGAAGTCTGGAGTTTCGCCTAAGTTTCAGAATTTTTTTTACAGCTGTCAAAAATTCCTTCAATTGGTTTCTAAAACTGGAAAATGCGAATCTACCTACAAGGTGCATGTACGAGCGCTCAAAAGCTCCTGCCTTCACGGCAGTGCTTTTCGTAATTTTTGAGATTCAGCTCTACAGAAAAATTCATCTTGTGTGAATTAACCCTTGTAAATATCTTACGGTTGATGCTACTTTCCTTGATTCTAGTTCTGGAAGTTACTATTTATTCTATTTGACACAAAGAGTATCTAGTACCGAAAATTCAAATGAATGGTGTTATCACAAACTATAAAAATTAGTATGAATCATTTCATTTTGTAGTTTTTGGGCCGTTCTCAGATGGCGCCCATGTCGTTTTAGTTGTTTTTCGGCGGGATGGCCGATCACATCTTGAAAGGAGAATTCTCTCAAGAAATGGGAACGTTAATTGGCCTGCTAGATCTTGCGATCTAACATCACTGGCATATTTTTTATGGGATTGCTTTGAGAGTTGAGAATATGATTCCCTGACAATCGACATATTCGCGAGATTATAAATGTGCTTTGTACCTATACCCAACAAAAATTTTGACAAACGTTTTGTTCTGCCAGGGGGCCGTGTTTTGCAGACACCCTTATAAATCGAAATTAACGAATTAATATAAAAATCATGGGGTAAATGACAATTATTATCGCCATAATAACTGATCTAGTTATTTCTCGGTTATCAAATTATAGTCAAATTAATGTTATCAACCTTCTAGATTTTGATTGATTCATGAACCGAATAGGAAACGTCCATGAATTGACCAGTGATGTCAGCAATAGGCCCAATATTTTATTACAACCTATCGAGTATGTATTTGTTATATTATTGAGCAACAAATTACTATCCTTCGATTATGTCAATTGAACGGGTCAAGTACATTCGTGGAAAAACTAAGCTTTATTTTTGAATTTGAATTAGATGGATTTTGTCCGAAAAATTATAAATAACGAAGAAGTCTGAAAAAATTCGGTTGAAAAATTGGTTCACTTTGAGCATTGTATATTATATATTTCAAAAATTTTTTTCCTATAGCAGAACTAGGTTTGCATAAGATATGTTGTGCAGTTCTTGAGATATGGGATTTTTCGATTACATGGTGTTTCTACGGAACCCTTCACTGTGCGTGTTCCGAAACCTAGTGGTCACTTTTCTTTATAAAAAAGGAACTTTGGGGATGCTGGTGAATCTTAATATTTATAGGAATGAAGAATTCACTTCATTCCATTGAGTTGTAGCTTTTTTGAAACATCCAAAAACACATAATGGAACATCGTAGTATCCGTTAACTACATCCATGAGAAAAACCCCTCTGAGACTATCAATCACGAAGTCGCGTGATAAAACGTAGTGATTCTCCGATTTCTCTGGAATGTATCCAAGGGAGGTAGGCCGAAATCGGAATGCACATCGCAAAGTTTTGGCATCTATTCGACGACGATTCTCGCGCAAAGTGCAGCGTGAGATCATCAACATAGAAACCTCCAAATTTACTGCCGAAAGTGTGTTGACCCCCTGTCCGGTCCAAGGATACGGCCGTGCACATATAGTTGTTATTTGCATCGCTCCGACCGAAATGTAATGCAGCGGCTCATTTTTATTTTTGCGGCGTATGTGCAAAAACAATAATGGTCGTTGGGTTGTTGCGCTGCCTGCCTCAAATATCAAACGAAAAACAAACACTTAGTAATGGTCTGAATAAATATAAATGCAGGAGTTGATAAACTGTCGGGCCGACTGCTGACATCATTTGTGTATTGAATGAAATCGCAATTGGTTAGGTGTGCAATGGATGCGGGCCTTGGATAGGTATCTTCTCATCCATTGTTGGTTAATCAGAAGCTGAGTACAAAAAGGGAAATAATTTTTTGAGCGCTCGTACTACTTACACGAGGGCTATATCATTTCGTCACGATGTCTGTATTTTTCGAATTTTGAGCCGAAAATGGTCTCAATCGACTATGTTCGACTCACTGATGACGATTCCGTCGGAAAATTCGAGTCTGTCCGTACCTCCGTGCGTCCAGCCGTCCGTAAGCACGATAACTCTCGAACGGAACAACCTAGAGACTAGAACTTTTCAGTGTGGGTTCAGTTCCCGAATGCCTCAGTTGAGTTCGTTAATGGGCCAAATTCCACCAGGGGTTCCGTGAATATGGCTGTTCAAAGTTTTGTTCCCCTGATTACTTGAAAACTACAGATTCGATCAAAATGAAATTTGGCAATCAAATGGAGAATGAGGTGTTCAAGCTACATGTGAAATTTTGTCCAGATCACATGACCAAAACCATAGAAACCATAGAAAATTGTAACTTTTGAACGGAAAGGCCTAGGAGCTTGAAATTTTCAGGAAAGGTGTGGATCTCGAATGTTGTGATCACGTTCATCTATGAGCAAAATTATACTAGGAGTTCCGTAAATATGGTCGTTTGAAATTTTGTTTTCTCGATAATTTCGAAACTACGGAAATTTTGTATTTTAATCGAGAATGATATATTAAAGCAATATTTTGTCCAGATCGCATGACCAGAACCATAGAAACCATAGAAAATTGTAACTTTTGAACGGAAAGGCCTAGGAACTTGAAATTTTCAGGGTGGGTTTGGATCGCAAATATCGCGGTCACGTTCATCAATGAGCAAAATTAGACTAGGGGTTCCGTGAATATGGCCGTTCAAAATATTTTTTTCCTGATAGTTTCGAAACTACTGATTGGATTGGAATGAAATTTTGCACCTAGCTGAGGAATAATGTATTCAAAATACATGCGAAATTTTGTCGAAATCGCATCACCAAGACCATAGATACCATATAAAATTCTAGCGAATTATCGAAAAAAAATTGGTCAGCTGAAGCACTGACATGAAGTCTGGAGTTTCGCCTAAGTTTCAGAATATTTTTGACAGCTGTCGAAAATTCCTTCAATTGATTTCTTGAACTGGAAAATGCGAATCTATCTACAAGGTGAATGTACGAGCGCTCAAAAGCTCCTGCCTTCACGGCAGTGCTTTTCGTAATTTTTTCTTCATGTATTATATTTTTACCGCCGTCTTTTCTACTACGAATTGGTATTAATGATTCACCATCATTATTGATTGTGATTGTGGTACCGATCATTTAGTCCCAGACTGAGTAAGCTTGGACGTTTGGAAGAATATCCCACCTATGTATTGGAGAAATTGAATGATTGAGGACCGAAAAATTAGCGAATTGAGGAATCTGATGCCGATTTCATGTAACATGGGATACTGCAATTTGAAAAAAAAAATCTTCGAAAGACCGTATTTTATTCCTCAAAACGTTTTAATGAAAATGGTGAATTATTTGGAACATAAACTCCTTCATTTAACTGTCCACGTAGTTGAAAAATAGAAAAACATATTTGGTACCTACTTCATAACTTCCATAACTCACGTACTTTTGGGGTTGTCAAGAAATGTTCGATTGAGTAACATCACCATTTTGTATAGTAAATTTTCCCTATTTGATAACTCGATTCTACCCTTCGAATTATTAGATCGATTAGTCGAACTAAGAGGATCTATGCTTGATAGCAACTGATTTTTGCAATTTCATCCAATTTCTTTAATTGATTCTGAGGAAAGGTTAGTAAGGCAGACGGACGGACTTTGTTTTACTACTTCCACTTTTTGGGAAAGTTCTAAGAAAAGAATTCCAACCTCTCCTGAAATTTGCCAGTGCACGTTTTGGGTAATGTTGTTTGGCGGCTGTCCGGTAGATGGCGTTGTTGGCTACGCCACACCGCGTTGTCTTTCGCGGTTCTTCTCTTCATAAGGTGCATTCGACTTGAGTACCACTTTTCTTATGAAGGTGCTTATGAAGTTGCTGGATCAGCACTAATGATGAGTCCACCAGCGACTGTGGGACGAAACCCACATCAGTTTGCCCACTACTAAGCGCCTTCCATTATACCTCGCTGAAGTAGATTCCAAAAAAACAAATGAAATTCAAAATGTGGGTTGTTATTCGAATGCTGCTCGATCAAAAAAACCTTTTCACAAAGCTTCATTTCTGATAATCTATTCGTGGGTTATCAAATTTTGAATTGAAATGAATAACATGCAACTCATAATAAAGAGAGAAATTGAATTTCGTGAAATCTATATTACGAAATCGAAGTGATGTCAAAATCAAAACCTTTGTGTCCAATTTGTCCGTTTTTCTTTCATTTTTAGATTTTATGAACCTAGAGGAGAGAAAAATTTCAGAAGGAGTTGAAAAAATCTCTTCAGAGTACAATCCTGAAGGCAATTGGAAATTAATAATAAATTTTATTACTGAGACAAATAATAAAAAGAAATTAAACGAAAAAAAATTATAAAAAAACCTCGTTATAATAAACATCTCTGATATATTTTGTGAGTTTCAGAGGAGATAGTGTGCAGAGAGTTTTTTATGGTCAATTTTTGCTTTGATTTATAATGATTATAGAAAAAATTGAATTATGATGAATTTGATCCGAATCAGAAAAACTAATTTTTTTTTAACCGATCACCATCTTTCAACCACTCTAAAAATGGTTATATATGTTTGAAGCACTGAGGTCCAGAAGAACGGGTTTGAGTATATAATGGCATCAATTTATATAGTACGATGAGTTCGAGACCTAAGTGCCATCACTAATCTTGATATTCTAACACAGAAATGCAAAGCATCGCTGGATCCACCTACTGACCAATATTCGAATGTGAGTTGCATTTTTCAGTTCTGTTTTCTATGTTGCCCGATTTTGTACAAAGGTCCCATCATTCTGTATCGTCTATCAACGAACAGATGGCGCTAGTATTCTACGGGGAAAATTCAGGATCACATCAACAGGTTGTTGCCCCTGGTGAGCGCCAAAATTGAAATAAGCGAACTTTACATATAATTTTTTTCAGTAAATATGTAGTATTTGGTTCATCCATTTTCAGAAAGGATACTTTAGTAATAGTCCGTGAGGTATACCTATATGAAAGAAATGTATTGGAACGAAGAAAGGTGGACGAATTCAAGGAAAGCGTTTTTTCAATTTAATTTCACACTCTTTTCAACTTTTTGAGCGCTCGTACTACTTACACGAGGGCTATATCATCAGATTTTGAGCTGAAAATGTGCCGTAAGCACGATAATTCTCGAATGGAACAATCTAGAGAATTGAAATTTCCAGTGTGAGTTCAGTTCCCGAATGCCTCGGTTAAGTTCCTTAATGGGTCAAATTCCACCAGGGGTTCCGTAAATATGGCCGTTCAAAGTTTTGTTCCCCTGATTACTTGAAAACTACAGATTTGATTGAGATGAAATTTGGCACTCAAATGGAGAATGAGGTGTTCAAGCTACATGTGAAATTTTGTCCAGATCGCATGACCGGAACCACAGAAACCATAGAAAATTGTAACTTTTGAACGGAAAGGCCTAGGAAATTGAAATTTTCAGGGTGGGTTTGGATCGCGAATATCGCGGCCACGTTCATCAATGAGCAAAATTAGACTAGGGGTTCCGTAAATATGGCTGTTCAAAATATTTTTTTTCTGATTATTTCGAAACTACTGATTGAATTGGGATGAAATTCTGTACCTAGCTTAGGAATAATGAATTCAAACTACGTGCCAAATTTTGTCCAGATCGCATCACCAAGATCATAGATACCGTAGAAAATTCTAGCGAATTATCGAAAAACAATTGGTCACCTAAAGCATTGACATGAAGTCTGGAGTTTCGCCTAAGTTTCAGAATTTTTGTGACAGCTGTCGAAAATTCCTTCAATTGATTTCTAAAACTGGAAAATGCGAATCTACCTACAAGGTGCATGTACGAGCGCTCAAAAGCTCCTGCCTTTACGGCAGTGCTTTTCGTTATTTTTTTTATACATCATCGTCATGCTTAATGATTTATGATCGAGTGGTAGAATCACCATTAGCAATACAATTTCAGTTTGAGAAATGTTAAGTATCATGGTTTGGTGGTGAAGATCGCTATTAATAGATCATGCAAGGAAAATATTTCAAAACATGGTCTCATATGAGTAAAAAAAATTCTACAAACAGCTTCAGAAGATTAATAAAAGATAGTTGTCGTTTGTTGAAAACAAATTCTATCCTCAATTTCCGAAAATTTGATTCAAAGGAATTGTTATGGTTCAGCCAGGAAATTTTAACTTGCTCGCCAAGCCATTCAGAACTATATTTTTCGCACATTCAAAAATACTCTAGAATTTAGATGAAAAAGAAATACCGAAGCAACTATAAAGTTTCTTCTTTTATTTCAATTAAGAATTTCCTTTTTATTTTCACGCCAAATTTTAGGCATTCTCGCTTACCTTAAGTAATTCTCTGAAATATGGACTACAGGCTGACAAAACTACACGGTGTGCTTTCAAACTCTTCCCATCACAGGCCAGTGTGACATCTACAAAGTCCTCGTCATCTCTGAGGTTCTCGAAAGCTGATGTTATGCTGCTTTGGTAATTGTTCCAACGCAGACAGAAGTGCTGTGTATCTACCATTGTAGGAAATATTCACCTGCAAGAAAATCTTAATTTGAAACTGATTGACAAAATTGAAAAATTTGCGAAAACAATTCCATTACTTTGGAACAAATGATCAACTTCTCGGGAAAACATGTCTCAAAGATAGCAATTCGAGTTTCGTATTAAACAAATATATCAATTAATATTGTTTATTGAATTGAATTTTTGTAATCGAGTGAGGTTAGGAGGCAGACATTCCAAAATTCGCAATAGAAAGACGATCTATTCGGGAATATGTGAAAACAACTCACATCGAAATTAAAAGAATCCATCTTCGTAGATAACTTGCAGATTAATTGTTTATTACTTTATGGAAACAAGATAAGTTCTATTTTTACAGCGAAATGTAAACAAACTTCAAACCACATATCCTTCGAATCAATTCTTTCACTCGTAAGAGAAAAATTACAGACATTTCCCGTAGAAATCGACGAAATTGAAGATTTCTGTAAAATCAAGTTCCGGCCGCTATAGCGCACTTCCAGAAATTATGAAAAATATTCGATTGGATAGTGGCCGCTGGTGGGGAGTATGAGAGTATAGTCCTGCAAAAAATAGCACGGAAAGGAAAGCGAAATGATGCGCCAAGACGCCGAGCATCGCTGAGCACGACACTCATGTTTCGTTCAAGACAGATTCTGGACACAGTGAAAGGAAATGTTGGAAGGTAGGAAATTATGAGGAATTTTAACCTGTTAAAACCGTTAATGGTCGTGGTTCATTTGAAATATTCGAATTCAGATTTGTCGAGAAAAAATTTGGTTATGTTCTTTAAAATGAGGGTGGAAATATTGAATTCATTACCTGAAGGACATATGTTCAGTCATTTATTTTATGTCTGAAGAATTTCGTTGGATCCATAGTAAAAAAACCAACCAGTTATTTCCCAAAATTTTTGCGCACCACAGACCAGAGCAGAAAAAAAAACAGTCTTGAAAGGCACAGGTTCCCGCCAAATACGAAACTAGACGGCGTTGCAAACAAAACACAAGCACAAGAAAAGAAAACGTCAGTTCATCACGGACCTCGAGCGAATATTAAAAATTCAAACGCGCAAAAAATGCCGGGGCCGCTTATTCTTTATTGGGACATGGCTATGAGACATCTGCTGTAATAAGCCGGCACTAAAAAATAGTGCGTGTGCCTCCTACCCCTCCCGCCGCGGATGAAAATGCGCAGAATAACGAGTACAGGCCCGCAATTAAAAATGTCAAAATAAAAAAATCGAACGGAGCTGAATTCGCGGCCTGGTCCTACAGCTCGGATCTACGTGTTTGTTTATCGCTCTCTGTGATGTATGTCGCCGGATTCGACGACTTTCGTACGAATTTTGGCAGTTTTGATTGGCCGTTATGATAAATTCCTCTCGCGAGAGGAAAGAGATCAAACTGCATCCCGCATTTTAAAACCGTGGCCATGGGCGGCTCGTGTACTCCGAAGGGGTTGAAAGGGGAACGTCGGATCTCTCCCTTCCACTTTCCAATTACCTTTGTCTCCGAATATTACTGACACGCATTCGTTCGGAGAAATATTCTAAATATTCTTCGCGTTTGGCAGAATATATTTTTGTTAGATATCTAGGAATAATTTTTATTTGAAGAAGAAAATTCTACAAGAGACCATCTAATAATATAAATGATTTATTATTCTCAAATGAAAACTTTTGGAATTGTCCGAGGAAAAAATTCCGATCCCCTTGAAATTTTCACAGTTTATATTTTGAAGTATGTATATTATTATATCCAAACGTGAAATAAATTTTTTTTTCCATTTTGTTATTCAAAGAGTTCGAATGTTCAACTGCTGATTTCATGAAATTCTAATAAATAATCAGTTGATACCTTTCATCAATGCTTCCAGCTAGAGAAGCCGATTCATTAATTCTAAGGGCTAGAATAGCTGCAAATTTTACACAAAAGTTTATCATTTCCACAACCATAAGATGTTGCCTCTATCTAGAAAATATCATCTCAACTCATTTCCGCGAGGAATTTGGTACTTACCTACTTCTTGCTGATTTTCATAACTATTACGGCAAGAGCTTCGCGATGAAAAATTCTTGATTAGGAATATCATCTTCATATACATTTCATCATTTTTTGTTGTATTATTTTTCAGCAATGATTCTTTTTATATAAAATACCTCAATTTTTAGGCTTTAAAATTATCGGATTCCTGGGCCAGAGGAAATAATGTAATTATGAAATAATGAATATTATCGGATTTTTCTACCAAATTTCATGCATTTAACTGTTATATGTTTCGAGAAGAGCTCTGGACGACTGTCGGAATTTTTTTTTCCAATATCATAATCGCTAAAGGAAAAAAGTTAACCCCAAACAAAATTTTCACACTTTAATTTTCGAAAGAAATAGAATATCCGTCGTCTGAAAATTTTCTTGAAAAAATTGAGAGTTCATTCCAAGGAATTTGGTAAGTGAATTGCGAAGTCGAGAATTCGATCCATGAACTTCTAAGTCTAAAAATCGGACGATCAAATTTGAAAAATTTATTGCGGAAATCAAGAAATTCAATTGTTTTAAGGTTACTATGATTCCAATATGCGATAGATAATGATTTTTGAACCCCAGTCAACGTTTTGTCGCGGAATAATTCAGTTTTCCTTTGAAATATCTCTTAATGCTTTTTGCAAGTATTGTAATCCTTATATATAAAAATTACGTGTCACGTTGTTTGTCCGGGATGAACTCCTAAAATACTGAACCGATATCAATCACATTTTGCACACTGGGTGTAGTTTGATCTCAATTTATAGTTGCAATATTTTTTTCTTGCAAATTATTCATTTATTATAATATGACAAAGAGCGATAATTATCTACGCGGCAACATGGTTCTCAAATCGACGACAGGTCATCGCGTCTCCACTACATCCGATCAGTCGACAAGACCGATAACGTGCGAGGAGTGATGCCAAGAAATTTGGAACTGTTTTATAACTGGGTTGAAACTTTTGAAAATTCAAGGATAGGGTTACGGTTAGGTTAGGGTTAATAATAATAATAACTCCACTGGTTTGAATACTTTACGCGTGGCCGAGTCTTCTAGTATTATTATAAAACTATGATGAATACCGAGACATATGTTCGAATTTTGATGTTCATCAGGACCTCATTTTATGCCGATTTTTCGTAAGTGGCTGTTCTCTCATTTTATTTTTCAACATTTGGAAAACAGAGTCTTCGTGGAGAATCTGTGTCCGATTTCTTTTCATAATTCGAATGAACAAAACAAGGTGTTATTGAATGATATTTTGTTTATTCATCACAGATAACGGAATCGAGTGTATAGTTTGAGGTTCAGAATGTCGAATCAAACTCCGAATAAACATGATGTTTATAATCTATTCATCAATCACCAATGTTATCATTGAATAGGAGAAAATTGGAGAAAATATCCTAGGTCAGTCTTGCGATAGATCTCAATCTTGAGGAATCTGATACAAATAATGATTATTGTGAATGAAAATATCGAATAGAATTCTCCGAATTTTTTTTTCAATTGAATTGATATTGGAATATCATATTTTCGAAAAATGTCGTCAATATCATACAGCATTAGTGAGATTTCGAAAAAGGTCTAGGAAAATTAGAATGAACGCAAATGAATTTTTTTGGAAATCTAAATAAAATTTTGATTTGCATCTTCGTATCTACCAAATGGAGCTTTTCTGTATAAGAATAATTACAATCGTGAATATCCTTTCGGTTTATTTATTGATAATCAATTTTTGGAATCGTTGAAGGAAAAACCTGTCTTGTTTCCCGTTTTAGGTGGTGTCAAAAAAAAAAAAATTGTCCGCTGTCCAGAGCTGAATGGAATATGTAATAAAAAGCAGTTATTATACGACATCCAGGAATTAAATTTGAAAAATTTATTTTTGGAAAATAATCTAATTCAGAATTATTTTTCTTTTCACTGCAACTGTTCGTGAGTTGTGAACTTTCGATTATCAATTTGCAATAAACAAGTCAAACTCTTATTCTGCAACTGCTTCTTTGGCATAGGGGATCAGAGGATCAGACTTTGCAGAACGTAATAAATACATTTTCCTTCCTTTACGAAACAATAAAATCATTACGTTACACTGAATAGTACAGGTACTCTCTATTTTGGAAACATCTACTATGTTTATTTTTTGTTATTTTTATATATAACAATACTCAAAAAATAGTACATTCTCTACCGAAAATAGCAAATAATTCCTCGTGAATACTGGTGATGATGAAATGAATCAATCGGATGACAAACGAAACAAACGATTAACATCATTTAGGTTACCAATACCTTACATTCAGAAAAACCGTGAAGCCACAGCACGAGAGGATCTATTATTGAAGATCAACATTTATGGTCAGAACCAAAACATCTGAAGCATTACTTTGAGAAACTATATATAGGGAAAAAATTTCCAAGTACTCCATCGAAAATACTCTAGGTCAACGTACACGTACAAACCACTGTAAACAGTATAATCATATTTGTGGATTGATTAGGGGTTAGAGCGCAAAAATATCACAATAAAATTACGATAGACCAGACAAATCTACGTGAGGGAATCGATCAGTGGAATTGGAGTAGCCGTTTAAGTTTTGCTCAACCAGATCGTCGAATGATAATTGATGTTATAATAACCTAGGTCAATTCATAATGCTGTATAGATAAACAATTTTGTTGGCATTGAATTTGACTTCGAAATGGGAGACGTTTAGGAGGATACGATTCTATCTTAGTTGATGTTTGTTGAATCGAGTCTAGCAAGATAGTAGCAATTACGAGGGTCAATCAGGAAGGTCGAAGACTCGCGAAATTTTATCTGGTGTTGGCTGTAGAGAAATGAGACCGTGATGAGATAGCCAAAGTCATACAGTTTTATGTTGGCTTATTCATATACTTATTCAAGAATCTAATAATATGCGGGAGTTGAAGGAGGGTTTGATTTATCGGAAAAGGATCCACGCAGACAAGAAAATACAGAAAAAAGTCAGGACCAGGAGATCCAACCTTCCATAAGATTTATAGAAGAGACCCCAAAAAACTATATTTTTCTGATTATCTGGCAGAGGATTATTTTTTTTGAGCGCTCGTTCTACTTTCACGAGGGCTATGTCATTTCGTCACGATGTCAGTATTTTCGAACTTTGAGCCGAAAATGGTCTCAATTGACAAGGTTCTACTCATTGATGACGAATCCGTCGAAAAATGCAAGTACCTATGTCCTTTCGTCAGGCCGTCCGTATATACAATTATTCTCAAACGCAAAGACCTAGAAACTTAAAATTTTCAGGGTAGGTTCAAATCTCGAATGCCGCGGTTGATTTCGTTATTGACGAAACTCGTTGTTTTTCTGATTACTTCGAAACTACTGATTCGATCGCGAGGAAATTTCGTACATAGATGAAGAATACTGTATTTAAACTACGTGCTAAATTTTGATCGCATTTCCAAGGCATTTCCAAGGCCATAGCCAATTAACGAAAAAAAATCTTTATATTCCTGTAACAGCTGATTCGGCATAATTGACAATGAGCTGCTGTCATTTTTTTGACAGCTCTCGAAAAATTTTTTGATAGAAGGTGGATAAGCGAACGCTCAAAAGCTCCTGACTACACGTCAGTGCTTTTTGTAATTGTTGAATTTCCAGCAGGATTCGATTCGCATGTATTCATGAAATTTTTAATTGTAGTTTTCTGATATTTTCTCCAATTCAACCTTGAAGCTTTCTATCTATCTTAGGGTAGGACAGACACTTTTGGCATATTGCACCCGTTCTAAAATAGGAAGTTATTTATCAAATGTCTATACAAGATGAAGGCATTATAATATGACTGCTATTGGAAAGTTCTATCTGCATAATTTCAACAATTCTAGGAGAGTCTAGACATTCAGGAAAATCCCGTTTCATATCTATCGTGACTGTGTATTTAATTCTAGGAATGTTTTGGTTCTTATTTTATGGCGATACCTAATACCTGATGGTAGATATGAGTAAGAAAGTAGACCATCCTCTTGCGGTCTTGGCGAAAAAATTTTTAATTGAAATCAATGTGTCTGAATCATACCTGTTATTTGCATTTAAAACGGGTAACGCAAGAAGTCCTCATGAGTCACATAGAAGTATAAGATTTAGAAATGAAATGAATTGGATATTTCGAACATATAGATGACGTTGAAATGGTATCATTGTATTTTCCTTTCCTCGATGAAAAAAACGAAACAACTAAAAAATCTGTTGCTCGCTCGTACGTCAATATTTTTCTTACAAATTTCCAATTATTCCAGAATTTCCAGAACATTTCCAGTAGGAGAAAAAAATTATCAAGCTATTGGAACCAGTAATTTATTTGAACTAAATTTGATTCGGAAAAAACATCATAACCTACCGTGAGTGTTTTTTTAGTATTCACTAATTAACTTAGTCTACGATTTTCACTAATTGAGAGTTCAACAAACCACTACACGTGTTTCGCCATACCATGGCTCCATCAGATGAAGAAATAGGAGAGTGTTTTGTTCGAAAATATTCTATAATGAAAGGTCAAAAAAACTGAGATGATACACGAAAGTTCTGAACATCTGGGAAAACTCGAGAAATCGTTATTTTCGATTTTCAATAATTTCAAAAGGCTCTTGGAGATCGAGATTCCGAGAATTCATACCAAATCTGAGCTAGATATCTTCAAAATTTTGAACTGTAGCGTGTCAAGGACAAAGAGTTATATACAGGCATAAACATACAGAAGAAGTATTTCTTTACGGATTCTCAATCTATGTTCTCTGAAATAGATTTCTTGAAGTTTTTTTTTCAATTTTTCGAAGTCGAGGGAGGCGTATAAAAAGCGTTCTTAAGCTCTGTAAGAAGCCGTAACAAGTAACAAGTATTCCTTGAGTATCAATGGAGTCCAATGTTCCAGAGAGTGAATTGTTGATGGAAAAAAAGGAATCTCGTTGGAAACGAGTAGTTCATCAATTTCCATAAAGATCAATTAGTATGAAACACCTGGTCGAAGGAACAGAAAAAGATGATTTATATATCTTCAACTTTTCCAAAAAACTCAGTGATTTCTCACAGGTTTCTAGGTCGGATTTTATTCACAAAACCAGCTTTTTGGAAAAAAGGGCCTAACTAGTTTCAACTTTTCAAAGTCATATCGGGGCTCTGGAATAGAACAACAATAACTACGACACAATTGAGATTCTTGAAATATTAACATTGTAAAAGACTAAAACCTTATTAAAAATTACACATACAAACTTATAATTGAGGAAACAGGTTCGGAAAATATCATGAAATGACTAGAATTAACGACTTACATTTTCTTCTTGTATGATTCCGTTGTCAATAATAAAATTTTGATTATTGACAACGAAACCACACAAAGAGAAAATTCGAGTCGAAAATTCTAGTCATTTCATGAAATATTCCGAACCTATTTCCTCACTTATATGTTTTATGTGTAATTTTCAAAAAATAAGGTTTTATTCTTTTTATGTTGATGTTTAAAACATTTAAATTGTGTTGTAGTTTTTGTTGTTCCATTTCAGAGCCCTGATGAAGACTTTGAAATAAAGTTGAAACTAGTTGGCCTTTTTTCCGAAAAGCTGGTTTTTCGAAAAAAATCCATGACCTAGAAACCTGTGAAGAATCACTGGGTTGATATACATAGGTCCCATCATCACTCATCGTTTCCCAAAAAGAATTGGATACGTTCCTGCTTAACCCGTTACAATAAATGTTAATAATTGCGTCACCGTAGTCTTGGCAGTAACTTTTCCTCCCTTCCGTTTTGGGGCTGCCACACGTGTTCGTCTTGCGACTTACAAGCGGCCCAATCAATTATTTAAGGAAATACTGGCTCCTCTACTGTCCTTCGTACGCAGGAAAATCGAGGTGTCCGAAGATCCTGTGCCGGAAACTCCTTGATTATCGCGGAACCTACCCGAACGCATTCTGCATTATTATGGAACTTCTTTCGAGAGCCTCCTGAAGTTTGCCATTCGGTGAATTTGTGATAGAAGGGCTAAGATTGTTGATTTATTACGTGATAAATATTCAAACATCATTTCTAATATATCAACATTTTTGAATTTTTTGGAAGATAAAAAAAATATTCTTGATATATTTACTTACATCAATTATATTATCGAAAAAATCAATGAGCCATTAAATTTATCAACTTATATTAACCAAAGTGATTTATAACATACTTAATATTTCCCAAGATTTACAGTTGCCCATTTCCTTGTTTTCTTCATGCAACCTGAAAATTAGATGAAAAATCGTCTGGAACTTACACTTAAATGAAGTAATTTCAAAATCATCAACTGCATTCTGGACATGCAGTCAACTCTTTGGAAAGACTTGATTGCGGAAGCTCTGTATGATCGATTGGTTATATTTTAGTGTTATAAGACTCATGGGCCTTGATAACTGGGCACCTTCTGAGACCCACTTTCACTTCATAAGCTGGTCGAAAAAGAAGGACCGATGAATGCCCCCAGAGTACATTCATGAAGATATAGTACTCGATTAAGAACAAGTTGCTCATGAGCCAAAAAGTCTCTTTAGGTTGAGTACCATTTAATTGCAAACAATGGAGTGCTTATAGACGACTCCCTTCCAAGCATCCAAAGAAATGCTCCACTACAAATAATTGACATATCAGGCATACCAACAGGTCCATAAGAAAAGAAGGAGCTATAATAGGTATAAATGGCCTTAAAATAACCTTGCCTACGCCCCAGATTGTAATACTGGCATTGTATAGGTTTGCCTAGGTTTACATATCCTGGCAGTATAATGGTATAGGAATTTGCATTGCTACAGATTGTGGCACTTGGAGGTCCAGCCTTCTCTGAAATGGAGCTCTGGAAACGGTTATTGGACGGATACCTTCGTAAGGTATGACGCCATCCCAAATTAAGGAGGAAGTCGATAAATGGGGAATAAACCAGAAGAATGTTTACTGGTTTAATATCCCAGGACAAGAGCAAGTTCAAAATCTGAATAAGACTGCTTAGAGTTATATGCATGAGCGATCGAACAGAGAGGAACTAACGCATAAAATAAGCGAAAAGAACTTAATTTATCGTAGGTTATGCAAATCGGAAAGAAACACCACAGAGCTCTTACTTCGCAAATGATAAATATTGGCACAGAAAAGATTGGCATGGAAAACCAACGAAAGGTCCCTAGGAAAATCATATACTCCGCTAGAGAAGTGGACATGATTACGCACAAAAGATTAGATGGTTGCAATGAAAGCCTGTGAGAGAATTTAAAATGATGAAATGAAAAATTATTCGTACCATCCGATGAGCCCAAAGAATTTTCGAATCTGGTCCAGTCCAGCCCTTGCATCTTCATCTGTCCGAGAGAAAAAGTCCGAACATGGCCCTCTAGCCTTCAAATTGTAATTGCCGCCGCCTATGCTAATGAGGGAGCATCCGAGCCTCCCTCCCAATCTAGCCCGACCAAAAAATCATTACATTCTTCGCGGGCAGAGCGGAGGTTATAGCGTTGCGCATGAACATTTTAATTCTCATAGAATAAATATACAGTTGTGTGAATCAGCTATTTTTCCCGTTTTCGTTCGTTGGAGCCATATTTTATTGATTTTATAATCAATACCGCAATAAAACCTGCAATGTTTTCGTCTTTATTCCCAGCCTCCCCTACCGGGTTCATCCCTCTACTCTCCTCTCGTCGCTACCTTTTCCTTTCCTTCCAGCCATTCGGTGTCTGTTTACCTGAAACGAAACACTGGAATGTCCACGGAAATATTGATATTATTTCGGTCGGCAAATATGGAGTTTAACTGATTTTACGGTCATCTGTACATTCTGCGTTGTTGGGTGGTGGTTGTTTGAAGATGAGAATGGAGGTTCGTTCGTAGAACTTTTTTTGGTATCAATTGTGGGAATTGAGATAGGGATAGTCTTGGAACAACCATACAGTAATTAGGGTCCGATTGGAAAATATAATTCAAATCCCTTGTTCTATACCGAGGCAGTATATCAATCTTCTCGACTTGATGTGATGAAATTTGAAATAAAGCTGCAGATTTCACTGATTTTGATTATTTCCAGAGCAAAAACAAAAAAAATGGGAAGATGATGTTCAAAGAGTCCTCTTTTCATTTTCATGTAGGCACGACATCTTGGTCTGAAGGAAATTCGAACTAACTAGTATTTTCAAAAGCCCTTCATTGATTCGGATTTATTAGCATTTTTTATTTATACATAACTACAGCTCCTCGAGTTCGAAAGCCTAAGAATTTCAAATATATCCAATAAAGAAATCTAGTGGGTTGAAATCATCGGTTTGGTGGAACAACAAGACCAAGAAAGCATCGAAATATTTACTGAGAAACGTGTATGATGGCCAGATTCCATTTGAGCACGTGGATATTCGTCGGTCTCCACAATTTGTAGGAACATGAGGGTCTTCATTACCTTTGCGTAGAAACCACCGGCAAAAACTCAAATATGCTTGATGATCAAGTAGATGGTAACTTTCATACATGGTACGGATAAAGCAGAAGCTCATGGAGTATTCTACAAACAGATGGAGCACCAATTTCTACTAAGGCCATATATTCATCCTTGGATTAAACACTTTCCGTGCTAGAATTTTTTCTTCTGTCCTAGGAGTAGATATTGCACCTTGGACTTCCAGATGAATAGCACTATTTCCTCATTGCCATACCATACGAAAAAAATGGTACAATGGATTTCATTGAACGTCAGCCAACTTTGACAAGAAGATTTCGGTCCATGCTATCACTTTATTGAATATTTTAGCCTCCTTTTATAAACCTGTATAGTTTCAATGCAATTTTCTCATATTATTTCCGAGAATAACCCTGGAAGGAGTTAGGAGATTGCGATCTGACGAATTCTTTTGATTCGATTTCGATTAACTTTATGCAAACTGAAGGGACACCCTTGTTACGGTTACATAGTACATCATAACATTGTACATAAAATAATGGCTTCCTACTTTGAGTCAAAAATTAGTCTGAGAACCATGACTTCGAAGGCTTCTTGAAATTGAAACCGATTAATCTCTGTAATCAAAGCTAGATTCAGTGATTTGAAGATTCATTGTGGAAAGAAAAAAGAACTTTCTACCCTATATGCATGACTGGCAAACCGTTCGAAACTTTTCGTTCATAATGTGTGATGAATGTGCTACCCAAACAACGGAACGCAACGGCGATTGGAGAAAATTTCTCCACTCACGCCATCTGTTCGCCACAAGAGCAACTGATTACAATCTATGAAGGTCCATGTATATATTTCCTGGCTCCCCTGACAAAAACCAAGAAGTAACTACCCCAAAACATTACGGCATAGTTGCCACATGGGGAAATGAGGGTTCAAGCTACAACCTTATTCGTCTGAATAATCGACTAGAATATATATTGGTTGTCTATCTGAAGTTATCAATTAACGTCATAAATATATTCTGATATCCGAATAGGTGAAGCTGAATATTCAATTTCATTTTGGAGTTTCTTTCATCGTTAAATTACCCTCATTATGTGTATTCGGGTATGTAAACTCATGCAAAATTTATCAATCCAAACGGTTTGGAGATGGTATCCTGTCATTGATTTGCATGATCAAATACTATTCGATTCATGATTCCTCGTTGAAGATAAATACGGAAACTGGGGAATATTTTTTTTTAACAATAATTATCGAGTAATTGTTATGAAATAATACATATTTCAGTTGTCTTTTCGAGAATTTCCATGATATTTCCTGGTTGTTCAATTTGATGAAGTGAAGACAGATACACTGAATAAATATATTCAAAATTAGATGGGAAGACAAATTTGAACACTATACAGTGCTGACATCTAAGGGTCACATTAGGAAACCCTTGCGGTAAAATAAAGGTACATTTGGAGCTTGAGTATTTAATAACACAAACTGTGCGGGTGCACAATGGTTTTTATGAATACGTACATAAAAATATATTCTGAATCTCAATTACCTTGTGTTGAGAGAATAAAAAAATAAAGAAAATCTTTATCATTGACCTATGAATTGTGAGTGATTTTTCACTTTCTGAACAAAGAAAGCAAAGTTGTTGGTTGATTTAACATGAAAAAAATTTTTATATGATATGTCACCTCTTTTTTGAAAGTTGAGATTTTTAATTCAACATCGAAATGATTTTTGGCTGTTGTATCTAACAATATTGAAATAGGGAGTAACATGGCTTGAAAAAAGAAAACTTCATAATTTCTATAGGGTGCTCAGAGTTTTTGAGCGCTCGTACTACTTACACTAGGGCTATATCATTTTGTCACGGTGTCTGTATTTTTCGAATTTTAAGCCGAAAATGGTCTCAATCGACAGAGTTCGACTCACTGATGACGAATCCGTCGAGAAATTCGAGTCTGTCCGTGCGTCCGTCCGTCCGGACATCCGTATACACGATAACTCTCGAACGGAACGTCCTAGAAACTTAAAATTTTCAGGTTAGGTTTGAATTTCAAATGCCGCGATTGAGTTCGTTATTGGGCAAAATTAGACCAGGGGTTCCGTAAATATGGCCGTTCAAAATTTTGTTCTCCTGATTACTTTGAAACTAAAGATTTGATTGGGGTAAAATCTTGCACTCAGATGAAAAATGACGTGTTCAAGATACATGCAGAATTTTGTCCAGATCGCATGACCAGAACCATAGAAACCATAGAAAAATATAACTTTGTAATGGAAAAGCCTAGGGACTTGAAATTTTCAGGATAGGTGTGGATCTGGAATGTCGTAGTCACGTTCATAAATGAGCAAAATTAAACTAGGGGGTCCGTGAATGTAGTCATTTGAAATTTAGTTTTCTTGATAATTTCAAAACTATGGATTTGATCGTGACGAAATTTGGTATTTTAATGGAGAATGATATATTCAAGCTACATTTTCTCCTGATCGCATGACCAGAACCATTGAAACCATAGAAAATTATAACTTTCGAACGGAAAGGCCTAGGGACTTGAAATTTTCAGAATAGGTTCGGATCGCGAATTTCGCGGTCACGTTCATCAATGAGCAAAATTGGACTAGGGGTTCCGTAAATACGGCCGTTCAAATTATTCTTTTCCTGATTTTTTCGAAACTACCCATTGGATTGAAATGAACTTGGCAAATAGATGAAGAATAATGCATTCAAATAACGTGGGAAATTTTGTTCAGATCGCATCAACAAGACCATAGATATCGTTGAAAATACTAGCGAATTATCGAAAAAAAATCACCTAAAGCCAGACGTGAAATCTGTTGTTTCGCCTTAGTTTGAAAATTTTTTCGACAGCTATCAAAAATTTTTTGAATTTGTTTCTAAAACTGAAAAATGCGAATTTACCTACAAGGTGGATGAACGAGCGCTCTAAAGCTACTGACTTCACGTCAGTGCTTTTATAATTTTTTACACCTGGTTTGCATACACAATTTTTCATACATCCAAAAATATTTAAGAAATAGCTATTATAAATTCCATGCCTGGAACATTGAATTTCAGTCTATGATCATTCTCTTGTGAATTTGAAACCAGTACCCAAAAAGACTTCGTGTCTTTTTTTAATCCTTCACAATTTTAAGACTAAAATGGGTTCGAACAGAGATTATGAACCCAGTGAAGTGGGGTTTTTTAATTCCAACGATCTCAAAATAATTCCAAAAATTGAGGAATTCGATCAGAAACAATGTCAATGTCAGTTCTGCAAATAATCAATGAAATTTAAATATAAGAAATACTGTAGAAAATTGAAGAGATTTTCTGAACATAATTTCAGAAAAATGCTGCAAAACTCTGTGAAAATAAAAAATTTGAACTGTGCATAAAGTTAGTGCTTCAGACACAGCCGCAAAATTAACAAAATAGATTTCGTCTAGTTGCAAAATGGCGAATGCGCATAGATTAATTTGCAATGAAGGCCAACTGCAGTTTTATTATGGGAGATAATTAACCATGAATCAGAACCATTCAATCCAAAAAATTGAAATTGCTTCCTTGCTAACCAATATAATTCAAATAAAGGAACTATATATCCCACAATCGCAAAGGATAGAAAGGGTCTGTGGAGGGCCACCAGCACATTGTGTGCATTATCTGGTAGTTTTCCGCGACAATCGTCTCCGCCGGCGTCGACAGAAGGTCAGATTTCCTTATATGCACCACGAACGGGGTCGGTTCTTCCTTGCGTCAACAAATATCAGCTGTAGGACGGCGATGCTGTCCATTCAGCAACGGAAGCAAGAATGGCCTCCCCTCGCCTCGGTGCAGACCCAGTGGACGACCCTGACGGCATCTTACCGCAACCTCGAGACATCGCGTAATTGTTCCGGATACAAAAAGAAAATGACATTTACATTACAGTTACGGAGACTGCTATGTACAGATAAACGCACTTCCCCTGCTTACATAATGATGCTTCTTCTGCCCTTAGTTGCATAACGCTAACTGACATCCTTATACCGCAATTTTTCGAGAATTTTTTTTTGCCTACGTAAATGGGAGTTCTGGTAATTGGCGAAGAGAAGGGAAATTTCTTATGGGTTGAAATATTGCATGTAGAAGCCACAGATGGGCGCTACTTTGAATGTTTCCATGGGTGATTTAATTTTTCGAAATGGTCACCATTTGTTTGATGTACACAAAGTTTTACCCGGCGTAATAATAAATGGTCACTTAAACACTTATGTTTTCAAATAACCCCAAAGAAAGAAATCGCAGGTATTAAGATCGAAAAACTTAGCCATCATACGCATCATATAGATGATTTCCCGTATACCGTACTGACCTCAAACAGCTGGTAATATCTGAACATTTGAATATCAATACTGGTATAAAAAAAAAACCTTTGAAAATTCCCTGTGTATATTATTTAATTATAGATTTTCATCTAGCAAATATCGGCCACATCTATTAAGGACTAGATATATTTATTTTGCGTATCTTTTCAACTGCGACCTGCGAGTGGATCAATGGAATTGAAATTTCCTTAAATCCTCAAAAATTGTTCATAGTGGACAAATGGAATGTTAGATGAACTCCCACAATATTCTAATGAAATGAACGGATTGAAACAAAAAATATGATTTCAATTTGAAACAACTGTTATTCGAGGTGACAAACTTCATGTCTTGACTTCTCTTGAAAAAGAACTAGGTATAAGAGAAATAATAAAAAGCACTGAAGTGTAGTCAGGAGCTTTTGAGAGCTCATTCATCCACCTTCTATTGAAAAAAAATTTGACAGCTGTCCAGAAAATCACAGCAACTCTTTGTCAATGCCAAATCAGAAATATAAGGATTTTTTTTCGATAATTCGCTAGAAATCTCTACAGTTTATATGGTCTTGGTAATTCGATTTGAACGAAATACCGCACGTAGTTTAAGAAATATATTATTCTTCATCTATGTGAGAAATTTCATTCCGATCGAGTCAGTAGTTTCGGAATTATCCGGAATAAAATATTTCGAACAACCTGACCGCGACATTCGAGATCCGCACCTATATCCTGACAATTTCAAGTCCCTAGGCCTTCCCATTACAAAGTTATAATTATCTATGGTTTCCATGGTTCTGGTCTAGCGATCTCGACAAAATTTCGCATGTAGCTTGAACACGTCCATCTGAGTGCAATATTTCATTTCGATCGGATCAGTCGTTTTGAAGTAATCAGGAAAAAAAAATTTCGAACGGTCATATTTACGGAACCCCTGATCAAATTTTGCCCAATAACGAACTTAACCGCGGCATTCGAGATTTGAACCTACCCCAAGTTCCTAGGTCGTTCCGTTCGAGAGTTATCGTGTATACGGACTACCGGCAGGACGGACGGATAGACTCGAATTTTTCGACGGATTCGTCATCAGTGAATCGAACCTAGTCGTTAGAGACCATTTTTGTCTAAAAATTCGAAAAATACAGACGTTGTGACGTGATGATATAGCCCACGTGTAAGTAGAAGGAGCGCTCAAAAAACTATTCCTGTTATTCATTAGTTTTTCGAAAAACTGGTGTTTCTAACTCTTTGAATATATTTTCATTGCTCTTCGAAGTTTTCTTAATAAAATATTGCATATTTCGCGGGACAGTATTTTTCTAAATTTTGACGGAGAAAGTTGATCATCTAGAGAACTTCACGGAAACTTATTACAGCTGCATAGGTGGTTTTTCTTGATGAAAAAGAAACAGAAAGGAATAGAAAATGATATATTTGGAAATCCCTTCAATCCAACTAGACATTCAAACAACCCAGTTATCGCTTCTTTTTGTGACGTCATTAGTACTCTGAAGTATCTAGGCTCTGATCGGCAAATGAACCAAGCAGCGGAAAACGTTATGTCATGTAATCGGTTGGGTGAGCGGCGATTGATCAGTATTTGTTTTACGTCACGGTATTTTTTCCAGAAATTAGTGCAATTCAAGTATTATGTCTAGCCGTAGCTGGACATTGGAAAAAATGTCCGATAGATTTCGAGAATATTAATAAATGAGTATTTTTGACACATCAACGAATATTCGCATTGAATTACTCTTTCATTTTCGGCATGCAAATTTTATCTATGAGTAAATATTGAAATTTTTTTAATCTAGACTATACTCACAACGAGAAATAGTGTATGCGCAAATATGAAAACCAACAGTGAGGCAATACTGAAGGAGATACTCCTATAAATAAATAGATGATTCGAGTTTGAGTTGTTTACTCACAAAAAAATCATGTGATTTGATGGGGAATGAAAAATTTTCAATGATAATGTAAGGAAAATATAATGCTGGCCCTCCGTTCCGGGAAAAGTACCTTTCCAAGTTGTTTGCCATGATATTTTCGGTATTTATTTTGTCAAGTTGGGGCTGAGTTTTATTATGCTATGGTAATAGTGGAAATATTGTTTATTTTTCATGAAAAAATGTCATGAAGAGCCTCCAACTGCTTCATGAATTCTGTGAAAATATCCTTCATATAATAATATTTGATACGTTCGATCTTCGCGACACTTCTATCAGGCTGAT
Source organism: Aphidecta obliterata (assembly GCA_963966015.1). Taxonomy (NCBI): domain Eukaryota; kingdom Metazoa; phylum Arthropoda; class Insecta; order Coleoptera; family Coccinellidae; genus Aphidecta; species Aphidecta obliterata. The sequence goes on along the minus strand of OZ014431.1, from coordinate 21,266,669 downwards.
GAACACAAAATACATATATTTTTTTTTCGCGAAAACTTACATAATTTTGAGGAATATAAAAATTGTAACAATACTAGAAGACGATTTGAGTACTTCTTGTTCCTTCACAAAGACTCTCACTTACTGAGAATAATACAATGTATTTTGCAATAAAGCTTTACAACTCACTTCCATTGTACATCAGAAATATCGAAGAACTAATACCATTTCGCAAAGCCATTTATTCTCTCATTGTCAATGCCGAGACCTATACTAGCGCACTTTTGTCGATTTCAACATCTCATAACCTAATAAATATTGACTTAACGGAAAGAGCCCTCTCGAAACTTTCATATTATTTTCAATGGCCCATCCTACTATATGAACTGTAATTTTTTTCCTTCCTTAAGTTACCTCTCAAATAATTTTTTTGTTTTTCTACAACGGATTATAGAAGACACCTGCCTTCCAAATTTCTTCCTATTAGCAACAGTCTCTGAGTAATATGGCTGTGACATACGGGCATACAGACAGGCGGAATGACATGACGAAACTATAAGGTTTCTGGTTTTGCCATTTTGGCTGTCGAATAAATCGAGTCTTTCTGTCCGTCCGTCCGGCCAGCCGTATACACGATAACTCTCGAACGGAACGACCTAGAAACTTGAAATTTACAGGGTAGGTTCGAATCTCGAATGCCGCGGTTGAGTTCGTTATTGGGCAATATTCGACAAGGGGTTCCGTAAATATTTTCGTTTCAAATTTAGTTTCCTTGATAATTTCAAAACTACGTATTTCATCGTGACGAAATTTTGTATTTTAATGGAAAATGATATATTCAAGCTACATTTTCTCCGGATCGCATAACCAGAAAGAACCATTTTAAATTCCAACGAATTATTGAATAAAAAATCCTCATTTTTTTCTAACAGCTGATTCAGCAAAATTGACAGAGAGCTGGTGTCATTTTATTGACAGCTGTCAAAAATTTACGAAATCATTTGTTCTTCCACCTGTTCACCTCAAGTCCCTCTCGAAAACTTTTTCACGGACGGTCTTCGACAATCTCCATATACCTATTTCTTCTTCTTGAAACTCCGCTCCTATCGGAGATAGGAAATCATTATGACCACCCGGACCTTATCAATCGCCTGCCTGAAGAGTTCTGCGGACTTGCAACCAAACCACTCCCTCAAGTTTCGCAGCCAAGAGATTCTTCTTCTGCTAATCGTTTTTTTGCCTCTTATTTTGCCCTGAATAATCAGCTTAAGGATGTTATATCTATCTCCTCTTAGAATATGTCCCAAATATTCCAACTTTCGCCTTTTTATGGTGTTACTTGTTTCTTTGGCTTTATTCATTTGGCGTAATACTTCCTCATTCGAAACCTTGTCGACCCATGATATTCTCATCATCCTCCCATAACACCACATTTCCAATGCTTCTATGTTCTTGATGTTTTCTGATTTGAGTGTCCCATCTTCCATTCCATACAATAGAATGGAGAATATATAGCATTCTAGCATTCTGGTTCTCAGTTTTAATGTTATATCTCGGCTGCAGAGTATTTTATTCATTTTTATGAAAGCGTTGCGAGCTACTTCAATTCGACACTTGATTTCTGTTGCGTGTTCTGCTGTTTCAGTTACCCATGTGCAAGATATTTATAGGACACCCATTCCAGGTAGTCGTTATTAATAATTTACCTACATTAACCCTTTAATGCATGATGTTTTATTTTCACCTCCAAAAATTATTAACTTTATAAAATATAATCAGGAATATGGTAAAAATATTCAAAAAAATCGATCGTAAAAAAACATCTTATTTCAAAAAATTTTGCATGTTGCAAAAATGCAACACTATGCATTTCTAGATCTATCAATTTCATTGGTGGAATAACTCAAAAAAAAAAGTCCTTATTGAAACATAACAGAACACCACATTTGTTGTATGTTATGCATGAACATGAGTTCATTTTTTTCTTTATAGATTTTACCATTCTAGATGGTTTCTCTTCCAGTTCTCTACATAGAGAAGTGCAAGGGCTTTGTTCGATAATCGCTTCATTATGTTCATTATTATCGTCATTTTTTCCGTCTGTATGGGGTTCTCCTTTATCAATCCCTTTGTCATTTATCTTGAATTTCTTCATAAACTTCAGGAATTTCAATCCCTTCTTCCATATATATTATCATCAACACTCGATACAAAATTTTGACCAGCAATACTATCAATATCTGAAAAATCTAGCCAATCTCCACTTTCTCACAAATTTCCAGCAATTCTCTTTCTGTTAGGGTGCGTCGACGTTTTCTTTTGGAAGAATGGCTTATCCGCAAGTGAAGCAGTTCTGTATGATGTTGCACATCTGCAACAACCAATAATTCATTCATTTTGGTCTCATTTTCGAATTATTTACGTATTTTTCGTAATAAATCCAAAGTTGATGAACTTACCAAAGTAATTTGATTTTTTTCGAATAGTTTCACCAATAAATGCACAAATATTGAGGTTCTATATTTTGCGACAATGCGGAGCGCGCCAGAATCAGTGTTTCACTTCGATATGTCATCAACTGTGATGACCTATTCTCGAGCCGAATGTTTTATCAAATATAATAGGTTGCTAAAGAATCAAACCTTATGATGTATATCTGCAACATGATTCAAATTGGCCTATATCGAAGAAAAGAGCCAGAAAATTATTTTGGTTACATAATCATCAATTAAGTATTTCCATTTCAAATAAACTCACAAATAAGTACAAAACTTGAAGGTGAAACTGCTCTTCGACAAAAAAAGAAAATATTCCCCCTATATCTTTGGGAAGTGAGAAAAATAGTTCGGTAGGTAATGTGTGAATTGTGCCATAGAAAGCAGTTACTCCCGTTATCTAACCCCTCACCATCTTTCATTACTCACGAAGGATTGATATTTTCAAATACAATGTGATTACGCAATTACTGTTTTTTTGAGATGGGGAACCTCACTTTCTGATGAACTGAATGACTACGAGAAACCATAAGTGTATGAGTTTTTTAAACGCAATGTTTTTTAAGAACTTCCTCGAAAAATCCGCAGCTGGAAGAACGTACCATTTAATTTTTTTCAGAGTTATGTACAGTTACATCATCAGCATGCTGTCCGTTTGTTCTCGGATCTCTTCCCTCAAACATAATTATAACTTGTATGTCCTAGAACGGCAAGAATTTACGAAATTGTTGTGTTCCTCTGTCACGTTATTTGTGTCCCTCATGTGCCACTAATTTAGGCGTCATTCACGAAACCGTTATTGAGATTTAGCTCATACTGTCGTCATGTTCTCCAGTTTTTAGGGTAGGTAGTGAACGTAATCGTACAGATGCATTAAATTCATCTTGTTTTTGATTATATGAATTATCGGCTTGGACTGTTATACGAATATACTCATTTTGTATTGGTTGGTGGTTGGAGCGTTGGAACTGCTCAAGGGGTTGCTCCGCTTGAATACATGTGCTTATTTTCTCAAAATTTGTACATCGCCATAAGCAGCAGGCTAGCGTGCTATAACTGTATAAGATCAGGCATAGCACTGATAATTGTTTATCCACAATGGAATGCTGCAACTGTCCTGTGTTCGCTGAAACACCTCTAAAAACTGAGAGAATTACGCACCCTGCATCCCATATTTTGTTTCCTCCAGTTTGGAAACTTGAGGTTTACCACATAGGTACTACGATTGTGTTGAAAATTATATCAGTGTTATAGAATAATTCTGGGAGCCACTGCAAGATATTTTTGTCAAATCTGTAAATTTCAATATAGTTTTTATAAGCCACTTTGGAGAATAATGCAATTGATCATAGCCCTTATAAAAATCATTATGAAAGCCTTAATCCCATCCACTTTCAAACTATTCTTATATCGATCCTATGGAAAGCTATAAATCTTGATTCAAGTGTGAAATGGATAGCTGAGTGCAACCTCAGAGTGCGTTGAATTAAGTGTTTTACATCATATTTCTTTGTGCAATTTTTTTTTTCGTACAATACTATGTGAAGTATTTGCTTCACGAACTCTATGCAGATTATCTGTCTGTAACACAGTGTAGAAAAGTCCGTTACCTATATCTATGCAAAACATAACAAATTCAAATTTAAGCATGACAACGGTTTAAACTGTAGAAAGTGGAATCTTGGCCGTCGAAAAAAAAAAGTACAAATACAGTTTCCACAAAAGAAAATCAGCTATATAAATTCATTATCACCGACAAAATATTGGAAGATAACTATTATGAATATACGATTTTCAATCTCTAGTTTATGACGGTTGTACTAATCGGTAGATGGGGTACTACGAGATAAATAGAACAAAATTGTTTTTTTCAATGAATACGAAGCCTAAGATCCTTGCTTCACGCCCATGTTCATTTCGGAATACCAATCTGGAAACAGAATTTTGCGAAAAGTTTGGACTTCTTAAGACGGTATCTCATAGTTTGCTTCTTTATAAATTATGCCAAATTGAAATATTGACATTGTACCTAGGTATATTTTAAATTGTATACCCAAGTTTCTTTTGATTACAAGGGTATTTTTCGAGCGCTCGTAATACTTACACGAGGGCTATATCATTTCGTCACGATGTCTGTATTTTTCGAATTTTGAGCCGAAAATGGTCTCAATCGACTATGTTCGACTCACTGATGATGAATCCGTCGGAAAATTCGAGTCTGTCCGTCCGGCCGTAAGCACGATAACTCTCGAACGGAACAACCTAGAGACTTGAAATTTTCAGTGTGGGTTCAGTTCCCGAATGCCTCGGTTAAGTTCGTTAATGGGCCAAATTCCACGAGGGGTTCCGCAAATATGGCCGTTCAAAGTTTTGTTTCCCTGATTTCTTGAAAACTACAGATTTGATCGAAATGAAATTTTGCACTGGAATGGAAAATGAGGTGCTCAAGCTACATGTGAAATTTTGTCCAGATCGCATGACCAGAACCATAAAAACCATAGAAAATTGTAACTTTTGAACGGAAACGCCTAGAGACTTGAAATTTTCAGGATAGGTGTGGATCTCGAATGTCGTTATCACGTTCATCTATGAGCAACATTATACAAGGGGTTCCGTAAATACGGTCGTTTGAAATTTTGTTTTCTCGATAAATTCGAAACTACGGATTCGATCGAGATGAAATTTTGTATTTTAATCGAGAATGATATATTGAAGCAATATTTTATCCAGATCGCATGCCAGAACCATAGAAACCATAGAAAATTGTAACTTTTGAACGGAAAGGCCTAGGAACTTGAAATTTTCAGGGTGGGTTTGGATCGCAAATATCGCGGTCACGCTCATCAATGAGCAAAATAAGACTAGGGGTTCCGTAAATATGGCTGGAGTTTCGCCTAAGTTTCAGAATTTTTTTGACAGCTGTCAAAAATTCCATCAATTGATTTCTAAAACTGGAAAATGCGAATCTACCTAAAAGGTGCATATACGAGCGCTCAAAAGCTCCTGACTTCACGGCAGTGCTTTTCGTAATTTTTTTTACATACTTACTTCATAAAGCATTTGGTTTTTTTTAAATCTGCGGAATTGGCTAGAAAATCCTCCTCTTCAATAATATTGGTCCCTTTGTTTCAGTATTCGAATGATCATATTGTCTTTGATATTTTTGTTCTGATTTTAGGGGCAATAAAGTTGAAACTTGCGGCATCTAGGTCGGAATCTGGCACCTTCTCACCTGAGTTGCCAATTTTTCAGTTATGAAAGCTCTTTATGATTTGATAGAACGAAAGCGTAGCTTCAAAAATCTGATATTTTGTGTCAAAGTCGACCACTGCACTTATTGCTTTTTGATAATACTTATTATAATCATTCATGAATACACAAGATAAATTTCAGTTGATAGGTGGGAAAAAAAAGCATGCATTACCATCTGCTTCTCGTATTACATAAAATACTATACAGCTAGTGAAATGAATATACATTTTCTATACCTACCAATTAGATTATTGAACAGTTATACTTTCCTGCACGCCGCGCGGATAAGGTGCATATATCCGTACGGTGTGCGGAAACATGTTACTTCGAAAATTAATGCGGAAAAGAACTATTTTGCGCATAAAAGTTATTTTCCTGACAAGTGTGGCAAGTGATACTTTTTTCCTAGAGACTGCAGTTGACCGAACGACGCGGAGCGGACATTTTTCGTTATTAGAAATTATTTTTTTTGCGCTGATCTCATAGGGACATGCCAAAATCTTATAATTGACGCTACTCTTCAATATTTGCGTATAGCAGGGTATTTACCGCACTCATTCGGAAAAGTGCTACCTTCCAAACGTCGCTGCGCGTGGAAAGTAATACTTTCAAAACGCTTGTAGGAAAAAGATATTCTTTCTGGTTTCTGAATCTTCTGGGCGACGTTATACAGCTGAAGAAACGTTGGACTCATTGCGTTCAAATATGGAGGATGAATTCTCTCAAGAAATGGAGACGTCAATCAACCCCTCAAATCGTGCAATATAACGCCGCTCTATTTTTTTCATAGGTCCACGTAGTAGTCAGAGCTTATGTGAACAATCCCCGTACAATTCAAGAATTGAAAGGAAAACTAGAAATAAGAGGCCTTCGAGGATTTTGGCTAACAAGTTGTTGTCCGCCGTAGAAGTGGCCGGTACCATTTAGATATGGCGTTCAAAGTATAATTGTTGAAGATCATATTGCATATTGCAATGGAGATTTTCCCCTTTACACATCAATTGAAAAGCAATTCCCGTAACGATAGCGGTCATAATAACTATTGACACTTGCTGAGGCGGTCGGAACTTCGGTTAACATATAATCGCATGGGAATGCGTTAGAAGGCCAAGGAAGGCGAATAGTAAGTAGAGTTATAGTGATCCCAGTCTGATACTTTAATGAAGCGGAGTGGAGAATCTGAGGCAGGTACCCGACACGAAATTCCTGACTGGCTCGGTTTAACACCAATCGGATTAACTAGGCATAAGCGGTCGCGTGCGGTCCGCATATTAAGACGCGTTTATCCAGACACTGGTGCTCAACAACTCGGATAGACGCTCTAACTGCATGCTCTTGTTGATAGGTAAACGACTAATTGAATAATAATCGTTATGAGACTTATTAATGTCTCACTTAAAAGCATACTGCCTTGCTTTCGGCGGAAATTCAATAGTACGTTGAGAAGTATACGAGGGACGGCTCGAAGTTATAATAAATAGAATATAATAATAAATAGAAGTTTTGTAGTGAATGCGATTGATTGAAGATGAAACAACCTTTTTTCAACACTTGGTTATCTTCTGAGATCAAAATACGATTAAAAGTAGAAAATAGTTTTCTGTTTCAACTAGCTGATAATCTTCAAAATGTTTTAAGCTATCCTCTTAGCATTTTTCCAGGATATTATTTCTGACAGGGTCACATTGTTCTGGATTCTTGGAAGGGATTCAAGAGAAAGAGCAAGCCAATGCACCAGAAAAGTGGCCGTTGCTCACATGGTAGCACTTTTCTGTGGAAAACACACGCGATTTCTGCAATGTACAAACAGGATCATTTCTTTGGAAAGTTTTTTTGTGAAAACTACTCAAAAAAAAAACCTAATCTCTTTTTTCATTGTTCTGAGAACGTAATCAAGAAATAAGTGAGCTATGCTATATTTGCACTATGACAGTTATATGAAAAATGGTTTCTTCTTTCTGGACAAAAAGCATAGGCGGTCTTTAGCGATATGTTTTCCTGTCAGTTTTGCCATAATCACAGAATATGATTGACCGAAAACGTCCAATTACTGATGTTTTTCCAGTAATTCGTTATTCATGACTGATGGAATTGACTGACCGATGAATGAGCGTGCAAGGGACATCTTAAACTCAATATTTTCAATTCAATTACCAAAATCCATGGATCATAGATAATTGCATAACATTAGAACTGACAATTTCAAGCACTTGATTTGAGGAATGCATGATTTCGGATGCATAAAAAGCAAGAAACAGAAACATTTCTGTCTAAATTGTGAATATTCACGGACATAAACACTTTCTGTAATATGTGGAAACATTATTCGACGAGAATTGAGTCAATATTTTGAGAAAAAAATTGACAAAAAGTTGGTTCATCTACTGGCAAATTTTGTATATGAATGAAATAAAGATAGTTTCAATTTTAACTGCGCTTCTGAGATATTTTCTATTCTAGATATTATCTAATCATGAACCGTTTGTGCGAATATGCTAAAATTTGGTCGACAACGGTTTATGGAAGATCATAGATTTATAATCAAACTTCATCAGAGTATCAACGAATATTGACATCAATAATGGCCAATCGGCAATTTGAACTAAAAATTCGAGAAAAACATTGACGTGAAGTCAGAAGCTTTTGGTCGATTGTTTTTGTGTTCCAAACCGACTTTTAGTGCTCATTGTCATTATAAAAAATAATTTCACTTTATTCTCATAAACTTCAAGATATGGAATCACCGAATTTTCATTTACTATTTCAAAAAAACACGCTTGTCTGTTCTCATGGAACAGCTAAAGAGCTGAATTTCTACATAACTTATTTGATCCATGTCTTATATTCACACATCGAGTTTCAGCAGGATAGGGCGAATTGTTTATGAGATACCAGATTTTCAAGAAAAAAAAATTACGAAAAGCACTGCCCTGAAGGCCGGAGCTTTTGAGCGCTCGTACATGCACCTTTTAGGTAGATTCGCATTTTCCAGTTTCAGAAATCAATTGAAGGAATTTTCGACAGCTGTCAAAAAAATTCTGAAACTTAGGCGAAACTCATGTCAGTGCTTCAGCTGATCTATTTTTTTTCGATAATTCGCTAGAATTTTCTACGGTATCTATGGTCTGGGTAGTGCGATCTGGACAAAATTTTGCACGTAGTTTGAATACATTATTTCTCAGCTAGGTGCAAAATTTCATCCCAATCCGCTCAGTATTTTCGGAACTATCAGCAAAAAAATATTTTGATCGGCCATATTCACGAAACCCCTAGTCCAATTTTGGTCATTGATGAACGTGACCGCGATATTCGCGATCCAAACCCACCCTGAAAATTTCAAGTTCCTAGGCCTTTCCGTTCAAAAGTTCCGATTTTCTATGGTTCTGGTCATGCGATCTGGACAAAATATTGTTTTAATATATCATTCTCGATTAAAATACAAAATTTCATCTCGATCGAATCCGCAGTTTTGAAATGATCAAGAAACCAAAATTTCAAACGACTGTATTTACGGAACCCCTAGTATAATTCTGTTCATTGATAAACGTGAACGCGAAATTCCAGATCCACACCTATCCTGAAAATTTCAAGTCCCTAGGCCTTTCCGTTCGAAAGTTATGATTTTCTATGGTTTCTATGGTTCTGGTCATGTGATCTGGAGAAATGTAGCTTGAATATATCATTCTCCATTAGTTTACAAAATTTCGTCACGATCGAATCCGCAGTTTCGAAATGATCGAGAAACCAAAATTTCAAACGACCATATTTACGGAACCCCTAGTATAATTTTGCTCATAGATGAACGTGATCACGACATTCGAGATCCACACCTATCCTGAAAATTTCAAGTCCCTAGGCGTTTCCGTTCAAAAGTTACAATTTTCTATGGTTTCTATGATTCTGGTCATGCGATCTGGACAAAATTTCACATGTAGCTTGAACACCTCATTCGCTGAGTGCAAAATTTTATCTCGATCAAATCTGTAGTTTTTAAGTAATCAGGGAAACAAAACTTCGAACGGCCATATTCACGGAACCCCTGATGGAATTTGGCCCATTAACGAACTTAACCGAGACATTCGGGAACTGAACCCACACTGAAAATTTCAAGTCTCTAGGTTGTTCCGTTCGAGAGTTATCGTGCTTACGGCCGGACGGACGGACGGACGGCCGGACGGACGGCCAGACTCGAATTTTTCGACGGATTCGTCATCAGTGAGTCGAACATAGTCGATTGAGACCATTTTCGGCTCAAAATTCGAAAAATACAGACATCGTGACGAAATGATATAGCCCTCGTGTAAGTAGTACGAGCGCTCAAAAAAATCGTCTTGTGATGCGATCCGCACGAAATTCAACGTCAGTTTTTTTTATCTCACAACAAAGTTTCAATTCGATCACATAGATATATTTCGAATTTTTGAGAAACAACATTTCGGAACCTTTTGACGGATTTTGCCCATTACCAAACTTAACCGGCGTATTCAGACTTCAAATATATCATGTATATTCAAAAACCTCATGATTCTTCTTTCGACAGTTATCATGTTCACGATCGGTCAGATGGACGGACAGATTGGCAACGAATTCTTCATCTATGAGTCCAAGCTAATCATTTGAGACCATTCTCGGCCCAAAATTCGAAAATTACAGACATTTAGTTGGGCATTATGATGAATAAGTAGGTAACTTAGTTTTCATACTCCTTTTTCGATAATTTTGAAATTTCAATTCATAAATAACCGCCAAAGGATATTCATCTGAAATAAATTGATTGCAGCCATATAGCAAAAACCTTTAGAGTAACAGAAAACGACTTCAAATTCAGTTATGAAATTAGAAAAATTATACCAGAAAAACTAATAGCATAGAGTCCACCAAATTTATCATTTGCACCTGCAGATCGGTTTCGAGTCATATCAAATCTCGTCAGAACAGTTAGCAAAATGATAAATTCGATGTGAGAGACAGAAAACCTTCAAAACATAACGCAACGGTGGTCGGAGAAAATTTCTCGCAAATATCTCAAATATCTGCAGGTGGAAATGATGAATTTGGTGGTCTCTGGGGTACATAAATTGTTTTGTTGGCTTACTATTAGTTTATCTACTATGATTTTTCTAATTTCCGCCTGAATTTGATAATTTCAGATAAACAGCCTTTATATTATTCTAGAAAACGACTTCGAAATTATAACCTTGTGACCTTAGAGTAACCAATCGAATCGGATTATTTTGGTCTGAGAAACATGTTTCTGTAGAAGCTTTTGAACGTACCCTGGATATGGATATAATATTCAATTTTTGAATTACATCTTGTATTTATACTCTCTGAAGAGCTTCCACGAGTGTAGGAAATTGGAAGACGTTCCGATTACGCCACCTAAGGCATTAATTACTCTTTCAACTCAATCAACGACCGATTATTTAGTCAGAGAATATCTTTTCTGGCCAGGATACCAATCCAGGCCCTGGCCATCATCCAGTAGGTCACCAGGACAATCAATGAATACATCCTATAAAATTTCAGAGCATCTAGTGTCTCTGTCGTTACTAGAAAAACGTTTCGTTCGACCCGCCGAATGTTAGGGCAGAATTTAGGTGGAAATATCGGGATATGGAGATAATCTGCCTTAACTGCAGTGGAGTAGATGAAAAGAGGTATTCTTTCTCCATTATGATTCACTTCACTTTCTCCCTTACGATTCATTTCATTGCAGACCTTTGTTATCTTCATATATGTCTCGAAGGGAGCGGGGTTCGAATGACCTCTTCACCTAGCATTATCAATCCGCCCTGGTGTACTATTGAATATTCATATTTCTATCGTATTGGTTTCAGTTGGTGGTGGTTTTCGATAAGATGTATGGAGGTATTCCTCTGCTATACGAAGAAGGGATTCAAAATTTGAGTTCGCAAGAAAGTATATCTGATTTGTAGAAAGAGACTCAAAGAAATAGGTTTCCTTCGTCATGCCAAATAAACATGAGCGTAATCCATTTAATCGAACCTTAAGCCCGTATGACACGGTGCAGAAATTGGTACAATTTCTCTATAGAGATGTGAATGCAAATTTTTCTGCATTGTGTATTGGTTACACGAAAAAAGTGGAAGAAATATAAGATGGACTCTATTCTCAGACATAATTTCTTGTATGTGATCTTGTGCAGTTTCCAATTACGCAATGCAGAATAATTTCTATAGAGAAACTGTACCAATTTCTGCACCGTGTCATACGAGCTTTATTCTTCAAGAAACTTAGTTGTAGCCACTGTGCCACACCATATAAATGAAGGAGACGCCCCTGTTAATATTATAATGGATTTCAATCTAATTTTGTGTCTTTCTGTTCAGATTACCAGATCCACTCATAAGAGAAAGACCTATTCCTTATCTGAGATAATAATTTGACAAAGTTTCGTGAATATTTCTATTTTGCAACCAAACCAGATGAGATTATTTCGAATGATATAGAGCGCCTCCGAGATATCTGTACATAGGGGTTTCATTTTCATTAATATTGAACCGAAATTTGAGGTAGGATTCATTGGATCGATATTTAAAAAAATTACGAAAAGCACTGCCGTGAAGGCAGGAGCTTTTGAGCGCTCGTACATGCACCTTGTAAGTAGATTCGCATTTTCCAGTTTCAGAAATCAATTGAAGAAATTTTCGACAGCTGTCAAACAAATTCTGAAACTTAGGCGAAACTGCAGATATCATGTCAGTGCTTTAGGTGACCAATTTTTTTTTCGATAATTCGCTAGAATTTTCTAGTGTATCTATGGTCTTGGTGGTGCGATCTGGACAAAATTTTGCACGCAGTTTGAATACACTATTACTCAGCTATGTGCAAAATTTCATCCCAATCCGCTCAGTATTTTCGGAACTATCAGCAGAAAAATATTTTGAACGGCCATATTTACGGAACCCCTAGTCTAATTTTGCTCATAGATGAACGTGATCGGGATATTTGCGATCCAAACCCACCCTGAGAATTTCAAGCTCCTAGGCCTTTCCGTTCAAAAGTTACAATTTTCTATGGTTTCTATATTTCTGGTCATGCGATCTGGACAAAATATTGTTTTAATATATCATTCTCGATTAAAATACAAAATTTTATCTGGATCGAATCCGCAGTTTCGAAATTATCCAGAAACCAAAATTTCAAACGACCGTATTTACGGAACCCCTGGTATAATTCTGTTCATTGATAAACGTGAACGCAACATTTCAGATCCACACCTATCCTGAAAATTTCAAGTCCCTAGGCCTTTCCGTTCGAAAGTTATGATTTTCTATGGTTTCTATGGTTCTGGTCATGTGATCTGGAGAAATGTAGCTTGAATATATCATTCTCCATTAGTATACAAAATTTCGTCACGAACGAATCTGTAGTTTTGAAATTATCAAGAAAACTAAATTTCAAACGACCATATTTACGGAACCCCTTGTATAATTCTGCTCATAGATGAACGTGATCACGACATTCGAGATCCACACCTATCCTGAAAATTTCAAGTCCCTGGGCGTTTCCGTTCAAAAGTTACAATTTTCTATGGTTTCTATGTTTCTGGTCATGCGATCTGGACATCTTCACATGTAGCTTGAACACCTCATTCTCCATTTGAGTGCAAAATTTCATCTCAATCAAATCTGTAGTTTTCAAGTAATCAGGGGAACAAAACTTTGAACGGCCAAATTTACGGAACCCCTGGGCGAATTTGGCCCATTAACGAACTCAACCGAGGCATTTGGGATCTGAATCTACACTGAAAATTTCAAGTCTCTAGGTTGATCCGTTCGAGAGTTATCGTGCTTACGGACGGACGGCCGGACGGACGGACAGACTCGAATTTTCCGACGGATTCGTCATCAGTGAATCGAACATAGTCGATTGAGAGCATTTTCGGCTCAAAATTCGAAAAATACAGACATCGTGACGAAATGATATAGCCCTCGTGTAAGTTGTACGAGCGCTCAAAAAATGAATAATAATATACTGGGTTTATCTTCACGAGTGAACGCGATCTATATACAGGGTGTGGCGTAATGAATGGATAATATGGTACCTACGAGTACAGGACGTTGATTTTATCTTTAGTTTATGTCATTATATTTTCGAGATATTCGAACTTTTCGAAAATTCACCCTTCGCCACTCTTCTTGATCGCAAGATTCCAAATGAAAGGATTTCATCAATCTGTTTTCTGTAAACTATGATTTTTGTATACATGCATAGTTTTTTTTTGAACAAAGATTTAACTAAATTTCATGTTTTGTTCGTGAATGACTTAATGGCTTTTTCTTATGATAGATCAAAATCTTTGCCACGGAGAATGGGGTTTCATTTGAAAAAAAATCGAGAAGCACTGCCATGAAGTCAGGAGCTTTTGAGCGCTCGTTCATCACCCTTGTAGGTAGATTCGCATTTTCCAGTTTCAGAAACCAATTGAAGAAAGAGCTGTCAAAAGAACCAAGGCTCCAACTCCAGACTTCACGTCAGTGCTCTAGGTGACCAATTTATTTTTCGATAATTCGCTACGATTTTCCATGGTCTTCGTTATGCGATCTGGACAAAATTCAGTACGTAGTCTAAATACATTATTCTTCATCTATTCCAATCCAATCAGTAGTTTCGAAATTATCAGGAAAAAAATATTTTGAACGGCCATATTTACGGAACCCCTAGTCTAATTTTGCTCATTATACAGGGTCTTTCACGAGGAACCTCACCCATATTTATACGGGAAACTACTGAACGTATTTTCATGAAATTCAGCACTTATATGTATTTCACGATGCTGATGAAATCTAAAATATTTTCAAGGCATGAGCACCTCCGGTTTTTCCGGAAATGACGTCAACTTCCGTTCGAAAATAGAGCTCCGCTGAAACAAGAATAACTTCGAGGTTTTTGGATGGAAAATTTTCATTTTTGGGATTTTTCAAGATGTAAGATTGATGTATCCACTTTAGAAATCGAAATCGCGATTCATGATACAGGGGGTGAAAAAATCGCTTTCAAAGTTAGGGATGACAAAATCGTGAAAAATCAATTTTTTCAAATTAGAACCCCATTTTGTTATGGCAGATATTGAATCTACGTTGAAAAATAATGTGAGTGTATGCATCACACCCTTGCCCTAAAATGGATATTTTCTGAGTTATTCACAAAAAACTGTTTTTCGTCTTGAATTTTCAGCTATTTCTTTTCCCTTCACGCCAAAAAGATGAAATTTTCAGGAACTGTTATTTGAACCATGCTGTAGATGTTCATAAAGAATCACCTTTAATTTCGGAAGATTTAAAAAACATCAACAAACATATCAAGAAGGAGCTACGTGCTGCTTTCGTGTATTGATGGCTTCATCAACTCAATGTTACTCTGAACTGACAAAATGTTCAGCTCCAACAAAAACGATTAATTTGGAAATTATAATTACTTCATTCCTTATTTCTAGATAATCATCCAAAAACATCTTCTGTGTTTAGAGTTAATCATGAACTCATACGAATTTGTTATTGAATCGCTCTTCACTGTCAAACATTTCTTGGATCATGGTACGATTCAGGAACTAAAATGTGGAAAAAGAGCAAATGTTTGTTTAGGGTTAATTCAGTACCACCCCCTCTTTTTGTAAGTTGAAAAGTGGGATGAAAATTCAATTAAAAGGATTGTTGCGGAATATCAGACGTAAAGATTTTTTCGACATGGAACACGCAGAATGATATTCAATATTGAGATTCGGAATCCTCATAAGCCTCCGTTCTAAGCGCACAAAATACGAAGGAATGACAGTGTTCTAGAATTTTTTGCTGCTCGCCCATTTTAATGAGTATCGAAAAATTCTCGGCTCTGATTAGGATTCGATCGGATTTACATCTAGAAAAGTTTTCTGTTTTGTTGGACCAGAGCCGTTTCCAATGTTTATGGAAGTAGGAAATCACAGTATAAATATTGGGAATGTATAGGGTGAACATAGTTGAAACGTAGTAGCGAGAGAGAAATAGTCTAATTTTGCTCATTGATGAACGTAACTGCGACATTCGAGATTCGAACGTACCCTGAAAGTTCCAATCCTTTAGGTCTTTCCGTTTGAACGTTATGATTTTCTATGGCTTCTATGATTCTGGTCATGCGATCTGGACAAAATTTCGAATGTTCGACGTCATTCTCCATCTGAGCAATATTTCATTTTGATCAAATCAGTAGTTTAGAAAAAATCAGGAAAACGAAATTTCAAACGGCCATATTTATAGAACTCCTGGTCAAATTTCGCCAAATAACAAACTCAACCGTGGCATTCGAGATTTGAACCTAACACGGAAATTTAAAGTTTCTAGGTCGGTCCGTTCGAGAGTTATCGTGCTCACGGCTGGCCGGACGGAAGGACTTTAGTTTTTCGACGGATTCGTCATCAGTGAGTCGAACCTTGTCGATTAAGAACATTTTCGGCTCAAAATTCGAAAAACACAGACATCGTGACAAAATGATACAGCCCTTGTGTAAGTAGAACGAGCGCTTCGAAATGTAATTGCTAAAAAATCTTATGCTCATAGAATTATAAGATTTTGCGACGGTTAGTAATATGTTAATTAATTTTGTTGGTCAGCTTTTTTTTCAATGTTCGTTAAGGTAGAAGGCATATAGTTCGACACTCACAGAAACATTTTTTTTTTCAGAAAATAAGAATCTTTATGAAACATAGATAGGGAGAATCTGCAAATTGCATGATTTTTCATTTTTCTCGAAACGAACTATTGTAATAATTATGTTCCTGTTTTTTGTTTCGAATTATCCTTATATGTACTTCAATAAAATTAACGAGTATGCGTCAAATATTCAAGAAAATTTCCAGAGCCAAAACACAACTGAATCATGGTCGAAGAACGTCCTTGTTGGCAAAATTAAACTTCAAAAATGTTCTTTCGTTTCTTAATCAAAATTAAACATAATTATTTCAAGCATCAATAGTGAACCAAAACAAGTATTCCTGAATGTTATAGTCGGTTCATTAATTTCATTACGATTGTTTAAAATACAAACACGGTAGATACCTAATTAACTCTATGGAAGAATTGTTCAGGAAATTGGTAAATTCATTAATACGCATATTCATGATATTTTATGTCATCATGTATACATATTTAACTTAAACAAGAAAACGAATTGAACAAAAACTTTCGATATTGAATAGATTTTAAACGAACATTCTAAATATTAGGTATTACTTCCCCATATATATGTATGTAACCGATTTCTATAGAAACTGCAAGATAAATTTTCATGGAATAACTATGGTACCACAAGAAGTGTTGAGGTGTATTATCTAAAGTCAACCATGTAATAATGGCACTTCAGTGTTTTAATGAATACACGACTCTAGAAAGTTATATAATAGTGGTACTTTTCTCTTGATAATATAGTGTCTCGATTAGAATGAATAAAATACTATGGTACACTTATGTTTTTTTTTTGGTAGGTATATTTTCCGAGGAGAAGTATCAATCATTTCTTTCAAGACAACTATCAACTATTAGTATAAAAATTTTAATTCGTTCCTGGAAGGTATGTACATAAACTTATCAACATGTTTTTATCTTTCAGTATTTGAATAAAAGTCATTGACACTAGGCTTGGAATAGATCCTCCAACTTCGCGAAAATTTATCTCGATTCTGAGACTGCAATCTGAAGTTTTATCAGCTGATGTGAATATCGGCCTCAAGTGAGCGTCGAGTGATTATTATCGGAAATAGGTAGATCAAACACTAATTCTAAGATTCCAATTTGAGCGCAATCTTATCTCGAGCTGTGAGTTTTTGAAGAAGTATAAAAATAGAAACTAACAGGAATGATGAATTGAATATTTCGCAAAATTCTTGATAAATGGTAGCCTTAGTCTTAGGCCTATCCGAATGAAAGTTGTCCATTTTCTTCTATGGAAAAAATTAATTTACTTCCTCATAAAAAATATCGTCGGATTTTGTCACTTTGAGAGCGATACAAATTTATCTTGCTTTTTTATAAACAGTTGAAAATGAAGGAAAAGTTTTTTAAAGAGCACTGCCGTTAAGTCAGGAGCTTTCGAGCGCTCGTTCATCCACCTTGTAGGTAGATTCGCATTTTCCTTTTCAGAAACCAACTGAAGAAATTATCGACAGCTGTGAAAAAAATTTTAAACTAAGGCGAAACTCCAGACTTCACGTCATTGCAAAAAAAAATGACCAATTTTTTTTTTGATAATTCGCAAGAATTTTCTACGGTATCTATGATCTTGGTAATGCGTAGTTTGAATACATTATTCTTCATCTATCTGCAAAATTTCATTCCAATCCAATCAGTAGTTTCGAAATTATCAGGAAAAAAATATTTTGAAATACCATATTTACGAAACCCCTAGTCAAATTTTGCTCATTGGTGAAAGCGACCGCGACATTCAAGATCCACACCTATCCTGAAAATTCCCAGGGCCTTTCCGTTGAAAACTTTCAAGTTTCTACATTTGAAAGTTCAATTTGTGGATAAAATTGATGTCATTATTTCCGAAAAAATAGATTCGAAATTCGAATGTGATAGTGCATATTCGTGAGATCTCCAAAGCCATCAAGCTTCCTGTGATGACATTTTTGGATGAGGTGATTTGAGCGATATACAATGAGCTCGAGAATTTGCAGTCAACTTCCATGAAGGACGTTTGTGAATACCTGATAAATTCGTCTATATCAGGAGACAATTTACCAATTATTTAGGAAGAAAATTTGACATGCCCTAAATTTTTCGAGCAATATAATAGGTAAAATATCAACTGACAGGGGGGATTTATCCATCAAACCAGGCTTGAGTACTTTTTAGCATGATAATTTATTTTTCCTTCGAACCACAAGTTTTTATTTGTAGAATCACAGTTCATGACGAACTTTTTTTTTTGTCATTTCGACTCACATATAACAAGAACCGAAATGATACTTTTATGAATTCACTTTTTTCCCGGAAAAAAGGACTTTTTTCCAAAAGACACATATTATTCATGATAGCTAAAGAGTTCCACAACCCATAACGAATTTTCTATTTCCGATGCAGTGGAATGAACACCAAAATCCTTAGAAGCGCTAAAAGTTGCATTCATCGAAGCAACTTCTCAAAGAATTAATAGGAAATTCGAACAAAACTAACTTCTTCAGGAAACTTATGCGACAGTTTTCCAATTACGAATTGTTACCAAGCAACGTCTATTGCGCTACCACAGTCACTAATATGAAATTTGATATAATTAATATTCATGATTATTTTTTATTTTGTTAGTTTCAGATGTGTTATACACCTGAAAACAGTGGCGCAGCTAGGATTTTGTTTTGGGGGGGCTGAACTGAATGATTAATAATGAAACAAGAGATATAAGAAAGATGGAAAAAAATAAAAGAAGGAAGGAATAATAAAACAAAGAATCAATGAACAATCCAATTTAAGAATTCATAACTTCTCAATATTTAGATTTCAAAATATCTATAATCGATTGATTTTATTCTCGTTCCCTTACGAGGTTAGACCTTTTTGATAATATTAAATATTCAGCCTTCTTTCAGATGTTCCTAATATATTTAATACGTAGTCAATATTGAATTCGATATCATAATATACAGGGTGTTTTCAAAGGTGAGGCTTTTTTTTCGACCAGCAATTGAACTCGGCAAAATGAATCGATATACCAGAAATCGTTCATATAAAATATTCACCAGGGCCGAGTATTTCGAAAACAAAATTATCCGCAAATATGAAAATTTCCTAGCACGGATCTTTATTAGGTTCGTATTGATATTTAAATTTTCAGATATTACCAGCTGTGTAGGATCAGTATACGAGAATTAATTTATATGATGCGTATGATGAAGTTTTTCGATTTGAACCGATTTGGGAGTCACTTGAAAAGATTAGTGTATAGGTGATCATTCGAAATTACGCCAGGCAAGACTTTGGGCACAACAAACGAATGGTGACAATTTCGAACAATTTCTGTAAACAATTCGGATCAATTTATTTTATAGGTGAGTTTGTGACCAAACCAGGACAAATGAATTTTGACCAGTCTCGCCCATATTTTACAAATCTTCATCAAAAATTCACCCATTCGTGTACTGGTTTTGTTGAATGACTAACCAGGACTAATGTCTGAAAACCAGTAGGTCCTGTACTGGTAAAATAATTTCTGAGGTCACCTTAATCCAGAGTGGGATTACGATATTGATGACCAATATTTTTTGCATTGTTTTTCAAATTGAATATTTTATATGATCAATTTCCGGCGAAATGATCGCTTTTGATGAGTTCTAGCACCTGCCAAAAAAAGCCTCACCTTAAAAAACATCCTGTATATTCAACAGAGCAAGTCCAGTCATTCTCTCAGTTCCTATAGTGTTCTTTAAAGTCCTTAATTACGTTTTTAATCTTTTAAGGGTAGAATATGTCCTTTCCGGAGTGGCCGTTGACACTGGTAACGTATACATTCAGAAAATGCCGATGTGGCAATGAATCTTGTATGTAGTTCTCGACATAACCTTGTTCCATTTATTTATTATTTCGTTCAGTTTCAGTTTATGAATCAGTTTCATGTAATTTTATTGATTTTTCAAATTCAATCAAAGAATTTGTATCTTTGGGGCTGCGCCACTGCCTGAAAAGAATATATAAGATTTTGGCTCCCAAACAAACACCTCTAGGAAATGTCAATTTCTTTTTCACTTGTCACATATCACATATAAATCGGTATCAATTCATGATGCTCCTTCATATTTTTTCCATTCAATGGAAATTCAGAGATTTTCTTTCAACAGTACATTGGTGCATTCGCCATTTAGCAACCATGTTACCAAAATCAGACCATAGGTAAATTTCTTCACATTCAGGTTTATATTTAGGTTGTTTTCCTTATTGATTTCCTACTTGAAGAGTATTTCATTCTTCGAAATTGTATTATAATGAATCAGCAAAATTCGTACCAATAAGGATTTCTGAGACAGCAACATAACAACCATATCAGAAAACTTCAATTATTTTTTGGCGTTTCTCTCCTATATTATGATTTATCCGAACATTGTTAAGATTCATTTTTTCAGAGAATCAATTAAAATTTTCACCAATAGCATAATGTCCTCTGAAGGTTCGCTAATACGAATTATTCTAATGTGAAATGAAGGAAGAATGCTTGATTGCTACATAAATCTAAGCATTAAATAAATCTAAGCATTAAATTCTGAGTAAAACAAATGATTGATTCGGGCGTAATGTTATGTCTAAGAATTGTCTAGCCAAGATAACTGGAGAACAATGAGATCTACTTCGGAAGCATATTGTGCTATTGACTAGTTCATTGTGAAAGTATAAATTCGAAATTCTCAATCCGTTTATATAGGTTTTTGAAGAAAAGTATCACTTTTCATTAGGGTCCAATTGAATGAAAATTATTTCAATGTGATTGTTCGAACTAATCTGAGAAGGTTAGTGAAAATTGGCATGCTAGGAGTGAAAATTTAAAAAATTAGACTATTTACTTATGAAGGATTACTCAATATGAAGGCTCGATTTTTATTGTAAATAAAACAAGTTTTGTTTGAGACATCCACTTAGTTTTATTTTTATTTTATAGAATATTTGATGGTATTCAGTGTTAAATATAATATTGCTCGGATGTCTGCCGTCGCTTTACTTGTTGGTATTCGGGAGGTGCCATTTTCGATAATTTCGATTGTAATCTATACGATTAGATTTTCAATTTAACATTGCTTCACAGGCATTAAGTCCGTATGGCACGGTGCAGAAATTGGTATAATTTTTCTATAGAAATATGAATGCAAAGTTTTCTGCATCGTGTAATAAACGGAAAAACTGAACCTGAATATTATATCCAAGAAATATAGGATGGGTTCTATTCTCAGACATATTTCTTGTATATGAGCATGCGCAGTTCCCAATTACACGATGCAGAAAAACTTGCACTCACATTTCTATGGGGAAATTACCGATTTCTGCAACGTGGCATACGGACTCTAAATTCTAATTCACACTAAAGGCCCATTTAGATGGAGAGAGTTTCTTGACTCGATTGTACGAATATCGAAAAGATACAGAAACTCCCACCATGTGAACAATCACGTTTATCGCCTTCCACGAGGGCGGTTATTGCATGCAATAATTGCGTACGATTTTTTGCCCCGTGCGAGAAACTTTTTCTATCGAAATCGGCCTTAAGTATCTCGGTGGACACGCCGCTCGAGATGAATATGCTCACTGTCGATGATCGTTTTCCTTGTGTTCATTTGGATTTCATATCGGTGAAGTTGAATTGGCAGAAAGACCTAGTTCTTTTGAACAACGAGAAATTGACTGCCTCTGGTTTTCCCTACACTATCACGCATAGCGCATAGTGAAAAACTATTCATAAAATTTTTATGGTGTTACTCAAATGGATGATTCTAACCGAAAAGCTTCAATCTTGGTGACTCATGAATTTTTGAATTTTGAATATCACTCAGGGACATGTGACAATAATTTAGAACACAATGAGGTGTGATAGAACGCTGTACTTCGATATCCGGAAATGAAACAAATTTTTTTGGGAATGAATTGAAATGTTGGTGAAATGGAAACAATGAACCCTTGTTTGGAATTTGCATTGTTTTTCAAGATATTATTCCATATTTACAGATTCTGTGGTTTTGTTGTTGCTTGGAGTTCATTTTGATGCTCATTCTGCTGTTTTCGTTTTTTCTTTTTCTGTTCTATGATTCTAATAATTTTTAACGATTCATGAAAAATATATATTATTTTTCTTGAATATTTATAAAGTGAATCTGTTCATTCTGCGAAATCAAAATTTTATTTTCAATTGAAAAATTTTCAATTTTACCCCGTGAAATATTGTTTATGAGGAAATATCTCACAGTGTATCAGCCATAATGCTTCTCGCAAATCACTCGTACAATCGTCGCGCTTGCACCGAGTTGATCACCTCTGAGATTTCGTACAATGTACCTCACTACTGTATTCAGTTTTATTCAAATTGTGTTAGGATGTTATTAACCTTGAGTTTGACGAGTGTCCAAATAATTCACTCATTATATATAAGACAGTAGGAGACATGAGAAAATTGAGAGATAATTCCCTACTATAGCAGTGAGACCTACATGAAAATTTCTCTCAAGGTTGAATTTTTAAGATTCCATCACATGAAATATGTATATAACATAAATATGTATATACACACAATTTCATATTCTGATATTTGTGTTTATTCTACAAGAAATATTTATACTCACAGTACAAAACTTGAATAAGTCAGAAATATAAAACAAGTACGAAAAAGAATCGAACGAAGATGACGAAAAGTCACCATTGTCTTCGGTATATATTTTTTCAAAGTTGTATAACCATGAAGAAAAGCAATGAAATTCAATTCGGTATTCCTTCAGAAATAAAAAATGATTCCCCGTTCATAAGTGAAAATAACAAAACGAAGAATCTTTCAAGTAGTTTCAAAAGTTTTAGATTCATTATAGGCTGTAAAGCCTGTTAGTCAAAATATAAAATGTCTGTTTTCATTATCAACAAGGTATACTTTGAGCCTCAAAGTTAGAGGATTTCAGCCTCTCAAGAAATCTGGCTAAAATCAACTGTACTTTATTGATCATTGAAATTGATCAGAAAAATGTCTGTTGAAATACCTGAAACCAGATAATTTCGAATCATAAAAATCTCGATACTTGATACTCACTGTGTTATGCACACTAATCTTCCCAGTTTTCTCTACTCTTCTATTCTCTTATTCGGATGTTAGTTTAATTTCGTATAGTCTATATCTTTTGCAGTTTTCTGATAGGTAATAATATTGAACTTTGTGTTAAAAAATAAAGAAAATTCAAAATTCATTTGTATAAAGTCTGTATTGCTTCATGGTGTTAATTTTTGAAATACAGAGCTTTCTTCAAAAATATTTGGAGATTTGATTGGTTTTTTATCAACAATATGCTTGTATAAAGGATTGCAGTTAGCAAAGAAAAATTTGTTTTGTTCATGATAGGAGAATAGAAGAGTTTATTTGGCACACAAATTTTTTTTTAACGTCTCCAAAAATAGGAAGGTCGAAAAAAACTCTTCCACCGGTTTGTGAAAGTTTTTAGAAAGTTCTTTTTATTCGCGCGGTGAGCAAACTTCAATCATTAATCATTTTGAAATATTTTCCATTATTAATTTTTTTTGCGGAAAACCCCTTTCCAATCGAAGTGATTGGAAAGGGGTTTTTCATTAAAAATTGAAAATTCTTTTTTGAAAACACAAAATAAAAAATCGAAAAAAAGTGGAAAAAAATTATAACTTACATTCAGGATGAACAAAACAAGTGAAATCAAACAAAAATCAAAGGCACATTTTCGTAAGGAACACGGATAATCGTACGTGGTGCGTGGAGCCGGACGGATCACCAAAAAATCGGACCGAAGCCACTAGCGTCTAAACCGTCAGATAGTCTAGTAATACTCTAACATCACAATGATGGGTTCAACTCCCAAAACCCTAAGTTGCAGGACCACTTTTTATTTGGTTCGCAAATTCATAGCTCTACCTGCAATGTACCGGGACCAGTTGTGAAGTTTTCGCGACGTCCTTGCAGTTGCATTCGGATGCAGTTTACAACTCGCGCAGCCGGGTGACTGATGCTCGTGCGGCTAATGGATGTCATATTTGAATATTTTAGCGAAGAAGATCGTTTGGAAGTAGACCCTATTTGGAAGTGATTGATGGAGGTGACGCGCTTGATCGGTCCTGAATAACATGTCATTGCCCGATTTTTTTTCGGGAAAAAAATTCACTATTTTATTTTGCTGAATTGTAATCGATCCTTTCGGATATTTTTTGGTGCCCAACGTGAAAACGAGGTTCTTATATGGGCTTTAATTGAACTATGTAAATGTGTTTTTCTAGTATTCAATAAAAGAAAGACCAGCACTCGCACATTCTTGTCGATTTTTGAAAAAAAGACCTGAAAGTAGGGTAACACGATCCTTAGGTAAATTCATAATATGAAACTTCGTGCCGTTATTCCACAAATCAATACAATATTGCAATTCGATCAGATCGTTATTTTTTGTCCTACTTACACGATGTCTGTATTTTCGTCTGTATTTTAGCCGAAAATGGTCTCAATCGACAAAGTTCGACTCACTGATGACGAATCCGTCGAAAAATTCGAGTCTGTCCGTCCGGCCGATTACTCTCGAACGGGACGACCTAGAAACTCGAAATTTCCAGGTTAGGTTCGGATCTCGAACTCAAAATTCGACCAGGGGTTCCGTGAATATCGCCGTTCGGAATTTTGTTCTACTGATTACTTCGAAACTACTGATTCGATCGAGATGAAATTTTGCACTCAGATGGAAGTTTTGTCAGATCGCATGACCAGAACCATAGAAATTTATAACTTTCGAACGGAAAGGCCTAGGTACTTGAAATTTTTAGGGTCAAGTTAATCAATGAGCAAAATTAGACCAGGGATTCCGTAAATATGGTCGTTTGAAATCTAGTTTTCTTGATAATTTCAAAACTACGGATTCGATCGTGACGAAATTATGTATTTAAATGGAGAATGATATATTCAAGCTACATTTTTTCCAGATCGCATGAGCAGAACTATAGAAACCATAGAAAATTATAACTTTCGAACGGAAAGGCCTAGGGACTCGAAATTTTCAGGATAGGTGTGGATCTCCAATGTAGCAGTCACATTTATCAATGAGCAGGATCAGACTAGGGGTTCCGTTAATATGGTCGTTTCAAATTCAGTTTTCTTGATAATTTCAGAACTACGGATTGGACGAAATTTCGAACTCAGATTGAAAATGACGTTTTCAAGCTACATGCAGAATTTTGTCCAGATCACATGACCAGAACTATAGAAACCATAGAAAATTATTACATTCGAACAGGCCGAAGGACTTGAAATTTTCAGGATAGTTGTGGATCTCGAATGTCACGGTCACGTTTATTAATAAGCAAAACTAGACCAGGGGTTCCGTAAATATGGTTGTTTCAAATTTAGTTTTCCCTATTATTTCAAAACTACGGATTGGATTGGAATGAAATTCTGAACATGGATGAAAAATTATTTATTCAAACAGTGTGCGAAACTTTGTCCAGTACGCATTACCAAGACCATAGATACCGAATAAAAGTCTTGCAAATTATCGATTCGATGGTGAAGGTCTGAAGGTCCTGAAGCACTAACGTGAAGTCAGGAGTTTCGCCTTAGTTTGAAATTTTTTTTGACAACTGTCAAAAATTTGTATTACGGTTTTCCCAAATTACGAACTCGACCGGCGCATTCAGACTTCGAACTTAGGTACCCTGAAAATTTCGAAACTCCATGCTTCTTCTTTCGGAAGTTATTCTTCAAATTGAAATGAAAATGTAGCTCAATTTTTCCACTTTACTCAATTTATAATTCACAACTTGACGACACAATGAGATATGTAAGACTATAATTTATTGCTCGTGGTCAACAATTGCCGGAATATTCTATTGGGTGTATAGAAAAAAAAATGGGTCCATTGTTGAGGGCACTGGGATATTTATGGATATTTTCCATTAAGTTCATATATCATCTTAATTGTGAAGGATCAATAACATCAATTCGACTACAATTTTATAACTGAGTGACATTTCATGTTTTCAATCAGTTATTATGGGAAGAGGAATTCTTCTTTATCTGTTCATTCAAAAAATTATATGAAAAATTCATAGTTCTATTTGTTTATTTTAATGAATGTTTGTTATGTAAGTTTACTGTTTTTTAGTAAATGCATACATTGTCTCTTCAACAAATTATGTCAATTTTGGGGGTGACGGGACACCCTACATACATGTTTCTGTACCCTTTATAGAAATTAAATGCATCAATCACATAGATAGAACCAAATTATATATTCATATAACTTCAATGATATACTATTTTAATTATTTTATTCACAAACTTATTATAAGTATATTATCTCTTCAATATACTCAATTTTTCCATATTTGTAGATGGACATGAACAACACGCGTGTGATAAATAATTTCTTTTTATAAAATCGACAGCTCAAGAGATGGAATCGCAGAATTATCAAATTTACTAACACCAGATCAAAAAAACCCATTCTTCTTTTCACCAGGAACTGCCGAGAAGGTAAATTTTTGCGCTCTTGGTTTTATGAACAATAGCCATATTATTTCGCTCAAATAAATGTTATTTCGAATTTTGAGCCGAGAGTGGTCTCGAACAATTAGGTTGGACTTACAGATGAAGATTACTTGGTTGATTATATCCGTCCGGTCAGCCTCGTAAAATGGATAGATTGATCTCGTAATAAATGAATGAGCCAAGGACTCAGCCGAGGAGTCCAATCCTCAGATTCTCAAAAAGCGGTGAGTTCTCCGTAGGAAAGTGTTAATTTCATTGTCATGCTGACGGTAGAAGCATGGTGTAGAAAAAACAATTATTGCTACCTCTACGCTATACATGCTAGTTCTACGCTAGATTATAAATAATTCCTATTTGAAAATGAATATACATAAAACCTTCGACACCAAGGTCTATTCATCAATTTTTCTTTTTTGTCTGTATTCCAGCAGAACAAAACATTTTGAAATTTCAAACAATTCATTAGTATGAGACGAATGTTAGATAACCAAATCTTAAAATAGACATGATTGTTCCGCATCATAGTTTGGTGCATTTTAATGGAGGATATGCAAAATAGTCCAGATTACTAACGGGTCTGGATGAAATCAAGTTTATCTGAGTTGCATGTTCAAGGTTTTGACGATAAATCTCTCGGCGAATTCAGGAGAGGTCAGTTTTTTGTTGAAATGCCATAAATCGGGGAAGTCGAAAGGAATTTATTGGGAGTTCACAAGTTTAGACGAGCGAATCGATTAAAATAGTATCGGACACCTTGAGGATTTCGAAATTTTGAATATAGACTGCCTCACATGATAAATGGAGATTTCTTAATTTCAGTTGATGGAATGAAATATTACCTTCAATTCTGTATCTTGTTTTCAGTTGCGATATCAAGATACTTCTGTCTCCTTTACTTTTACTATATTTCATATCACGACAACACTACAAAATTTAATCCTGATAAATCGAGAATCCCATACATGAATTCTGAAACCAAAAATCGAAGGATCCAATTGGATCAAAAGATCCTATGTGTATTTATTCATCTGTTTCTGGACTCACCTCTAATGCGAATTTACGCAAAATATGGACCCAGTTTCAAGGGTGGACTTGCTTTTGTTATAGACGATTCAATTTCAGTGAACTTGGGAGAAGGTTTGGAAATTGCGGCTGCGACTTATATGAGAGTATGCAGAGGATGATGGAGCACATTTATCTATGTCAAAGATATTCTAAGTTTCATAGCTTTACAGAATCAAAATATTCAGGAAGTAGGTACGTTATGGTTTTGTTGCATCAACAGAAAGCGTTCAGGTGGATCCAAAGATTGCTTGCAAGAGAGGTCCCTGGTGTATCCAGATACTGGGGTGAGATGCAGAATGGAACTTATATATGCTTCAGCGAACGCAGAAAAGCAAGGTGAATATTTAAACTTTAAAATAGATGGTCATACAGCCTAGACAATATATATCATGGTATGAGGTGCAAAACAAAAGATAACGTGAGCAAGAAAAAGGTAGATAGAAGATAGATCAGGCCATTCGCTCCATATGCCTCGCTGTGTTATATAGAGTGTTACTACTGCTGGATCATATACAAGTGAGGCTTTTTTTAACAGGTGCTAGAACTCATCAAAAGAGGTCATTTCGCCGGAAGTTGATCGTTTGAGATATTCAATTTGGAAAAAATGCGAAAAACCTTGGGCATCGATAAGTAAATACGACTCTGGATCGTGTTATCTCACAATTCCATGTGCACTCCCTCATAATGTAAATAAAGTGCTTGACTTCCTTCGCGATCTTTTAAAAATTTCATATTCTCTTTCAACTTTTATTAGGAGATTTTTCCTGAACGATATAGTTCTTAAAGTTCAAACTAAGGAGAGG
This sequence comes from Aphidecta obliterata, assembly GCA_963966015.1. NCBI lineage: Eukaryota > Metazoa > Arthropoda > Insecta > Coleoptera > Coccinellidae > Aphidecta > Aphidecta obliterata. The sequence continues at coordinate 21,237,847 of OZ014431.1, read as the reverse complement.
AAAAGTGAATGATTGAAAAGGTCCTATGAAAAATTAGGAAGTTTACAGACTCACGGATAAAATTGTTTACAGAAATTGTTCCAAATGGTCACCATTCGTTTGATAAGCAAAAAGTCTTGCCCGGTGTAATAATTGATGTAACATGCAGCAACTGGTACATCAGTTTGCTTAAGGAATAATGTCACAAGCATTTTCAATGCTAAGTTCTTTCGCACTATCCACCTCACCGTCAGTTATACACTAACTTTTCCAAATCACCCCAAGAAGAAACCAAAGGGGTTAAGACCTCAGACAGCTGGTAATATCTACACATTTAAGTATCAACACGAACCCAAGTCAGATCCAGATTCTATACCTACTGCGAATTTTTCAGATTCGCGGGTAAATTTGATTTCGAAATACACTGCCCTGGTGAATATGTTCGAATATGAACGATTTTTGACTTATTTTGATGATTTTTATTGCTGGCCAAAAAAAAAGGTTCATCTTCGAAAACACCCTGTAGACTGTACCAAAAATTTTTTGAAAAGGATCTTGCCAAATGCAGTTCAATTTGCTTTTGTATCTTATCATGCCATGTGGCTGAAAACGTGTTTAAGACAAAATGAAAACATTCGAAGAAACACTATTCTCTTCGTTTATTTCTACAGAAATCGTGTTCGAAATCATCACAAACAAATATATCCCGTATATTTGTGAGTTTATCATCTTTGCATTTTCTAACAGTGGTGACATTTCGATTTTTGAATGCATTGAATCGCGGGAGTTGTGATAGTAAGGAGGGATTTAGAAGAAAATAATGCTAGGGTAAAATGCTCTCTACTCCATTGAAGTCCGGGAAAAATGCAGCTGGTGCCAATTAAAATTCACTTATCGAAAGGGACTAACAGCTTTTATAATCAAGCTTTTGGGAATAAATTGAGGCGAAGTGATTATTATTATCTTTATGCATGAAAGAAAACTGAAGCGAGAATTTATGATTCTACTTTCTGGCTTTCCTATCTGAATACTGAAAAGAAAGATAGTGTCGTGAAAAAGATTTTCTCCATCGTTTTTTTTTATGAGATGACATAATTTTCACAGGAAAGCATATTCACAACAACGCTTAACTTTATTAACCGATAATTAAATGTTTTTTTTTTTGGTTTTTGATCCTTTAGAATATTGATCTGCTCGTATCTCTGGCTCTATGGTAATTTACGATGTTGAGATAATATCTCGTGATTCGTTCGAATTATTATATGTAGTCTAATTGATATACATATAGATTGTTGAATCATATTCTAGCAAGCATGTGTCTTCCAAAAAAAATAATTCATGTAAGTTTCATTAATTCCGATAATGAACCTTTGGAATCGTTCCGAAAAAATCTATAACAGTCCACATGGAGTTTTCTCCGTTTACATTTTGGGTTTACATAAGGGTTGAATCTATAAAAAAAAATAGGTTCCTTCTCGATGTGTTGTCCAGGGTTTTTCTCGAAAACTATGGGAGCTAATTGCATGAATTTCAGAGGCAAAACATTTAGTAATTTTTCAGAAATATGGGTTCTATGGTTCTGGTCATGCGATCTGGACAAAATATTGTTTTAATATATCATTCTTGATTAAAATACAAAATTTCATCTCGATCGAATCCGTAGTTTCGAAATTATCGAGAAACCAAAATTTCAAACGACCGTATTTACGGAACCCCTAGTATAATTCTGCTCATTGATAAACGTGAACGCGACATTTCAGATCCACACCTATCCTGAAAATTTCAAAATCCTAGGCCTTTCCGTTCGAAAGTTATGATTTTCTATGGTTTCTATGGTTCTGGTCATGTGATCTGGAGGAATGTAGCTTAAATATATCATTCTCCATTAGTATACAGAATTTCGTCACGATCGAATCTGTAGTTTTGAAATTATCAAGAAAACTAAATTTCAAACCACCATATTTACGGAACCCCTAGTATAATTTTGCTCATAGATGAACGTGATCACGACACTCGAGATCCACACCTATCCTGAAAATTTCAAGTCCCCAGGCGTTTCCGTTCAAAAGTTACAATTTTCTATGGTTTCTATGGTTCTGGTCATGCGATCTGGACAAAATTTCACATGTAGCTTGAACACCTCATTCTCCATTTGAGTGCAAAATTTCATCTAAATCAAATCTGTAGTTTTCAAGTAATCAGGGGAACAAAACTTTGAACGGCCATATTTACGGAACCCCTGGTGGAATTTGGCCCATTACTTAACCGAGGCATTCGGGAACTGAACCAACACTGAAAATTTCAAGTCTCCAGGTTGTTCCGTTCGAGAGTTATCGTGCTTACGGCCGGACGGACAGACTCAAATTTTCCGACGGATTCGTCATCAGTGAGTCGAACATAGTCGATTGATACCATTTTCGGCTCAAAATTCGAAAAATACAGACATCGTGACGAAATGATATAGCCCTCGTGTAAGTAGTACGAGCGCTCAAAAAATTGATTACCCAAAACACTGACGTGAAGTCTAGAGTTCCGCCTTTGTTTGAAATTTTTTTCGACAGGTGTCAAACAATTTTTCAATTTGTTTCTAAAACTGGATAATTCGAATCTACCTACAAGGTGGATGAATGAGCGCTCAGAAGCTCCTCACTTCACGGCAGCGCTTTTTATGATTTTCTCAGACCAAAATCATTATTTTGGAAAAAATTGTTGAAGGTACTCATAAATTTTCCTCATCATTGTCAACCTATTCGACCATAGGATTAATGATGGACTTCTGTTTTGAACTTCTACACGACCGTCCCTCGTAAATGGGTACTCCATATATGTATGTATATAATTCACCAAAGACCACGGGACGGTTGAAAAGGGGGTCGCAAGTGAGTTCCTTTACCCCCCTTCGTAGTCGCAGCTTTGACGGAGATTCCGAGTACAGTTATGCGAAATCAAGATTTGCAACTCGGCGCGGCGGCTCGGTGTCCTGTCTACCGTGTGTCCCAAAATTGGGCGCTACGTCCCCGTCGGCGTTGCCACAATTCCCTGAATATGCTAGAAGTTGGGAAAAAAAATGGAGAATAATATTTGTTTGTGCAACAGGTTCAAATAAATCTAATTTATTCTTTTAATGAATGATTTGCTCAATATTTTAGTGTCATTCTTCACATTTTGCCTCACAACGCAGTTACCGGAGTGACCATATCAATATATTGTCTATAACTTGAATAACAATCATTAACACACCTCGTAATTTTCAGCAGAAGAAATAATTTCAATAATACTTTCCTTATTCATATAAGAACATACTTATGCAACAATAAAAGAATTACAAACGCAGTGGGAAATGTTTTTTCGAGGCTAAAAACTGCAGAACGAACAACTAGATTCAGTACCTATCTTTATTTTGTTTTTTCGGCAAAAATCGAAAAAAAAATTGAAGAGTTAGTGTAAATCGGAACAAAATATGAAAATAGTAAAAACTTTCGTACTAGGAATCTTCAGAGACACCCAGCCAGTGTTTTGGTTTAGGTCATCCATCTGTTTCCATATTTTCCAGTTGCTTCTTGAAATTAATTCATGTTATTCGTAGTAATAGTAAAACACAACAATAAAATATAATACATTTGTATTCAAATAAATTCTTAATTGCTGTCCTCGAATCGCAAACCCCTAGGGTTGTGCTTTCTTTGATTTTGTCGTCAGAAGAAACTATTATTAATAATTGTTTCGTATTAAATCGTAAATTTCCACAGGGATTGATTTCAACGAAAGTTTCTGCGCGCTTGTTTCTATGAATAATAGCGTTATTAATTTATATATTAAATATAATATTATCTTATATCCTTTGGCGAATTTTCAAGAAGTATTTTTCTTTCATTTTTGAGCGTTCGTACCATTCACACGAGGGCTATATCATTTCGTCACGATGTCTGTATTTTTCGAATTTTGAGCCGCAAATGGTCTCAAACGACTATGTTTGACTCACTGATGACGAATCCGTCGAAAAATTCGAGTCTGTCCGTCCGGCCGGCCGTCCGTACACACGATAACTCTCGAACAGAATGTCCTAGAGACTTGAAACTTTCAGTGTAGGTTCGAATCTAGAATGCCGCGGTTGAGTTCGTTATTGGGCAGAATTCGCCCAGGAGTTCCGTAAATATGGCCGCTCGAAGATTTGATCGAGGTGAAATTTCGCACTCAGATGGAGAATTACGTGTTCAAGCTACTTGCAAAATGGTCCAGCTCGCATGACCAGAACCATAGAAACCATAGAAAATTATAACTTTGTAATAGAAAGGCCTAGGGACTTGAAATTTTCAGGATAGGTGTGGATCTTGAATGTCGTGGTCACATTCATCAATGAGCAAAATTAGACTAAGGGTTTCGTAAATATGTTCGTTTGAAATTCAGTTTTCTTGATAATTACAAAACTATGGGTTCGATCGAATGATATATTCGTGCTTATTTTTTTCAGATCACATGATCAGAACCATTGAAAATCATAACTTTTGAACGCAAAGGCCTAGGGACTTGAAATTTTCAGGATAGGTTCGGATCGCGAATTTCGCGGTCATGTTCATCAATGCGCAAAATTCGACTAGGAGTTCCGTAAATATAGACGTTCAAAATATTTTTTCCTGATAATTTCGAAACTACTGATTGGATTGGAATAAAATTTTGCACATAGATGAAGAATAAGGTATTCAAACTACGTGCGAAATTTGTTCAGATCGCGTTACCAAGACCATAAATACCGTAGAAAATTATAGCGAATTATCGAAAAAAAATTGGTGTTCTAAAGCACTGACGGGAAGTCTGGATTTTCGCCTTAGTTTGAAATTTTCTTTGACAACTGTCAAAATCTTTTTCAATTGGTTTCTAAAACTGGAGAATGCGAATCTACCTACAAGGTGGATGAACGAGCGCTCAAAAGCTCCTGACTTCACGTCTGTGCTTTTCTTCATTTTAAATTGTAATTTTGAGCCGAAAATGGATTAAAATGTTTAGGTTGACACTTCCAGATGAAGAACTCGAGGTAAAATTCAATTCTATCCGTCCGTCCGAAATTCTCAGGGTACGTTCAAGGTCTAAATGCGCCAGTTGAGTTCGTTAATTAAGAGGCGAATTTTTCTAATTTTTTTTCCTCATCAATTCAAAAAATACCCATCGGATCGAATTGAATGAAAGTTTCCGTGGAATTTCGCGAGGATCGCATCAATAGAATAGTAAAAACTTTCAAAACTTTGGTATCTCAGAAACTAATTATCTTATTCTGCTGAAATTGAATCAATTATGTGGAAATTCTGCTTTCTAGCTTTTATATGTGAAAAGAAAGTGCTCAAGTTGAAAAAATTGACAAACTTGAACCGAAGTCCGAATATCACAGATACTCTCTGACGTTCCTCTCGGTGATTATTTCAAACCTGGACGGAGTCATGATTCCTTTCTAATCTCTAGCGGATTTTTGAGAAAATAAACCGATTGAGGGCTGAAAGGAATGAAATACGAATCCTTATACGTTTCTTCAACATCCACGTGTAGTTTCCAGGTTGTGAACTTTATTTCAATGACAGTGCATTCATTTGCTTCATTCTGTCTAGAATGCAGTCGACATTGATTATATCCAAAATGCAAAGAAGTGTATTGGAGTGAGAAATAGAGGTGAGTAATGATTTCTAACGATTATCTCATAATAAGTTCTGTTTTAAAGTTCCAGGTTTTTAGAACCAAAATTTCTACCACCATACATACAGGTTATGAATGATATCTGGCTATTGAATCAGAATTGAAGGAAAAATATGGATATTTACACTTCAAAATAGGACAAACGGATGATTTTTCGAATATGTCCCAGCCCCACGATACTTTTCTGCAGGTTTTGAAACTTTTCCTAGAAAAGTACTCTTGTCAGATCAACAATCAAAAAATTCTCTTCGTGCTTCAACAAGCGCGCAAAAGCTACTGACTTCACGTCAATGCTTTTAAAATTTTTGTTTTTTATTTGCGACAGATGATGAAATGGCAATTCCATATGAATGAAGATGAGCCATTGGTTCGACTATTTATGTCCTACTTGACCTTGTTTTTTTTTTCAATTCTTGAAATGTAGTTAATTAATGATAACCAAAGAAATATCTCTTCCTGCATATGAACAAAAAATTATGTGATCATGTTCTGAATCAAATAGGCTGTTTCATAAAGAAAGCACTGCAGGGCTCGAATATTCCGGCAACAATGCAGTAAAGAACCGCAGCTTTCAATGTACGTCCACTCAATGCATCAGGTTGAACGAACGTGTTTGGTCAGGGTATTAAAACTACAATTTTCGCTCTCTTTTTATTGCGAATATTTCTCATTATTCCTTAGTGCGACTTCCTTTAAATATTCGTTAGAAGGGGGTTGGTGTCAAGGATTAAGAACTCTCCCTTCTTTAGAGATCTGAGGATCTAGTTCCCAACTGGAAATCTCGAACTAGATACCAAACTCTAGATAAAAACTGAATATCGCTATTGAAACTAGAGAAAGAAAATTATTTGAAATCAATATTTTCATAATTTTGTTTCATACTTCATTAAGTTACCCGCCAATGTCCAGTAATTGTTGCCAAGAATTTTTTTTTCATTGATTTGATTCGACTCTTTACCATATTTCATTCTTATTTGAAATAGTTTGAATTTATATCCATAATTTCAATACAGAGTTGATTTATAATTCACTAGGATCATAAACTAAACAAACTACTGGAATGATGTTATGAAATTCAATTTACATTTTCGTACAAAGCTTTAGATACTCCCAAAAGTTCGTGAGTAAGTGGTTTTTCAATAATAGAGAGATCAAGAGGACTTTTTCACTGCTTAAAGTCTGAAAATAATAGGGATGTTTTGCATTTAACTGTAGTTCCAAGTACAAAATTAATATTAACACAAAACAAAACCATTACAAATAATTGAGAATTTAATGTAAAAAATTATTTCCAACATGAACAAACAGTATCCCACCAGTTTATTATACCACGAGTATATATGTGATATGAGTTATCTTCATATTCCTTTGTCGAGTTTCTATTTTCTTTAATCACAGAAATTAAACGAATTTGTTGATCATAAATATTGCATCTTATCGAACACCAAAGAATTATCGAAAATTCCACAGCGCCATAAAACGTTCAGCTTCGAATTTATTGAATAGTACGCCAAAAATCAATCATTCATTGCCTTTGACTATCAAAAATAAGAGCAAATTTAACATACTTGATAGATAAATGTAAAATATACATTTTTAACAAGCTACATTCAATAATCCTTCAGTAGCTCTTGAAAAATAAAAAAAATTAAAAAGAGGAAAAAGAAACCTAAGAAAAAATCTCAGTATCATTATATTAGCTGAGTTATTTTAGTTGGGTTCTTAATGTTGGTTTGTATTTCTGATAGCATTCCAATTGATTAAGTGTATTCTGTTTACAACGAAGTTCTTATTATTCATTACCATTCTATTCTTCTTGATAGACAAATGTAAAATATACATTTTTAACAAGCTACATTCAATAATCCTTCAGTAGCTCTTGAAAAATAAAAAAAATTAAAAAGAGGAAAAAGAAACCTAAGAAAAAATCTCAGTATCATTATATTAGCTGAGTTATTTTAGTTGGGTTCTTAATGTTGGTTTGTATTTCTGATAGCATTCCAATTGATTAAGTGTATTCTGTTTACAACGAAGTTCTTATTATTCATTACCATTCTATTCTTCTTGTACAATATCATACCACATATAGGTAACAGCTGGATTCTCACATACTGCAAAAACCCAAACAAAAAACAATATTAATTGAAATTTCCACAGCCCACACATCTTGGGTAATAACAAATTCAATAATCCGGCCGCTTCTCGTGGAAACTACATAGAAGCTTATTGCAGTTCGGTAGGTATAAAGATCAGTTGCTATTTGGCATCGATTCTTGATCCCTAGGATCCCCTAATCCGGAAATCTATCGATGAATTTTGAAAGAAATATTCGCGGGATAAATAATACACAAAGTTGCGGAGAATGCGGAGATTATTGAAGAATTTCCTTTACACATGGCTGTCTAAGAAGACTCCTCAATGAGATGCCTGAGCATCTATTAGTTCGATCTCGACGAAATCACAATATTATTTCAGAAAAAGAGCACGAAACATTAAATAAAATAGAATAAAAGATATTGAGAAATAATGGCTGTTGTGCAAAATTGGCAGCATTTTATTATGTTCGCGTTCAAGATTTCATAAATATCAGAGCTATTGGTAAAATTTGGTAGATTCACGAATAGAAACGAAATTAAAATGAATTGAAATCACGGTATAACCCAAAAGTATCCGATGGGACTGCTTACGAGTTTCGCAATGCGTTAATGCGGAGGGTCTGAAAAGAGGCAAGCAAATTTCTAATCTATCATTCATGGTTGCCTCTCGTTTTTCAGCATCAGGTGTGTCTGGATTCATCTGAATATGCCATACTTTTCCGAGGGGCTTAACTACGAGTACCTAAAGTCGCTCTCTTTTGATTGCAAAAAACACGTTCTATTATTTGAATTTTAGAGCCGGTTTCTATAATCGTTTTGCTGGGGTCTGAATCTGCACACTAGTCCATTATGAATAGATGTGTCTGCCTTAGAGAAATTCGCATTTTCGATCGATCATAAGACAGAATCTGCACGTGTGCCTCGACGTTAGAACTTTTCAATTATACTTTTTCCCAGCGATGACCGTGAAAATAAAATGGGTGAGATAAGCTAAATTTTAGTATGATGATGCCATTATATGGCGAAACACGTGTCGTGGTTGAGTCTAATGGATTAGTGAGTACTGAGTAAATTATGGATTTTCACCAGTTTCGGCCAAATCAATTCAATAAATAATCAGCCGCAGGTTCCCTAGGGAAATCATCAACACATTTCTTGGGGCATCAGTGGAAGAATAAAGATCAGATGATCGCGGTGCAGTAAGGCTCCTTAGAGAAAAATCGACCACATCCAATAAAAATCGAAATCTAGTAAAATTCACGTTTTGGATTTGGTAGAAAACTTATTAACGAAAGTGGAAAATTTTTTTCTGGAATTCAAAGAGCATTCATTATTGGAAATAGTCGAAATATCGAAGGCCACCTACATCGGTGGTTTCTCATACAATTCAGTGATAAATTATCGATAATATTTCGGTCGTTGTTGAATTGGGCAAATTGTTGGAAAAATTCTCTCAGGTGGTAATTCGGCTTTCAATGTTATAAAGTCGAAATTTTTTGTATATTTCCAATAGCTAACAAGATTCTGCGTGCCTTAGCTACTCTAAGGAATATTTTTCAGAGCCGGATGAAAAATTGGAATACTGAGCATGAAGTTACTACAAGCTCTTGTGAGGTTTCATTTGTAAAAATTATGATTTTCAAGAGCCTACTCCTAATAGACGGGATCACAAATTTTCAGGAAAAATACCGCTCTGGTTGGGTTTTTTTCAAACTTTTTCCGAAGTAGTTTTTCCAAAAAGAGATGCCAAAGGAATGATCCTGTTTGAACATTGCGAAAATTCCGCTTGGATGTGACGTAATCAGTGTTGACCAATAGCTGTTTACTGAACCGATTACCCGAGAGAACGGTGGTTGATTTGCCAATCAGAGCCCAGATACTCCAAATACTCATTACGTCACAAGAACCTGCCGAAGCTCTGTTGTTTGAATGCCTCGTTAAGTTGAAGGGTTTCACATCACTGGTTATTTGAATATCGCATGATTTTTTCTGAAAAAAGGTACCTAGGTATATATGTGTAAATACCTTTTTCCGGAAAATATTATGTATACATAATATTTCATCGCTTCATTTCAAATACAAGCACATTTGAACCCAATTTTCTGATGCTTTCAATTCGAAACTATATACGCTTTACTCTGGAATAAAAAATTTCGTTTTCAATAATACCAATATTTTCCAATTCATTATATACCTCACGAATATGGAATTAGATTAGATCATTCTACAGAATGCTCACAGCCGCCTATTTTCCATTAATTCTCCCAATTCCAAAAATTCTGAATAAAATCGTTTCAACTCGAAACTGCAGAATATGTGGCAATGAATATAAACTATATTCCCAAAATATTTTGCCTTATCTATTCCAATATCTGAGCCCCAATTTCCGGCTGATATTCAAAACGATACAAAATTCAGGTATTTTGGTGAAATATTTAGTTATAAAATTTTGGACAACAACGAGCATGTTGTATTCATAAAGACTATCGATACTCGAATATTGTTCAACTTATGATAATGCGGCAAGTATAAACAATTATTTTGGGGGTAAGTATTTCGAAGTAAAATATCATAATATATTTCCAAGAATTCTAAACAACTCAAAACTACAGAATATGTAGCAATCAACTTAACCTACATTCCCAAATATTTGGCCCTAACATCTATTCCAATATCCGAGCCCTATTTCCGGCTCGACCAATAGCTCAACCGAATCAAGGTCAGAAATTATAAACAGTTTGGGTCTGGATTCTTCATTCTACTCTTCAAATAATAACAGGATGTCTTCATGACTCCGGGCTCTTCCTATGTTGTGCAAAACCTCCCCGAGTGGAACATAAGGTCCAATATTATAACTACTAGCCTAGTTAATAAATAGATTCGCTAGGGTCGAGCGGTGCATAATTTGACGAGGGGGGTTTTTTGTGAGGTGGGAACGTTGTACACCTGATTTCAATCTAGTATTTGTACAACGACAGGTTTTATTGTGTTGTTTTATCGCGATTTGGCTTTCTATTACCTAGGACAAAACGTTCCAAGTCATTTTTACACATGGGAGAGGCACGCGAGTCTTATAATATTTAGGACGACCCATAAACGCTCAGTTCAAAGAAATTCTGGCAGTTGAAATTTTCGAAGAAAGATCAATAATTATTTACTCCAACCTCAAGAGATATTCAAACAAACATTGGTATACAGTATTACATTTTCATTGAAATTTGAGGTACTGGCCGGACCATGTTTTGCAGATATCACATTGGATAAAGATACGTTACGATAAAAACATGGATTTTCCAAAAAACAAAATACGAATTTTTTACGCAACTGGGGCAGATTAAAAAAAAAAGGCCGCAGACATTTTTTGTAGTGGATGACATGCTCATTTAGGCTGCAATTGAGAATTTGAAGTACTATAAGTTATTTTTGATATTTTTCACCATAAAATTCGAAAAATTATAGTTAAATTACCGTTAAACCACATAATTCACCATCAAGAAAAAAGTTTTGATACAGATGAAAAGAATTAATTCATAAAAGTTCTAATTATTGCTAAATATCCCGTGAGATGTACAAAAGATATTGAATACGAAATTTTAAACTTCTGGTACGACACGACATATTCACATTTTTGAGCGCTCGTACTACTTACACGAGGGCTATATCATTTCGTCACGATGTCTGTATTTTTCGAATTTTGAGCCGAAACTGGTCTCAATCGACTATGTTCGACTCGCTGATGACGAATCCGTCGGAAAATTTGAGTCTGTCCGTCCGTCCGGCCGTATACACGATAACTCTCGAACGAAAGGTCCTACAAACTTGAAATTTTCAGGGTAGGTTCGAATCTCGAATGCCGCGGTTAAGTTCGTTATTGGGCAAAATTCGCCGAGGGGTTCCGTAAATATGGCCGCTCGAAATTTTGTTCTTCTGATTACTTCGAAACTACTAATTCGATCGAGGTGTAATTTTGCACTCATATGGAGAATTGCGTGCTTAAACTACATGCGGAATTTTGTCCAGCTAGCATGACCAGAACTATAGAAACCATAGAAAATTATTACTTTGTAATGGAAAGGCCTAGGGACTTGAAATTTTCAGGATAGGTGTGGATCTCGAATGTCGCGGTCACGTTCATCAATGAGCAAAATTAGATTAGGGGTTCCGTAAATATGGCCGTTCGAAATTCAGTATTCTTCATAATTTCAAAACTATGGATTTGATCGTGACGAAATTTTGTATGTGAGTTAAGAATGATATATTCGAGCTATATTTTTTCCAGATCGCATGATCAGGCCATAGAAACCATAGAAAATCATAACTTTGGAACGGAAAGGCCTAGGGACTTGAAATTTTCAGGACAGGTTCGGATCGCGAATTTCGCGGATACGTTCATCAATGAGCAAAATTAGACTAGGGGTTCCGTAAATATGGCCGTTTGAAATTTGATTTTCTTGATAATTTCAAAACTATGGATTCGATCGTGAAGAAATTTTGTATTCAAATTGAGAATGATATTTTCGAGCTACATTTTTTCCAGATCGCATGATGAGAACCATAGAAACCATAGAAAATCATAACTTTGGAACGGAAAGGCCTAGGGACTTGAAATTTTCAGGACAGGTTCGGATCGCGAATTTCGCGGTTACGTTCATCAATGAGCAAAATTAGACTAGGGGTTCCGTAAATATAGCTGTTCAAAACTATTTTTTTTTCTGATAATTTCGAAACTCATCATTGGATTGGAATGAAATTTCGCACATAGATGAAGAATAAAATATTCAAACTACGTGGGAAATTTTGTCCAGATCGCATTACCAAGACCATAGATACCGTAGAAAATTCTAGCGAATTATCGAAAAAAAATTATAAAAGCACTGCCGTGAAGTCAGTAGCTTTTGAGCGCTTGTAAATCCACCTTGTAGGTAGATTCGCATTTTCCAGTTTTAGAAATCAATCGAAGAAATTTTGAAAGCTGTCAAAAAATTCTCAAACTTAAGCGAAACTTCAGACTGTCAGTGCTTCAGTTGACCAATTCTTTTTCGATAATTCTCTAGAATTTTCTACGGTTTCTATGGTCTTGGTGATGCGATCTGGACAAAATTTCGCACGTAGTTTGAATACACTATTCTTCAGCTAGGTGCAAAATTTCATTCCAATCCAAGCATTAGTTTCGAAATTATCAGGAAAAAAATATTTTGAACGGCCATATTTTCGGAACCCCTAGTCTAATGTTGCTCATTTATGAACATGACCGCGACATTCGCGATCCAAACCTACCCTGAAATTCCAAGTTTCTAGGCCTTTCCTTTCGAGAGTTATAATTTTATATGGTTTCTATGGTTCTGGTCATGCGATCTGGACAAAATATAGCTTTGATATATCATTCTCGATTAAAATACAAAATTTTATTTCGATCGAATCCGTAGTTTCGAAATTATCGAGAAAACAAAATTTCAAACGACTGTATTTACGGAACCCCTAGTATAATTCTGCTCATTAATAAACGTGAACGCGACATTTCACATCCACACCTATTCTGAAAATTTCAAGTCCCTAGGCCTTTCCGTTCGAAAGTTATGATTTTCTATGGTTTCTATGGTACTAGTCATGCGATCTGGACAAAATTTCACATGTAGCTTGAACAGCTCATTCTCCATTTGAGTGCAATCTCGATGAAATCTGTAGTTTCCAAGTAATCAGGAGAACATAACTTTGAAGGGCCATATTTACGGAACCCCTGGTGGAATTTGGCCCATTAACGAACTCAACCGAGGCGTTCGGGAACTGAACCCACACTAAAAATTTCAAGTCTCTAGGTTGTTCCGTTCGAGAGTTTTCGTGCTTACGGCACATTTTCAGCTCAAAATTCGATAAATACAGACATCGTGATTAGTGACGAAATGATATAGCCCTCGTGTAAGTTGTACGAGCGCTCAAAAAATTGGTCACCCGAAGCACTGACTTGAAGTCTGGATTTTCGCCTTAGTTTGAAAGTTTGTTTGACAGCTGTCAAAAATTTCCTCAATTGGTTTCCAAAACTGGAAAATGCGAATCTATCTACAAGGTGCATGCATGTACGAGCGCTCAAAAGTTCCTGCCTTCACGGCAGTGCTTTTGTAATTTTTGAGCTTTCGTTCTACTTACACGAGGGCTATATCATTTCGTCACGATGTCTGTATTTTTCGAATATTGAGCAGAAAATAGTCTCAATCGACAAGGTTCGACTCACTGATGAAGAATCCGTCGAAAATTTTGAGTCCGTCCGTCCGTCCGTTTGTCCGTCCGGCCGTATACACGTATAACTTTCGAACGGAGCTACATAAAAACTTGAAATTTTCAGGGTAGGTTCGAATCTTGAATGACGCAGTTCAGTTCAGACTGATATTTTATGTTTCCAATTGTAATTATTATAAAGCAATGAATTTCCCTTCATAGAATGATAAAAATATAAAATATGCCTTTTTTGAGCGCTCGTACTACTTACACGAGGGCTATATCATTTCGTCACGATGTCTGTATTTTTCGAATTTTGAGCCGAAAATGGTCTCAATAGACAAGGTTCGACTCACTGATGACGAATCCGTCGAAAAATTCGAATCTGTCCGTCCGGCCGTCCGGCCGTATACACGATAACTCTCGAACGAAAGGTCCTACAAACTTGAAATTTTCAGGGTAGCTTCGAATTTCAAATGCCGCGGTTGAGTTCGTTATTGGGCAAAATTCGCCCAGGGGTTCCGTAAATATGGTCGCTCGGAATTTTGTTTTTCTGATTACTTCGAAACTACTGATTCGATCGTGGTGAAATTTTGCACTCAGATGGATAATTACGTATCCAAGCTACATGCAGAATTTTGTCTAGCTCGTATGAACAGAACCATAGAAACCATAGAAAATTATAACTTTGTAATGGAAAGGCCTAGGGACTTGAAATTTTCAGGATAGGTGTGGATCGTGAATGTAGCGTTCACGTATGTCAATGAGCAAAATTAGACTAGGGGTTCCGTAAATATGGCCGTTTGAAATTCAGTTTTCTTGATAATTTCATAATTATGGATTTGATCGTGACGAAATTTTGTATTTGAATTGAGAATGATATATTCGAGCTACATTTTTTCCAGATCGCATGATCAGGACCATAGAAACCATAGAAAATTATAACTTTCGAACGGAAAGGCCTAGGGACTCGAAATTTTCAGGATAGGTTCGGATCGCGAATTTCGCGCCCACGTTCATTAATGAGCCAAATCAGACTAGGGGTTCCGTAAATATGGCCGTTTGAAATTTGATTTTCTTGATAATTTCAAAACTATGGATT
The DNA here is from genome assembly GCA_963966015.1 of Aphidecta obliterata. NCBI lineage: Eukaryota > Metazoa > Arthropoda > Insecta > Coleoptera > Coccinellidae > Aphidecta > Aphidecta obliterata. The sequence continues at coordinate 21,222,775 of OZ014431.1, read as the reverse complement.
CGATCGTGAAGAAATTTTGTATTCAAATTGAGAATGATATTTTCGAGCTACATTTTTTCCAGATCGTATGATCAGAACCATAGAAACCATAGAAAATCATAACTTTCGAACAAGAAGGCCTAGGGACTTGAAATTTTCAGGATAGGTTCGGATCGGGAATTTCGCGATTACTTTCATCAATGAGCCAAATCAGACTAGGGGTTCCATAAATATTGCCGTTCAAACTATATTTTTTCTGATAATCTCGAAAATACTTATTGGATTGAAATGAAATTTCGCACATATATGAAGAATAATGTATAATTTTGCCCAGATCGCATTACCAAGACCATAGATACCGTAGAAAATTCTAGCGAATTATCGAAAAAGAAAATGGTCACCAAAGCACTGACGTGAAGTCTGGATTTTCGCGTTGGTTCGAAATTTTCTTTGACAGCTGTCAAAATCTTTCCAATTGGTTTCTAAAACTGGAGAATGCGAATCTACCTACAAGGTGCATGTACGAGCGCTCAAAAGCTCCTGCCTTCACGGCAGTGCTTTTCGTAATTTGTTTTATATTGATACATAAATTTTGAAGTGGTAAATTTACTATTTTGTAGGTACTGGTTAATATATACAGTTCTTTGATGAAAAATGTTAATTCTGGAGGTGACGATAAAACTTGAAAATCCTGCAAAATGTAATAATGTCCTGCTACAAAAAAATGAACCATTTCAAATGATGACCAATAGAGATCGGCAAAAGTTGAGGCCACATTTAATATTTCAATTTTCGAGAAATAACGAAATGGTAAAATCTTATCGAGCTAACTCTTTCTTCTTGAAGCAATATTGACACTTTCAGGGTTTATAGCGATCTGAATTCCTTCAACTGATAAAGCTGCTGACTCGAAACAAGAACTTCACTGGATCAATTTTTCGAGGTGTATTAATTTCGTATCTTTTCTTCAACAAGTTAGGATGCAAATTTTCTGAATATTGAATGGAATTCTGATTTCCCAAATAGTTCCCATAGTTGGCTAAACACCATCAAATTTTTTTCAAGATATTTATGTGAAATCAATATACCTAATATATAAACATATGAATAGTTGCGAAAAAAATTAGGGGATGATTCCTTCTCGAAAAACAGGTTGGGTCTCTCACATAAACTTCGGCACTAGAAAGGCAGTTTTAAATTTTTTTTCTCAAAAACCAAAGATCCGACAAGAATAAAATTGAGCAGACATTTTATTCGAACTAGACGTCACAAAAAATTTTAAAAGGGGTGAAAAAAGCCACCCCTAAACCTTGTTTTGCAAAAAACTTTTTCCAGATTTCATTCTTGTTAGTTTTTTGGTTTTCAAGAAAAAAAATAAAAACTGCTTTCCAGGTGCCTTCTTCTTTTCAAATTTTTTTGCAAGATTAATCAATAAGCGATCAATCACTTTCAGGTTAATTCATTTATGGTTTACATTAATGGAAAGAACTGGATTAACGTTATAACCAACTATGATTTGCATTCAAGAAATAGAAATTCAATTTAATATTTTGTAAATATCGAAGCCTAACTAGGCAAATCAATGCTTTGTTTCCAGACTCAATCTCAATTATTTGGAAGATTTATGTATATTCTTTCTAAATTTCCAAAATTTTTATTTTCGGATGCAGATATCACAATTCAAAAAAAAATAAAACATCGCTGTTTCTCCTGAAATCGAAGTCATTTGGATTTCATATTCAATGAATGATTCGTATAATACTTCTTAAGGATAAAAATGTTATTATTCTCATGGATTAATGAGGAGTACTGGGGTCATATTTTTATAATATTTTCAAAGCTGTTTTCCTTTTCAAACTGCATTATCTCTCCTAACTAATAAATGATATCGCTCTATTTCTACATAAATAATTCACGTCACTCCAACGCCGAGACAAAATTTGCATTGATAAAAATTGTTTCCAATAAAAATGAAGAGTCACACACTTAATGAAATCGGATAGTTCATCTAGAAAAATATATGGCAATAATTTTTTATCGAGTTTTTGATAGCACTTGAACCCTGCTCAATAACTTTCTGCACTATGGGAGATTAGACGTTTTTAATCACCATTGATAGATTGTTTACTGAAACTAATTGACACGTTGACTGTATTTTTTTCAGATTAATGATTTTAAGCTACAGTTGAGGTTGTATTTCTCTTCTCAAAATTGAACCTGGACAAGAAATATGATTTGTATTTGGTGCTCCTTTGCTGACCGGCATTCTCGAAAAATTAATTTCGAACAGGTTTGGTTGTTGGTTATTTTATGAGATATAACCAAGGGTTATAATGTGGAATTGTACTCGTGATCAACAGAAATGTCCACATTTTCTTTGAAAATAAGAATTGATTAGGTATTTCATTTTGGAATCAAGAATAGAAGATATAATAGATTGAAAAGAAAAAACAATTCACCAAATTTCTGAGTCATATGAAGATTGATATCTTCAGCCTATCGCTGTTTAACTTCTATAATATACTATATAATACGAGGGTGTTTGACCCATAGGGACCATCATCAACTTTCCTATGTATTAAATTTGATATTATTGATCATAATAATGTTCTGTTGTCGTTATTGACGATGGTTTGTTTAATAGAAAGTTATTTGGGATATCAATACCGTCTTTACGCCGTCTTTAGGGTGGTACTGAAGATAGTCGGTTTTTGCTAGATTCATTTTCAAAAATCCTAATTTTTGTTGTTTATTATGTGTTTTCTACTAAACTCGCAAGTTATTGAATATACCTTAGTGCCTCTCTATTGAAAGATCTTTTGGTTGCGATAACTAATTTATTTTTGTAGTTTATCCACTCCCAATCAATTTCGTCACCCAGAAGCCCCGTTACAAAATTATTTTTCTCGTATATAGTTACGTCATTTGCGAGCCATTTTTTGAATGCATAGATTTCGAAAATAATGGACAACATTTTCAAAATCTTTTATAGTGAAAAATTTTCCATCATTTTCATGTTTCATTGCAACTCTTGCTATCGTAGCTATTCTATCCTTTCTTTTCGGAAGTATTGACAATAAAGGTAAAGTGTATGGCATTTTTGAAAAGGCAATCGGATTTCGTTCAAAATAAGGTGTCACTCAACTCCCCTCCTCTTTTTTAAGACTTTAGGGGTTGCTGTCATCACGCTGACAGGTTGATACAAATTGATTGCAAACCGTTTGAAATGCCCCCTTATACTAACCAAAGTTGACCACTTTCTGCTTTTTTTCTGATTCAGAAAGGGGGCCGAAAAATTGAGGGTGGTACCTTTTCAAATTGACACACCTTATACTCGTAAGTATATTGTTTTTTATTCTTGGTTGAAAAATTGGAAATCCTACTTTCAATAGGCTCAATTTTCTTAGAATTTCCTCCAAAAAAATTTCTCGAAAACCAAAAATTACTTCTTTTACGTGTCTAAAGCGCCAAATTGTTGAAATTGAAGTGTTAAATTGTTTCATCGTTACACTCATTTTCATCTTGAACACGAATATGGAATCAGAATGAAATAATATCGATCGGATGTTTATTGAAGACATTCAAAGATCCCTCTAGGAATTTCAACATGATTTTTTTCAAACCGGTAGTTCTAATTTATTTTCAATTTTTCTTCATACATCTCTGGGCATAACGTAGCTATAGCTAATATAAACGACATTCACAAAATAATGTCGAAACATCGAAAGTGTTCCATTCTCATATCAATTCAGAGTTTATTAATATAACATTTATAATTGCGTTCGTATATGGAACTTATGTTTGTCAGGGGTCTTCACCCACATTATCTTAAGTAATGAAGGCGTTCAGTAGTCCGAAGTTGACATGTTCTGAGAGATCCTCTTCAGGAAAATGCCAGAAAGTTTATCAATAAAAGTGATGGCAGCTCGTTCGAGTTTGCCATAACAAGAATCATATTCCCGTTTCTAGGTTGCTCTGCTCCTTTGTGCAAAATACAGTCCCCTTTCCCTCCCTTTCCCACCCCCTCGAAACGTCGAACGAAATTTCAAACGTTATAAATAGACGTGCAGGAATAAAGGAGAGTGAAAACTCATCCGAGTTAAAATATTTGTACTAATGAAAGTGAAAAACGTTACTCCATCCCCCCCATGTTGCTACCCCTCCCGTCCCTCTGGCTCCCCGTTTCTTTGCGTTTCCCGGGCTTGCTCAGGGCGAAGAGGAAACGAGGCCTGCTTAGTTTTAAAACTTAAATTTCGTAGGGAAGAATGTCTTAGTTACATAAAATCAATAAAGCTAGAGAGAGCTTTTCAGGAACTACATTTTAAAATACTCTCGTTGCCGGAGAAAGAAGGATCTTTATGAGCTTTCCCAGAATTCGGGAGGCTGAGCGGTGAAATATCCAGGATCGGATCAACCTACTTTCATCTTCTTCTGCCTCGGAGATTAACCGGGTTTTTGATGTAATTCATCAACTTTCATCAGCCGGCTTTGGCTGATATTTAAATTCGATCAATGATAGAATACAACTTGAATTGATCGAATTGAATATATTCGACTGTACAGTTTCGAACTTTACTGTTATGTCATTCGAGATTGTTATTCTATAAGATCGTCATGGAATTCAGTCAAATTGGGGTTTATAACATATGAAACAATATATGGCAAGAATGTGCAGTCCCAATAATTATTGAAATGATTTGAACAGGGTGCTTCAAAGAACGTGACACGTGATCTATCATCTGTTAGATCAGAAGCTGAACGATTTCGTATTCAAATTTTTATTATATTTATATTTTGAACGAAAAGCTTCATCTTTTTGAAATATTTTCATGTTCGTGACATTTCCGGTTATTTCAAATATATGTTTTCTCACTGAGTTAACGGATACAGATTACAGAAGAAAATTAGTTTTCGAGGCCATAATTGTCATTATTTCACTTCACTAGATATAAAATTATTTCGTTTTTTATTGGTATATGAAATAATGAGATTATGAATGCTTCGGTTCCATTTTTAATGATCTTCGATTTCCTTTCGATTAAATATTACATATTTTACGGCACATTTTTTTAATTTGAAAAGTACGGACGTGAAGTCAGGAGCATGTTTAAGTCCTTCGCCAGAGCGGTCACCCATCCAGGAACTTCGAAATGATCGAAAATACAGGAAAATGTTTTGAAATTATCGAAACGAAACGTCTCTAATCGTCTTCAGCCAATTTCCACCCCTAAAACGGTATATTTAACAATATTTTCATCCGAAATTCGAGTTTGTCAGATTTTGACAAATTTCAAGTAAAATTCTGCGAACCGATTCAGTTAACCCAACCAGCCCTTTGTGTGACAAATTATACCAGACGGAATCGCAGAATTGTTATTAAATTCCTCAACACCATATCAGAAAAACTCAATTTCCCATTAGCGTGAGACAGCTGTTGAGCTGAACTTTCATATAACTCATTTATCAATGTCTCATATGTAGACACAAAATTTCAGGAAAATTCATTGAACAGTTTCTGGAATACCAAAATTCTCAAAAATTATTCTTTCGAATTCTTCCATTTATAGGGTCCCCACAAAATTGCACATGACGTTATTCTACAACTAACTCGAATCAGAATTTCTCGAATTATTGAGAAAAAATGACGGAAAGCACTGCCGTGAAGTCAGGAGCTTTTGAGCGCTCGTTCATCCACCTTGTAGGTAGATTTGCATTTTCCAGCTTCAGAAACAAAATGAAAAATTTTTTGACAGCCGTCAAAAAAATTGTCCAGACTCACATCGGAGCTTTAGCTGACCAATTTTTTTTCGATAATTCGCTAGAATTCTCTATGGTATCTATGGTCTTGGTAATGTGATCTGGACAAAATTTGGCACGTATTTTGAATACATTATTCTTCAGCTATGTGCAAAATTTCATCCGAATCCAATCAGTATTTTCGAAATGATCAGTAAAAAAATATTATGAACGGCCATATTTACGGAACGCCTAGTCTAATTTTGCTCATTGATGATCGTGACCGCGACATTCGCGATCCAAACCTACCCTGAAAATTTCAAGTCCCAAGGCCTTTCCGTTCAAAAGTTATGATTTTCGATGATTTCCATGGTTCTGGTCATGAGATCTGGAGAAATGTAGATTGAATATAGTATTCTCCATTAATATACAAAATTTCATCCCGATCGAATCTGTAGTTTTAAAATTATCAAGAAAGCTAAATTTCAAACGACCATATTTACGGAACCCCTAGTATAATTTTGCTCATAGATAAACGTCATCACGACATTCAAGATCCACAACTATCCTGAAAATTTCAAGTCCCTAGGCGTTTCCGTTCAAAAGTTACAATTTTCTATGATTTCTATGGTTCTGGTCATGCGATCTGGACAAAATTTCGCATGTAGCTAAAACACCTCATTCTCCATTTGAGTGCAATATTTCATTTCGATCGAATCTGTAGTTTCGAAGTAATCATTTTGAACAGCCATATTTACGGAACCCCTGGCGGAATTCTGCTCATTAACGAACTAAACCGAGGCATTTGGGATCTGAACCTACACTGAAAAGTCTCTACATTGTTCCGTTCGAGAGTTATCGTGCTTACGGCCGGACGGCCGGACGGACAGACTCGAATTTTTCGACGGATTCGTCATCAGTGAGTCGAACATTGTCGTTTGAGACCATTTGCGGCTCAAAATTCGATAAATACAGACATCGTGACGAAATGATAAAGCCCTCGTGTAAGTTGTACGAGCGCTCAGAGAGAAACCAGATGACTATATCTACGAAACCCTTCCGCGTGTTTCGCCTATAAACGAAGTTAATCGGCGCATTCAGGTCTTTTCTTTCTTGAGTTATCTTGTTTAAGGACGGATGGACAGACAGAATTGAAATTTAGTTTACTCGGAGAGATGAATTTTGTATGTATATTAAATCTCAAAGATAGCGTATATCTTCTTCTTCTTATTCAAAAGTATATAATTCATTTTTCTGTATTTTTCAACATCGAGTTATAATTTCTACGATTAATAGATATCCTTTTCGACACCTACATAAAAACTGAAATTGGTTGTTCTCTTATTCCTTATTCAACGTTATTTCTCTGAATAAAAGAGTATAACCTCATGCCATATCGTGTTATTCCCATGCTATGTTATTCCGGCCTATAAGTTCACATCCATTCTTGTTTCCTTGGCCTAGGGTTCTCTCATTATTATACCTAAGTAAACCTAATCGAATACTTTGTGGGACATATAATTTTGTTGCATTCTCTTGTAGGAAATGGAGAAATTTTCAGCGTTTTCGGTTTATTACTCTCAGATATTTAGGATTTTGTAAGGATAATTTTTATACCGAAACGATGACGGGGAGAACATGATATAAAAATATAAGATCTTTACAAAAAATGTCTAGTATGTATTGGGTATGGAAATCATGATTGGATATAAATTTCATCCATTCTACTTTCCATTGTATAGCTGCCTATCCCAGTCCGTTCCTGCCCAAATTCATCCCTCAGCTTCTTGACAGAAAAATACACTTCCACTTCTAGCTCTATATATAATATCTAATTAACGAAGGGTGAAATTAGAATTACACAATGGGGATACAATAAACTCCGTATGAATTCTACCCTGTATTTTACTTTGTATTCCGCGAAATGGTTTTGTTTGAAAATATACCTGTATAATGAGAAAATGGAGATATTTTCGTATGGGATTCACGATAGGGACGTGAAATACATATGCATATTTCTTTCTTCATTGAAGCGAGTTCCTGTGTGATAATGATGTGAAAATTAGCGTAGTTGAATTTCAGAAAATTGAATAAAGGTAGCTTCAAAGATGAGGATATGAGAATAAGAAGGATCAGATGATTGCGAGGCCCTATGTTATGACGTGATTGGAAAATATCAGCTTGACATCAACATTCAACTTCGATCAGATCAGTGAAAACATACGGTTTCGATATTTGATATTATTCAATGGTACAAAATTTCTTTTCTAATTTCTTGATGAAGGAAATTTTTCCAGAATCTAATTCTGATTTGGACCAACTCAGTATAACAGAATACATGAAAAATAAATGAGATTAGGATAATTCGGAAATTTTGAGACAATTTTCCCTACAGAAGCTAAGGTTAATTTAGCCTAGTGTGATCTTTCATCTACATCTGTTTAAAACTAGCTACTGGAATGGCTTCTTACAGTTCATTGATATAATATATAATAATTTTTTTTTTATATCATAGTCTGACAAGTTCCATTCAAGAATATCGGTCCAAAAATTCTCCTACGACTACATCAAACTCCAATTCTTTTGGAATAGATTCTTTTACTTATGAAAAAGTTCAGATCTTCGTGAATTATTGGATAAAAGAAGCACGGATATTCTTCACTATCCAAAAGTTAGTCGATATGGAATATTGAGTGGAAAACTAGCATCAACGAAAACAACGAATTTATCATAATTCCTTGTATTATTCCATTTCCGACTGGTTTCAATCTGTACATTTATTTTCCCAATAAATTATCGATAGGTACAGAAGTATGTATTCGATAAATTTTCATTACGCTCCATGAAGAATAATTCACTGGGTGTTGAGCTGAGAAGTAGGACATTAGGATTTTTCTTCATTCCTTCCATCGAGCTTGTTGAGGATTGGAATAAAATTCTAGAAGTTATGATTTCCATTAATTTAATCCACAGTGATGATTCCCCCTCAAATGAACATCTAGGTTGATAAAAAAATTGTTGCTAAGCACGCATTAGGAATTATAATTACATATTGCAATATTTTTTATCTCTCATTGTTATGTCGAGTCTTTTTATCACTTTCGTACTTATTATTAGCAAATATTATTTGACTATTCTCCTGATAACCTTCAAACTATCCAGTTTGTTTGTAAATACTTAACATTTCACTTTTACTATCATCAAGAGATGTATATATATATTATAGATATTGCAATCTAGTTCTGGTCACTACGTTCACAGTGATTGCGCACCAGAAAAAAGATTCCGAATAAATCAAGTTGACTTTGGAACCCGAAAGAATTCGAGAAAACTCTCATTCATAAGTGAAATATGTTTATCCACTATTTTTGATGACTTTTCATTTCAATGTTGAAGTGTTGGAAAATATACAAGAATTGATATCTTAAATAAAAATTACGAAAAGCACTGCCGTGAAGGCAGGAACTTTTGAGCGCTCGTACATGCACCTTGTAGGTAGATTCTCATTTTCCAGTTTTAGAAATCAATTGAAGGAATTTTCGACAGCTGTCAAAAAAATTCTGAAACTTAGGCGAAACTTCAGACTTTATGTCAGTGCTTCAGCTGATCAATTTTTTTTCGATAATTCGCTAGAATTTTCTACGGTATCTATGGTCTTGGTGATGCGATCTGGACAAAATTTTGCACGTAGTTTGAATACATTATTCCTCAGCTAGGTGCATAATTTCATTTCAATCCGATCAGTAGTTTCGAAACTATCAGGAAAAAAATATTTTGAACGGCCATATTTACGGAACCCCTAGTCTAATTTTGCTCATTGATGAACGTGACCGCGAATATCGCGATATTCGCGATACAAATCCATCCTGAAAATTTCCTAGGTTCCTAGGCCTTTCCCTTCAAAAGTTACGATTTCCTATGGTTTCTTTGGTTCTGGTCATGCGATCTGGACAAAATATTGCTTTAATATATCATTCTCGATTAAAATACAAAATTTCATCTCGATCGAATCCGTAGTTTCGAAATTATCGAAAAAAAAAAATTTCAAACGACCGTATTCACGGAACCCCTAGTATAATTCTGGTCATTGATAAACGTGAACGCGACATTTCAGATCCACACCTATCCAGAAAATTTCAAGTCCCTAGGCGTTTCCGTTCGAAAGTTATGATTTTCTATGGTTTCTATGGTTCTGGTCAAGTGATCTGGATGAATGTAGCTTGAATATAAATTTCTCTATCAGTATACAAAATTTCGTCACGATCTAATCTGTAGTTTTGAAATTATCGAGAAAACTAAATTTTAAACGACCATATTTACGGAACCCCGAAAATAATGTTGCTCATAGATTAATGTGATCACGAAATTCGAGATCCACACCTATCCTGAAAATTTCAAGTCCCTTCAAAATTCCGTTCAAAAGTTACAATTTTCTATGGTTTATATAGTTCTGGTCATGTGATCTGGACAAAATTCCACATGTAGCTCATTTTCCATTTGAGTGCGAAATTTCATCTCGATCAAATCTGTAGTTTTTAAGTAATCAGGAAAACAAAACTTTGAATGGCCATATTTACGGAACCCCTGATGAAATTTGGCCCATCAACGAACCGAGGCATTCGAGAACTGAACCCACACTGAAAATTTCAAGTCTCTAGGTTGTTCCGTTCGAGAGTTATTGTGCTTACGGACGGACGGCCGGACGGACAGACCCGAATTGTCCGACGGATTCGTCATCAGTGAGTCGAACATAGTCGATTGAGACCATTTTCGGCCCAAAATTCGAAAAATACCGACATCGTGACGAAATGATATAACCCTCGTGTAAGTAGTACGAGCGCTCAAAAACGGCATTAAATTTTCTCCAAGTATTATTATTGTCATCTCACTTTATATACTTTGTTGCATCGACATTTGACCTAATAATCATTAAAAAATTGATTTTGAGAGATTTTGCGCGCTAGTTTGTATTCATCGCCAGAGCGAACACCATTGAAACAAAAAGATATACAGGGAAAATGAATATTTCCGTTTATTCAGGCCAGTGAAACGGATTTGAAGGAAATAAAAATATTTACACTCGAAAATGGAAGAAATTAATGATTCTACAAAGATTTTCCAGCACCACGATACGTTTTTTTACGGGTTTCGAAAAATTTCTCAATGTTTCATTCGACATAACAAGATACTACTGTCAGATCAAAAAAAATTTATTGAGACTTTACGTTTCTAGAGTTGTTGATGTTTTCAGAACATTACTGTTTTTCTAATATATACAATAAAATTCAGTGATATTATGTCAGAGATATTATGACAGTATTTATTATTCTGACAAAGAACTCGGAGAGCGATTTCGGTACACGAAAAAAAAGAGTTTTTCAGATATATTCAATATTATTAGGTGATTTCACCCTTTGAAGTCTATAAAAATGAAATGACATTATCTACTGGTTTTACTGACAATGAATACTGAAGGCCGTTTTGGTACACAGAAATTAGCTCGCGAAAGCTCGTGGCTTCACGTTAGTGCTCTTCGAATATTCTTTATTTTCATATGAATTATGAATATATTGACATTTGTATGCTGATGAAACATATCAAGAAGATTATTATTTCTTGAGATTTAAATATCGACAAGTTTTGAAATATTTATGGAATGAAAAAAACCAAACGTCAACGACATAATGAGACTTTGTAGGAAATTTGCAGAGTTTTATTTTTCCTATATCGTATCAACTTCTTATTGTTTGAGGGTTTTTGCAAGGAAGCTGGCAACCATTTTCAACATTTTATTCAAGATTGATGCACGTCTAGGAAAAACCTCACCCTGTATGGTTGCGAACTAGAATTGATCGCTATCTCTCCTACCAAACCCCATCCGAGTGGTAAGAACGAGCGGAGTGGTAGAAAGAAACAGCCAGAACGTTTATTCCGGTTCGCAAAAATCCCCCACAAAATGATTTGAATAGAGTCGGCCCGAGAGCAGCCACCGGACCTGGTGGTATTTCAATCCTGTCTCTAATAGACAAAGCTGTTTTGTGTTAGAAGGAAAGGAACCCCTTTCGCGAATTTAATGGCAGGAAGGGGTTCGCTTAACGCGTCCAACGTTCTCTGAAAAGTCCATTCAAATGCCCCCAGCGAATAAAAGGACCGGTTCGATGTATTATTTTTTCGGCGAAAATTCCACGGACCGACTCATTCTGATACTTTTCAATCTTTCCCTTTCCCGCCTTATATTTCTATGACGGAATTTGATGTCGTTTCTCTGGTTTCATAACTCGCGAAATGGTATAGTTGTTTTTTTTTCAATCGTACAGAAACAACGTCATATTTTGACTGACAGGATCATCGAAAAGTTCTACTTCTCCTCCGCCGTAGGGAAAAGTGTTGCTATGTCAACGATGAATTACATTTCCGTACGCCGGAGGGAAAAGTGTTGCTATGTAAACGATGAATTAGTTACTACTAACAATTATAATACTTCATGTCCGTCAATTTTGAATTTTGCATGACAACCGTAACTAGGCAAATTTTGCATTGATCACTCAATTTGAAAAAAAAAATAACATATTCCATTCGGAGGAAAAGTGACTTTTCATGGCTCGCTCAATTACCCGCCCCACTCCGTTCGGCGGATTAACACAAGTTCGTCATGAAAAGTGACACTTTTACTCCTTATGAAATAATATACTATTTTTCGAAAATCGAATACCATCCGACATTGATTCTCCTAGCTAGAGAATCCGATTCATGAATTTTGAAGGCGAAATATCGAGGAATACAGTCGAAATTTCATTGTGGAAAATGTACCATGGAATCATGAAATCCGAAAGATATTTGGGTACAAGGTTACTCAATCCAATTTTTTGATCACTTCATATTATTTCAATGCTGATTGTTCTGAAATTTTGAATATTCGAAGCCCACGAAGAAATATTTTTGGCGAACATTCTTTTATGTTTAGATGTTTCGCGTAATCTTGAGAGCGAACTGATTGGGAAAAATGAACTTTCTGCTGAATTTGTTAGTTCTTTCAAGTTGAAAAATAAGTGATTCCATGATTTTCGACGCGAAAAGTAATTATTATTTCGAAATTGAGTTTCTTCAAAAAATTTACTATTCAATGCATTAAAAAATTTATCTGAATCCTCAATTGAGATTTTCGGGCAAGTCTATAGTTCTCAGCATAAAAAGACACAACACTGTTAATTGTTCACCCAATAGTGAAGGGTAGAGCCATACTCCAAGTCAACAAATTTATCACAAAATTCTCTGCCGGAGCTAGTCATTTATGAATTTGAGACAATAATCATGAATTGTCTTCTGTGAATGCGACGTAAATGCATCCACTTCCACATGAAGAAACCAAGGTTGGAGCCCAGCTTCTACCTATCATCAACCTTGAAATAAATACAGGAACAAATATTATCCATAATGAACTTATTCGAAAATAAATGAGAAATAACTAGATGAAACAATTACAATCCTGAATTTATGTGAGGAAATACAAAAATGAAAATTTGATCCACCAAAGTAAATGAAATACCAAAAAATCATCTTTGAAGAAACCAAAGAATATTATGAAATGGAGAGTTTTTCTTTTATTCTCTTCTTCTATCATACTTTCAGTTGAAAATTTCATGTTGATTCTGAATCGATGACACAATCAGAATAAAAATGAGAAATAATGCTATAATTACAAAGTTTCTATTTGAGCGTTATTTCACATTTCGACTCTTCTCAAAGTATGACTTTTCCGAAGACGTTGCGAAGTGCACATACTTATATATTAATCCTGATCCGAAAGAACCCAGGTAATAGGAACTGCCAAGTGGCAATTATCCCTGAATCCATCAAGGACCAAAGCTCGTTCCCCATTTACAAGTGTAGAATGGGCAGTAACCTGGAAAAAATAATACATAGAAAACGGCCCGAGTTTGATGAGGTCCTTCTGATGGTAGTAGGGAAGGCCCAAACATTAAAATCTCTAATAACGCATCACGTGGCATTGGCGGTGGCAAGGGGGATGAATAAACATACATACGTACACGCGGAAGAAATCAATATTTTTTAGTTGCTAGGTTGATCTCCCCCCGATGTCCTACCTTGCTCCCGTTTCGTCCATATAATTTAAATGAATAGAGACGATGCTGGGAGATGCTTCCTGACATCGATAAACAGGTTACGATATTTCTCCCTACTTGCTTGAACGCAAAAACTTGATATCAGGGTAGGGTTAACCTGGAGAACCATGATTTCTAGTATTGTCCTCTGCAAGATTTTCTTAACTTCAAGTTGTAAACTAGTCTTGGTGTTTTTTTTGTATCCTGAATACTTCCTTCAAATTATCACTGTTTCCCCAGCAAATTATACCATATCTCATCAGCGATTCAAAGGTCGGATGTTATATTGCTTTGAGTGAATTGTTGGTGAGATATTTTCTGGTCATTCTTATTGCGAATATGGTTTCATTAAATTTCCAACTGATGTAGGTACTCAACATGCTTTCTTAAACACGAAAATAACCAAGAACTTGGTGTTTTCATTTATTTCAATGTTTTCATCACTCAGATTTATGTTTTGTAGTTCAATTTTGGTACTTTTAGTTGTGCTTAAGATGGAAAACTTGTTTCGTCTGCATTGAATAAAAGATGATTCGAGTCGAACCACTTTTTTGCTTTGTTGAACGAATTTGTCGCCGCATTCACGTAGTTTGTTGCGTCTCGAGCTCCCACTAACGAATTCGTGTCATCTACAAAGATGACCAACCTATAATTTTCATCATCAATAATCTCCAGATTTTTGAGAAACACCAGAAACCAAAGACTCATTTTTTTAGGCAGGGGGAATCCTCGAGGACGAACTATCTCCGATAGATAGAACAGTGGGAGACTTCGTGTGAAGCACGACCTATTCTAACTAAACCTAACCTGCTGTTTTAGATTCCGGGCCTTTTGACCTTCTGACTTTTTTTGTACGTATCTCTTTCACGATCTTTGTTGTGTGATTATTGTGTTACTCAATTTATATTTCTACGTAGTTGATATCTGGGTTTTTTGTGCTAGGTGGGTATTCTTAGCACATCTTCTGCGGGGTTCTAGTCAACTAGTCTTTTTTGCTCGTAGTTTGGGTGTTGACTTGCTTTTTCAAATATCTTCTTGGCCTTCTTTTTAGGAAATCTGTGACAGTTTCCCATTCTAAGTCTCTATGGATTTGTTGATTTCTTACGAACCACGGCATATTCATAGCTGTTCTAAGCAGTTTTTTTTCTGTTGCTTGAATCTTCTTTATATGGCTATCGGCTTCATGACCCCATACCGCCGAACCATATGTTAGTTGAGGTCTTGCAATTGACTTGACCATTCGTATTTTCGTGCTTTGGTTCATTTGGCTTTTTCTTCCTAGCAAGTTCACTCATTGCTGGGTTTGTTTTATTCACTGCATATTTTATATGGTTCTTCCATGTGAGCATTCATATAGTTTCACTCCTGGATATTTGAATTCATTTTCCCATTTTATCTCTTCTCCATCTATCCGTAGGTTGGAATTCCTTCCGAGTCTCCGCTTCTGTAGTAGTATAGCTTGGCTCTTTCTGGTATTTTGGTTGAATTTTCCATTCTATGAAGCATCTAAATATTCTAGTGGTTCTCACATTCTTCTGTATATGACGTCTGGTCATCGATGCCTTAAGGCTATTCCCGTGTCGCCTACATAATAGGATAGCAGATTTCTTGGGTTTTTAGGAATATCGTAGATATAGATTTTGTAGAGTAGAGACCCTATGCTTAACAGTTGAAGTTCTGTGGAATGATCTCTTCTTAATCCAAATTGTTCTAGTGGTTCTGGCGTCTGTTTCTTCATTGAGTCTTTTTGCGATGACTTTCTCAACTATTTTTTCAAGGGCTGGTAGTAGACTTATCGTATCGTATCGTTTTGTGGAAATTTTCCATTTTTCCTGGCATACTGAACACATTTACTTCTGCTGTTTTCCATCTTTTTGGATAGTATTCTGTCCTCATCACTGCGTTTGCTATATTAATTAGCGTTGCTATTCTTTTTCCCTAAACTGCTTCCTTGGATAGAGCCTTGGACATCAATTGAATCCTCTAGACCCAGCCCACCTTGATGCTGGTCCTCGTATTCCACAATTTTCAAGTTATACTAATAAGAGGTTTTTATCGACTGAATCCTTGCTTTTCACAGATCCAAAAACATTGCAAGAGCCAATTTTTTGTCTTCTATTAATTTCAATACCGGTTTGGTGAATTGGTATACCGCAGTTTGGACTGATCTGCCCTTCAGGCGTTCCTGGCGTTCATGTCGAGAATCTGTAAATGAATTGTTATCATTATAAAAACGGGCAATTCTTGTCATTGTCGACTCGAAGATCTTTGAAAAACTTTCTAGTATGTTAATTAGTCTATCTTTTTTGAGCGCTCGTCCTACTTACACGAGGGCTATATCATTTCGTCACGATGTCTGTATTTTTCGAATTTTGGGCCGAAAATGGTCCCAATCGACAAGGTTCGACTCACTGATGATGAATCCGTCGAAAAATTCGAGTCTGTCCGTCCGGCCGTAAGCACGATAACTCTCGAACGGAACAACCTAAAGACTTGAAATGTGCAGTGTGGGTTCAGTTCCCAAATGCCGCGGCTGAGTTCGTTAATAGGCCAAATTCCACCAGGGTTTCCATGAATATGGCCGTTTGAAATTTTGTTTTTCTGATTACTTCGGAACAACAATTTCGACCGAAATGAGATTTTGCACGTAGATGGAGAATAACGCGTTCAAGCTACATGCAATTTTGTCCAGATCGCATGACCAGAACCATACAAACCATAAAAAATTATAACTTTCGAACGGAAAGGCCTAGAGATAGGTGTGGATCTCGAATGTCGCGGTCACGTTCATCAATAAGCCAAACTAGATGAGGGGTTCCGTAAATATTGTTGTTCAAAATTCAGTTTTCTTGATAGTTTCAAAACTACGGATTCGATCGTGACAAAATTTTGTATTTCAATGGAGAATGATATATTCAAGCTACATTTTTTTCAGATCACATGACCAGACCATAGAAACCATAGAAAATCATAACTTTCGAACGGAAAGGCCTAGAGACTTGAAATTTTTTGGATAGGTGTGGATCTTGAATGTCGCGGTTTATCAATGAGCAGAATTAAACTAGGGGTTCCGTAAATATGGTCGTTTGAAATTTAGTTTTCTTTATAATTTCGAAACTACGTATTCGATCGTGACGAAATTTTGTCTTTTAATGGTAGAATGAAATATTAAAATTACATTTTGTCCAGATCGCATGACCAGACCATAGAAACCATAGAAAAATATAACTTTCGGACGGAAAGGCCTAGGGACTTGAAATTTTCAGAATAGGGTTCCGTAAATATGGCCGTTCAAAGTATTTTTTTCCTGATAATTTCGAAATTACTCATTGGATTGAAATGAAATGTCGCACATAGATGAAGAATAATGTATTCAAACTACGTGCGAATTTTGTCCAGATCGCATTATCAAGACCATAGATACCGTAGAAAATTCTAGCGAATTATCGAAAAAAAATTACCACCTTGAACACTGACGTAAAGTCTGGAGTTTTGCCTTAGTTTGAAACAGCTGTCAAACATTTCTCTTTCGATTTTTATAATTTTTTAACTCTTTAAGATCTTCCTCTTTTGAATAGTTCTCTTATTACAGCTGTAATCAATTCATCCGGAATGATACCTTGGTTGAAAGAAATGTTTATTAGGTGTGATAGGATGTCATTCATCACAGGTAAGGATATTTTCGAGATGTTTGCTGGGATTTCATCGGCACCACTCGTACAATTATTTTTAATTTTTTTACTCAAAATTTCCCTCAACTGATAGCTTGTGGATTTTGTTTTTTTTTGTTTGATTATCACATTAATAGCAGCGCCTCCATGACCATTTTGCCTGCAAAAGTCTGCCATCAGCTTGAAATTTTTCAAGGCGATTGTTCTCACTTCTTTGTGCCATTCCGTTTTATATTCCGCCTATTCTGTTTCTTATTGCCTGGAAAACTTGGTGTATTAGGCTTGTTGAATTTGTTTCATTATTATTTATTCTGGTTTTCCAGAAAAAATCAGCTTTTTTTGTAAGAAGTTTTGAAAAATCGTATTTTTTGAACCTACTCCTGATGGTCAGAAATTTGATTTATACATTTACTTCTCGTAAACGTTAGTAAACTCGAGAGACTGGAACATTTTATGCATCCACCATACAGTCCATCTGACTGCCATATTACATTTCCTACAAAACACAATAATTTAAGGGTTACTTCAAAAGAGATACGTGAAAATACAGAAAATTAATACTTTTCTGAGAAGCGCTTGTCTTATTGCAAAAAAATTTGTTTTTTTTTTAATTTCCAGGAAAGCGTCTGTATACAATAGGGATAAATTATTGGCTTCGAATTGTCCCCTCACTTATCGAAGAAAATCGAACAAAGTATAATGACACAAATGCAAATGAACAAAGTCCAGACTCATTCAAAGTCTATGTGCTGATAATGCATGCAGGTACCAAAACTGCTTTTTAGTGTGGGAGTTATTGCTGTCAAGTTCGTTCATCCCGTGTGAGCAACGTCACCAGATTTCGTCTACGTTATTGAGAATTTTAAATATTGGTTCTACAAACATGGCCGTGCAGCTTCTAAATATGCAGTCTGTGTTTAGATTAAATCCTCGAGATTGAGTCACTTGTTTATCCGAAAGTTTTAAGGGAAACCATTCACTTCGATACAATGTTTGCATTTTGCATTAGTTGTTTTTAACTGATGTGCAAAATGTTCGAATCCTTTCTGTTGTATCCATTATGACATTGAAATGGAGTTTTGAATATTCTCGCTATGGTTTCCTCGAAATGATCTGTATGGAGGAGAATCAGTTTTGGGTAATTTTCACATTTGATTTGTCTTTCTTCCACTTGTTCCTACAATTGCGTGAATTTGGTTCGAATGTGCTTAAATTTGAAATATAGAGATATTATGAATGCATATTTTTTTATAGAAAATATTACAAGAACGCCGCTCTTAATCTCTGCAGTTTAGTAAAACATAAATCTACATGGTTATGGCGGCTTCTCGTCAATGAATTGGTACTCTGGGCTTTGATCGGCAAATCAGCAACACGCCAAACAACGTTCTTTCGGTGTGAACATCGGCGATTGGTCAGTACTTGTTACGTCACCTCCAGGAGCGATTTTAGCACTGTTCAAATAGCTCCTTTGAAAAAATGTCTGGAAAAATTTTTCGGAAAAAATCCAAGCACTTTTAGTTTCTGGTATTTTTATTGCTTATTATTATTATTATTTATTATTTAACTGCTATGATTAACCAATGTGATGAAGGCTGATATATTTGCATGATAGTCTGGGGATTGAGAGAAAGCCATCTATGGGTAATTAGTGTAATCACTATCTCATAGAAGATGAAAAGACAAAGGTAGATGAACTTTCATTAATTTGAAATTTATTCCCACATACTAAATGAGTGAAGGTGTCGGCCAATGGGTCATTTGTGTTCAAATGTACCTACCCTTATTTGACTTGTATTATCGAATTTTGTGTATGTTAAAGACAATATCACAAGTATTTTCAATGCGTTGTCCTAGTTCTTCTGCACTATTCACCTTACCGTCACTGTACTAATGTTTTCAAATGAATCCAAAGAAAGAACTCAAATGGGTTGAGATCGGAAAACTCACAAAAATCATCCGCATCATAGACGATTCGGTATACTGACCTCTCAGACCGCGATTATAAACACACATGACACACATTTAGATCTCAATACGAACCTAAGTCAGATCCGGGCTGGGAATTTCTCAGATTCGCGGGTAACTTTGATCTCGAAATACTCGGTCCTGGTGAATATTTTATATAAACGATTTTTGGTATATTGACTTATTTTGATGAGTTATATTGCCGGTCGAAAATAAAGCATCACCTTCAAAACACCCTGTATATGGGCTAGACAGTAAAATTATTATCCACATTAATCACTTCGACTGGAACAGAACTTCTATATGTCCTATTGATCCATTTCAACTCTTAGGCACCTTTTCATATAACTAGCTTGTTCACATATTCCTCCTGATATCTGCCAATTGAAACTGTTGTTCACTCATTCTTTTCTGAATATTTTGACTTAACGCTGGTGAAAGAATATTTTTGACGTTCAACGAATCTTTTCTGTAACCTTATCAGCAATATTCGCGGACCCGTAAATATTGACAAATCTGCAAGAGAATCTCTGAGAGGAACTTCATTATAGGAAATGAATTGAATCATCAATAATGATGAAACTTGCAGATTAAAACGATTGAAATCTCGAATATTGAATTGATGCCGATAACTTGAGAAAAATCAATAATTTTCACTATGTTCACTGAATCACGGTGAGAAAAATGATTTCATCTCAACATTCTCGACCACCTGATGATGCTATTGTATATGCGTTTGTTCTTCGTGGGTGTTTCCCAGATATAACCGATATTTATCGAATCGCCATCACCATCTTCAAATAAACATTTAGAATAGAATAGAATAGGAGTTTATTCGAGAAAAATATACATTGAATAATCTCTATGATACTGAGGAGTTGATTTTACGATTTATTTCCATCGTCAGCTGTTGATACAAATAAGAAGATTATTTGAAAGGTTCGAAACTCTGTTGCTTCCCCTGATAAACATTCTGCGTTGTTATCAATTCTATCTACCTCAGATCTTCACCTGAACTAGACAGTCCGGATATTTCTTTCGAAGATTGAATCCGGAACAAAAGCTAGGGGAAACCAGACCCTCTTTAACTTCCCAATCAGCCATGCCGCTCCCAGTCGAAATTTATTTCTCAGCAATTTCCTTCAACATTAGCAAACTACGATTTCCCTCCCTAACAAAATAACCATAAAACTCAATCAAATACGAAAGTTCACGTATAAAAATATCGATTTTTGATTTGCTGTATTCTAAATAAGATCTTCGATGTCAGAGGTTTTCAATTGCTGCCTCAGGTACCTATTTACGTGCATAAATTCAATTCAGACGATATATGTATATCCGAATTTCTGTGTACTTTTTTTGTGTGCAAATATGGGATTCTTAGATAACATTTTTTTTTCGTTGCCTCTTCTCAATACAAGGAGCAAGGAAATGGCACAGTTTTTAACATTCCAAAACTAAATTACAACCTATACTATATACCCGTCCTTCAGATAGTATGGTGGAACACAACTATAATATCGTCCTCTGTGGTTTTCTACTCAACAGAGCTGGGCTCTTATCGATTTTTCTTTTTCTTCTAGTCCTGTCAATTTGTAGTGTTCTTTGACTTTATTTTTGAAGGGGCGTTTGTTATCTTCTTTGCATATTCTAATACACAGTGTATTAGGTGTACATAATTCTCTGTGTTCTGATTCTCATTCTTCTGTTTTACTTCAGTGAGAACAGATATCGAGGTGTTGAATGCTGCCTTCACTCCATTTTCCTTCCAATCTTTCGTCGTCTTATCCCCTTGAGTCTCCTCGCTATTTAAGTTCTATTTTCCTCCTTCATCTTGAGGGAACTGCAAATTAGCGTTTCATTTATGTTCTCATCAGTCATCTCCCTCATTCGATCAGATTTGATCAGTTACTAGCAGACCCGGCCACGCGTTGCTGTGGCTAAAGTATACGTTGGATTATTATTAAACCTAACCTAATCTTACCCTAACCGTTAAACCCTTACCCTTACCATAACCCTTACCGGCCTTACCCTTATCCTCAGCCTTGTTTATGGGTCTAAGAATTTTCATATTCGTAGGTTGGTATATGTTATGATCAATGTGTGAGATGTTCGATATAGAAAAAAAAATACCTCAAAAGTTGGATTGAAACCTCCTCCCTCAATTATACTCGAACCAAATGATGTCATGGAATGTTTAGATAGAGGTTCTTGTCTTGAAAGTAACGAATTCAAAGGTTCGAGTGGCGTTGTCAGTTGTTGCAATTTGATTTTTCCATTTAAACAACATAATCCTGGGGGTTCGTTTTGATATCTCAGAGCATTGCAGTATTTCCAAATGACACCAATATATTGCTAGCATAATCGACTGTGGGATCATATCTGAATGCCAAACGCTCAATTCATTGGATTCTATATTTTGTTGTATCTTGCCTGAGATCGATAATATCGGTTCTTCCGGAGCTGGGGCAGATCTTGATTGAGAATCTCTCATTCTGTTTGCTCATTGTCTCGATTATTACGAACTCGCCCACAACACAACGATATATATCAAACACAGTGATAAACTTCTGAGCAATTTCTAGAAACACGATAAACTTCACTCACACAAGTGTCAAAATTCTCATGAAATATAAGTAATCTATGATTGTTCGCTTGGTCGAAGGAAAAAAGAAAGCCTTTTTTTCTTTTTTCGGGAATATTTCGTTGTATAAAGTTTGTGGTGATAATAATGAACACAACTGAAAAAGAATTATCGAATTTGGTGCAGTCGTTTGAACATGATGCTTTTACATACATAAACCATAGATCCTCTTTTATTAATATAGAGATTTCTTGGGTTTTAACGGATATTCACCTCCACCTCCGCGGATACGGAACTTCCCCAAGAAATCGTACCTTCCCAAAATTTTAAGTATGAGTTGCAACGGAGTTGGTTTACCTCTTTCATTGGATATTGGATGTAGGCGGAAGGGGCTGCATCTTGACATTCTTAACTACTCATAAATAACTCTGGGGACTCAAGCGGGACTCATTGAAATAACCCAAGTGAGTTTGAGTATGGCTCAAAACTCCGACTCCCCTTATTGTATTTATGACCGTTGTATTGTTTATTATTAATTATTACACCATTAGTTGGTTTGGTATCTAACGCCGAACTTATCCGATGTTAGATGTTATATCTTTCCAGTTTCGTAAATCCCAACTGATATTTTTATTATTTTCACTAAAATATTTCAAAGATTCGTTTCAAAATAGACATAGCACAAGATTTCTTGGAAATCGGAACAATATAAATCATTCTGACAAAGTGTGTTCATCACGTTTCTGGAAATATATAAAGTATGTCCAATTAAGTCCGCACCATATGTGTATTTTTTATTTTGAGCCATTAGGTTAGATTCACAGAAAAAAAAATTAAATTCAATTCGGTTCAGTCTGTAAACACGAAAACATTCGAAAAAAGAATCCTAGTTTTGAGATTTCCAGGGCACGAATGCACCGGTTGAGTTCGTCAATGGGGAAAATTCGCCAAAGGGTTCCCTAGATATTCTCACTTATCCGAAAAATACCAATCCGATCGAATTGAAACTTCGTAGTTGGCTGTTCATGTGAAATTTCATGAGAATCGTAACATCTTCGGTATCTTGGAAATTATCAGCTTGTTGAAATTTTGTCTCCACATATGGGTCATCGATAAAATCAGTTATGTTCCACGTAAGCTGAGAAATTTAGATATTCTGCTCTGGTGTTGAGGATATCGACGTTTATAACAAGAAAATTAGATATATTGGCGTTTGTTGGTCGTTTCATGATCTTTGGTTCTAAAGTCAAGTGTTCATAGATTGGTTATAGGTTATGGGTGCTCGCTCTGACGATAAATTGAAACAAGCGCGCAAAAGCTCCAGAAAGAGAGAATTCGACCATGAATTCTCGATCTGTGAGTCCACCCTAATTGTTCGAGGCATTTTCGGCTCAAAATTCGAAGATTTTGGCAAAATGATAACTCTCTTGCTCATAAAAAAAAGCAGCCAAATATTATGGGAGTTTAAAATTTTTTGTCCTTTCATTGTACCGTGTGGTTGTTTATATTTTTCTCAATAGCTATCTCAGTTAATATTGGTCCTACAAAAACGTTCAAATGGGCAAGTATGAATTATTTTTTTGGGCATTCAGAATTTAGTACTAAGAAATGCAAAAAAGCATCATAAACCTGAAAATTTTATGTAAACTGGTATTTTTTGAATGGAACGCCTTGTATTTCATTTTCCTAATCGGTAGAGCACTTCATTCTGATTTCAAATATATGTATATACTTTATTGAGGTTATCTTTGTCAGTTTTCGAAAAATATGGATGTTTTCTTCTAAATCTAAAGCAGCCGTAAAACGGAAACATTCTCTGGCCTCCTAACATTCCCGACTTGACCCCATTGGATACTTACTTATGGGGATCAGCTGAAACATTGGTGGTCGATCGGACCATCTCTGTAAGGTCACACGGAACACCTCAAGAAGGAGTAATATCTCCCCTCCTTTGATGTCTGGTAGTGGATGAACTTGGCTTGGCTTCGAATGTATAGGCTATGCCGATGACATAGTCCTAATAGTAAGAGGTAAATTTGAGGGTTCCCTCTGTGATTTGTTACAGAGGGGCCTCAAAATGATCGAGCAGTGGTGCTTGTCAGTGGGGCTCAACATCAACCCAGCCAAGACCACACTAGTTCCATTTACTCGGAAAAGAAACCTTCCAGCTATAAAATCCATCTCGGTGAATGGAGATAACGGAGAATTGAATTCGGAAGTCAAATATCTGAGAATAACCCTAGACAGTAAGCTTTTATGGAATAAGCATGTTAAAGACACTGCTAGTGAAGCGACAAGGGTTTTGATGGCGTCCAGAAACATATCCGGTGTAACTTGGGGTTGTAACCCTAAAATACTGCGATGGATGTACGTCATGATTGTGATACCAATAATAACTTATTGGGCAGTAGTCTGGTCTGCTAAGACAAGGCAGCAAAGCACGAGGAAAATACTCGACAAGATACAAAGGCTTGCCTGTGTTTGCATCACTGGAGAACGCAATAGAACGAGAAGCCAGAATCAACTACAGAGAAGACGATGACAATGAAGACTTAGAAGAAGAAGTCGAAGAAAATGAAGAATTGATGTTGGAACCGCCGGAAGGCGATACCATCCCAAACCCAACACCAAATTAAAGAAATCATCAATAAATTGAAAAACAGGAAAGCTCCAGGAAAAGACAAAGTAACAAACTTTATGTTACGGAAATTGCCCAGAAAAGGAATAGCAGCGCTAACCAATATAGCAAACGCAGTGATGAGAACAGAATACTATCCGGAAAGATGGAAAACAGCAGAAGTCATTGTGTTCAATGAGCCAGGAAAAGATAGAAAATTCCCACAAAACTACAGGCCGATAATTCTACTGTCAGCACTTGGAAAAATTGTTGAAAGAGTCATTGCAAAAAGACTCAATGAAGAAACAGAAGCGCTGAATCTGATACCACCGGAACAATTTGGATTCAGAAGAAATCATTCCACAGAACTTCAACTGTTAAGGATCACTGAATATGTCACTGAAGGATTTCAGAATAAACAAGCCACAAGATTAGTGCTATTAGATGTCGAGAGAGCCTTCGATCGAGTTTGGCACGAAGGACTTGCCTACAAGATGATGATGGCAGGCTACACTACCAAAACCTGCAAGATAATGAAAAACTACCTGAGGAACCGAAATTTTTATGTCAAAATAGACGACACATTATCTACCACCAGACAAGTAGAAGCAGGAGTGCCCCAAGGATCAGTTCTAGGACCTCTGCTTTACAACATATATATCTACGATATTCCTAAGAACCCAAGGAATCTGCTAGCCCTTTATGCAGACGACACGGGAATAGCCTTCAAACATCGCCGACCAGATGTCATACACAGAAGACTGCAAGAAGCACTAGAAGATTTAGAAGAATGGTTCATTCAATAGAAAATTCAAATGAATAGCAAAAAGAGTCAAGCTATTCTACTACAGAAGCGGAGACTTGAAATTAATTCCAACTGACAGATATATGGAGAAGAGATAAAATGGGAAAATGAAGTCAAATATCTAGGAGTAAAACTAGATAAAGGGCTTACATGGAAAAACCATATAAAATATGCAGTGGATAAAACAAACTCAGCAATGAGTAGACTTTACCCACTACTAGGAAGAAGAAGCCAAATGAACCAAAGCACGAAACTACGAATGATCGAGTCAATTGCAAGACCCCAACTAACATATGGCTCGGCGGCATGGGGCAATGCAGCCAATAGCCATATAAAGAAGATTCAAGCAACAGAGAATAAACTGCTCAGAGCAGCAATGAATATGCCGTGGTTCGTAAGAAACCAACAAATCCACAGAGACTTAGAATGGGAAACTGTCACAGATTTCCTAAAAAAGAAGGCCGAGAAGATATTTGAAAAAGCAAGTCAACACCCAAATGATGAGCTGAGAAGACTAGTTGACTACAACCCCGCAGAAGATGTGGTTAGGATACCCACCTATCACAAAAGACCCAGAGATCAACTACGTAGAAACAGAAATTGAGTAATCTCAATTTAAATCATCCAGAAGAAGAGACTCCTATGAAATTCAAATTCATAGGTAACACAAGCATCACACGACAAAGATCGTGATAGAGATACGAACAAGAAGAGTCAAAAGGTTAGTAGGTAATATATGCCCGGAATCTAAAACAGCAGGTTAGGTTTAGTTAGAGTAGGTCGTGCTCCACACGAGGTCTCACACTGTTCTATCTATCGGAGATAGTTCGTCCATGAGAATTCCCGCTGACTAAACAAAAAAAAAAATCACTGGAGCTATGAGAACGTGCCCGACAAGAGCACAAGTCATCACAGATCTCACTCTATTACAGCTAGTGATCAATAGGGTAGCCCATGAGGCTATCCTTACAATATACAGGGAAGGTAGAGGGAATGAGAGAATTAAAAGTCAGGGAGCCTGGTCCTCTCTGAACAAGAACATCTCATCAGCTAACCTGCCTAGTGATGTTATGATCAAAAAAGTAAGCATTGAGAAGAACTTCAACACTATTCTATGTAAAGAGGAAGAATGGGAAAATGAATACACTACCCAAAACTTCAAAGTGAATACCAAATGGTATACAGATGGTTCTCAAACCACGATAAGGGCCAGCGCTGGAGTATACGGGGCAAGAACAAATTGTACACTATCGTTAGGCTCCTACTCGAGTGTTTTTTAGGAAGAAATACTTGCAATCGAAAGATGCATAGATATAAAACTGGAAAGAAACTATCAAGGGTGTGACATTGTGGTCCATTCTGATAGTCAAGCTGCTATCAGAGCACTGAACACCTATATCATCGACTCAAAGCTGTTATGGGAGTGCCGGAGGAAACTCCATGAAGTAGGCAAGAACAATAAGGTCTCTTTATTCTGGGTTCCTGGTCACTCATGAATCAAAGGAAACGAAGAGGCCAATACACTTGCCAGAAAGGGAGCACAAACGCCAATTACTGACCCCGAACCTTTCCGTGGCATAGGTGAGTGCACCTATAAAAAAGAGTTTCTGGAGAAAGAGACTGAAAGAGAAGCACTCTGGAGGTACCTTTCAGGAATGGATCACTTCAAAAAGTTCATTCGGAACTTTGAAAGTTCAAGATCCAAAAAATATTTGGATCTCAGTAAGAATAAATAACGCCTACTGACTGGCTTCCTTACATGACATTGTTGCCTTAGGAAGCATATGATGAGAATAGGCTTAACAGAAACTGACGAGTGTAGATTCTGTGGTGAAGAGGAGAAAACTCTTGTTCACCTGGTTAAAGAATACCTCGCCATTGCAAACCAGCGCAAAAAATGTCTTGGACTGCTTGGAGAAGAGAATCACAGGAGAAATGAGGATCTAACCTCCTTGAGGCCCTTTCAGATACTGGAGTTCATTGGAGCTCTGGAGCTTCTATATTTTTCGAAAACTGACAAAGATAACCTCAATAAAGTATATATATTTGAAAACAGAAGGAAGAGCTCTGCCGATTAAAAAGATCAAATACAGGATGCTCCATTTGAAAAATACCAGTTCACAAAAAATTTGTGCGCTTGTTCGTATTTTCTAGACTCGAATTCTGAATGCCCATAAAGAATAGTTTATATTTGCCCATTCAAACGTTTTTGTAGGACCAATATTAACTGAGATAGCTATTGAGTAAAATATAAACAATCACCAGGTACATGGATGGAAACAAAAAAAGGGATTAAGAGCTCGAAGTTAAAAAAAATTCTAGGAGCTGCTTCTTTTTCTCAGTTGAAATCCGTTATTCTTTGGGAGCACGTAATTTTTTGTGTCTGAATCCATAATTGAACCATCGGTAGCTTTCGTGACACACCAAGTTGGAAAGGTGGTAACAGCACGGATTCTCCTAATTACAAGATCGGATCAAGAAGGCATATCCATTATGCATTTTCCACGATGCCCACGGACCATGATAACACATTAGCATAATTCGATTCATCGATGACTGCATAAACGAAGGATTGTTCCAAATTTTTGGCTAATTCATTCACAATTCTGGCACTAATTGGCCGTTTCTGAATGCCTTATCCTAGATTCGTTCGCCTCAAAAATTTCTCGTGATTTAAATTCAACAGTTCGCAAATACGTGGACGGTTTCCTTATAAACGATTTTTTCGCCTTTTCAACGATCGCATAAAATGTAGTTCAGGCAGAAATTAAGATTTATATGGTGAAAATTGCGCCGATCCTCAATCTTTCATTGTTTGAATCTCCGCATAAAAATACTCGCTCTATAAAACACGCTTACCAGAATAACTTGGTGGAAGATGAGGATTGAAAAAATAAAACAATCCGTTATCCAAATTTCTAACAACACGCTCTTCCCTGCAGAATCCTGTCTCTTATTTTTAGATGCTCGAATTTGGCGTCCATACACTGGCGTCCAAAATGAATGCGATGATCGGATGTTGATATATGGAAGAAGACCGATGTAATTTAACACAAATATTTATCATTTCCATATCACTTTTTTTTCTCTGTGCATCTATATTTCTCAAAATATATCCACTCATTCTCAAAAATTGATTTACGTACCTATGTGCAAATTTTTTTCGAAATCGAATCAGCCAATGCTCATGCATTTTATTATGGAGGCGATGGTTGGGGGAACCATGTTTTATTTAACGTATTAGTACCTCATTGATATTTAAAATTTTTTAACTCACGAACCATTCGTAAGAGAACGTTAACGACAATTTCTTTCGATGAAATTCATGTTATGTATAGAGAAAAAAGAGCTGAAAAATTCTTATACCATTTCATAATAATTATCAAATTTAATTTTGTTCATTAAAAAAAGGCATTCAACATGAAGATGTTGCAAAAGATTTCAAATAATTATTTATGACTAATAAAAATATAATAGAACTTCAAATTGGAAAACTAATATACATACCCCCTTCCATTTAAATTAAATGAATATGTTTGTGAGAATACAAAAAACAAATAAGTGATCTGAAAAAATTTTGGTTTTTCAACTTTAAACGTCGTTTTACAAATTTTTCACGCAAAAGCGTGAATTCACGGCATTGCTTTTTTCGAATTCGTTTGATTCATTGTAAACTTACCCCAATTACGTATTTGGTTTATTATTTCCAACAATAAACCTAGAAATCCTCTGCCACTCTGAATTTTCACAGTTATTTTTCGAGTAGGGTAGAATCTGAGAAGCCAATAAAAAAAATCGTCTGCCGTTCATCGTTCGCCGTCCAGAGCTTTTGTCAAAAACTATAAGAGATAATTCGAATAAATGTAGTAGTACGAAATCAGTTGCTATCCGGCATTAATCCCTCTATAGCGACAATGCAATTCATAAATTTTAGGGACAAAAAATTATATTTCAAAAAATTCATTCCAAAAAATCTATCCAACAATCGTGAAATATGTGCTGGTATAATATTAATTTATAGCATCCCATCCACCATTCACGAAAAGAAATGGAACCGATGAGAATTCAACAGTCCATCCGACTTGGTGGGTAGTGTATGCATAGCCTTGGTAGAATAGTGCATGGCGGACGAAAATTCGCAAGTAGGCTTAGGTCGAGCATTTTCGGGGGCCACGGGGAGAAACGCACGTTGGCCTGAGATGAAAGAGGGGGCAAGAAGTTCATGGACCCCAAACTGCAATTCGGCTGTCTGCTAGGAACGCATGGCTGCACTTTCGCCGCACTATGCAACTCTTTGCCTGCCCCCCTTCCCCCTGCCAATCTTTACCCGGGCCAGCCTCTTCCTGCCCAATTGCTGCACCGAACGAAGTAGGCTCTGGTTCAGTGGCGCAGGAGACTCGGCAGTTATAATACTTAAATTGCTAGTGCACTTAAATTGATGACAATCATTAACGTAACGTAACTTGAAATTGCTACTACTGATGGAACATTGCAGAGTATTTTTTTGATTTCTGCTTTGAGAAGGTACCGATCATTCTGAAAATCGAAACAAAAACTTGAATAGCTGGCGATTCACCTGAAGGTGCATAACTTGATACTCCGCATGGATTCGCGAATAATTTCTTCCTCAGGGATCCTCCATTCAAAATATTTTAAGGGTACGATCACAGTTTTGTAGATGCAAACACCTATGTAGGCACATAATTTTGAGACTACAAACCCTATGGATGTTTGATTACATCAGAATGCTGCATTCTCCGTTTGGATGAAAAAACATTCCCCATAATCAACTTCAGGTCTCTCATTTGGTTTTCGAATTACGTCAAGGTTTTGAAATTTTAGAACAATACATCTCACTCACTCAATCAATCAATCAATCACTAACTCTCTCTCTCACTCACTCACTCCTTGACTTAGTTTTTTGAGCAGCCTTCTGAATAATTTGTCTTGAACACAATTTCTCTTAACCGTCTTCAAAATAAGGAAGATTTGGTTTTTCACTACTTGTCTGCTACCTATATTGATAGTAGGTAATACAGGTACTTGATTAATTTATTTCTCACTTACAAATTTCAATTATTTTTTGACGTCGCTACATTTCACAATGAAGAAAACGTCATATAGGTACTAAGAACTAGAAACCATAACAGATTCGATAACTAAAATACTAGAATTACGTATTGATTGCTGTTATTTTAATGATACTTATTTAGCATGTTGAAAATTCATGAAATAGGTCAGTCTAAAGATGGTTCCAATATTTCGAATGTTCCATGTATCATAATAAATTGTGGAAATTAAATATTGTTTCATTTAATCGCTTCATTATGAATTCATTAGATACTTTAATGTTCTTAGGGATCGTTAAAGTTTCAATTACTTTATAACATATAACTAATTCTGAAATTCTTCTTCATTTGACGAATTATATCCGAAAAAGAATAGGTTGAGTCAACCTCTATCCTTCTTTTCGACATGCTATTCAGATTCATGAATAATTATTATAATTTATTCAGATGTAAACTATTTACAATCTGAGTATCATAGCCCATTACATGTGGAATTAAAAAGGAATTTGAAAATTTATACTAGATAAACTATTAGCAAGCAGCAAGCCAACAAAACAATTCATGTATCCCAGAGACCAACGAATCTATCATTTGCAGTCGTAGACCGGTTTCGATCCATATCAGATCTCGTCAGTACGATTAGCAAAATGGAAAATTCGATGTGAGAAACAGAAAACCTTAAAACATAAGGCAACGTGAACCTGAGAAAATTTCGATAATTTCAGCCGTATATTATTTTTCTATTACATGGGGTTTCATAATCAATAAGTGTATAAGTATATAAAAGATATATGAACAATAGATAACTTAAACAATACAGACGAACATTAAACATTAAACAAATTGGCAATTTCATGCCATAATAAGCTTTTTGTACCAGAAAGCTTTTGAGTTTCCTCTTTAGTTCCCCTTTCTTCATTGTTTTCGAGAGTTCTGGTATGCAATTGTAAATCAATAGGGCCAAGTGGTTGACACTTATTTGGGATGCCAATACCCTGTGTTAGGGCTGGCGTTTCTAGTACTGTATGTCTAGTATTTTATGTCTAGTGATTTTCGCTCATACATGCAGGAGAGTAAGTAGATTGAGGTAATATCAGTATGCTTTCTGCTGGAAAGTGATCTCTACAGCTTTACGTCCCCCTTAAGTTACAGATGATGCGTAGAGCATTCTTCTGTTTAGTGAAAACTGTATGGCACTCAGTTCTTTCTCCCCAAAATATAATTCTTTAATTAATGAGGCTGTGGAAAAAGGCAAAGAAGGATGTTTTGGCTGCTTTTTTTCCTGCGAGCTGTTTGGTCCTTCTGATCGTATATGTTGCAACCGATAATCTCTCAATAGGTGTTCAATATGTGCATGAAATTTTGGACACGGCGGTAGTATGAGGCTCAAAAACTTCAAAGTGGTTTCGACTGTTGTACGAAATGTGATGTGTTTATTTTGTCTTTGTTCACTCTGAAGTTGTTCGCCCAAAACCACTTCTTGGCTTTTTGAATTTTTATCAGGGATTTCATCTTTAACCCTCACTGATTTTCACCCTTGTTCAAAAAGGATGAGTCGTCAACATACAATGATTGGGCATCATTTATGTAATGTAATGTGTAATTAAAATAGTATCGGTCCTAAAATGGATCCTTGAGGCACTCCGAATACTATCTCCTTCCCTTCAGAAACCTGATCCTTCAGCTGCCCCCTCTAGAACCTTGATTTCAGATAGCCCTCGATGAGTTTCAATGCTTTACCTCTATTTCCATAATATTGTAGTTTCTGCAATAGTATGGTATCTATCGAGTCGAATGCTTTGCTCAGGTCAAACGATATCACTTCACATTTTTGACCCATGTCGAAACCATCGGCTATTTAAAGCAGTAGGAATGTACTGGCACTCCTCGTCGATTTAATTTCCTGATATCCCTATTTGCTCGTTGCGAATAATTTTGTTTTTTCCTCAGAAAACTGGAAATTCTGTCTAGTGATTTCAAAGATCCTAGAGAGCGCCGGAAGAATTGATATTGGAGTTGTTAGGTTGATCTTTGGTCACTCCTCTGTGGGCAGGTACTATTTTTGCCATTTTAAGGTGTTGGAGAATGTAGCATTGAAACATATGGTCATTGATATACTGAGTGATTGAACTATGCAAGGAAGAATCTTCTTCTGAACAGTTGGGTATATGTTTATACCATATATATCCTCAGAACTCTTCGCTGTGATTTTTCTATCAATTTTCATTATCTCCTCTGCAGTAACCTGTGAATTGAATTGCCTGTGTATGTTTCGATTTTTTCTAGAAGCATAATTGGGTTGGCCGTGGTAGGTACCTCTAGAGCTCTATCATTCAATAAATATCGATTTTCATTAATCAATTTCATAGCATAGTTCTTTTTGTTCTTTGTTGTCACTCCATCGTTTATTATTTCCAAACTACCTTATTTTTGTTTGTTCTTTATTATTTTATTATCTCTTTATCTTCGATTTTTTTTTCTGTGTTCGTGCTTGATGATAATATAAACGTTCTTACTCGCTGCATCTCTCTTTACCGAGAAGATGACTGAAAGAGCATCAAGACGGTTACTGATTGACAGCTAAAAGTTATAATTCAAGCATAATTTTTTTACAGCTCAGTTTTTGAGCGCTCGTACTACTTACAAGAGGACTTTATTATTTCGTCACGATGTCCCTACTTTTCGAATTTTGAGCCGAAAATGGTCTCAATCGATAGAGTTAGACTCACTGATTATGAATCCGTCGAAAAATTCGAGTCTATCTGTCTGACCGTATACACGATAACTCTCGAACGGAACAACCTAGAAACTTGAAATTTTCAGGGTAGGTTCAAATCATGAATGCCGCGGTTAAGTTCGTTATTGGGCAAAATCCGACCAGAGGTTCCGTAAATATGGCCGTTCAAAATATTTTTTTCCTGATGCTGATTGGATAGGAATGAAATACTGCACATAAATGAAGAATAATGTGCCCAAACTACGTACGCAATTTTGTCCAGATTGCATTACCAAAACCATAGATACCGTAGAAAATTCTAGCGAATAATAAAAAAAAATTGGACATCTTCACTGACGTGAAGTCTGGTTTCTCGCATTAGTTTGAAATTTTTTTTACGGCTGTCAAAAAATTTTTCAATTGGTTTCTAAAACTTGAAGATGCGAAATTACCTAAGAGGTGGATGAACGAGCGCTCAAAAGCTCTTGCCTTCACGGCAGTGCTTTCTATAATTCTTTCCTATGCTGAGATCAGAAAAGATTAGAACGATACCGTTTCAAATATTCAATTTATAGATCTCTTTCTGAGGGATTTTCAATTTCCACTCTTGAGTGAACTACATTCCTCAATGCTGTTATACCACTTGTTTTCTTGCGAAGTATAACTGGGCGAAGAAATTCCCTAATATTTCTGCGGCAGGATCTTTCAAGCAATTTTGCGAGAGGAGAGTTTTTGAGCGCTCGTACAACTTACACGAGGGCTATATCATTTCGTCACGATGTCTGTATTTTTCGAATTTTGAGCCGAAAATGGTCTCAATCGACTATGTTCGACTCACTGATGACGAATCCGTCGGAAAATTCGAGTCTGTCCGTCCGTCCGGCCGTCCGTAAGCACGATAACTCTCGAACGGATCAACCTAAAGACTTGAAATTTTCAGTGTAGGTTCAGATCCCAAATGCCTCGGTTAAGTTCGTTAATGGGCTAAATTCCACCAGGGGTTCCGTAAATATGGCCGTTCAAAGTTTTGTTTCCCTGATTACTTGAAAACTACAGATTCGATCGAAATGAAATTTTGCACTCAAATGGAAAATGAGGTGTTTTAGCTACATGCGAATTTTTGTCCAGATCGCATGACCAGAACCATAGAAACCATAGAAAATTGTAACTTTTGAACGGAAATGCCTAGGGACTTGAAATTTTCGGGATAGGTGTGGATCTCGAATGTCGTGAGCACGTTCATCTATGAGCAACATTATACAAGGGGTTCCGTAAATACGGTCGTTTGAAATTTTGTTTTTTCGATAAATTCGAAACTACGGATTCGATCGAGATGAAATTTTGTATTTTTATCGAGAATGATATATTGAAGCAATATTTTGTCCAGATCTCATGACCAGAACCATAGAAACCATAGAAAATTGTAACTTTTGAACGGAAAGGCCTAGGAACTTGAAATTTTCAGGGTGGGTTTGGATCGCGAATATCGCGGCCACGTTCATCAATGAGCAAAACGAGACTAGGGGTTCCGTAAATATGGCCGTTCAAAATATTTTTTTCCAGATAGTTTCGGAACTACTGATCGGATTGGAATGAAATTATGCACCTAGCTGAGGAATAATGTATTCAAACTACGTGCAAAATTTGGTCCAGATCGCATCACCAAGACTATAGATACCGTAGAAAATTCTAGCGAATTATCGAAACAAAATTGATCAGCTGAAGCACTGACATGAAGTCTGGAGTTTCGCCTAAGTTTCAGAATTTTTTTGACAGCTGTCAAAAATTTCTTCAATTGGTTTCTAAAACTGAAAAATGCGAATCTACCTACAAGGTGCATGTACGAGCGCTCAAAAGCTCCTGCCTTCACGGCAGTGCTTTTCGTAATTTTTTTCCTAAACTAGCACAGAAGCTTCTCCAAAATTCGACGATAAGGTATTATTGATTTGACAAAATCACAGAAATTATAGGTGAAAATGAGGATCAAGAAGTACTCTAGTAATTACCCTTTTCAATTCGAGTATTTTATGCAACTTTGATGATTGGTAACGTCCATGTTATTATGCAACTTCTGAATTGTTATTTGGTTGTGGAAAATTATGAGCATCTACCTGATTGAACTAAAAAGTTATTGTACATCTGTTTCGGCGAACTTCTCTTCTAAGTAGTTCGAAAGGAATTGGAAATAACAAGAAGTCGAATAAAAAGTTCAGGATTTTTGTCATGCTATTTGGTAGGTACAATTTAGGCATTATTATCGAGTTGGTGATATTATAGTATGGCATAACAATTTAAATGCAATTTAGGCAGAACGGTTATCTACGCCTTTGAGAGCGTGTGAAGAGAGAGGTAGATTTCATGTTTTGGTCCCTTGTATTCCCAACTCAGTTGCGAATTCCATTACCCACCCCACCCTTCCCCAATAACCAAAAGACACATGTTGTACAGACCAGATTAATTGACTAGAGGATACCTTCACACGCACCTACACCGTGCTCGGGCTTCGGTTTCGCAACTCCGAGTTGGGCGGCAGTTGGGGATTTTGGTGGAATTTTGATGTATATCTAAGAACAAGTTTTCTTTCATAACCTATCACGTTGAGTTAAGATGTGGATTGAATTCACATTTCTGGTATGACCTACCACTTCGTTGTTTCAACTCAAAACTCCAAATATTGTATATTTATTCTAATTGATTGAGTTGGTCCTCCAAAAAACGGACCTACGAGATTCAAAAACTATTTATATTGTTTTTGAGCAGTTTTTGGGGGCGAGCATCATTTCCAATATTTTCAATGACCTGTCAACATTTTGCTGGTAGATTACAACATTGAGTTGGATTTTTGGTTGCCTTGGGCTTTCCAGAAGCGCCGCAAATTTGGCACGAATTGTTTCGTATAAGTCGTAATTCTCGAACAAGCAGAAATTTGCAGGCTGTAGGTGCACTCTGCGACTTGATGGAGCCTATTGAAATTGTTGACAATTTGACTGGCTGTTTCTGAGTTTGTTAAATTTTCCGTAACTTCAGGTTCCTTTTCAGTCTTTTTGTCGTTTCTAGAAAACCTTCTCAATTTCTAAAATCGGTGATGAGACTGTTTTATTAGTTTTATTATTATTACACTATAAGGATAGTGCAAGATGCAATGATTCTGCTTGTTCACATACTCACTTAAGTGAAAATGTGCTTCATCTTTCCCAACAACATTCTAACCACGTTGCCTGTGTTAAGCTGCTTCTTTGAGCGTTCGTACTACTTACACGAGGGCTTTATCATTTCGTCACGATGTCTGTATTTCTCGAATTTTGAGCCGAAAAAGGTCTTAATCGACTATGTTCGACTCACTGATGACGAATCCGTCGGAAAATTCGAGTCTGTCCGTCCGTCCGTAAGCACGATAACTCTCGAACAACCTAGAGACTCAAAATTTTTAGTGTGGGTTCAGTTCCCGAATGCCTCGGTTAAGTTCGTTAATGGGCCAAATTTTTCACAAGAAGCAACATATTCTCTAACTGGATTTATGGCCATTTTGCTCAGGTAAAAATCACTTACCCTTTATGAGCCAAACAAACGGGAAAACTTAACGGTTTATTAATAACAAAAAATATTGCGACTTATTTAAGGGCGAGAAACAAACACAAATTTCTAACCTCGGCTCTCGATAGGGAGCAGAACGAGGTATTCCTCGTGAATCAAGATACAGCGGTACCGGGTCGGCAAATTGACGATTGCCGTACCCAGGATATATAGGGCCAACAATATGAGTTTAATTTTGGTCGCTCAACATTTTTTTTCCTTCAAAAAACATTTGAAACTTGTCGGAAATTTATAAGTATTACATATATGTGCAGCATGCATGTCTATGAAAAATATTAAATACGACAAAAATTCATTTTAAGCAACAATAATCTCTTGTAATTATTATGTCATTTGTTATGTGAAACAGAAAATATCGGTTATTCGATAAAAATAAACCTTAATATTCATCATTTTCTGAATAAAATTCCAACAGGAATAATTCAACTTTGAACTAATTCGATTCATTGTTATTTACGCTTCGTCGAAAGATATCTAGATAGGGTCGGCAAGATGAGGAAAGATGTACCTCAACGAACGACGTTCTTCGTGTATTCGAGATGGGCCTATTTTGACTACAGACCGAGTATACGATGCGGGATTGGACTTGGAACAGCGTAATATTTTCTAGAAGTTGCACAGGTATCACGTACCTGATTTTTTTTAATTTTTATAAAATGTATTGGGACTATTGGGAGTCATGTATATAGCGGTAATTTGACAGAAGTGAAAATTTGCATTTCTGATTACTTGAAAACTACAGATTTGATCGAGATGAAATTCTGCACTTAAATGAAGAAGGAGGTACTCAAGCTACATGTGAAATTTTGTCCAAATCGCATGACCAGAACCATAGAAACCATAGAAAATTGTAACTTTAGAACGGAAAGACTTGAAATTTTCAGGATAGGTGTGGATCTCGAATGTCGTGATCACGTTTATCTATGAGCAAAATTAAACTAGGGGTTCCATATATATGGTCGTTTGACATTTAGTTTTCCTGATAATTCCAAAACTACAGATTCGATCGTGAAGAAATACTTTTGATGTGATGTATACTATTGGAGAATGATATATTCAAGCTACATTTCTCCAGATCACATGACCAGAAACATAGAAAATCATAACTTTCGAACGGGAAGGCCTAGGGACTTGAAATTTTCAGGGTGAGTTTGGTTAGCGAATGTCGCGGTCAAGTTCATCAATGAGCAAAATTAGAATAGGGGTTCCGTAAATATGGCACTTCAAAATATTTTTTTCCTGATAGTTTCAAAACTACTGATTGAATTGGAATGAAATTGCACCTAGCTGAGGAATAATGTATTCAAACTACGTGCGAAATTTTGTCCAGATCGCATCACCAAGACCATAGATACCTTAGACAATTCTAGCGAATTATCGAATAAAAAATTGGTCAGCTGAAGCACTGGCATGAAGTCTGGAGTTTCGCCTAAGTTTCAGAATTTTTTTGGCAGCTGTCAAAAATTCCTTCAATTGATTTCTAAAACTGGAAAATGCGAATCTACCTACAAGGTGGATGTACGAGCGCTCAAAAGCTCCTGACTTCACGGTAGTGCTTCTCGTAATTTTTTTTTTATCAGGGGGAATCCTCATCGACGGACTTTCCCGATATATAGAACAGTGTGAGACATCGTGTAAAGCACGACCTGCTTGAAGTAAATGTATTCTGCCTATTGCAGCAATTGCCTATTGACTTTTGATTCTTTTTATTTGTATCCCTTTAACGATCTTTTTAGTCTGATTTTTGTGTTACCTATATCTTTCATAGGAGAATCTCTTCTTCTTGGTATTTGAAATCGAGTTTACTTAATTTACTGTTTCTACGTAGTTGATCTCTGGCTGTTTTGTTACAGGTGGGTATTCTAATCACATCTTCTGCATGGTTGTAATCAACTATTCTATTTAGCTCATCATTTCGCCTTCTTCTTTGGGAAATTTGTGATTGTTCCCCATTTTAAGTCCCTGTAGATTTGTTGGTGTTTTACGAACCAGGTCGTATTCATTGTTGCTCTTAGCAGTTCATTTTCTGTTGTATGGATCTCCTTCATATGACTTCTGGCTGCATGGCCTAATGCCGCCGAATCATGTTAGTTGGGGTCTTGCCATTAACTTGATCATTGGTAGTTTCGTACGTTGGTTCATCTGGCACTTCCTCCCTAGCAGTGGCTTAAGTCTACTCATTGCAGTTTTATTCACTGCAATTATTTTATTTGGGTTTTCCTTGTAAACCTTCATCTAGTTTTACTCCTAAATATTGGACTTCATTTTCCCATTTAATCCATTCTCTTTTTATCCCCAGGTTGGAGTTTATTTAAAGTCCCCGCTTCTGTAGTTAAATAGCTCGGCACTTTTTGCTATTTATTTTTGAATTTTCGATTCAATAAACCATTCGTCTATGTCTTCTAGTGCTTCTTGCAATCTTCGGTATATGACGTCTGGTCGTCAATGTCTGGCTGCTATTCCTGTGAGATATAGATTTTGTAGAGTAGAGCTCCTAGAACTGAACCTTGGGGGCTTGGGGAATTGATTTTGTGTTAGTTGATTCTTGTAGTCCCAAATTCTCTAGGCACTTTATGATACTGGAACCCATATGACAATTATATTATGATATTTCTCTAGTATCTACCTCTTTTTCCTGTTGAGATAACAAGTCTGTATATCTCCTACATATTCTATGGGCTATTTTCATGTTGTTTTGTATGTGATTGATGTACTTCCAATCATTACTTCCACTCGAAAGATGATAGATTTATTTATGTCAGGGTTAAATGAGCAACATGAGAAACAGCAACCATTTTCCCCCAACGTTATGAACGTTTCGACATATTGTATTTTAATTCATTATTTTCTTGCACTAAAAACTAACGCGAACACAAAAACAATATGCGGACGACGATTTGGTATTCAGTCTCGAACAAAAATGACAGTGCCGTTAGGTGCCAGTGAAAGGGGATTTCTGGCTGACCGAATATCATGTTTGCAGGGGAAGTCCCGATCATCGA
The DNA here is from genome assembly GCA_963966015.1 of Aphidecta obliterata. NCBI lineage: Eukaryota > Metazoa > Arthropoda > Insecta > Coleoptera > Coccinellidae > Aphidecta > Aphidecta obliterata. The sequence goes on along the minus strand of OZ014431.1, from coordinate 21,182,911 downwards.
GTCGGCTAGTACTGGGTTACTCAGTAATTCGTTTGGTTTTCGTAAAATAAATATATTTATCGGTGATATCGGTTGAAGATATGGCAGGAATAAGGGGGTCCATGTAAAATGCTGGCCTGCATCCTGCATTCTGGGATTGTTTAGCACTTTCACAAACTCCCTCATTATTATAATGTGATATTCAAGCCAAGCATTTGACAAGTAAGGCTGAATCATAACCTCGGGAACTTTTGTGTAGTTGAATAAGGGGAACTTTCATGAATATTGCGATAATCCAGTGCTGCTGAACCTTCAGAATTAAAGACTGTAGCTTAGATACTGTAGTTTATTTCATTCGAGAAAATCATATTTTTACACGAAATCGTACAGCGTATAAGAAATCTGCAAATTTTTTGACGAATCTATTGAATATATAATATATCTATTTTGAAAGAAAACATGTAACGAATATCAGACAGTTTCAATCCATCGCTTCGAATTCATCAAGTATAGTCAACAGAATTGAACTTGAACGTTCGAATAGCATGATAGGCCAGTAGGAGCTGAATATACCAATTTAACTGGCCTCCAAACGCCTCCGCGAATTCCTAATAGTCTATGTTAATAGTTCTCAATGTCAAGGTCACTATACATCTCGACCTACCATAATGTGCCGACTATTAATACCGCCTAGAAACAAACTCAGCTGTGTCTAGACTAGACCGTGATTGAAGGTCGAATGAAAACGAGAACACTCGCCTAGACTGTTGCTGTGTGCAACCAATATTATGAATAGGTAATTTTACTGAACGTTGGTCTATTCCGTGAATTTAGCATTGGAAATTTCCTTATGTAACCGGATATCTGTTGGTCTAGACTTTCATTGGAGTTAATGAATCAGACTAGACTAGATTATTGGTGTTATTGAATCAGTCTCAAGTTTTTTGCAATTATGATCTGTTCCTAGATTGGATTCTACGATTTTCTCAAATGAATGATAGGTGAATTGGGCAATAGATTTACAAAATTAACCAACCTCTTGCAAAACGATAGAGCGACTATACGGTCAATACATGTCTCTTTTCTGTAGTTCATCCATAGAGGCCATAGACCTACCACTAGCAGCATAGGCCTCATGATCGCTCGCGATTCGTCGTTCTCTCTCTTAAGCGCAGCTTCCGTAAGCCCGCTTAAAATTTAAGCCAATCGGAATTTTTTACGTGATGTACCCCAGAACAATAAGCGTGGCTCGGCTAAAGCCCAAAAAACTTTGCAACACTATGTTTTTCTGGTTATTTCAATATTCTGATTGCCAAAATTGTAATCGAAGCGAATGTTCTTACGGGTTACCTTTATTCAGTATTCTCTATGGTCAGGCAAACAGAGGTTATGCTCCAATTACCTATACGATGTGTCAATTTGAGAAGGTACCACTCTTAATTTTTCTACCCCATGCAAAATCAGAAAAAAATGCAAAAAGGAGTAAACTTTGTTTCGTAGTGGGACATTCTATACGGTTGGTTGCAATCAATTTGTATCAACCCTGTGAGCTTGATGACAGCAACCCCTAAAATTCTAAACGGAAAGGGGGTTGAATGACACCTTGTTTCAAAGCTAATTCGATTGCCATTTTAAAAATTCCATACACTCGACCTATTTTGTTAGTACTCCCGAAAAAAAAAAGAATAGTTATGATAACAATGAAACATGAAAATAATGAAAAATATTTCGGGTTTCGGCCCTTACGTTTTGGAAATCTTCAACTTGCATTTCTCGGCATGCTGTACGTATTCTTACTCACTTTTAATTCTTCTACATCTCGGAGTACTAACAAAAAAGGTCGAGTTTCTGGCATTTTCTAGAAAACAATCGAACTACCTTCATAACAAGGTGTCACTAAACCCCCCTTCACATTCAAGATTTTAGGGGTTGCTGTCATCATGCTTACAGGATTGATGCAAATTGATATCAAGCAAACGTATAAAATGTCCCCCTACGTGGAACCATAATTTACATCTTTTCGCATTTTTCTGATTTTGCATGGGGGCCAAGATATTTTCGAATTTAGACACCGTATATATAGTTCAATTAAGAATTTGAAATTTATAGTAATTGTATAAAAGTAATTACATCATTATGGTGTGATTCAAAAGAAAAAGATTCCTACTGTTCAACAAGAACAGAAGGAAGAAGATAAGAAGAAGAAAACGCTACCACTCAAACAAAAGCAGAAGAAAGAAGCCCCAAAAAATGGAAAATCCAAGAAGAGCAGCCAGAAGAAGAAAGAAGAGACCAACAAGAAAGGACCCGAAACCACCGAGGATCTAGATACCTTCACCAAGAATATCACGAGCAAGCTCATGAAATTCCTGGAAATAGAGATGGACAAAAAGTTCCGTAAACTAACTGAACCCAATTAATGGAGCAAGTGACTAACGGAAATAAAAACAGCCTAAAGATAGTCTCATGGAACACAAACGGTCTACGAGCCCGTAGATCTGAAAGAGAAGAAATAATATCCGAGAAACAACCGGATATTATAGCCATTCAAGAGACGATACTATCTACAATAAATATACATAATTTCATTTCCCGATCATGAAATATACAGAAATGACAAAAATTATACAGGAGGAGGCGTAGCCCTAATAGTCAAGAGGAACATCGACCACTATTTTGACGATAATGGGCAAATAGAAGCCGTCTCGATTATAGTTAATACGAATCGAGGACAAATGAAAATTACGTCAGACTACAAACCACCCCAAAATGACTAAATAGAGGAACATCTGAAGAAGATGCTTGAAGGAAACTACCCGAACATCATTTTTGGCGATATGAACTGCAAATCAAGAGAATGGAATAGCAGAACTGAAAACCAAAATGGGAGGAAGCTCAAGAAGTACGCCGAAAAACTAAATGCCATAGTATTAGGACCTGAAATTCCGACCTACCTGCCCAGAAGTAATGGCCTACCGGACGTATTAGATATGGTCATAATGAAAGATATTACCCAAGATTTCACACTTGATACTATAGAAGAGGGCACATCAGACCACAACCCAATAGAACTCAGATTGGGACGAAGACCGATAACAAAAGAACTTCAAACGAAAGACTTCACAGACACAGACACAGGAAAAAGTACAGTGAAATACTCCAGGAGAAAATTAATGAAATTCCACAGATAAGAACCCCTGAAGATCTAGAAGACGAAGTTGAAAAATTAGAAACCCGAATAAAAGAAGCCTACGAGGAAAGTACGAGAAGAATCGAAAGGCCAGCCCCGAAACATTCACATGGTGAAACCCCAAAAGCAATAAAAGATCTTATAAAGAGGAATAGAAAACTTAGGAAGAACTACAGAACTTCACATCGAGAAGAAGACAAGAAAGAGCTGAATAAACACAGTCAAGTACTGAAAAATGCACTGAGAGAACTGAGAACAGACAGAAGGAATCAAAGAGTTAGAGAGCTAAACACGATAGACCCCTCAGCATGGAAGATGCAAAAGTGTTTACGACGCCAGAAAACCGAAATTCCCCCTCTACACGGAGCTAATGGGATGGCCTACTCGAAGCTTGAAAAAGCCGAAGCGCTGGTCGACGCAATAGAACGAGAAGCCAGAATCAACTACAGAGAAGACGATGATAATGAAGACTTAGAAGAAGAAGTCGAAGAAAATGAAGAATTGATGTTGGAACCACCGGAAGGCGATACCATCCCAAACCCAACAACACCAACGGAAATTGAAGAAATCATCAAGAAATTGATAAACAGAAAAGCTCCACGAAAAGACAAAGTAACCAACTTTATGTTACGGAAATTGCCCAGAAAAGGAACAGCAGCGCTAACCAATATAGCAAACGCAGTGATGAGAACAGAATACTATCCGGAAAGATGAAAAACAGCAAAAGTAATTGTGTTCAATAAGCCAGGAAAAGATGAAAAATTCCCACAAAACTACAGGCCGATAAGTCTACTGTTAGCACTTGGAAAAATTGTCGAAAGAGTCATTGCAAAAAGACTCAATGAAGAAACAGAAGCGCTGAATCTGATACCACCGGAACAATTTGGATTCAGAATAAGTCATTCCACAGTACTTCAACTGTTAAGGATCACTGAATATGTCACTGAAAGATTTCAGAATAAACAAGCAACAAGATTAGTGCTATTAGATGTCGAGAGAGCCTTCGACCGAGTTTGGCACGAATTTTTATGTCAAAATAGACGACACATCATCTACCACCAGAAAAGTAGAAGCAGGAGTGCCCCAAGGATCAGTTCTAGGACCTCTGCTCTACAACATATATATCTACGATATTCCTAAGAACCCAAGGAATCTGCTAACCCTTTATGCAGACGACACGGGAATAGCCTTCAGACATCGACGACCAGACGTCATACACAGAAGACTGCAAGAAGCACTAGAAGATTCAGAAGAATGGTTCATTGAATGGAAAATTCAAATAAATAGCAAAAAGAGCCAAGCTATTTTACTACAGATGCGGAGACTTGAAATTAATTCCAACCTACAGATAGATGGAGAAGAGATAAAATGGGAAAATGAAGTCAAATATCTAGGAGTAAAACTAGATAAAGGGCTCACATGGAAAAATCATATAAAATATGCAGTGGATAAAACAACAACAAACTCAATGAGTAGACTTTACCAACTGCTAGGAAGAAGAAGCCAAATGAACCAAAGCACGAAGCTACGAATGATCAAGTCAATTGCAAGACCCTAACTAACATATGGCTCGGCGGCATGGGGCCATGCTGCCAATAGCCATATAAAGAAGATTCAAGCAACAGAATAAACTGCTCAGAGCAGCAATGAATATGCCGTGGTTCGTAAGAAACCAACAAATCCACAGATACTTAGAATGGGAAACTGTCACAGATTTCCTGAAAAAGAAGGTCGAGAAGATATTTGAAAAAGCAAGTCAACACCCAAATGATGAGCTAAGAAGACTTGCTGACTACAACCCCGCAGAAGATGTGGTTAGGATACCCACCTATCACAAAAGACCCAGAGATCAACTACGTAGAAACAGAAATAGAGTAACCTCAATTTGAATCATCCAGAAGAAGAGACTCCTATGAAATTCAAATTCATAGGTAACACAATTATCACACGACAAAGATCGTGTTAGAGATACGAACAAGAAGAGTCAAAGGGTTAATAGGTAATATATGCCCGGAATCTAAAACAGCAGGTTAGGTTTAGTTAGAATAGGTCGTGCTTCACACGAAGTCTCACACTGTTCTATCTATCGGAGATAGTTCGTCCATGAGGATTCCCCTGACTAAAAAAAAAAAAAAAGATGTTATTCAAACATAAATTTAACATAGACCAAGATGGTCGCGGTGAAGAAAGGCCAAACGATTACTTTTAGCATAGACATTGTTTCGAGTTGCTATAATTCAACATAAATTGTCCAAGTGGATCTATTCTGATGGTGAAATTATTTGTTTTCATTTAATTGAATTGAAATTCATATAGTAAGGTGATGTAAAATAAAGACATAAGCGTCAGAGTTCGACATTAAATTTTTGGACCTACATATCGAAAAAGTGTTATTAGATAAAAGAAAAAAAAATATTAAAGGGTTTGGATACACCATTTCTGAAGACTGATAAATTTGGTATCGCCACAGTAAATTGAATGAAATGAAATGAATGAAAAAAGATTAAAATACAGTGTGAAAAATTTGACGTAATGTAAATAAAATCCTGTTGTAAATTGTAAAAATTTGAATGGAGAGAAGATTGTTAAATTGAAGTAAGATTTTGTTGAAACCTGAAAGTGAATTTGTATTGGAGTGCAAGGCGAGGAGAATTACTGCGGCTGTGTATGGAGAATGAAGGTGGAGAGTGATTGAAGACAGACAATATTGAAGAATTATAAAGGTGGGTTTTTTCGAGCGCTCGTTCTACTTACACGAGGGCTATATCATTTCGTCACGATGTCTTTCTTTTTTGAATTTTGAGCCGAAAATGGTCTCAATCGACAGAGTTCGACTGACTGATGATGATTCCGTCGAAAAATTCGAGTCTATCCGTCCGGCCGTCCGTATACACGATAACTCTCGAAACGAACGAAGGATAGGAGTGGATCTCGAATGTTGCGGTTCCGTTTATCGATGAGCAAAATTAGACTAGGGGTTCCGTAAATGTGGCCGTTCAAAATATTTTTTTCCTGATAGTTTCGAAACTTCTGATAGGATTGGAATGAAATTTTGCACATAGATGAAGAATAGTGTATTCAAACTAATTCAAGTCTGTCCGTCCGGCCGTGGGTCCGTAGACTCGATAACTCCCGAACGGAACGACCTAGAAACTTGAAATCAGGGTAGGTTCGAATCTCGAATGCCGCGGTTAATTTCGTTATTGTGCAAAATTCGATCAGTGGTTCCGTAAGTATGGCCGCTAGAAGTGAAATTGACTCAGATGATGATGATGATGAATGACGTGTTCAAAATTTTTTCCAACTCGCATGACCTGAACCATAGAAACCATAGAAAATTATAACTTTGTAATGGAAAGCCCTAGGGACTTGAAAGTTTCTGGATAGTTGTGGAACACGAATGTTGCGGTCACGTTTATCAATGAGCAAAATGAGACTAGGTGTTCCGTAAATATTCAGTTTTCTTGATAATTTCAAAACTATGGATTTGATCGATTTGACGAAATTTTGTATTTAAATGGAGAATGATATATTCGAGCAACATTTTTTCCAGATCGCATAACCAGAACCATAGAAACCATAGAATATTAAATTTTCGAACGGGAAGGCCTAGGGACTTGAAATTTTTAGGGTAGGTTCGGATTGCGAATTTCGCGATCACGTTAATCAATGAGCAAAATTAGACTAGGGGTTCCATAAATATGACCGTTCGAAATATTTTCTTCCTGATAATTTCGAAACCACTTATTCGATTGGAATGAAATGTCGCACATAGATATAGAATGATGTATTCAAACTACGTGGTGAATTTTGTCCAGATCGCATCACCTAGAACATAGATACCGTAGAAAATTCTAGCGAATTATCGAAAAACAAATTGGTCACCTGAAGTACTGACGTGAAGTCTGGATTTTAGCCTTGGTTCGAAATTTTTAGTGACAGCTGTCAAAATTGAGAATGCGAATCTACCTAGAAGGTTGATGAATGAGCGCTCAAAAGCTCCTAACTTCACGGCAGTGCTTTTCGTAATTTTTTTCAATACCATGATTAGCATCCCAAAAATAGTTCGAGTTCATCCAACCCAACATCATGAACTGATTTTTGTACCGAATTTCATTGAATTAGTTAATTTGAGAGTTCCGAGGAAATTTTGGGAAATATATTTTCTTGCCTTCATGAAGAAAATTTTTCCAAAACTGATTCATTATTTTTTCTTTCAGAAATTGAGCTTTGGACTTCCCAGACTAATTCGACGCGACACCATCAAGGCCATATGGAAATAAAATAGCACCTTCCTTGGCATATACATTCAAATGCATATCGTGGCCACCCGAAATCAGCAAATATTCGAACAGCAGCCATTTCATTAGAAATGCGAATAAATTAAAAAAATCCCATGCAATTTGCCCATTGCATATCAGCGCCGAAATTTTCGGGTGTTCGTTCTGTGTACACAAGGTACATTGTACCCGAGCATCATAAAAATTTAAAAATAGCGATAGGCAGCTTAGACTGCACATAATATATACATGCATATTTTAAAACGTATTTAGAATTTTAAATTTAGTTTGGCAAACATTTTATTCATAGAAAATTGCAGGCGAGATGTTGAATGTTTGCTTTCAGAGATGCGTTGACCCCTGCAACTCAGATTTGAGCTTTAGTTTGTTACAATTTTCGCTTGTATACTTTCGGGTTCATTGCCATTGACGAAAAAAGAAACTGATGAGAGATTATGATATTCCCGCAATACCCCAATTTGAGGATTTCTCAGAAAATTCGAAGAGGATTGGAAAATAAACCACGAAAAACTTTACGAAATAGGAATCCTGGAAATAAAATTGAAATGAAGGCTGAATAATACACTTCAAGAAAATGGTGCGAATTCCACACTGTATTATTTCCACATCACCTCTTGAAATATATTTGGACTATTTCCATCGTCTATGTAATTCTTATGTTCCACATCGATAGTCTCGGATACTCTTCAGGAAAGCCCGGAGGAAGGCTGGTTTGCACCAGATTTATTTTATTACAAAATAAAAATGATGAACCCACTGTTCCCTTATACTTTTATTCTTACATCATCCAAGTCATCATCGCCCTTCGTCTTAGGTGTTCTCTGAGCTTTTCGTCCCAGGAGTTCTGAGCCACCTTGTTTTTTCTTTTTCTTCTGGTCTTGTCAATTTTTGGCGTTCTTTGATCCTGTCTTGAGGGGTTTGGTAGCGTCCATGTATATTCTACCATACTCACATGGTTGTGGGTATACACAGTTCTTTGTGCCCTGATTCTTGCTTTTTTTTGTTTTGCTTCTGCGAGGTCCGATCTTGTGATGTTGGATGATTTGCCGTCTTTACTCCATTTGCCTTGCCAATCCCTTTTAGTTTCTCTGAAAGGATTCTTATGTAGGAAGGAAACCACCTTGTGTTATCTTTCTGATGGGTCACCCCGCTTCTTATAGTTGTATTTCGCTCTTCCTCTGCCATCTTGGAGGTACTTTCAGACTATTTTCATGGACGAAAGGGATAGCCGAATAAATCCATTAAACAGATCATCGTCAGTAATATCAAGAGAATATCTAGCTCCCTCTATCTGAATTCCACAAAATAGCCTAACTTATTCATGTGCGGAAATAATTATTCAGGAGACAATCGTCTTCTAGGCGCAGGTCAAGAAGTCAATCCACGTTAACCCCAGAGAGTATGAAAAAGTTCGTCAGAGAATGGAATAGTAAAGAATTTCTGATATCAGGAAACAGAATAATTACTAATGAATTTATAAAAATATAAACCATTCATTTCAGAAGTCAATTCCGGACTAATATTCAAAATCTTTGGTCGTTGAATCTTCAATTGTTAGGCCGAAATTTTTTGGATAGGATTCACCACATAGGAGAATTGATACCCAATAACAACATTGATCTTAGAACCAAATGGCAATTATGAGCTTTTATATTGGAGGATAAATAGATTTTTCTCAGATTTTTGGATTCCTTTCTACCCAAAACGTGGAAACGTGGTCTGTTGAAAATTAGGGGCGCTTGAAAAAAATTATTCCCCAAACGATTCCGAGAATTGAAATTTGCTGAATCGCCTAGACCTGGAAGACAAGAGTCCATATACTTTACGTGAAAAACAATGGACAAGATACCTTGATTTGCATAATTTCCTGATTTATATCTCAATGTTGTGTGAAAATGGTGCTGCTGGCGCTGTTACTTCAACAGGACCCCTTAAGGAAGTGTTAAGAGACGTAGCATAATCTTGCTGAGATCAAGATGAATTTTAGATTTCTCAGTGCTCAAAGTGAACTTTTTAGAATGCTTCAAACCTAAACGATCCCTGCGGAGTGCTTTATGTTAATAACGAAAAGGTTTCGGAACTACAAAGAAAGTTTCAGCCTCTTTTCTGGGTAGTAAATTGGCTTTCTACCTGAATCATGAGTACCTACTCATGAATCTAGACCAAGGAGACCCTTTTTTTTTTAATTCATCCAGGCTCTCCCATACCATTTTTGAGCGCTCGTACTACTTACACGAGGGCTATATCATTTCGTCACGATGTCTGTATTTTTCGAATTTTGAGCCGAAAATGGTCTCAATCGACTATGTTCGACTCACTGATGACGAATCCGTCGAAAAATTTGAGTCTGTCCGTCCGTCCGGCCATCTGGCCGTCCGTAAGCACGATAACTCTCGAACGGATCAACCTAGAGACTTGAAATTTTCAGTGTAGGTTCAGATCTCAAATGCTTCGGTTAAGTTCGTTAATGGGCAGAATTCCACCAGGGGTTCCGTAAATATGGCTGTTCAAAGTTTTGTTCCCCTGATTACTTGAAAACTACAGATTTGATTGAAATGAAATTTTGCACTCAAATGGAGAATGAGGTGTTCAAGCTACAAGTGAAATTTTGTCCAGATCGCATGACCAGAACCATAGAAAACATAGAAAATTGTAACTTTTGAACGGAAACGCCTAGGGACTTGAAATTTTCAGGATAGGTGTGGATCTCGAATGTCGTGATCACGTTCATCTATGACCAAGATTCTACGAGGGGTTCCGTAAATACAGTCGTTCGAAATTTTGTTTTCTCGATAATTTCGAAACTACGGATTCGATCGAGATAAAATTTTGTATTTTAATCAAGAATGATATATTGAAGCAACATTTTGTCCAGATGGCATGACCAGAACCATAGAAACCATAGAAAATTATAACTTTCGAAGGAACCGGCCTAGGAACTTGAAATTTTCAGGGTAGGTTTGGATCGCAAATGTCGCGGTCATATTCATCAATGTGCAAAATTAGACTAGGGGTTTCGTAAATATGGCCGTTCAAAATATTTTTTTCCTGATAATTGCCAAACTACTGATTGGATTGGAATGAAATTTCACACCTAGCTGGAGAATAATGTATTCAAACTAAGTGCGAAATTTTGTCCAGATCGCATCACCGAGTCCATATATACCGTAGAAAATTCTAGCGAAATATCGAAAGAAAATTGGTCAGCTGGTCACTTTTCGAAGTTTCAATGTAAGTGTTTGTTCACTTTCACGTTTTACTTTCCATGGAATTCTGTTTCAATTTTCAGCATTTTATATTTCAAGTAGATTCGAGTCTTTTTTCAGTTTTGTCAGTTTCTGGACAAACTTTATTCTTCTTTATAGTTTTATAGTTTATAAGACATGGAGTTCATTCTTCATTTTCAGAATACATTTATTCTTGTGTGACTTTGAATAGTTTTATTATTAGTTTATTTCCGAATATCACTTTCGCTGAATTTCTAACCTTTTCATATAAATATTTGGGGCAATACCCCACACAGTTATTCCGTATTTCAATTAGAACTCTATATACTTAGGTAGCTGTGCAATATGTTTTTATTTTTTCTCGAAAAACTGCTTTTATTGAATAATATATGTATTTCGAATGCTTTTGATGAAGGAAAATGACAGTCATTAATCAAGCCCGTGGATAATAGCGAGTATAATGAATATTATTCACATATGCATAGATAATCTGACCATCGATTTACTGTTTTTGAGCGCTCGTTCTACTTACACGAGGGCTATATAATTTCGTCACGATGTCTGTATTTTTCGAATTTCGAGCCGAAAATGGTCTCAATCGACTATGTTCGACTCACTGATGATGAATCCGTCAAAAAATTCGAGTCTGTCCGTCCGTCCGGCCGTCCGTCCGTCCGTATACACGATAACTCTCGAACGAAAGGTCCTAGAAACTGGAAATATTGCACCTAGCTGAGAAATAATGTATTCAAACTACGTGCACAATTTTGTCAAAATCACATCACCAAGACCATAGATACCGTAGAAAATTCTAGCGAATTATCGAAAAAAAATTGATCTGCTGAAGCACTGACATGAAGTCTGGAGTTTCGCCTGAGTTTCAGAATTTTTTTGTCAGATGTCGAAAATTCCTTCAATTGATTTCTAAAACTGGAAAATGCGAATCTACCTACCAGGTGCATGTACGAGCGCTCAAAATCTCCTGCCTTCACGGCAGTGCTTTTCGTAATTTTTCTAGTTCTTTCCTAGATTAAAATGTACAAATATTTCAATTACTTGAATTCCCACCTGAATGATGCTAGGAAGAATCCATTATTTCTAAATATTCCGTTACAGATCCGAATACTTCAGCTTCTGTTCCTTTGACAGTTTTGGAGCTACATATTTGTGCTATATTTTATAGTAATCTCTTTGAGAGCATAGGTGATGGAATCCCTTTCCCAGTTTCTTCTCCAGCTCAGCTTCTCCGTTGAACAACTTTCAAAGCTAAGCGAATGCCCAACCAAGCTCCTTGATTCTTTCGTTTACAGTGCCTTTTCTCGATATTCCGAAAGAAGCCTCATAGAAAAGATCTGAGATCGGTAATGATCCCTTGACCATCATTACAAGTCATGTGTTTTGTTCATTAAGATGAAAGACGTTCTTTTGGATCCTTTCAGATCTATTTACTTTTTCGATCTCCTAATATCCAACTTTGAAAATATATTGACTGAATTCTTCAAAGAATGATGAATAACAAGTAGGTTCATGCCTTCGGTTTTTTCGAGGATTGCTCGGGCCGACTTTACGGAATGTACTTAATGAGCTGAAAAGCTAAAACAGTAAACTATGAAAATTTTTGATGAGGTAAGAATCTCATCTTTACTAGATTAACCGAGAATCCATTATTGAAAAGAATGAACCAGAATCCAAATCATATTATTGCCTTATTCGGATAGAAAAATGTTCGAAAAAGGAATGATTCTCACGAATTATTCCCATTCCTCGAATATAAAAAACAACCTAGTCCCCTGCTTGTTTCGCAATACCAAAAATATGATTCACTCGCGAAATTATAAATTCAGAAAGTATAAAGCATACATCAGGGATAAACAAGGGAAGGGATCTATAAAACAAGACCTCCCCTCAAGCCCCTCTCATCCCTCAGATACTGCGGGGAATAAAATCGAGAGAGAAGCTAAAAACGTAAAATAGAGACGCGAAAATATGTACAAAGAGAGCCCTAGCAAAAGTTGTGCGTGGGTAGGGAGAGGCCTAGAGCCAGGGACGGCTTCATAAGGTTGCCTCTAATTTGACATAGTTTCTCTTCTTTCTTTCAAGACCTTCGGGTACCTGAATATTCAGCAGCCTGAAAAGCAGGTCTCTTGCCGGAAATTAAGTAAAAATAACCATAGCTATATCATTGAGAACACACGAACAATCAATACTATACCATGAAGGAAATCAATGGAATATTCATAATTAATAATCGTTTCGATGGCACATTTGATGTTCTTGCGTCGGAATCGCTGTGAATTCAGTTCGAATAATTTCTATCTGCCATAACATGGCGCTCGTGGAATCAAGTGGTGGGTTCCAACTCCTAACTATCAATATCAATGATAATCTTGGCAAACAATTCAAACAAACTGACAGAGTAAGACAGACCCCTCAAATGACAACTGACACTAATGGCAGATATTCAAGGATGCCAACACAAAGGAATTGGATATGCCATCAAATTGGCTTTATCCGATATGGGTCAAAGGCTTCTCAATAGGGGCTCAAACTACTATAGGAGGTGTCTACCATGGTGGTGAAACTAAAACTGTAGAATTATGAAGGTTATAGTATAGTTTGAAGGTGTTAGAGAAATCATCGTGGAAAGGTACAGTGATGAGCAACTCGTGGAAATAATTAAACTGCACTATCAAAACTAGTGCACACTTTGAGCTTCGTTGAAACTGCAATCGTCGTGTTTAGTATTCTGTTCGACCATTAGTGAATTCAGTACTTCCTTTTCGTAGACCTCAACTTGGTCTATCTAATGTCACAACTTGGGCCTGCATCTACACAAAATTCAATTCACCCAAAAACTGAAGATAAACTTCCAGCATTCGTTGACTGGGCTCTGGAGCAGTTGATTCAGACATAATACTCTTTGAGATTTTGCTTGATGTGACTTCATTCAAACCGAAGCAGAACCCATTAGCGAGAGGTACAGGTCCATGGTCGATGATAATAAGCTGAATCTGAAGAAATGTGTTCCCTACAAGACGGTGTTATTTGGCATGCAACAATGGATCTACTCCACGAAAAATGAGTGCATTCCCTTGTGGCATATATGCTGGATATCTCAAGTATAACTGACAATTCCTAAACATCATCTTGTTCATCAAGAAAAAAAATCAACATTTCATAAACATCCATACACTAGGCTGAATACGGAATATTTCGTTAAGGATTTTACTTACAAATTATTATAACATGATGTGCGGTGTGGAATGAAGTGAAATCCAAATGAATATTTAATTGTTATCCAGATGAAATTAAAAAAACTTCCAGAGTGTCAAGCATCATTCCTGATCTTAAGAATATACTATTTTAGAGAAAATGTGAGGCAGCCCTACATAAATCTTTATTAGAGTTGAATGCTTTGATTTTTTGTACTGCGAAACCTTTGGTGTTGCAATAATTCGACGAAATATTCGTGAAATTTCCGTCATTTCGAGATACGGAAACAGAGAAACAAAATTTTTCAATTAAAGCAGAAACGGCCCTGCGAATTCTCATCAAAAGAGGGGGCGGTTATTAGGCATAGCGCTGGAGAGACGGGGGTAAATGTAAACTGCGGGAAATCCCTGAGAGGAAGTGCCCCAAAGGGGGTGGTGGATCCACACAGCAGCCAGGGTAAATCATTTGATACAGAACTTCATGTCGCTCATTTTTGCTTAATGATGAATTTTTCATGAATTTCCTCATCGATACCAAGAATGATTCTACCGAATTCATGTCGTTGGGTTAACAAATCGATGGGTTAAATAGTTACAGAAAATGTTTATAGCCATTTTGGAATTATAAGAAGTAGGTCATTCATTGAGTTCAGACAGGCTTCAAAATTGAATAACATTTCATACTTAATTATTATGATATTCCCCAAATGTCAAGGGTGATATTTCAATCAAGAGGGATTTGATCCAAAAACCCTCTAACCTTCAACCTCAAGCGACCCAGATTTTATAATTCTATGCCTAGCTCTTAATTTTCCATCGATTGATCAATATAAGCCGTTATAATCTACTCGAGAATAATTTTTCTGCACAACAGGAGTTTGTGCTGATAAGGTTATGAGTTCGGTTCACATTTCAGGAAGAATCAGAATTTTATCAGGCAAAGTCAAGTATCAGGAATACACGGAAATACTAATTTTAGTGGAATATTTTCAATAAACCTTCGGAATCGCTCAGGAAAAATGAAACAATCTGTCTTGGAATTGTACATTTCACATTTCGAATATTGTAGGATTCAAAAACTTCATGAAGAAAGTTCGTCCATCCGCCTTTCAGAGCTTATATAGAAAAATGTTAGATAATGAGTTCGATTTATACGTTTATTTGAAGGGTTGAAAATTAGAAGATTGATTGAATGAATTTTCATTCGAAAACTGTACGAGGGAGAATCCTCGAGTCGCTCAGCATCCAATAGTTCGTTATTCATGAAATCTTGGATATTTAATGAAAGAATAAAAACCAATATCACTGTAAGCATTGTCTCTCCGTAGGCACCTACAACATTTGTTCCACAGCTCAACCGCAAAATCGCCAACAAACGAAACCAAACGAAATGTGGGAGTGTTTGTAGCTATGCTTGGTGAATTACCAGAGCTGTGCCAAAGCATTGTGCTTGATACTTTCTAAAGCACTTGAAGCCCTTTTGTGCTCCCAAGCACTGTGCTCCCGA
The DNA here is from genome assembly GCA_963966015.1 of Aphidecta obliterata. Classification (NCBI taxonomy): domain Eukaryota; kingdom Metazoa; phylum Arthropoda; class Insecta; order Coleoptera; family Coccinellidae; genus Aphidecta; species Aphidecta obliterata. Next base: position 21,167,495 of record OZ014431.1, on the reverse strand, counting down.
GCACTTTTCAGAAGCAGTGCTTAGTACTTAGTAATCGAAGCAGTGCTTAGTGCTTAGTAATCGAAGCACTTCAGCAAAAAGCTTAGTGCTTAGTAACCCCCAAAGTGCTCCCGAGCACAGAAATGCCCCCGAACACTTCTGCGGATTACTAAGCACTAAGCCCTTTCCCAATCTTGTTTCCCAAGCATTAAACTGTTCAATCATCTGCCTGACGGATTAAAAATCTTGGAGTGCATATGTTTCAAAAAGACCGTTAGGAGTTTGTTGCTGCAGAGGTGCTTCTACATCAATAGCGAATATTTTTTTTAAAATCTGGTAGAAAATCACACAAAGCAAAATTTCGAGTTTTGTTTAGGCTGAGAGAAAGCATTGATACATAAACGGGTTCATGTATATGTGTAACATTTGTAACTTATTTAAGTGTGGTTGATTTTTACTGTCAGGCACAAACCATAGGTTTACTTGACAGTATTTCATGGAAATCTATTGTGATTGGTTTTTTGGTGAAATAAATTTTATTTGATCAAATCGTTTAAGATTTGAGATTGAGATTTTTAAGAATCATTCTGTGAACCAAACCAGCTGACAAAGTGTCAAATAATGTCATCAAGTTATGGAATCAAGGAGTTAAATTTCTCAACACCAGATCAAAAAAATTCAATTTTTTTCACGTGAATGAGCTGTGGAGATTTTTACATACTGCAAAAGATGGAATCATCGGATTATATTGAATATATAAAAGAAAAATTGATTTTAGATTGGAGCTCCAATTTACTCATTCAAGTAACGCTATTGTAACATAAACAACTCGAGAAACGAGAAGTCTAATGATAATTCGAAGATTATTGATCTGACAGGATAGACTTGTTATGTCAAATGAAATAGTAATGAAAATTTTCTCACTTCTCATCTCATCACTTTCTTTCATTCTCGAGTGGTAAAGTCCCTATTTTTGAGCGCTGGTACTAATTACATGAGGGCTATATCATTTCGTCACGATGTCTATATTTTTCGAATTTTGAGCCAAACTGGTCTCAATCGATAAGGTTCGACTCACTGATGACGGAAAATTCGAGTCTGTCCGTCCGGCCGGCCGTATACACGATAACACTCGAACAAAACAACCCAGAGATTTGAAATTTTCAGTGTGGGTTCAGTTCGTTAATGGGCAGAATTCCACCAAGGGTTCCGTAAATATAGCGAAATTTTGTTCTTCTGATTACTTCGAAACTACAAATTCGATGGAGATGAAATTTTGCACTCGAATGGAAAGTGACGTGTTCAAGCAACATGCTCGAATGTTACGGTCTCGTTTATCAATGAGCAGAATTAGACAAGGGGTTCCGTAGATATGGTCGTTTGAAATTCAGTTTTCTTGATAATTTCAAAACTACGGATTTGGTCGTGACGGAATTTTGTATTTGAATGGAGATTGATATATTCGAGCTATATTTTGTCCAGGTCGAATAACCAGAACCATACAAACCATAGAAAATCATAACTTTCGAACGAAAAGGCCTAGGGACTTGAAATGTTCAGGATACGTGTGGATCTCGAATGTCGCGGTCACGTTCATCAATGAGAAAAATTAGACTAGGGGTTCCGTGAATATGGTCATTTGAAATTTAATTTTCTTGATAATTTCGAAATTACCGATTCGATCATGACGAAATTTCGTATTTCAATGGAGAATGATATATTAAAGCTACATTACGTCCAAATCGCATGACAAGAACCATAGAAAGTTATAACTTTCCAACGGATAGGCCAAGGGACTTGAAATTTTCATGGTAGGTTTGGATCGCGAATGTCGCAGTCACGTTTATCAATGAGCAAAATTAGATCAGGGGTTCCGTAAATATGATCGATCAAAATATTTTTTTTCAGACAATTCCGAAACTCCGATTGGATTGGAATGAAATTTTGTACATAGATGGAGAATAATATATTCAAACTACATGTGAAATTTCGTCCAGATCGCATTACCAAGACTTTAGATAACGTAGAAAATCTAGCGAATAATCGAAACAAAAAATGGTCACCTAAAGCACTGACGTGAGGTCTGGAGTAGTCAATTTATTTCTAAAACTGGAAATTGCGAATCTGCCTACAAGGTGGATGAACCAGCGCTCAAAAGCTCCTGACTTCATGGCAGTGCTTTTTATGAATTTCACTTTTACTATCCATTTCACTGGCCTGAATGTACCAAAAAACATAACATTTATGGTCCTAAAAACTAAATATAATACAAAACTTATAATAAGGGGTAAAAATCGTTAGGAATCATTCTTTAACTCTATACTCTATTTCTTACTCCAATACACTTCTTCACATTGCTATACAATCAATTTTTACTGTATTCTATAAAGAATTAGGAAAAGGAATGTACTGTCATCGGAATATAGGAAAATAAATGTTCGGTCAATGGAATAACGTTTAACATACCAAAATTGATGGGAAATTTTCTTTGGTTCATCTCTGGGATCCCTCTATTTTCTTTAAAATCTGCTCGAGTTCCGAGACGAATCATTGCTCTGTCGAAATCTGAAATAATTATCGAGATAAACGTCAGATGATATCCATCTTCGGACTTGTTCACGTTTGTCAAAAACAGGTAAATTCTCAACCCAAGCGCTTTCCTTTTATATCTGAATTTCCACATAACTCAAGCAATCGATGCCTTATATGTGGACACAAAATTTAAACAGGATATGGCAAATAGTTTTTCAAGGTTTTGAAAAAGAATTTTTCTCAAATCTTCTTGTGACACGATCTTCGCGAAATTTAACATAAACCTTTGTCTTGGTATCTCACAACTAACTGTGAAGTTTTTTCCCGATCTGATCAATATTTTTCGAATGATCGAAAAGAAGAAAATTCAGATGACTGTATCAACGGTATCCTTTGGCGGATCCCGCCAAAGGTCGAACTCAACCGGCGCATTTGACCTCGAACCTAATTCTAGGCAATTTTTGGGAGTTTTTTCGGCTAAACGGACAGAATTGAATTTGATCTCGAATTATTCATCTGAGAGACCAACCATTTTCGGCTCAAAATTAGGAAATAATAAACAAGTAATGATTTTGCATTTTTATGTTTCCTCTATATTCATCCAAACTATAGAGTTCTTGGATAATTCAATATAAATGTATAATCTTCATTGTATTGGAAACCAGAGCTTTTTTACAAATGCTAATATTAATACAATATCAATACATTTTCCCAGGCACCTAAAACGAACATTTTCGAAATGAATAATACAGAATATTAGTTGGGGATGAATCTGAACTGAGAGTAAACAAGTAAAAAAGGAACATACATAATTAAATCGCAAATAGAAACGTCAATACTACAACGATCTGCATATCCGCCTGTTTAGAAAACCACGCCTAAATTTTATATCCCCTAATACTGCGCAACGCATTAGATTTTTATTTCGGGATTAAAAAATCTATAACATTTCCCCATCAACTACTCTCAATTTCCGCCCCCGTTTGCGCGAGGGTTCAGTCACCTCTATCCCACCCCCTTCTAATCACCTTCAGTATACTAACTATTCTCTAAAATTCCGAAAGTTTAGATGAAAAACTAAGGGTGGTTAGTTCGGGGTGTGTAGGGGTTATTACCACGCATTTAGATTGGAATGAGAGGGTTGAACTGGATGGAAGGGGTAGTTGGCAAGGACCCGGTGTTAAAAAGTTCCGATCGATATGAATATGCTTTAAAATGTGGATTTTATTTCAACAGACTTCAGTGGGGGTGGATCCGCTATGATATCTGGCGAGGGGAACTGATGGCTTAGATGAGGAGGTTTTGTTTGTTCCAAATGAAATTTTGATTGCGTTCCTGGAAAATTATTGTGGTTATATATTTTTGGTTTATTATTTTTGAATTTGCTTGATCCGCAGAAATGAGCGAAACCCTGAAAATCATAAAAAAATTATGAGAAACGAATACTTGTTGTTGTTGAATAATTTCCGTGATACAATAGTACAGGATAGTCCAAATTCGATGTCTAGTGGCTATCTGTGACCACAGGAGTTAGAAGCAAATGAATGACACAAGATCGAGCTGTTCCCTTGAAAAACATAAAATCTGAAAACCGTATAGTGATATCTTAGATTAATGAACGGAAATTCGAAAATGTCATATCGTGTATACACGATAACTCCCGAACGGAACGACCTATGAACTTGAAATTTTCAGGGTAGGTTCGAATCTCGAATGCCGCGGTTGAGTTTGTTATTGGGCAAAATTAAATCAGGGGTTCCCTAAATATTTCTCTGATTCTATTCTATTTGTTCTCCTGATTACTTCGAATCTACTGCTTCGATGGAGAATGACGTGTCCCAACTAAATGCGAAATTTTGTCTAGATCGCATGACCAGAACCATAGAAACCATAGAAAATTATAAGTTTTGAACAGAGGATTTTATGGTAGGTTTAGATCTTGAATGTCGCGGTCAGATTCATTAATGAGCAAAAGCAAACTAGGCGATCTTGACGAAAATTTGGTATTTCAAGGAGAATGATATATTCAAGCTACATTTTATCCAGATCGCATAACCAGAACCATAGAAAATATAGGAAATTATAACTTTTGAACGGAAAGGCCTAGGGACTTGAAATTTTCAGGGTAGGTTGAGATCTCGAATGTCGCGGTCACGTTCTTTAATGAGCAAAATTACACTGGGGCTTCCGTAAATATGGTCGTTTGGAATTTAGTTTTCCTGATAATTTCGAAACTGAATAAGAAGAATAATGTATTCAAACTAAGTGCGAAATTTTGTCCAGATCGCATCACCAAGACTATAAATACCGTGGAAAATTCTAGCGAATCATTGAAAACAAAATCAGGCACTTGAAGTCTGGAGTATCGCCCTATTTTGACAGCTGTCAAAAATTTCTTCGATCAGTTTCTGAAACTGGAAAATGCGAATCTACCTACAAGGTGCATAAACGAGCGCTCAAAAGCTCCTGACTTCACGGCAGTGCTGTCAATCTTTTTTTCTTTCGTACGATAATATAAGGTTATATAATTCACAATGACAAAATCTAAAATAATTTTGAATTGATACAGGGGACATCGATATCGACACAATAAGAACAATTGGCAAGAAATCTCGAGTAACAGAAGCCTTTGTCTACTATTTTTTTTGTCATTTGAAATGTTTCGGGAGTAAAGCTCTCATCTTTTGAAAAAGAAATAGTGGGCAAGAGTGTTTTGCTACCCGCTATAAATATTATATCCACAAAGAACTCAATCTCACAGATACAAATTGAGGTGTACTAATGAAAATGAATTAAAAAGTAACATAGTCCTGACAACATTCACGATGATTCAATTCAAGATCGGCGAACATTCTGATGAACCTAAAATGGACTCTTGTGAAAGTAACCTTATCGATTCTAAATTGGTGAAAGACAAAAACCTACTCGCATTATCTCTACGCCCACGGGTAACAATAATTGATAATAATCAAATAATGGCTTATTTAATTCGATGCCAAAATGAAAATCGACCATTGTCTGCTTCGGTGCATTCTTTTTCGTTTTTTCCTCGGGCCGAAAAGTGCAACACTGAATGCACAACGGAATACCGTTATCCAACCCATCAAAGTCGACTATGGAGATAAATGACTTACTGCTTTTATTTTCGGTGTGAGAGAAAACCATACATAATTTGAATCGACTTTTAAAACGAATTATCTCGGGTGTACCGTTATTTTTAGGTTCCAGGAACGTTGTGGGTCATAATTGCTGGGTGTGATGTGCGTGAGTTGATTAAAATTACAGATTTCGAATAAAGCATTGAAGAAGTCACCGAATATCTTAGATTTCCTGAAACTTTTGTTGGTTTAACATTTTGAATTATAAACTTTTATCACTTGAATTTCATTTTTGTCATTTGGCTGCGCGACCCCAAGAAGCCAAAACATTTGCCTATGACAAGTCTTGTTCGATAGATAAGTCAATATAGTTATGTATTGAAAAGAACAACTGACAATAGACTCTACTTCTGACCAATGTACAAGCACATGTTGACAAATAATTATTCAAAAAACGACGGAAATCGAAAGGAATATTATCACATAAGAAATTAGGAAAATCCTGTTATTCTTTCACCAAAGCATATCCTGAATAGTATATCAATGTATTTGTGGTACCCGCCCGAATACGTATTGATGACATACATCCATAAACTGTATATTGATAATAGAAAACCACAGGTATGAAATCATGCCTAAATCATCAGATTAAACAATGCGAATTCAAAACAAAAGGAGGTCGTATAGTAATCTTTCGCATCATAAAAATCCGATGACCAAGAACGTAGAAATCATACTATTTATTTAAATTGGAAATGGTGTCACAAGGCGGACGATTGAATTGTTGGTATTTCGAACAATATCTAACCTAACCGTTAATCAAAGGCAACAGTAACAATTCAGAAAGTTTTATTATATTCAAATTATATAGCTAGTCAACAATCGTCCTGTTGTTGCGAACGGATACCGTATGAATTTTAATTTTTCCCTTCATATTATTTGTATGCTGAAGAGATAGGTAAACATGACCAATTACTTGACGCCAAATGCATAATACACTAATGAGTATGGCCATGACGTTTAACCAGACATCTCCGAAATGGGCAATTCAATTATGATCAAGAAGAAGGAATTGAAAAATTCATTTCCAATGTCCCTGCGTAGTTTTTTTATTATTCTCAATGAAGAACAAACCTTAGAAATAGTTCTACATTTTTCGGAATCAAATGTCGACAGTAATTAGTTGGCATCCAGCTTTAAGAACAACCCAACAACACATACCTATTGATCTTGGTTTCGAATAAGGACTGTAAAGTACTTCTGTTAAGTAATGATCAGAGAGCGTCGCATTAATTGTATTTTTGTTGTTGTCATGACGATGCAGTCTGTCATCAAAGTTCAAAACCCTAGTCGGTAATTTTAGTATATTTCGTGAACTGATTCATAGTTTCTATCAAATGTTCTCTAAAACTTCTGTTAAAAGTGTGTGAAGCAGTTTATAAAGACTACTTCAATAAAAATGGTGGAAACTCTTACCGTCCTTCGAAAATAACCCCAGTACCAGATAGCAACAACTTCCCTTCGCATTCAGTCTTTTTTTGTCATTTTTCTTCCGTTGTTTACGTAGAGAGATTATCCTCTGTCTTGCTTGGTACTTGGCTGTTCGTTAATTCGCTTCTCTGCAAAAGTTATGCGTCGTTCTTTACTTCTTTTCTTGTCATTTTTGTGTTTTTCAAATGTTTCTTTGTCTTCTTTGTTTGTTTGTTCATTATATGTACCTCACTCCTATGATCACTTTTATTGCCTCTTTACAACAATGTGCAGGAGTTACAACCGTTTGATGAATATTGATATATTTTTCCAGTCGACTCTCAATCAGTCGTGCACTAAGGAACAGAGAGACACTATTTTTGCTTTTTTTTGTTTTTGATGATTGTATTTTCCTAATTTTCAATATTTGTCCGTTTTTCCTATCGCCGATGTATTATCTTTCATTTTCATCATTTTTCACACCTGTATTTGGGATTGCCTGTTGGATGTATTTCTAATGAATAAATTAAATAAATAAATTTCCTCGATAACCTTTTTTCAAAATTCTTCTATGATGTCCTAATTCTGATGGACCATCGGGGACCTAGAGCTGTTATAATTGTTTTGTTTAATGTAACTTCTTTGTTAATATTTTTTCTGTTACTTTCAACATTTAACCAGGTGGCTTGCGTACTTTATGCTTGGTATAAGCACTATCCTGATTATCTTTATCTTGATTTCCAGTGAGAGTTTGCTGTTCAGATCTTTCCAGTCCATCTTTTGAATAGTCGGTCTGAATCTATCTGAAGTGGCTTCGCCAAGGATTTTCTACTTTCACTGGAGTAGAACAAAAGGCATAGTCATCTGGGAACTGGGTACTCTCACATTTTGTCATCTTTGGTATGTCCGATATGAATATGTTGAGCAACAACGGTTCAAGGAATGATCCTCGCCGTCTTCAATTTTTCTGGTTGTTGGCCTATGTTCACTTCGAATGCACTGCTGTTCGAGTATGATTTTATTAATCTCATCAACTTTTCCATCTTCAATCTTCATCTTATTTAACAGACCTTGGTACCACATCGAATCAAATGACTTTTCAATATTTAGAAAATCGGATCGATTCTCTGTAGAAAGGTTAATTGTTTCTTTGTCATCTTTTGTTAATCTGATCAACTAGGTGTACCGGTTTGCGAAAACCAAACTTGAATCTATCATTATCACTATGAAATTCTACATTTTTTGAGAAAAAAATCATTGATAATAAATGCCTTGAACCTATTGCAGGGTAGGTCTTTAACAACAACAGGAGGACTGTTTATCATCCTCTTGCCAGAAAACTGTGGAGACCACTCGAACATAGCCAATATTGTATCTGGGGGATATCCTGTTTGAAATGTGGCCCTGGATATTTCTCTAATTTCTTCTTGCGTTTCTGCTGGTAAATTTCTGAGATCCTGATTTTGGATTTTGTCGATTCCAAAGGGTTTTGAGTTTCTCGATTATTCTTCTTATTTTATTTCAGGTGAGTACATTCATGTATTCTTCTCTTCGGCCTATTTCGCTGGCTGGTGTATTCCGAAGTGTTTCTACTGACTCGTTGAACATGGTGTCGTTCCTTTTCGGATTTGGCTTGAATTATTGTTCTAATAAGTTGGCGAACATCCCTGATTCTTCTTCATTATTAATTGCTGACGGCCTTCCTTTCTTTAGTTTCGAAATTATGGTTTTCATTTTCTTTCCAGTTAATGCTGACGCTATCAGCCATAACCATTGGTCTTTTGTATTTAAATTCTCTAACTGAACATGAAAATGCTCTTTGAGATAAAGTCTTGGGCAAATTAATTGGAAAATTGAACGAAATTTTTTAACATTGCTATTGTATTTAAATTATCTTCAAAATTGAATTACTTTCTTCAACATTTCATAGAAGAGTCATAAAATAGATTTAGATTTATTTATTTCCATACGATTGGAATTTTTTCATTCATTATAATGCTGAAATGTTGTTTGTTTCATTTTGGAATTCAAAATTGGAAATTCGCACGACTGTATCAAGAAGTGTCAACTCCTGAGGTCAGCAGGAGGATGCTCGCTAAAACGTTCATAATAACCAACCAGAACATTGATTGAATAGCCCAAATAACATTCTAACAATCCCTTATAGGAACACAATTTTTCCGATAGCCCACGGTCGCTGAATACCTTAGGACAGCCCTGCAATAATGTTGTTTTACTAAAACTAAATGGCACCTCTCTCTGTTACCTATAAGGGTGCGCCTATAGTTGAAGATGTACACCTAAAATATAACGGTGAAATTCTCCCACATCGTTCAAGATGGGAAAGTTGGCAAACCATGTCACGTATTCCTGAGGGCATCTTGATTTGTACCTTAATCCGCCGACCTATCAGTGATGCATCTCGTACTGGAAGGTAATTTATCGATGTGGCGATCCACTAAAATAAAGTGTCACCTATGCTACATGGTCGATAGTTGATGCTAATGGGATTTCATGATATTGAATTTTGTGAAATAGGTCCTATTCATATCGAATTGTAAATTAAAACAAAATGTTTGTTGATATAGCCGTTAATCGTCTATATTTTTCATTTATACCAAGTGACATAGAAAAACAAAAAGCCGTGAAGTCAGGAGCTTTTGAGCGCTCGTTCATCCACCTTGTGGTAGATCTGGACAGAATTTCGCACGTAGTTTGAATACATTATTCTTCATCTATGTGCTGAATTTCATTCCAATCCAATCAGTAGTTTCGAAATGATTAGTTTGAAAACCAATTGAAGAAATTTTTGACAGCTGTCATAGAAATGACAGCAGCTCCTTTCCAGATATGCCGAATCAGCTGATACATAAATATAATAGTATATTATTTAACGAGCGGTAATGTAGGTCATAACTCACGCAGATGAAGTTTGCAGCACTCGCCTCCGGCTCGTGCTGTAATTCATCAAGTGAGTTATGACCATTACCGCAAGTTGAATACTATACTTTATCTACGATTGTAACAATAAATACTAAGATACAAGTACAGAGAAAGAACTTTATTCAAAAATCTTAATAGTTACATATAACCATGCATTATTTATGTTGATTGTGCTTCTTAGCATGGAGTAGAAAGTCTATAGGGCGATGCTTCATATTTAGTGCTAAGTTCACTAAAATATGCCAAAAGAACATTCTCTGTAAACAATGACTTGATATTCTTACTGCTACGCCAATCTTGAAAATTGTTGTATACACCTTTATATCTGTTTTGGTATTTTTCGGGCAATAAATTCTGTATGGTAACATTAGCTGATTGTCTTATTTCTGAAGATGTACATAATAATTCATCTTCACTATCTGAATTAATCTTTTTCGGCGAAATATCCACAATGATAATTAGGTATCAACTAAATTTGATTAAACGTCAAAATTATTCAAGTGACCTCCCCTCAATACTAATAATGGACTGTTCCCTTACGGCCAATCACATAGGGGAGTTATAAGAGTGAGTGAGAGGGAAAACACTCACGGTGTTTGTTTACATATATCATTACTCCATCAAAAGTAGTTGAGTAATGACTATATTATTCAATCGGAGTAGATAAAGATTTTTTATTCAATAATTCGTTGCAATTTGAAATAGTTCTGGTTTTGCGATCTGAGAAAAATTTAAGCTTGAATATATCATTATCAAAAATTTAGCTTGAATATATCATTCTCCATAAAAATACAAAATTGCGTCACGATCGAATCCGTAGTTTTGAAATTATCGAGAAAACCAATTTTCAAACTACCATATTTACGAAACCCCAATTTTGCCCAATAACGAACTTAACCGAGGCATTCGAGATTCGAACCTACCCTGAACATTTCAAGTTCCTAGGTCGTTCCGTTCGGGAGTTATCGAGTATACGGACAGACGACCGGACGGACAGACTTGAATTAGTTTGAATACACTATTCTTCATCTATGTGCAAAATTTCATTCCAATCCCATCAGAAGTTTCGAAATTATCAGGAAAAAAATATTTTGAAAGGCCATATTTACGGAACCCTCAGTCTAATTTTGCTCATCGATAAACGGGACCGCAACATTCGAGATTCACTCCTATCCTGAAAATTTCAAATCCCTAGGCCTTTCTGTTCGAAAGTTATAATTTTCTATGTTTGCTATGGTTCTGGTCATGCGGTCTGGACAAAATTTTGCATGTAGCTTGAATATGCCATTATCCATTCAAATAAAAAATTTCGTCACTATCGATTCTAAAGTCGAATTCTCGAGTCGGATTTTTACAATACAGACATTGTGACGACATGATAAAGCCCTCGTGTGAGTAGAACGAGCGCTCAAAAAGATCCCTCTGTAATAATGAGTTTATTCCGATTATTTTCAGTATAGAGATGTATAAATGAGATAAATAAACGATTTGAATTTCTGATAATTCAAACACGACAAAAATCAATAAAATTTTGGACTATGCAATCATTCACTCTCGTCTAGGCATACTCCTTATGAGGTGATCGATTTTCTCCGGAGGGCTTCCATCCTATTCTATCTGTAGGTTATGACATAGAGCCGTTGGATTGGTTTTGCATTCCATAATGTCCCAGACGTGCTCAATGAGTGGAAGTTCTGGCAATATTGGTCCTACCTTCCTACTCTACTCTGTGTGCATATGGCTACATGTGCTGGTGCATCTTGTTGGAGCAGTCCTTAGGGAGAGTAAAGACTAAAGATTCTACTACGTCTTAAATGTAACGTTAAGTGGTCATGTTGCCTTTGATGAATACTAAAAGAGACCTACTACCATTAGCGATAGCTCCCCCTCACTTTTATTCGATGCTGTGCACATACCTTTGCATTGAAAATTATGGACCCCTTCGTCCACCCCATTGTAGTGGGGTCCTCCTCGATGTAAAACTGACTTTCAATAAAGCTTTTCAAAATTAAATTATACCAGCATACTTTCGAATTTTGTAATTATACTCAAATAAGTGAACTGTGTTGAACAATGATAAATCGAATTTCTTCTTTATTAAAACGGGAGTTCCACAACAAAGCGTTTGAGGAACAGTTTTTTTCTTATTAGCACTTCACCCCTAGGATAAATATGAACTAAGTTCATCTTAATTCTTTATTCAGCTGATGATTGTTACAGCGAAATACCACCTGTAGTAGTTTTTTGAACTGAATTCAGTTAAAACATTAAAGTTTCTCCTTCTTCCTTGCAATTCTTTTAGCGTTTCAGAGCAAATATGGGTCTATTTTCTAGGAGGGCGCATTCGCCAAATTGCAACCTAATCTAGGATAGGTAATATGACGTATTGTGGCAACTATTATTAATGAACTGAAACTGAATGATCTTCTTTTATTATCAAAAATTTATATTATTTGTTGAATCAATTAAAAAGTGACCACCTATTCCGAAAATTAATCAGAAGTAGAACTCAACCTTTTGAAACACCTCGTTCGCCGAATGCGTCTTGAGAAGAAGGATCACTTCTACTCCATGTTTGAATACAAAACTTAATGTTTTTGCGTAGGCTTTTATTTGTGCTCCTGTATCATACAAAGAAATGTATGATGCCCCGTTTACATTCCTCTGTTAGCGGTTACTGAGCTATATAGTGGTGGGTAATGTCCAAAGTTACATTAGCCCAACGAAATGAGGTTCAATTCCTTAATTTCTTGGAGAAAAAGAAAAAGGCAAGTAGGTATCTCCATTACGTTATTTCTCCGCCTCCTTTCACCTTAAGAAACATTAACCAACTGGCAACACCGACTCGGATACCCTCCTAAAAATGAAGAGTGCAATTGAATAATACCCGAACTTCACGCTCAGATACATCCGGGCCCAGATCTAGTTGCATATTTGACCATGCGGTTTCAATTCGAAAGCAATCATCATTGTATGTGTTCCACTTCAGCTGGTGCCCAGAGTACGCAAGCGAAACCTTTTGTGCACGAATTTTGTTGCATTTTTTCGACTTGCCCGTCTGACTAGCGGGCTATAAGCTATAATTACTTTCTCAAACAATCCTAGCATGTAAAATGAAAGAGATCGTTTTACGTTTCCCTTGTGTCTGGAGCTCATGCACCGTTATGTCATTAAAACATTATTCTGGGGTTAATTTTTTTCAACGTGAAATTTTGTTTTGTGTAGTTTTGCTCATTTTGTTTGTGTAAAACCAACGAACAATGTTATTTGAGATATAATTCGTTTCTATTCATGATGTTAATGTGGAGCTATGCAATATCACTATTTTATTGTTATCAATTAGCGTAATTGAGAATTGAAGAAACTCGTATATTATTCATTGAAAGCATAATATGTCATCTGTGATAATTCGATTCTGCGAAAATCAACAATGTTTAAAAAATTATTAAGGTGATTTATTTCCGTTTTATAAACGATAATTTGATAAATTTGATAAATAAATGCATATCGGATAAATATGTTCTTTATTGTTTCAAGATGGAGTAGGTATTTTAATTGCAAAGGTGATGGGGATAAAATATATGGCAAATCATGGACACATGGTAGGCGCCCCCTTACTTAGAGATTCAAAAAAAATGTAAATGCTAGTGAAAAGTTTTTCATATTAAATTCGGTTTTATATCAGTAAAAGTTGTGAGAAAAGTCGTTAGAAATTTCCATCTGGGGCAGTATGCCCCAATTTAACAATGTTTTAGCGAATAATCCAAAACCCTTCTACACACCTCCAAAAAATCTTTGAACGGCCGAAATCTGTTGGTAGTTCGCATAATCATTCGCAGAAAAAAATTGAAAAGCATCCTAAGGTTCCCTTACTTTATTTTATGTCCTTTTTTTTCTTTTACGCCTTGTGGTTAATTCAATACATTATCTTTATAAGTAGAAATATTGATTTCAGGTGCTGTTTCATGTCGGTTGTTAGCTGATGACTTGCACGCGCCAGGCATACGAATATCCTCAAACATTTTCCATGTTGGGTCTTTCGAAATATAAAATAATGAGTTCTCTTATTTTGGTTTCATCTCCTCATTTAGCGCTAACTGGCGTTTTACTTTAGTTCAACTTGAATAAAAAGTATTATTGTCATAATTTCACTACTTCTATTATTTGTCCTCGAAGGGCCGTAAGATCTTTTGAGGTTAAAACCATGGAATACGAAATCTGAGGCCATATTTGATACATGGTTCAATATTTTATGGTCTTGAGATCAATTGAAAATCAAGTGTACATTCATTTTCAGGAATTTTCGATAAATAATTACTGCACAGATTAGGAAATGGCAAAATTGTCTTAATCAAGGTCTATTGCGGTAAAAAATATTCTGATGTGTTTGGATATGCTCAGATGACAGTGGAAGGTGATTTTGGATTTGTAGTTTGATGGATTGAGAATTATCTGAAACAAAAAAAATTGCGTGAAGGCAGGAGCTTTTAAGCGCTCGTACATCCACCTTGTAGGTAGATTCGCATTTTCGAGTTTTAGAAATCAATTGAAGGAATTTTTGACAGCTTTCAAAAAAATTCTGAAACTTAGGCGAAACTCCAGACTTCATGTAAGTGCTTCAGCTGATCAATTTTTTTTCGATAATTCGCTAGAATTTTCTACGGTATCTATGGTCTTGGTGATGCGATCTGGACAAAATTTTGCACGTAGTTTGAATACATTATTCCTCAGCTAGTTGCATAATATCATTCCAATCCGATCAGTAGTTTCGAAACTATCAGAAAAAAAATTTTTTGAACGGCCATATTTACGGAACCCCTAGTCTTATTTTGCTCATTGATGAACGTGACTGCGATATTCGCGATCCAAACCCACCCTGAGAATTTCAAGTTCCTAGGCCTTTCCGTTCAAAGGTTACAATTTTCTACGGTTTCTATGGTTCTGGTCATGCGATCTGGACAAAATATTGCTTCAATATATCATTCTCGATTAAAATACAAAATTTCATCTCGATCGAATCCGTAGTTTCGAATTTATCGAGAAAACAAGATTTTAAACGACCGTATTTACCGAACCCCTTGTATAATGTTGCTCATAGATGAACGTTATCACGACAGTCGAGGTCCACACCTACAATTTTCTATGGTTTCTATGGTTCTGGTCATGCGATTTGGACAAAATTTCACATGTAGCTAGAACACCTCATTTTCCATTTGAGCGCAAAATTCCATATCGATCAAATCTGTAGTTTTCAAGTAATCAGGGAAACAAAACTTTGAACGGCCATATTCACGGAACCCCTGGTGGAATTTGGCCCATTAACTAACTTAACCGAGGCATTCGGGAACTGAACCTACATTGAAAATTTCAAGTCTCTAGGTTGTTCCGTTCGAGAGTTATCGTGCTTACGGACGGCCGGACGGACGGACAGACTCGAATTTTCCGACGGATTCGTCATCAGTGAGTCGAACATAGTCGATTGAGACCATTTTCGGCTCAAAATTCGAAAAATACAGACATCGTGACGAAATGATAATATAGCCCTCGTGTAAGTTGTACGAGCGCTCAAAAAAGGATGTCAAAGAATAATAATTAGCACTCTTAAGTGTCTCTTATCTTCATGTGTATAAAGTACAGATGTGAATCTGAATCCATGTCACAATTCACCGGTTTTTACTCATACCAACATTAAATGAACTCTTTTTTTTCGGGAACTAAGTTAGTTGAAATTCCACTATGATAATTTCCGCCCAAAAATTCATTTTCCAGCCTTCGAATCACCACTATCAATCTTAGCCATCGGACACATTTACAACCATCTTCACCTTCGATTACCAATGGCAGTTCATGAAGGATTAGCATATTATCGAAACCGACTTCTCAGTTGTACATTACGCAATGCCCATCGCAACAAAGAACTCCGATATCGCTGCCTCTGTGTTGACAAAGTAGGTCACCACGTTGGCCACCGCCATCATTTGCAAATTTAATTACTTGTTTATAGAAAATGCAGCAGATGAAACTGCCAAACTGTTTGGTAAGTTCTCGGTCGAAAGAGGACTTTCTAAAGTGCCAATTATCAAATCGCCTGCATAGTACAGGCTGTGACCATAAACAGTGGCGTAGCTGTAGATTTGTTCAGTTGTGACTCTGAAAGATGGTTTCAGTTTATTTGGGGCCGAAAAAATGTCACACCTGAAGGTAATAATGACATTTCCATTTAATTCGAAAAATGATGAAATTTCAATTCATTATACTATTTCAATAATGAGTTGGTTCCCAATTTCTTGTGGTAAGTTATCTTCGGCTGCTTGCGTACGGTATCTTAAATTGTCCAGGTGGACAGTTTTTCAGACTGCATCCCATATATGACCTATGTGTAATAAAACAGGTGAACTTCCGATCGGTTTGGTAATTCTACACCAGCACCCGTAGATGAGCTTTATAAGGCCGGACATCAGGGTTGGCGTTGCTCATTCAGGGAAGTACTTGACCCGTTCTCATTAGGTGCTTCCTGGGACGGCAATGCCCTGTAAAGAATCCCATGAGGAGGTGTAGCATTCTTGCTAAGATCCAGATACTTCTTAGATCTCGCAGTATCAATGTTTCGAACCAACTTTTTAGAATGTTCCAATCCAAGGAGATTCCGCTAGAGTGTTGCTCTTTCTGTTTTTTCCTTCTCCTTTCTCCTGAAACTCTTTCTTGAAGTTACATTCACTTAGGCCACAGGAAGGTTTTCGGCCAGTGAAAGGAGTTTGTGCTTCTTTTCTGAGTGACCAGAAACCCAGACTAAACAGACCTTGTTATTCTTGCCTATTTTGTTATGTTTTCTTCGGCACTCCAATTCCATATCAGAATCGATTATATGAGAGCCAGTGCTTCAATTGCAGCCTGACTGTCTGAATGTATCGCTATGTCACCTTTCTGATAGTTTCTTACAAGGTTAATTTCCACACATCTTCCTATTGCACATATTTCTGCCTGAAAGACGTTTGGACAGCGGCCTAACGATAGTGACCATTTGGTGCCACCCCCGAATACTCCAGCTCCAGTCCGCGCCTTGGTTTAAGAACAATCTTTGTACCATTTTATGGTATTATTTTTGGGAGGTGGGATTGTGGGCTCTCTTTTCCAATCTTTTTTTCTACTCAGCATCGTAGTGAAGGTTTTCTCGGTGCTAGTCTTCTTCATCATCTCGTGACTGGGATGGTCAGCTGATGAGATGTATTTTCAGGCTTTTTGATTCCTAATTTCCTCACAGCCGCTATCTCTTCTGGATAGTCTTGGGATGGCCTCATGGGTTAATCTACCAATCATAAGATGAAGAGGTGTGAGATCTGTAATGCCCTAGTTGGCACGTTTCATAGCTCCAGTGATACAAACACAGGCTAAACTTTGTATTCTATCGGAAGCTCTCCTCGTGCCTTCTGACTTTGCGTTGGCATGCCAGTCTACTGCCGCATAAGTTTTTATCGGTCTCACAGTCATGACTTACATCCATCGCAGGATTTTTGGGTAACATCCAGTCTTATCATCCAGACTTCTGCACGCCATGCTTTGCTGACAGTAACCCCAATGCTTGTTCCAAAAAAGCTTGCTATCTAGGGTTCTTCTTCTTTTCTGTGCGGCGCCCACTCTGGGCTGAACTGAGGCCATGTGGCCCATTGTTCCTCCGCATACTGCTTGAGAGACTCAGTCCCGCAGACAAGCAGACAGAAATGCCGCAAGTCGACCAGGAGGAGTCCCTTTCACCATAGGAATAGTGGGTGTTGGGTTTCCTAGGTGTGTTGTCCTCAGATAAGTGAGGTCACAACAACTGAACAAAATGTGTTCAGCAGTTTCATCCGTGCTCCTGCACCACCGGCACAAAGAGCAACTAGTCAGTCCCATTATCTTCAAATGTTTGTTCAGCAGGTGGCCAGCCAAAGTGCCGGTCACCAGACTGAGCTGTCTTCTCTCTAGTGCCAGGAGTCTCCTGACCTCAGGTCCAGAGAAAGGTCTCTCAATGAGAAGTCTCGACTGCCTGAGACAAACTTCCGCGCTCCACTCCGAGGAAAACTATCTAGGGTTATTCCCAGATATTTTACTCCAGACTTCCACTGTATGATGTCTCCGTTCAGAGAGAGATTTCTCATAGCTAGAAGTTTTCTTTTCCGAGTAAATGGAATTACTGTGGTCTCGGTTTGGTTTGATGTTTAGCCCCACTGACAAGCACCATTGTTCGGTAATTCTGATACCCTCTTGTATTAAATCGCATAAGTGCTCTCGAATTTTCCTTTCATTATTAGGACTATGTCGTCAGCATAGCCTAAACAGGTTGTTTCATTGGTAAATGAACATACGTTAACCTGAGGTAGAGCTACCCTAGACGAGTCCAAAAACCTATATGTCATAGGTCTAATCATTTTCGTAGCCGAGATACAGGGTGATTTGTGTATTCGTCAATATTTTCAATTTCGCTCATTGATATTGAATTCGAAAAATTATCTGTTGGACTGATGGCAAATTTATATATTTTTTTTCATATTCTAATGAATAATTTCAAGAACTTTTCAGAAAAATATGGATTTTGAATAATTCATTCAAAATTATCAACAGTGAGAAAATAAATAAACAAATGAGTAAGAAGACTGCATGTGGATTTTTTTTTGGCCCATCGATACAGATGGGCAAATTGAAGACTTCATCCCTCAGAAATATGGCTCATCGTCACAGAAACCATACACGAATAGTCAAACAACATATCAACATATTAATTTGTGTAGAATCCCACTAGTTTTCATTCAAATAGGCTACAACAATATTATGACATATAAATTTTGCAGGAATGTATGTCCAGCATGATGGGGCTCCACCTCAATTCAGAGATATTGTCAGAAACTTGGATAAGAACTTTCCAAATATGTGAATAGGCAGAGGTTGACCGCATGCATGGACCCCTAGATCAACAGATTTCAATCCTATCGATCATTTCATTTGGGGATATTCGAAATCTTAAGTATATGTGTCTGTGATTGGAAGTGAGTATATTCTCCTACAACGTATCGAAGTTGGCCGCAATAAGATCCGTAATGACCCAAAAATGATCAAAAAGGCTATTAGACATAATTTGGAAAGAGTAAGAATATATATAGCATCGGGCAAAACACGACATCGTCACGATGTCTGTATTTTTCGAATTTTGAGCCGAAAATGGTCTCAATCGATTATGTTCAACTCACTGATGACGAATCCGACGAAAAATTCGAGTCTTTCCGTCCATCTGTCCGGCCGGCCGTAAGCACGATAACTCCGGAACGGAACAATCTACAGACTTGAAATTTCCAGTGTAGGTTCAGATTCCAAATAACTCGGTTAAGGTCGTTAATGGGCAGAATTCCAGGAGGGGATCCGTAAATATGGCCGTTCAAAATTTTGTTATCCTGATTACTTCAAAACTACAGTTTCAAACGAGATGAAATTTTGCACTAAAATGGAGAATAAGGTGTTCAAGCTACATTTTGTTCCGATCGCATAACCAGAATCATAGAAACCATAGAAAATTATAACTTTCGAACGGAAAGGCCTACGGACTTGAAATTTTCAGGGTAGGTTTGGATCGCGAATGTCGCGGTTGCGTAAATATGGCTGTTCAAAATATTTTTTTCTTGATCATTTCGAAACTACTGATCGGATTCGGATGAAATTTTGCATATAGCTGAAGAAGAATGTATTCAAACTACTCGCCATTTTGTTCAGATTGCATTACCAAGACCATGAATAACATAGAAAATTCTAGCGAATCATCAAAAAAAAAATTGGTCAGCTAAAGCACTGACGTGAAGTCTGGAGTTTCGCCTTAGTTTGAGAATTTTTTTGACAGCTGTCAAAAAAGTTTTCATTCTGTTTCTGAAACTGGAAAATGCGAATCTACCTACAAGATGGCTGAACAAGCGCTCAAAAGCTCCTGACTTCACGGAAGTGCTTTTCGTAATTTTTGAGCGCTCGTACTACTTACACGAAGGCTATATCATTTCGTCACGATGTCTGTATTTTTCGAATTTTGAGCCGAAAATGGTCTCAATCGACTATGTTCGACTCGACTGATGACGAATCCGTCAGAAAATTCGAGTCTGTCTGTCCGGCCGTCCGGTCGTAAGCAAGATAACTCTCGAACGGAACAACCTAGAGACTTGAAAAGTTCGTTAATGGGCCAAATTCCACAAGGGGTTCCGTAAATACGGCCGTTCAAAGTTTTGTTCCCCTGATAACTTGAAAACTACAGATTTGATCGAGATGAGATTTTGCACTTGAACGGAAACGCCTAGGGACTTGAAATTTTCAGGGTAGGTGTGGATCTCGAATGTCGTGATCACGTTTATCTATAAGCAAAATAATACTAGGGGTTCCGTAAATATGGTCGTTTGAAATTTAGTTTTCTTGATAATTTCAAAACTACAGATTCGATCGTGACGAAATTCTGTATTCTAATGGAGAATGTTACAAGCAACATTTCTCCAGATCACATGACCATATAAAATCATAACTTTCGAACGGAAAGGCCTAGGGACTTGAAATTCTCAGGATAGGTGTGGATCCGAAATGTCGCATTCACGTTCATCAATGAGCAGAATTATACTAGGGGTTCCGTAAATACGGTCGTTTGAAATTTTGTTTCTTCGAAACAACGGATTCGATCGAGATAAAATCCTGTATTTTAATAGAGAATGATATATGAAAGCAACATTTTGGCCTCTATAGTGTGGTGGCCGTCTATGGAGAAGGCCTGTAATCGTATCATGATGAGGAATTGCCAGAGGAAAGCTTGTCTGAGTATTACAGGCTCTCTGAGATCTACCCCCACGGCAGCGATGGAGTGTTTGCTGGGTCTTCCACCATTACATCTGATTGTGAAGGAGGTAGCTATGAAGACAGCTCTCAGAGTCTGGGAACGCGGAGAATGGCGTAATGCTGGACTCTTTAGGGGGCACGCGAGGGCTCTCAAAATGGTGGAGGATGTTAACGCATCCATTCTCCATAGAGGGGACCACGCGGGCACTAGTTTCTGCTTTGACGAGCCCTACAGGGTAGTTGTTCCTGATAGAGATCTATGGTCTTCCCCAAACAGGACTCTTTTGCCTGAAAGTCCCACTTGGTTCACTGATGGCTCTGTGTCATTAACAGGGTCTGGTGCTGGAATTGTGGGAACTCGCTTCAATCGAGCTATCCCTCTGGGGATGAATTGCTCCATAGTGCAGGCTGAGCTGTATGCGGTTCTTGTCTGCGCGCTGGAGTGTATGCGCAGGGGATACTCTAGAGAACACATTCATATGTGCTGTGACAGTCAGGGAACACTGAAATCTCTTTCTGACGTAAGAATTGACTCCTTGCTAGTAGGAGAATGCAGGGAAGCTCTGCGTGAGCTTGGCTCAGACAATTTCGTGAAAGTTGTTTGGTGTCCGGCTCATGCGGGGATACCTGGAAATGGGAAGGCAGATACACTGGCGAAGCAGGGGGCCCGATCAGAGTTTGTTGGTCTGGAACCCGCACTGCCAGTCTGTCGGAAATCTGTCAGGAACTTCTTTAGAAGTTGGCTGGACAGGAAGTTTTCCTCGGAGTGGAGCACAGGAGTTGGTCTCAGGCAGTCGAGGCTTCTCATTGAGAGACCTTCATCTGGACCTGAGGTCAGGAGACTCCTGGCACTAGAGAGAAGACAGCTCAATTTGGCCACCTACTGAACAAACATTTGAAGAGAATGGGACAGACTAGCTGCTCTTTGTGCCGGTGGTGCAGGAGCACAGATGAAACTGCTGAACACATTTTGTTCAGGTGTAGAGACCTCACTAATCTGAGGACAAGACACCTAGGAAACCCAACACCCACTATTGCTATGGCGAAAGGGACTCCTCCTGGTCGACTTGCGGCATTTATGTCTGCTTGTCTGCGGGACTGAGTCTCTCAAGCAGTATGCGGAGGAACAATTGGCCACATGGCCTCTATTCAACCCGGAGTGGGCACCGCACAGAGAAGAAGAAGAACATTTTGACCAGATCGCATGACCAGAACCATAGAAACCATAGAAAAATATAACTTCCGAATGAAAAGGCCTAGGAACTTGAAATTTTCAGGGTGGGTTTGGATCGCGAATTTCGCGGTCACGTTCATCAATGAGCACAATTAGACTAGGGGTTCCGTAAATATGGCCCTTCCAAATATTTTTTTCCTGATAGTTTCAAAACTACTGATTGGATTGAAATGAAATTTTGCACCTAGCTGAGGAATAATATATTCAAATTACGTCCGAGATTTTGTCCAGATCACATCAGCAAGACCATAGATACCGTAGAAAATAATAGCGAATTATCGAAAAAAAATTGCTGAAGCACTGACATCAAGTCTGGAGTTTCGCCTAAGTTTCAGAATTTTTTTGACAGATGTCGAAAATTGCTTCAATTGATTTCTAAAACTGGAAAATGCGAATCTACCTACAAGGTGGATTTACGAGCGCTCAAAATCTCCTGATGGCACGGCAGTGCTTTACGTAGTTTTTTCATTCATTTTCTCACTGTTGATCATTTTGAATAAATTATTCAAAATCCATATTTTTCTGATACATTCTTGAAATTATTTATTAGAATATGAAAAAAAAAATACAAAATTTTTAATCAGTCCAACAGACAATTTTTCGGTTCAATCTCGAAGTACAACATTTTTGTGGAGTAAGTAGAATTTCACTATCGAATTAAATCTTTCGACAAAAATTTGGATGGGTCAAATGTCGTGCGGAACACTGAAATGTACTGATTCACATCGAAAATTTTCTTCTTTTTTCGAATATTCTAATCAAATTCCAAATTCCGTCAGGGTGTTGAATCTCAGCTTGAAAAAAGTCCTATATTTTTTTAATACGGACCTGGATTTTTTGATGATTAATCGATTCACCCATGGAATTGTGTCGTTCGTTCCAAATATCAATTGATTATACAGGATGGTTCAGAAGTTATGAGCAATTAAAAATATTGACGAATACACAAATCACCCTGTATCTCGGCTATGACGATGATTAGACCTATCACATATAGGTTTTTTGACTCGTCCAGGGTAGCTCTACCTCAGGTTAACGTATGTACATTTACCAAGACTGTTGAGTTTTGACGATAAGATATAACCAGAATTTGTTCTTGAAATCCCCCATTCTGCGTGTTCGCAAAGAAGGCCAATTCTCGGTATTTCGCGTTGGGTTAGAAATATCATAAATAGTTTTTCGACAAAGTTGTTTGGAATTGCATTTTAACCCTGGAAACTAAATTTTACGCAGAAATTCATTTCATTTTATTATTTGCAGTATATTTTTTCACTAACGAACTCATTTGCACTTGTGTTCATTGTCAGTAAATGCTATCATTTTATTTTCATAAACTTCAAAAGATGAAATCACCGAATGATATTGAATATATAAGAAAAAAAATTTTCTTTTTACGTCGAACCGCTAGAAAGCTGAATTTCAACATGGGTAACTCATTTTATCGATGCTCCATATGTTTACACGAAATTTCAGTAGGATATGGCGAATGGAATCTTTCAAAATCTTCCAGTGATACGATCCTCAAGGAATTTTATATTAACTTCCTCACAATCAATGAACCACCGAGTCATTTGAACATTGAAGAACTCAACCTACGCTTTCAGACCTCGAACGTACCCTTGAAAACTCGAGCCTTTTCGACAGTTCTTGTGTTTACGACCGGACGGATGGACATAATTGATTTTGACTACGAATTATTCATCCTTGTGTCCAACCTTAATATAATTCTCGGCACAAAATCAGGAATTTACAGACATTTTGGCCAAATCATGAATCTCCTGTTCCTATAAAAAACCATGGCATATCATTAATGAAATTTGGGAGGCACCACTTATTTTCTTCACAATGATTAAGTAAAAAACGAAATGTTAAGGGAAGGCACATATGGCATAGGGGGTATCGTTGAGTGAATATTATGTTCCCCCCCAGTAAATTTTCAACCATGAGGTGAAGAATTCAGAAGATCGGCATAATACTAGGAAAAAAAATTATTTTGAATTATATATGTTGTGTAGTTTTTATGATTTGGGATATATCGGGTTACCCGCTATTACTACGGACTCTTCCACTGGGGATGGTAAAGCACGCACTTTGCCAATCATTTCATTTGGTTTTCAAGAAGCCGAATTTTCACTGAATAGTCGCTGCGAAAATATAAGAATATACCGAAAAAGAATTCCGAGAAATGGAAAAAGTCAAAGTCGAAAACTCAGCCTGTGTACGAATACCGTCTTATTTTTCAGTTGAACACTTAGGTTTCGAAATTGAAACTAAATGAAAAAATAATTAATTTTATTCTGAAATTCCTACGGTGAATTCGATATCATTTATCGGTGCTAATGATGAGCTCTATTCTATGCTTGTGCATTTTATTAATGTATTATACAAAATTTTCACATTGAAGCTGTATGAATGCAAATAATTGGTATCGCTATTGGTACGTGCAGAAAAATTCTGACATTCACGAAATATAGTATTGTAGATAGAAAAAGTAATAATTCCAAGATCCAATGTTTCAAAAAGTAACTTTGGAAGAATGTCAGAACTTTTTCAACGAATCCAGGCTAAAGAAAAATTGAACCAAATTTTAGATATAATTTATACCTTTATAGTTACAATATCTAATACTAAGAAGGAATACATTGCTAATATGCATTATTTGTACAAAATATAATTTAATCTTTAGAATTTAAGATCTCGCAAACTATCTCCATCTTATAATCTACATGTAATACTGAATTAGGTGTTGATGTCATAAGTTTTAATCAATAGGTAAAAATCTTTCAATATATACATACAATGATACCTTAAACTAAAGGATATTCAAATTCGAATTCTCACATTGTTCGAAACATTTGTATTCGAATCATTGTACAATCTATGTAGAATATCTTCATAATCATATTCATCACAAATATACATACCCTACAAAATAAATATACATGTTGTTAAATCTGACAGATAATATTTCGTAGTAAATTTCTCCGTCTATGAATCACAAGTTATAGCAACAATGCAAAAATAGTTGTTCTGATATTATTGCTCAAAAAAAATATTTCCCAGGAAAAATGAATGATGTCCTTGGGATTTTATGCAAAAAAGCCTTTTTGTCCCCAAGTTTGCATCTTCCGCCGAACTTGACCACCTTCGAAAATGTTTTGAATCGATTCTCTATTCCACATAGGATGACTTGAAAAGGAAGTGGAATAAACCTGAAGTTAGCCACATGCCCTGGTCATTAAGATGTTAAAAATCGGTTGCACACCACACCATACCAAGGCTAAAAATCAGCTAAGTATACTATTATTTTTGAAATATACTATTTTTTCATAACAACCGGAAAAGTATAAAATAATTTCTCCTAGCTCCAAAAAGATTCATCAACACATATAAATTGTCCTGAACGTTTGTAATAGCTATAAAAATACTTCAAGATTGAATACGCCTGCAACTGGTTTTAATTTATCCACTTTTCTGCATTACCATCATTGAATTTGATGATTCCAAAATCATTTTCAATAATAGAAAGAGAAAATTCTCACTATTGATACCTTTAAAATAATTATGCCGAAACATTTGCTTAATTCTATGGCGCGCACTGGCGTTGCTAAGGAAAAACTTTCAAACTTTGAACCTGAACACTGAAGAAATGAAAAAAAAATTTTTGAATTTCCAAAAAAAATTCAAAAAAGCGAAAAAGGCAGTAGCCAAAAAAGTAACGAAATTTCTATGGCAAAAAGTACAAAAAGTTAGTAAAGTGGATGGCAGAAAAATGAGTAGAATGTATTAATGAAACTGCTGGTCGGATACTTCCCCGATCTCTCTTGAACATTTTCTCTGAGTTCTTTATAGTAGTTGATGATAAATAAGATCGATAATAACCATAATTTGGTCGAATATTAGAAGCAAGGACCAAAAAGATATTAGCCCAACAAGTCCAAACTTCTGGCTGAAGAAGATGTTCTGAAATTTATTGATGAGACACCGGATGAGACGTTTTTAATGTACAAAGTGGCATTAATATTCGGTGTATTTTCATGAGGGGTCTCAGAGGGGAGCCAGGATATAAACATTAAGCATCAAGCATTTGGAGTATGCTACTCACCCACGTAGAACATAAAAGGTCAGTTCTTTTGGTAAATGCACCAGAGACAAAACCTGATAAAAAATATATCTTCAAATAATGAGGTTTCAAAAATGCTGGCATGCCTTCTGGGTATTATTTTTTTTTTCACAGAAAGGTAATAACCTGACTATGAAACATTAATCCAAGTTTTCTGCAGGAAAACTAGCATTCACGGCATCTTTTCAGAATTGCCAATTTCATATTTATTCGAATTAAAGATGTTAACGGTGTTCATAATTTGTTATAAATCCGTTAATAAAACTTATTAGATACTTAGATAAAAAATTATTTCTCTGTTTACATTATGCCCAAGGGCATAAAGTATTCAGATTATGCTGAAGAAGATAATGTAATCAATAATGACATTGGTAACAAAGCAATAAAATCAAAATAATATATAACGTGTATGACAGAAATTTAGATTGTGGAAATACCCTAGCGATATTTACTCTCTACATTCTCCACAAAAATAATGTAATTGTGTGCGTCCCACGATGTCTATATAAACGTATTTTCATAGCTATTGAGAAATTCACAATCACAAATTTCCAGGATAATCTGTATGAAACTATTATAAAAATTTTAATAGAATTAGCCGTACTTAATACTTACTTAAATAGAATAACTAATATGATTCTCACTTCATTAAGTTAAATTCAACGACACTATTACCTAACTTCAATTTATCTTCTCACTTAATGGAGATGAGATAAGCATAATTTCATCCTTGGAAGTCATCAAGATATCATTAAATATTCATCCCACACAAGGAGTTGCGCAATATAGTTGATCAACCATTACCCCCACCTAGTAAAAAGATTGGTTTGTATTAGTAGGTAGCTGTAGAGTTTAAAGAATTAATGCAGTTGTATCTTAACCACCTGAAGATGTTGCTGTGCCAACGAAATACGTATAGTGGAATTTAACCTAATGTAGTGAAAATCATATCAGTTATTCTATTTTGAGTTTGAAATTATTTTATACTTCAGTTCAGTTCAACGTTGTACATATTTGGAAAACTCTGTTTTTATTCAATTAATAATAATATAATAATATTTGATACGCTGTATTCCGAATACTCGGATTATCGAACTCGCTATCCAAAGGTTTCTCCCCTTCAACGCTTTATTCAGTAGTTTAATGACCATAGCCAAAAAAAGGAACTCGAGAAAAAAACTCTGGTAATGTAGGACCACGACTTACAAGATGCGTTGATGCATTGATGTATTAAATTTGTTGAACACGCTGGAGGAGATGCAAGATGCGAGAAGAAATATATCATTTATTTTATTTAGGGGCGTTGTTAGCTTAGCAGAAATATTTGGAAAGCTGAACCTGTTTGGCAGTTTAAAGACCTCGAGGTCAATTCGGTTTATGTTGTGCACGCAGCTTCCAAAATGCATCTCCGATAGCCAATAGGTCCTGCATTCCGCTGAAATTGTCTCTCGCTGATACGGGTACACCTCTTGTACTTCGCCATCTACGGAACCGATGATTCTGTTGGGAACGTTAACGTGACCTGGGTTCGGAATCGGATTGAGTTCGGTATAATTCTGATTTGGTTTGTTATGATGTTCCTCTATTTTCGGTTCATTATATTTCATGATGGAGGGAGTGAGCGTCAATATTCCATACTCGAAAATAAAATAAATTTCGGTTTACAATAAATGCCCCATCTCGAAAAGTCAGAAAATCAAGGAAATTTCATAAACTTTCTTTTGGTTTGCACCAATCTCATTGCCCACAATAAAACTTTACAGAGGCACAAATTTTTTTCGGAATTAGTCTACGTTTTCTGGAATAAATTTTCTGATGGGTTTTCTCGAAAGGGGCGTATAAACCTATAAGCTTTCCTAAGATATTGGCGCCGGAACGTCTGAAAAAACAAGGAAATTGTTCCCTTATCATCTTACTCAAAATTCATCGGGGTCTTCGAGAAGGCAAATTAATATCTAATAATTTGCCGTTCTGAAAACAGTTGGTCCGAAATATCCTCACAAAACCAAAAGTACGATCATTTTGCAAGTTGTGTTTACCCAGTTTCCAATTATATTGACATTCAAATCTTGTGATTTTAAATACTATGTTAATATTTTTAATGTTCATATTTCACTCGAATGATAAGAAGTATTGCTCAACTGTTACTTTCAACTGATTCAAGTGATTGAATTTTTCATTTATTTTTCGGATAAAATTGGAAGCCTCATCTCATTTCTGTAAAATTACGGACTTTCAAATTCAAAGTTCATTCTTGAAATAACTTTTTATTCACCCCACTCCCAAATTTGAGAATTTTTTCATGAGGTATTCAACATTCAAAGTCTTTCTTGATGTCATTCAATACTCATTCCATGATACAGTCGATTCGAACTTAAAATAAGTACTATCCGGCATTGATCCGCCTGGTTGAAGAGTCAGACCAGTCAAATTCAAATTCAGAAATATGGGGTATGACAGCTGAGAAATATTCAATTTTCAAATATTCTGCAACATATGGAAATCCAAAGACCACAATTATGTTATTCATTATGAACAAAAACCCCCTTCTGTATTGAACTGATTGAGAATTAACCCCACCTATCCAAGATATTTCCTGAATTTAAATTTACCTTTCGAAAAGACCTCTGTTTGATTTTCATCTGGCTATCCTATACTTCTTATTTGAGTATAAAATTAACTATATAAGAATGACAACATTGCATCATAAATGAGGCTGTTCTTCAGAATACGTTGCGGCATATTCGATTTCATGCAATAAACTTGGATGGACCGAACCTTCGACTGATTTCTTTCTTCCTCGCCGCTGGTAAGTACTGATTCTATCCACAGATTTCTTCTCGAATCATCGAATTGAATACGATTTATGAGTTGCAAGGTTGTTTTCTCTTTTTGAGCGCATCCGGACTGCCAAATTATGTTACGGAATGAAGCACATCAAGATCGAGTTGGACCGAAACATGGTTTCTCACCGTGCCAACAATACTAATGACCGAAGGATGACGGTTTCCAATTCTGAATGCACCACAAATATATAATAAAAGTGATTAAAAATTTCGAGTGCCATTATATCATAACATTAAAATGATTAAAAAAAAATTACTGTCGTTGTTTCTTCTTTCGAAATTTTTATTCACTATTCCTACATAGATTGTCATAATTGAAAATTATATGAATATAAATTTTCGTCAAACTACTTAATCTAAACTTTATCAATCATCAAGAAATCCAACTCTCTATCATAAATCGATTATCACAACCATCATGACTATTTTGTTACAAATTGGGTAAGGATACACTGTCATAAGGGGTATGGCTCTTTTAATTGGAAACCAGGGGTTCGTCGAAATTGAATTTTTCATGGTTTTTTGGAACTGACATTAGGTATATGGTGAATATTGACCAATCTTTTTATTTTTTTTTCTTGCCACATCGTAACCAAAACCGAAGTTTCGTTGAAAACTCATGAAAAGAAATCCTTTTATTTGGTTTTCCGAAACAAAATATTGCTTGATTCAAATATATCATTATTTCAACATACATTTGTTTATCTACACCAATTGTGGGCATCCTGTGCTTGTACAAACATTCTAAACATACCAAGAAAATATTTTCTAACATACAATTTCTAATGAGTTATTTCGGAGGTTTTTGATATTGAAAACTTTATATGCAAACTCGGAAACATTCTGTATTTCCCGTTTTCATATTTTTTTTAGAACGTTTTGAGATACTCTCGCATTTTTTGGGACAAGATCAATGATTTTTTCAAATAGAAAATGATATTTCTCAAATTCTCCATTAATCGCTTACAAAAAGACCTTGAAGTATTTTGTAGCTCATGTAAGAGTTTTCAAGATCAAAATATCTTGTTATTATTGTACTCTTGCAAAAATAATTGTTCAAGTTCTCGTATTAACTACTGATCTTTTTGAGCGCGTGTACTACTTACACGAGGGCTATATCATTTCGTCACGATGTCTGTATTTTTCGAATTTTGAGCCGAAAATGGTCTCAATCGACTATGTTCGACTCACTGATGACGATTCCGTCGGAAAATTCGAGTCTGTCCGGCCGTCCGGCCGTCCGTAAGCACGATAACTCTCGAACGGAACAACCTAGAGACTTGAAATTTTCAGTGTGCGTTCAGTTCCCGAATGCCTCGGTTGAGTTCGTTAATCGGCCAAATTCCACCTGGGGTTCCGTAAATATGGCC
Organism: Aphidecta obliterata; assembly: GCA_963966015.1. Taxonomy (NCBI): domain Eukaryota; kingdom Metazoa; phylum Arthropoda; class Insecta; order Coleoptera; family Coccinellidae; genus Aphidecta; species Aphidecta obliterata. Next base: position 21,137,070 of record OZ014431.1, on the reverse strand, counting down.
GTTCAAAGTTTTGTTCCCCTGATTACTTGAAAACTACAGATTTGATTGAGATGAAATTTTGCACTCAATTGGAGAATAGGGAGTTCAAGCTACATATGAAATTTTGTCCAGATTGCATGACCAGAACCATAGAAACCATAGAAAATTGTAACTTTTGAACGGAAACGCCAAGGGACTTGAAATTTTCAGGATAGGTGTGGATCTCGAATGTCGTGATCACGTTCATCTATTAGCAAAATTATACTAGGGGTTCCGTAAATATGGTCGTTTGAAATTTAGTTTTCTTGATAATTTCAAAACTACAGAATTGATCGTGACGAAATTTTGTATACTAATGGAGAATGATATATTCAAGCTACTCTCCAGATCACACGACCAGAACCATGGAAACCATAGAAAATCATAACTTTCGAACGGAAAGGCCTAGGGACTTGAAATTTTCAGGATAGGTGTGGATCTGAAATGTCGAGTTCACGTTTATCAATGAGCAGAATTATACTAGGGGGAATTATACGGTCGTTTGAAATTTTGGTTTCTCGATAATTTAGAAACTACGGATTCGATCGAGATGAAATTTTGTATTTTAATCGAGAATGATATATTAAAACAATATTTTGTCCAGATCGCATGACCAGAACCATAGAAACCATCAAAAATTGTAACTTTTGAACGGAAAGGCCTGGGAACTTGAAATTCTCAGGGTGGGTTTGGATCGCGAATATCGCGGTCACGTTCATCAATGAGCAAAATTAGACTAGGGGTTCCGTAAATATGGCCGTTCAAAATATTTGCTGATTGTTCCGAAAATACTGAGAAGATTGGGATGAAATTTCGCACCTAGCTGATTAATAATGTATTCAAACTACGTGCAAAATTTTGTCCAGATCGCACCACCAAGATCATAGATACCGTAGAAAATTCTAGCGAATTACCGAAAAAAAATTGATCAGCTGAAGCACTGACATGAAGTCTGGAATTTCGTCTTAGTTTCAGAATTTTTTTGACAGCTGTAAAATTCCTTCAATTGATTTCTAAAACTGGAAAATGCGAATCTACCTACAAGGTGGATGTACGAGCGCTCAAAAGCTCCTGCCTTCACGGCAGTGCTTTTCGTAATTTTTTTTTATAATGAAGTCTCATCGATTAAAATGCATAGATGCAGAATTTCTACGAAATGGTCACGAGAATATGAACCTTTTATATGAACTTTTTCACATGAAAAAACCTTAGCAATCGCCCATTCAGATCTTCCGAACATATTCACTAAGACAATGGTTCGAATTTTTGATTCTAATTGGTATAATAAATATTTGATCCGATTCAGAAAATACTGTATCTATGTTATAATTCACACGTGGGTAGAATTTCGTTTCATAAGTTTTTAGAAAAACCTTTGTTCTTCGCCTTTCATGCAACTACATATCTGAAAAAATATATATTCATGTGTCAGTCAACATATTTACCATATAACATCGGAACAAAACCAATCAAGAAAAATCTGGAGAAGTTGGAGAAATTCAATAATGTTGTGTGGCTTGCCCTGTGGAGCCAGGAAAAAATTCCATACAAGTTGCTCATCTTGATCACTAAAATAACATGCCAACGAATCTCTACAATTTCGATTAAGAGTGCCATATCCTTCGTTATACCATTATTAATTGTTAATACTTATACTTTATGAAGTTCGATATTGACAAACTATCGTTCGAAAAAGATATTATGGAAAACCTGGTTTTGAAAAATGTAGTAGAAAATGAAAAACGATTCATGGAAATATATTTTTTCAGGAATATACAGGGTGTACTGGGAGTTAATGTACATATTCTTACTAGAGGTAGATTAGGACTTCTTGGGTACGGATTGACAATAAAAAATCAATTTCTTGCTTTCCTCAGAAATCTACTGGGTGATTTCTCGAATTCATGGAAATACTATAACTATCATCAAAACCAAACTACTAATAGAATCAGCTGGTACTAGATGGAAATCCATAACCGAACTTACACAAGTTATACCTCAACCACCTGAAGATGATGCTTCGCATCGAAACACTTGCGTGGAATTTGACCCAAAATTTAGTGGAAATCATATTAGTTAATCTATTGTAAAATCAAACTAATCCACGATTTTATAGAAACGTTGTTGACACATGTTGAGATCAAGAGAACGAGACATTAATTATTGCGATACTCCAGGGCCGGGCTCATTATTCCTCATTTAATTTGTTCATGGAAAAACATCACTTTGTATGTCGAATTCCAAACTATTGTTTTACCTTTCAAAAAGAGCTCAAGAGCAGCTTCAATATGTGGTATCATTTGAAGTTGTCACACTTGCAGTTTTTTCTGATGAATTTTTGAAATTAGACTCGCTTACAAAAAATTAATTTACACATATAAAACTCTCGTGAATGAAGTAAGACAAAAAATTTTTCATAACAAACTGAAAAAAACGACTGAGGTAATCGTAGTTTGGTACTTTGTTGTTTTCGACAATCATCTAGACTCTAGAGAGTCAAGTGAAAACAACAAATACACAAAAATAAAATATCAAAAAAAAAATTCGAATTCTCAGATGTAATATGGCCTTCCGAATCATATCGCCATTGTTTCTCGATACATCTCAACCGTTCATTATTATGTTCATCAATTGTTCTCTCGTCTGGATGTCCTCCGCATAAACCATATCTTTCACAGAAAATTATATACTGGGTTCAGATTTGGAGATCGAGGAGGCCACAAAACCGGAACTCCTCGTCCTATCCCATCTATTCGGAAAAGTAATTTTGAGCTAATTGCTTACGTCTAAGCCAAAATGAGGCCCAGCTCCTCACCTTTCGAACAGCTTCGAAAATGACGAATCACTGAAAATTAAATGTCGTTATTATTGTTATGAGGAATTAATCTTTTTGTCTTGGGCAAAATTCTATTTCCCTCATTTATTGTTGTTTTACTAACGAATGATCCACATTTTCTGCAATTTCTTGTTATTACAAGACGTTCAGTAAGTTTGTCACTAAAAATTTCACGCATCATAATCATTCACCATATATTTCAGTGCTGCTCATATAAAATATTCAATTTTTCGAGCTTCGTCCAATTTCAAAAATTCATTAAAAAAAACTATAGGTGTGACAACTTTGAACTATACCACATATTGAAGCTGCATTTAAGCTTTTTTTGAAAGGTGAAACAAAAATTCGAAATTCGACATACAAAGTGATGTTTTTACCCTGAACAAGTTAAATGAGAAATAATGAATCCGGTCCTGCAGTATCGAGTCAATTCATATCTCTTTCTCTTGATCTCAACGTGTGCCAACAATGTCCCGAGTTTCAATAAATTCTGTCGATTAGTTTAGTTTTGATGATAGTCATAGTATTTCCATGAATTCGAAAAATTACCCTGTGGATTTCTGAGAAAAACCAGAAATCAATCTTTACTGTCAATCCGTAACTCACCAAGTCCTACTTCACCTCTAGTAGGAGTATGTACAGTTACTCCCAGGACACCCTGTATAAATGGGACATCTGTAAGTATTGTTCCTCCTACCATTCGTCCAATAAAATAGACAAACATGTTATTCAGTGTATCCCAAAAAAGTTATGTTAATATTGCATTGTTCGAACTTACAATCTACTTTACTTGAAAGAAATCTTAAGTTTTATTGAGAGGAAATTAGGATACTTCCGCCTAGTACTGAAAAGTCATTGTCATTACTTTTAGGTGAAGCTAAGTATATACATTTGATGAACCGACTATTTATACAAGGTGGGGACAAATGGAGGACCCCATTACCAAGGTAAATTTCAAAAATAATTTCAACAAATTATGGATTCATATTTATTCAAAATACTCACAATAAGGTGTTTTTCTAAGATGAACTTTGAATAATTGAAGAGTTAAATTGATCTACAGAATTCATATGGATGATGTGGACAGAATTCATATGGATGATTTGGGACATCATTATGTACTGAGCCCTTTCTGAGATTATTCAATTGGTATTGATTCGATTGATGAAATACACATGATCATACATACGACATCTATTCAGACATCATCCATGAGAAATGAGATGAAATAATAACATTTTTTTTCAGTACTATGCCGAAAATTTTCCCGCCTTGCCCCTCGATTATAAAACTAATTTAGCTAGCACCAGATGACGAAATAGACTTTGCACTCGTCATTGTATCACCTTCTCTACTCAAGGACCTCCCTACTCCACTCCGCCCTTTTTCATCTTCTCCAGGAGCGATGAGCGACGCTGCCAGCAGATCCGATAGCAGAAAACCATCAGGAGGAGCGTCCAAGTCCATAGATTTAGATGGATTTTTGTATATAGCCGACGTGATCTTCACCTTCTGGTTGTAATGCGACCTTTTCAGCGGCTCGTCGTTCACGTAGCCGTTGTACAAGTTGTAGCCGTAGCCCTCGTTATCGTAGCATTGTTGATTGGTGAAGTTGTAGGATTGATGCGAAAGACTGGAGTTAGACTGGGTAAGACCAGTTTTGATTCTACCAATGCCGATGGGTTCTGGAAGTCTGGTTTCGGTGTAACCCAAGTCGTCAGGTTCTCCAATCTGCGCTTCTTCGCTGGAACTGATAGAAATTCCAATTAAGATGCGAGAATTACATCAGTGGGTGGTTAATGTTCGGGTTTTATTCTAAATATATTGACCGCATTACTTTAAATTTCAAAAGATCCGAAATTCAATCTAGATCTTCGATTCATATTGAAGAATGGCAGGTGCATCCATAAAATTCGGAATTACCGAACTGGCGTCTTGATTTCGAACACCAAATATGGCTTTCCACGTCATATTTTATGGTCTGTTTATATTTCAGTCGAATTTTACTACGAACCGTTTGCGGGCTATTCATTTTGGAATTAAATTCAAATTGAATGTGAACGAGAATAAGTTCTTTCGTCAATAGTCAGCAATGACAGTGACAAGAACTTTATCTCGAGTCTGATTGCCTGCTGTGTTTCAATTAGGGAATTGGCCAAGTCCGTTATATAATGTTGTGTATGTCTGCACTTCCAATTGAAAACATACAGCGACAATGCACCTGCAGGTTTCATTCTGCAAGGTGTTGTTCTAAATCTAATGAGAGAAAAATATTTTTCAGACCTTCAATTAAAAAGAAATTAAGTTTGGAATCTTTGGGTTGGTTTCGTTGGGGAAGAAAGAAGCAGGCTTCTAACCTCTCAGATTTAAGAAACGATTACTGCATAAGAACAGAACTTTGATACCGAAGATATAGACAAAGAGGGGTGGGCAAGGTAGGACTATAAAGGTTCCTTGTTAGATAAAATCACAAATTACGATTATTTAATTCGAATAACCCCTCATAAGGAAGCGATTGGCGAAAATTTCAGTTGAATTGAGAATTTTTAATTTTCAAACAGTTATCGTGGATGTTCCAAATTCGATATGTCATGGGGGGAGAGAGAAAACACGATGCCACATTTTTGAGAAATGGTTAACCGTGCAAGCCGCCTTCAACTGTCTTCTTTTGTTTCGGAATTATTGGCAGAAATTCACATTTAGACTATTTCGAAAAATGAGCATATCTCCTGAACTGCGGGAAAAATCTCCTAATGAAAGTTGAAAGAGAATATACACATTTGCGATAAATTCTAGTGCCGAGAAAAGATCGCAAAGGAAGTCGAGCACTTTATTCACATTATGAGGGAATCCACAAGGCATCTCCTAACAGAGAGATAAGACGATCCAGAGCCGTCTTAAGATAACGATGCCCATGATGTTTTGCACTTTTTCAAATTAAATGTTTTATATCCCTAAAGGTGTGTACAGACATGCTCCGAATATCGTACCAAACCGTGACGCGTACACCGACGAAGTTCGCGAGAGCAAATCAAATTCATCGCATCTCTACGTGATCGCGTAGATGTGCGATACGCGGTTGCAACCCTTCGTCCACAGTTGGGTAAGCGACACGGTTCGGTACGACATTCGGAGCATGTCTGTACACACCTTAATAGCACACGACGTCCTAGGGACGTACAATTTATGTCCAATTAACGTCGGAACGTCCATGGACTTGATATGTACGTCCTTTGGATGTTTGTTTTTGGACAGTATTAGGACGTCCTCTACATATGTCCATTTTTGGTCCAATTAATGTACAATGTCCATACCGGATAACCAGTAGGTGTCCGTGATGGACATAATATGGACCATATAAAAATAATATTTTCTATATTTATTATGGACATGGCGAATGTAACATTTTCATTTCAGCTGGTCGAAAGAAAATACGTTCTCAATGATAATATACCGAATATTTCGATTCTGGGATATTCGCACGGATTCAGAGATCGCGTTATAAATTTCTTTAGGGGTGGATGATTGTTATCTTACCACATTTGGTAATCTCGCAGGCAATGTAAAAACAGTATTTGCTCGAAATATCGAGAATAGGAATAACAAACATATCATAGACTAATAATTATATTTTTATTATTAGTCTATGGAACATATAATACTGATTACTCATAACTTCCTTTTTTTTCAGTTTTTTTTCGATATTTTGAAAACTACATATTTCAATGAATGCAACGATTAGAGTAGAAGTATATATTTGAAATTGAATAATCGATCATATAAGACACGAAAAAATGCAAAAAAAAAATTTCGAGAAATTTATTTTCACTCCCTGTATAACTGAAAGTGTTCGGGCTTCATAAATATTTTAGCTAAGTAGATAAAGTCGAACAGTATCATAATCCAAATTTTCAGATTTCAAATAGGTCAGGTTCTCAAGAACCGTCTAGTAGGCACTCGATTCTCGAACTTGGGACACCTTGTATAACAAATATTTCTATTCTGGGATAATTCACACGGATTCAGAGATCGCGTAATAAATTTCTCGATAGGGGTGGATGATTGTTATTCTAAAACATCTGGTCATGTCGCAGGGGTTTCGGTTCGGGCGTACGGCGTACCTACTAATGGAATGTGACTAATGTGAGTACCTAATGTGACTGTTCGACTGTTGCATTTGACGAGAAAAGTTTATGCGAAGTGTTTGTTTTATATTCAAAGTTTCAAAATGTTTGTAGAATATTGTGGTTATATATTCAAAGTTTCGAATAGTTGGTAGAATATAGTGCTGTTATATTCAATGTTTCAAACGTAATTTGTTCTGTGTCTTTTACTATAAAAACAAAGAAGTGAGTGATCTTATTATTGGAATTCGAGGATTTCCTGAAAACGGAAGAAAACATGAAACAATCAGTAGGTAAGTTGTGCATTTTATTAATTGAGTTTACCCGAAAAAATCTTCAGTATTGGTATTTTAGAGTTACTAACATAAAAATCTTGGCATTTAAGTATATTTGTAGTTTCTTTCACAAGACTAACCAATTTCGAAATATAAAAAATTTGCTATTTCAGTTTTATCATTTTGGTTATATTGAAATAAATGAATGAATTCACTATATTTGAGTTTTGTTCCAAATAATGAATCTGTATTTTCTTTTTGTACATGTCTTATTTTTGTGCGCTTGTTTTTAGGTCCAAGGTGGGTGGTGATAGCCCTTATGAATTTTGCAGAAGGGCGATGGCTACACTTTTGACAAATAAATTGGCCAGTGAATACAGCTGTGTTGTCCTAATAAAAGAGCAAATATCTTCGAAAACCAATACAGCAGATCTTATTATAAGTAAGTATAGTAAATAGTAATATGTCTGAGAGTTTATAATGTTGTGGGAAGTTGGGTAGTAGAGGTTAATCTTAAGTATTTCAATATGAAAATTGAAGTGGATTACCTAAATCCGTTCGATGCGAGAGAGTGTATAGTGTATTGCCATAAGGGTATAAAACTTCTGATATTGGCTGAAAATTCTTATGATGAAGCAATTACGATTCGTCATAATTCACAAAGAACAATTTCATATGTTTTCTGTTCTTATAGTGGTTGCAAAAGTTGAATATTGTTTGACGTCTGTTCTCTATTTGATTCATGATCAGAACCGTTTTCTGCAAGCATCACCAAGACCATAGATACCGTAGAAAATTTTAGCGAATTACCTAAAGCACTGGATTATCGCCTTAGTTTGAAAATTTTCTTGGCAGCTGTCAAGAATTTCCTCAATTGGTTTCCAAAACTGGAAAATGCGAATCTACCTACAAGGTGCATGTACGAGCGCTCAAAAGCTCCTGACTTCACGTCAGTGCTTTTCGTAATTTTTCTTTCAGGATCTGCTCGATTGAATATCAAAACCAAAGACTCTTCCATAAAAGAGGTGGAAGAAGGTAGAAAATAGTGTTAAGGAGAGCCAAAGAACGACTTGTGGCAGAGGAGAAGAGGTCTACTCAAAATAATTGATTTTTGATATAGATCATTAAGATTAAGATTTTTTTTCAACAAGGGAGTTATTTTTTTATTATATAGGTTATGTTAGGTTAGGCTAGGCTGTTTTTTAATGTTTTGAGATCATATTTTAATTTTTTTATATTTTACATTTATTTTATTAATTTTGTTTTCTTTTTTTATTAAAATATTTTAAAATATTTAGATGTTTGACCTACTGTTTTATTTCAAAGCAGTTCCTATAAGCTTTCTTAATCTGAGATGTCGAGAATGAATAGTCAGGAGTCGAGAAAAGTTTCAATAATTTCATCTACAAAACATGTGAAAGTAAAATGTTGAAATGAAAATGTCACAATTAAAACTTGAACTTCCACAGTACCAAAATAGGATGTTCTGTCAAATGTCCATAGTGATGTCTAGTTATAGTCCTAAGGGGATATCTAGTGGATGTCCTTGGTGGACGTCCCTCGGACGTCCATAGTGGTGTCTAGTTATGGTCCTAAGGGGATATCTAGTGGATGTCCGCGGTGGACGTTCCTCGCGGACGTCTATAATAATATCTAGTTATGGTCCTATGGGGATATCCAGTAGACGTTCCTCGGACGTCCAAAGTTATGTCTAGTTATGGTCCTAAGGGGATATCCCCTGGATGTCCGCGGTGGACGTCCCTCGGACGTCTATAGTGATGTCTAGTTATGGTTCTAAGGGGATATCCACCGGATGTCCGCGGTGGACGTCCCTCGGACGTCTATAGTGATGTCTAGTTATAGTCCCTCGGACGTCCAAAGTGATGTCTAGTTATGGTCCTAAAGGGATATCCACCGGATGTCCGCGATCGACGTCCAAAGTGATATCTAGTTATGATCCTAAGGGGATATCCACTGGATGTCCGCGGTGGACTTCTCTCGGACGTTCATAGTGATGTCCAATTATGGTCCTTAGGGGACATCCATTGGATGTCCGCAGTGGACATCCAAATTCAGTTCAAAGTTGGGACATTAGTGCGTCCCTCCGACGTCCATAGGACGTCCACTGTACCAGAAAAGGACGTCCTATGGATGTCCATAAGGTCCGAAGTGAACGTCCTATGGATGTCCATAGGACTACTTTGTGCTATTAGGGATGGTCAACTTCCGGCGAAATGATCTCTTCTGATGAGTTCTAGCACCTGCCAAAAAAAAGCTTCACCTTGAAAAACACCCTGCTTATTGTCGACATAACTAGATAAATAATATTTGCATATAACCAATAGATAGGAATATCTGCCTTATAGGAGCTGGTCAAGGAAAGTTACAGGAAGAAGAATAATCATCAGAGAATCATCTGGAGACCCACATTGACTATACCTACCAGCTCTAGATATCGTTACTAATTGAACCATGATTTTTTCAGATTTCTTGGTTTATCATATTTTTTGAAAAACATTCATCTACGATACATATACATCTATAGAACCAACTATACCGAAGAATAATTTTCCTACAGCAAAACTAGTCAAAAAGTCAATCAAGGTTAACCCAGAGAATATCAAAATAATCGATCGCAACTGCAGACCATGGTTTCGGGCAACTATAGCTTTATTTCGATATGATGATGTTATAGCGAATTATGATTTGCACTTGGGAAATCAATATTCAGCCAGTTCGAACCCTAACTGGTTAAATTGATACACTCGGAGCATATTCTTCGTATTGGCAAGTTGTCATTTTTCGTATGAAAAATGCGAACGAGGAAACATCGGGGCCAACAATGTGGCTTCAGATCTCTCAAGCATTGTCAATTTCTACAATCTTCAATCTTCATGAGAATCAGAGCGGGAAAATGATATGCCTCATTACATCACTAGTAAGCCGGGAGATCCACCTTGTCGGGTAGATCCGACTTATCCGATAGTTTTACCTTTTTGGGTAGATCCAAATAATAGGTGGATCCGACTTATTCGATAGATTCACCTTTTCGGGTAGATCCACATTTTCGAATAGTTCGGTGAAGAAAAAAAAAATTGTAATTTTGATTATTGCCAGAAGGGCCAAGAACGGTTAAAAAAGTTTTTTGAGTAACTAATGATATGGTTGGAATTAAAGTGAATAACAACAATTTATATGCAAGATTAGCAAGACCCATAATAAAATGTCAATCTATGGAATGAAATAATGTTTTTGTATACAAGTAACTAAATTTCTTTCGTAAAACTACAATACACCGTTTGATCAGTATACCAGATTGAAAGAAGCTAGGCGAAATAAAAGTTATTCAATTTACAGACGTCCCGAAAAAATTCTTCATCTTACCTATCAGCGTTGTTATGCACAACGGCACATTGATTACTCATGTTTGCGGCAATGTTGAAATTCGAAGTTGATGCATTTGATGTGCTTGTAGGGCTACTTCTCATCCCTTGCTGAACTTCCACAATAAATATTCCGTCTCTAGCACCTGGAGAATATCTCATGGTTGTTTCCCGACTGTCAGCTTCTAGATCCTGCATTAAATAAAAATATATTAATCATATCATCGCAAACAAATGAATTTTGACACTTGTGATTAAAACAAACGAAGTTGAACTGTTCAATTCATGGAATACTTTTTGGATAAATATACAGAGTGTTTCATTGAGATTTTTCATAACTTAAGGTCGGATTCAATGGGTTTATGAAAAAAGTTCATATGAACATATGTCTGATAACATTTCGCACATACAGGGTGTTGAGAAAACAGTTTGTTATGGATTTCTGATAAATAATTCAACCAGTTTCAATTGAGTTCACATTATGCCTAGGGTTTGTTTACTAAAAGTTTGGGGATAGGTCAAGGTTGTGTAAAAATATTCTCCAGAAATCAATAAAAACCGATTTCTTCAAGAATTTTGAACACACTTCTTCTCAGAAACGTGTTTTCGGTCATATAATCAAATAATAATGAATCGTTCCAAGAATATCATGATATTGGTAAGAAAATTCAGTTGTTATCCGGCATGTATCCTCCTAGCTTGTGAATTAAATCAATGAAATTCGATGGCGGAAAATCGAGGGTTCGAATAGGAAAAATTCCATTGCGGAAAATAAAACAACATAAAATCATGACATTGAAAAAGTGTATTGATATGATGTTACTGGATCGAATATTCTTCAACGCAAAGCTCTACTCTGATAATTATGAAATTTTGAATATTCTTTCAGATTTGACACAAAGATCTTTAATCTTCAACACCTTTATGACAGCAGTTGGAGTGTTTCCGAAAGACAAAAATAATTTTTACGGAATTGAATTTTTTTTATGCATTGCGATATTTAGTATAATTTAGAGAGGCATAAAGATGATATGGAAATAACAAATCTGTGAGAGAAATTTGAAGCATTATTGTTAGGTGCAGTTCTTGATGAAAAATTAATTGGTACCAGTCGCAGTCTTTGAAAATTTCAGGAGATATGATATTTTAGAATTAGCATGAAATTTTCAGCATATTTCTGACAGTTGACTCTTAGTTTAGCCCATATAAGGATAGTGCAAGATAAAATTGTTGAAACACTGACGTAAGGTGAGGAGCTTTTACGCGCTTCTTTCTGTGTACCAAAACGGCATCTAGTATTCATTGTCAGTATGACAAGAACTGTCATTTTATTTCCATAAACTTCAAAGAATGGAATCACCGAATTATATCAGAAAACTCAATTTTTTTTCTGTTTGTCTAAACGGCCGGAAGTGTTCATTGTTAGTATGACAAGAACTATCATTTTATTTTTATTTAACTTCGGAAGATGGAATCACCTAATTATATTGGAACTATCATTCCCTGTAACAAAATGGAATTCAGTGCTCATTGTTAGAATGACAAATACTGTAAATTCATTTTTCCGTCGACCATAGAATAAAGGCTCATTTTAAAGCACTCGAAATCATCCATTAATGACCCCTATTAATGCATGATTTCTTGTATTAACGCATGATTATCATGGCAACCGATTATAAAATATTCAGTCGGAGCATAGATGCATCTATGTCGGAGCACGATCGAGCTGTCAAATTTATATATTCGCTTTCGATCAGAATCTGATTTTATCCGTTACTAGATGTGACGAAAACTGCTGAAGCAGCAACTTTGAGTCTGCTTCCTGAAAAGAGCCGCCATTTATATGAGAAAACCTATGCTGAATTCAGATCTTGGTGCAAGGACAAAAAGATTCGGAACTTTACGAAAACGGTTTTGTTGGCATACTTTACGGGTATTGCAGAAAAGGGGCATCTAGCAAGTTTATGGCCAAAATATTCGATGCTGAAATCAACACTAAATGTGAAAGACAATACTGATATAAGCAGATACCACAAACTGGTGATGTTTATTGAACGGAAAAGAGAGGGATATATCCCAAAAAATCAAAAGTTCTCGAAAAAGAACATGTGAGAGAGTTCATAGCGAATGCTCCTGGTAGTGTTTTCTTGATGTCGAAAGTAAAAAAAAACTCAATTGAATCGTTATTCCAACTTATTCTCATTATCTCGTTATAGTGAAATAACTATCATTGTTTGATTTGTAGGTCGCTTTGATATTCGGAGTAGCAGGTGCATTGAGAAAAGATGAATAGTTAAGGTTTCAGAGAAAGGATGTACAAAATATGGGATCGAAATTTTTGGTGACAGTGAATTCATCGAAAACACATTGGAACAGGATATTCACTGTGGTGGATAATGATGAGCATACACTTTTAAACATAATAAAGAGATATATATCCTTGAGGTCAGCTCACACTCCATACGAAAGGTTTTTTGGTTTTTTATAAGAACTATAAATGCTCAACACAACCAGTTGGAATTAGTACATTTTCTAAATTACCGTCAATGATTGCAAACTTTCTTAAATTAGAGCAACCACATTTGTATACAGGTCACTGTTTTCGGCGTTCTTCTGCGTCTATTCTTTCTGACAGTGGTGCAGATTTTTCAGCCATCAAAAGACTTGGTGGTTGGAAATCAACTTCTGTTGCAGAAGGGTATATTGAAAACTCCATTCAGAATAAAATAGAAACTGCAGAAAAAATTTTATGTCAATAATAGTTCCAAAGTAAATAATGCTTCAACCTCCACTTCATCCACACGTTCCTTATCGGACATTATAGGAAATGAAATAAATGTAAACTATTCAGAATGTCACAACATGTCCAATATTCCCTCTATGAATTTTTCGAATTGTTCTATAGGAAGCATAAATATTAATATATCGAAATGAACATAGAAATTTGTATTACGTCAAATTTGTATATCATGCAAAATAAAAATTGGTTTCGATCCAGAATTTATATTCAATTCCTGATGAGGTCAACGGAAAAATCTTGTAATCAACTCGTTTATTAATTCAGCGATTGATGGTCTCAAACATTAACGCGCTCGCTCCGCTCACGCGTTAAAATATTTCGACCATTAATCGCTGTCATTAATAAACTAGTTGATTAAATAACTATTATGATTTCAAAAGATGGAATCGACGAATTATATTGAATACTAGCAGACCCGGCCACACGTTGCTGTGGCTAAAGTTTACGTATGGATTATTATTAACCCTAACCTAACCTTAACCTAACCCAACCCTCACCCTTACCTTTATTCTCAGCCTTATTTATGGGTCTCTACCTCTTCGTAGGTAGGTATATGTTATGATCAATGTGTGAGATGTTCGATATAGAAAAAAATACCTCAAAAGTTGGATTAAAACCTCCTCCCTAAATTATGTTTGAACCAAATGATGTCATAGAATGTTTAGATAGAGGTTATTGTCCTGAAAGTAACGAATTCAAAGATTCGGGTGGCGTTGTCAGTTGTTGCAATTTGATTTTTCCATTCAAACAACATAATCTTGGGGGTTCGTTTTGATATCTCAGAGCATTGCAGTATTTCCAAAAGCCACCAATATATTGCTAGCATAATCGAATGTTGGATCATATCTGAATGCCAAACTCTCAAAGTGGATCATTTCATTGGATTCTATATTTTGTTGTATCTTGCCTGAGATCGATAATATCGATTCTTCCGGAGCTGGGGCAGATCTTGATTGAGAACCTCTCATTCTCTTTGCTCATTGTCTCGATCATTACGAACTCGCCCACAACACAACGATATATATCAAACACAGTGATTAACTTCTGAGCAATTTCTAGAAACACGATAAACTTCACTCACACAAGTGTCAAAATTTTCATGAAATATAAGTAATCTATGATTGTTCGCATTGGTCGGAGGAAAAAAGAAAGCCTTTTTTTCTTTTCCGTACGGTTTTTTTCGGGAATATTTCGTTGTATACAGTTTTTCGTGATAATAATGAGCACAACTGAAAAAGCATTATCAAATTTGGTGCAGTCGTTTGAACGTGATGCTTTTACATACATAAACCATAGATCCTCTTTTATTAATATAGATATCAGAAAAACTCATTTTTTTTCTCATCTAACAGCAGGAAAACAGAATATCCACATATCTCATTTCGGTATCTCATATATGAAGATACAAAATTTCAGCAGCATACGGCGAATAGTTGCTGAATTTGTGTGAATCTCCCAGTGTTACGATCCTTAGGAAATTCCACATGAACCTTCGTGTCCTAATCTCACAACTACTCGCGAAGTTTCAATTCGTTCGAATCGGTATTTCTCAAAATATTCAGCCCATTAACGAACTCAATCAGCGCATTAAGACATCCGACCTTACCTAAAAATTTCGAGCATTCAGGAATCTTCTTTCGAGAGTTATCGTGTTTGCGGCCGGACGGACAGAATTCAATTTGACCACGAATTCTTTATCTGTTGATCTTATCTAATCTTTTGAGGCCATTTACGGCTCAAAATTCGAAATTTTGGTTGAAATGGTAATGCTCTTGGTCAAAGCAACAAGCACACAAAAATCATCAGAATGGTGGCGTTTTTGATAAAGTTTGGTTGGGTTGGGGCATTTGAGATATAATCTTAAGGTAAACTTTAAATTCATAAAAAGCTTAGGTTATGATAGTTTCAGTTCTAAAAAGAATAATTTCAATGTTTTATTTGGGTTGTTTCCTCACTCGTACGACATAAAGAGGACCTTAATGGGAAAATTGAACGAACATGAGAATACATTTTTCGAAAAACGGTGAAGACTCTATTACAGATAACGAAAACGATTTACAGGGTGAAAATTTGATAGGAAAGGAATTTTTTCACACCAATCCTGGATTTTCTGGATTCTGAAAGGATCGATTTGCTAGCAGAACCACGAACAGACAGCACCAGTCAGAACAGTCATTAAAAGACAGCGAAACGAGGTCATTCAAAATATTTCTTTTTGTATTGAAGTAGACTTCAGCAAAATCTCTTTATGTAAAACTTCATTGAGATATCAATATTCTTCCAAGAGTCCACTTAAACGCGAGAACCTTGCTCGAGATTATTCAAGAGCTATTGGAAAGTTATAATCGAAATATACTTAGTATAAATCACCCTTTCTGTGACCAACGAAGCGGTCAAGGTGCTTCGATATTCCCATTGAATTCCTATATGTGTATGGCAGAACTATGCCCAGATCCTCACGACTCATCCTGTGTCAAAGAGATAAATTTGGAATAGTGAAATAAGAACTAACACTAAAGATATTCTAAGAGATTGAGCAATAACTCTCGTTGCCTGAAACTTACGTTTCTCTCCTCAGTTTCCACAATGAGATGATTATTCTTCAACGTCATTGTTATTATGCTTCCATTAGTACTCGAGTGGTTGCTCCTAACCTGACTAGTATTTACAACAGTACTATCACATATTTCTACTTCTTCCGTACCCATGTCTAACTGAGTATCACATGAAACCTGGAATAAAAACAGTATTTATAGAACAAAAGAATTTGCTACTCCTTTTCCTAATTTCAATCGAGTAAATATCACAGAAAAGAGCAACGACAAACGCTCTGAAAGATTAATTCAATAAACTCGAAATCCAGAAATTATAATCTATCACTAACGCTAATGCGATAAACTTTGGAAAATTATGCATGTGCGTGTAGAAATGCGCCAGAAACGGTTATTTAATGTCCAAATTATCTTCCACATCTGGACCATCCTCATTAACTCAAAAGACCGATTCTGTTATGAATATAATGAACGATCCGAAAGGCAATCACCAGAGAATTTTCTGGGAATTCAACACGTTTCGAAGAAGAACTGATGTGGTTTTCGAAAAAAATAATGTATTCTTTGAAATGGTATTGTGGTCTAATCCTTGGAAAAGGGATATGAGAATATGGGATATTGTGCTAGAGTTTGAGTCGTCAGGCTATTACTAAGCTATTACCAACTGGAACTATTGGGATAGGAGCAATGTGAAGTCTCAGACATGATTATGACATATTTTAACACTGTCCTTCTGTATCATTTTCCAAATTCAGCTTCTTCAACAAGTGACAATTTGAAAATGATTTTAGAAAACTAACTGATTGGAAAAAAAAGTTACTAATTACATATAATGAAAACGCAACAACTCATTATCTAGTTCGGTACAAACTTGACGAGGTACGTAGAATTCGGATCCCGGCGGCGACGACTCTGCAGCGACGACCCTGGAAGCAGAGTACCGCTGATAGAAATTTTAGTGTAACACGTACGGACAAAAGCGAATGTGCAGCGCTGCCGGGGGGCGTGGCCCACCGGCGACTTTGGCAGCGCCGCCAGGCTGCATCTGAGGCGGTCGCGCTGCCGAAGAATTGTACACTTTCTACAATTCTCCAATGTGTATTTAGGGTTGCATGCCCTTAAAATTATAATATATCTGTTTGTGTATTATAGAGAATGAAAATAATAAATTATTCCATTGAAGTATCCGTATAATCCCAGAAGGAGATTATGTGGACGTCATAAAATCATTTTGCTCGCACATCAGAACAAGTTCAAATGAACTCTCCCCAGCATATTTTGTTATTTTTTCTATTGGAAAATATTGTATTTTTTGTATATGTTATTTTTGATTCGAAGAAAATTTTGGATCTCGCAATTCCTTATAGAAACTAGAGACCCAGACAATAAATCATGAGTCTACCTTTGCTGCAGGAAATTTGACTATCAGCAGAACCTTCCACAATTGCCGATTCTTTGTGAATACCAAATAATATACAGGGTGTCTACTTTTAAAAAGGCCAAACTTCAGGGAGAGATCATACATGAGATTTGCAACAAAAAATCTCATGTAAAACATGGTCGAAGTATTGACGGTTATTCTTCAATTTAACATTTCTTGATTTCACGGAATATTTGAAGTTCTTCCGTAAAATCAATTATACTTCAGTTCTTCTTGTAGCCTCATCTAAGATAACCACATATCTGGAAACATTGAATTTGCTACAAGATAAGAGTTTCTGTGTGCCACAAAAATTCTTATTGCGGGCGTGGTGAGGAGATGAATATCGCGATTTTGAAGTGAACAAAACCAGTCATATTTTTCTAATGGTCTAATCGATGAAAAATCATTGATTATGAACATGTTTGCTTCCCAGCAAAAAATACTCCATTTAGTTGACTTTCAACTCTTGTCTTCTGCCCTAAAATCATGGCTAACAAAATAACAACGAAAAAGTCGAGATATTCCAAACCTGAATTTGCTCTATTTTGAAGCATTCAGATTGAATATTGAAGTTATTCTCATGGAAATCATGAATTCATCTGTTGGTTCAAAAGAATTTGAAGAAATAAATTAAATTTCAATAATACAGATTTAATGGAAACATGCAAAGAAGACTACTACTACTGCTCATAACAATGTTTTTCAGACTGAATCTACAACCCTGCGAATTTCACAACGCTTCTGACGCGATTTTGCAAAACACAAATTTATTTTTTCGATCAGATCCTCTCGAGTCTGAACGTGAATTTTATGAACTTTTTCTTTCAAGGTGTTCCAGACATAAAAATCCAAAGGCGTATGGTCGGGGCTGCTTGGTGGCCATCTTACCAGGTCGTACCTCCCAATCCATTGCACCCCATAATATTCGTTCATTACCTAAGTCCCGTACATTTCGGCTATTATGAGCTGGGCAGCCATCCATTTGAAACCAGATATTTTGTCTGTTAGCCAGAGGCAATTCATCCAATATGTCCGTTAAATTGCTTTGTATTAATGTAATGAATTCTTTAGCGTTGAGGCGATCGGGAAGTACTACTGGTCCGAAAAGTTTACCTTTTTTGACTCCCAACGCTGGAATTTGCGGGACTTGATGAATGAATATTTAGGGATGCAATTCATTGGCAGGTACGGCCCGGTGAGATGGCCACCAAAGAGCCCCGACCTTACGCCTTTGAATTTTTATGTCTGGAACACCTTGAAAGATATAGTATATATGGTTCGTGCTCCCAGTGTAAACGCCTTTAAGAACAGATTTGATTCGCATGGGTTTCGCCCACTTGGTGCCCCATGAGTGCTTGGGTTTATGTATATTTTCCATATATTTTTTTTAACTTGTTACTTACGTACTGTATTGATTAATTTTTCTTGTATCTGAGCTTCAACGGCATAGCCTTGTCATTCATTAAATAATAATAATAAATAATAATATCAAATTCGCGGTCAGACTCGAGAGGATCTGATCGAAGAATGAATTTTTGGTGTACAGAAATGCGTCAGAAACGTTGTGAACTTTGCAGGGTTGTGGATTCAGTGCGAAAACGATGTGTGAAAGGTATTAAACAAGGCGGTGGACATTTCGAACAATTGTTACAAGTAGTAGTAGTCTGTTTCTTTATGTTTTCATAAAATCTGTATTATTAAAATTTGGTTAATTCCTTCTAATTATTTCAAATCGACAGATAAATTTAAGATTACAATGGAAATTATTTCAATATTTAATCATGAAGAGCTTCAAAATAAAGCAAATTTAGGTTTGGAATATTTCGAATTTTTATTAGGGCAGAAGACAAGCAGCAAGCACAACAGTTGAAAGTCAACTAAATGGGGTATTTTTTGCTGGAAAGAAAACATGTCCATAATTAATGATTTTCCATCGATTAGACCATTGGAAAAATATGACTGGTTTTGTTCACTTCTGAATCGTGATATATATTTCCCTACCACACCCGCAATAAAAAATTTTTTGCCACATAGAAATTTTTATCTGGTAGCAAATTTATTGCTGTTTCTAGATATGTGGTCAACTTTGATGAGGCTACAAGGATAACTGAAGTATAATTGATTTGATGGAAAAACTTGAAATATTCCGTGAAATCAAGAAATGTTAAATTGAAAAATAACCGTCAACATTTCGAACATGTGTTATATGCCATTTTTTGTTACAAATCTCATATGACCTTTCCCTGAAGTTTGGCCCTTTTAAAAGTAGAAATCCTGTATAACGTGAATTTATATTTTGTAAATAGAGCAGGAGCGTAATGTGTACTTTATGCCCGCACGGGCATAAAGTAATCGATTATTATGTAGAATGAATCAAAGGTATAAAATCACAATAATGTACTGATGTGCCATAGAGAATCTTATTAACTACTTATCTACAATATTTTGAAGTCGGTGTCAACCCGCTTGGGAAGTTTTTTTGGGAATTTGACCCATTGGGATTTCGAAAATGTAGTAGTTTAATGATTTTCACGTAATAATGTTATTCTTTTCACCTAGCTACATGATCACTCATCGTGTTGTGTTATGTCAGGAATTATTTTGAACAATCCGGTGTTTTTCGAGTCATTTCATTTCTCAATAATTTTCTCAAACTTTCTACTTCTACTACTTCAAATTTTTTAACGCTCGTACTACTTACACGAGGGCTATATCATTTCGTCCCGATGTCTGTATTTTTCGAATTTTGAGCTGAAAATGGTCTCAATCGACTATGTTCGACTCACTGATGACGAATCCGTCGGAAAATTCGAGTCTGTCCGTCCGGCCGTAAGCACGATAACTCTCGAACGGAATAACCTAGAGACTTGAAATTTTCAGTGTGGGTTCAGTTCCCGAATGCCTCGGTTAAATACGTTAATGGGCCGAATTCCACCAGGGGTTCCGTAAATATGGCCGTTCAAAGTTTTGTTTCCGTGATTACTTGAGAACTACAGATTTGATCAAGATAAAATTTCGCACTCAAATGGAGAATGAGGTGTTCAAGCTACATGTAAAATTTTGTCCAGATCGCATGACCAGACCCATAGAAATCATAGAAAATTGTAACTTTTGAACGGAAACGCCTAGAGACTTGAAATTTTCAGGATAGGTGTGGATCTCGAATGTCGTGATCACGTTCATCTATGAGCAACATTATTCCAGGGGTTCCGTAAATATGGTCGTTTGAAATTTAGTTTTCTCGATAATTTCAAAACTACAGTTTCGATCGTGACGAAATTTTGTATACTAATGGAGAAATTCATTCCTCCAGATCACATGACCAGAACCATAGAAACCATAGAAAATCATAACTCTCGAACGGAAAGACCTAGGGACTTGAAATTTTCAGGATAGGTGTGGATTTGAATTGTCGCGTTCTCGTTCATCAATGAGCAGAATTACACTAGGGGTTCCGTGAGTGCGGTCGTTTGAAATTTTGTTTTGTCGATAATTTCGAAACTACGGATTCGATCGAGATGAAATTTTGTATTTTAATCGAGAATGATATATTAAAGCAATATTTTGTCCAGACCGCATGACCAGAACCATAGAATCCATAGAAAATTGTAACTTTTGAAGTATGCAGTTATGGTTAAATCTGAAATTATATTCAAGAAAATAAGAATAAAGATATTATTAATCAGATAAAAAGGTTCCCCCAATTTTTGGTATCAACAATTAATATTTTTACAATAACGTTACAAATTTGACAAGAATCAACTGACACTTACCATCATGTAAGCATTTCATGCTTACCATGCACACTCTGGTTTTGACGCAAAGCATTAGCATACAAGTTTAATGTTGAACTTCATAGCTTCTTCTTCTTGATAGTGTCAATCCGTTATCCGATATTGGAGACTATTCTGGCTATTGGGACTTAATTTACTGCTGCCCGAAACAGTCCAATTGTTGTTGTTGAGAACCAGAATCTCAAATTTCTGAGCCACGAAATTCTTCTCCTGCCGGGACCTCTCCTTCGCTCAACCTTGCCCTGCAGTATCAGCTGGAGTAGGCCCTATGTTTGTTCATTCTGCATGATGTGGCCCAAGTACTCCAGTTTTCTCCTCTTCACCCTCTCATGGGTAATGTGCTCTGTCTAACTGATTCGAAGTATTCTTCTGTAGAGCCACATCTCGAATGCTTCAAGTTTTTTACACGAAGCTTCAGTAAGCGTCTATGACTCCACTCCATATAGAAGTACAGAAAAGACATAGCACTTGAGCAATCGTATTTTGGTCTTCTTGTTCAGGTCGTGATTCGTGAAAAGTTTCTTCATTTTAATGAATGCTGCTCTGGCCTCTTCAATTCTACAGCGGATTTCCCTCGAATGATCCCATTCATCATTCAGCGCAGTGCCGAGTTACGAAGTTGTCTTGACTCGTCTTGACTCTTTCTATCATTTTGTAGTCGATGTAAAGTTGTCCTCGAAATGTGGAATTTTTGCTAACTACCATGAACTTCGTCTTTTTGATGTTCACTCTGTTCACAAGCCCCTGCAGATCCGAGAGATTATCGCAAAATAATACGGTGTCATCTGCGTATCTTATATTATTCTGTTTTTTTCCGTTTTCGTAGCTCACCCATTTTTATTCTAATGTTACATGGTTACAGGAAAGTCTATTCATTTAACTCTCTATGCTATTATCTGCTCATTATTTATTATTATTTGAACTAGGGGCGTTATGGTTGGCCTTTCGGGAACTACGACAACATTGTTCACATGGTTCTTCTGTTCTCTACTCTACTAATTCATAAAAACCCAAGGAAGCTGTCAAAGGTGTTGATAAAACTGACAACGTCCTCAGGAGCCTTGGTTATTACCTCGCGAGTATCCAGGACTGTCTTCCACATATGAATGGTTCTTAGGCCAGCCAACTGTGGACATTTGCATACCATTTGTTCAGCTGTTTCTGCACCACAAATTTATTTGCCTGAGCGAATCCAGGAGTGTTCCTCCAGAGGATTATTCTGTTATCCAACTCCTCTTTGTTGGACCGCTGCCTTTCAATTTAGGTTTGTATACCCTGAGCCTCTTTTTGATTTGATCCATCCATGTAGATGACTTTTTGTCCAAACGATTGACGAAATTTATTGTCGTAGGACCTAGGACAGTCACCAATGACCGTTTCAAAGAGTGTTTCGAAATCGAAGAGAGATGGCATCACATCCGATGGTTTTGCCAAGAGGTTTGAGCCTAATTGATTCAGTATCCTCATATCTCCATCCCAGTAACCAGGTAGTAGATTTCCGTTGAGGGATATTCTTATTGCTTCCTGCAGGCTCTATTTCCTCAGATGTAGATGTAAGGGCGGCAGATCAAGTATGACCTCAAGCTGCTGTAGAAGTTGTGTGCATAGCTCCTGTAATGCCGTAACACCAATACAGGCCAGCCGTTGCAATTTCTGCATCCGGCCTCGTGTGGTGACCTCTTCGGATTTGTCCACCATGCTGAGGACGCATAGGTGACAATGGGGCGTACTACAGCTGTGTATAACCACAATACCATTTCCGGTTTCATGTCCCATGTCATTCCAAAGAGTCTTTTGCTGGCCCACATGTCCGATATTATGCTGTATGTATAATTTCATCTTTAACAGTAGATCTATCTAACAAAACTCCACACAAACATGTGCACCGAAAACTGGAATTTGGCTGTGGTACCCTTACAGATCAATAAGCCAAATTCTTACATTCATTTGTATCTGAAAACATAGGTATGGTACCTTGATATTTCATACACTGTCACTTTCTCAAAAGTATATAGATTATATCATTTTCTGAAAAAAAAATTACGAAAAGCACTGCCGTGAAGGCAGGAACTTTGGAGCGCTCGTACATGGATTCGCATTTTCCAGTTCTGAAAATCAATTGAAGAAATTTTCGACAGCTGTCAAAAAAATTCTGAAACTTAGGCGAAACTCCAGACTTCATGTCAGTGCTTCAGCTGACCAATTTTTTTTCGATAATTCGCTAGAATTTTTTACGGTATCTATGGTCTTGGTGATGCGATTTGGACAAAATTCCGCACGTAGTTTGAATATATTATTCTTCAGTTAGGTGTAAAATTTCATCCCAATCCAATCAGTAGTTTCGAAATTATCAGGAACAAAATATTTTGAACGGCCATATTTACGGAACCCCTAGACTAAATTTGCTCATTGATGAACGTGGCCACGAAATTTGCGATCCAAACCTGCCCTGAAAATTGCAAGTTTCTAGGCCTTTCCCTTCGGAAGTTATAAGTTTCTATGGTTTCTATGGTTCTGGTCATGCGATCTGGACAAAATGTTGCTTTAATATATCATTGTCGATTAAAATACACAATTTTATCTCGATCGAATCCGTAGTTCCGAAATTATCGAGAAAACAAAATTTCAAACGACCGTATTCAGGGAACCCCTAGTCTAATTTTGCTCACTGATGAACATGCCCATGAAATTCGCGATCCGAACCTACCCTGAAAATTTCGAGTCCATTGGCCTTTCCGTTCGAAAGTTATAATTTTCTATGGTTTATATGGTATTGATCATGCGATCTGGAAAAAATGTAGCTCGAATATATCATTCTCAATTTAAATACAGAATTTCGTCATGATCAAATCCATAATTTTGAAGTTATCAAGAAAACTGACGCATATAAATAAAGGTACCTACTAGGGAAGAGGGAGGCACAGAATTATTTTTTAAGTTGGTTAAAAAAGCTTCAGAAGTTCTGCCCACTCTTATAAAATGTCAACGAGCTATATGGATTCAACATACCGTAGTATAGTAGTAAATTTCAGTTCTAGGGCTGATATCGAAATGTAATTTGGGGGCTTGCACTTATATAAGATTTTATTCGAAAAAATTTGGTCGAAAATCGCATGAATAATCCGAGTTTCAATTACTTCCCTGTATGGGAACAACGGATTGATCAAAATATTTATGTCTAATAAATGTTTCCATTGCTGAAACCCTCATCAAAATCGTTCCTGACATATTCGGAAACCTTTAATACGCCACTGGCTTGGAGTGGGCAATAGCATCCAAATTAAAAACAGCATTATATGATTGGGTCAAAAATTCATTGCATTTTTCTATTGCCGTCCTTGTTTAGACTACGGCTATTTGACTTTGCGAATGTCAAATGTCCCAAAACAACACTAAACGTTTGTTGCTTCCATCTCTTTCTTGCTATCGACTAAAAAAAGACAGACGATCCGACTGATAGTTAAAAATCTGAATGCATTTCTTTCGGTTATTAAACCCGTGTTTTGAGCATTATGTTGCTATCTATGCAATAATAGTGACTAGACGAAAACGCAGTCGTATTTATTTTCAGCGGGTTCTGCCTAATTCAAGGTCAGGGACGTACTTTGTACTCGCGAATAGCCGGGACTGACTCACTTGATGTGAAGGTTCTAATGAACTTTTACTTTCATTAGCTCTTGTTTAAATATTCACATGTTTCATTGTTCGGTTAGGAACTCCAGACTGCCTTGAATAGTTGTTGCATCAATTGATATTAATGATCTTGAATTATCAACAACTCTTGTGACGTTGTTATCATTAGTATGACTAGTATATAATAAAAGGGTACTTCCTAAAATTGGGTAGACTTCAAGACCTGACTCAGGTGATGAAAAAAAATTCCAATAAAGGAGAAAAGATCACTTTTTATGGAAGATAGTGGAAAATGTTTTCCATCAAATTATGAGATAGGAATACAAAAAACTGATGCCGATATTACGTTCAAATCTATCTTGATGAATGGTGTCATCTTCTGCTCGACTAAAATGTTGATCAACCGAGCATTCATGTGACGATAATTGGTTAAATTCACTTTTTAGACAAACCTTGCTACCTACATCAAAAAAATGTCTAGAAGGTTACAGTACACAGAAGAAAATATGAAAAATGCTGCTGCGGCTGTTGGCAACGGAATGCCTGCTTTGAGAGCTTCTGTAGAATTTGAATTCTCGAAAAAAACACTTCTGGATAATGTTTCTGGAAGCGTTCCCATAGAATGAAGAATAGGTCGATAAAAAGTTATCGAAAAGAAAAAAGAGAATAAAAATTTACGAAAAGCACTGCCGTGAAGGCAGGACCTTTTGAGCGCCCGTACATGCACCTTGTAGGTAGATTCGCATTCTTCAGTTTCAAAAACCAATTGGAAAGATTTTGACAGCTGTCAAAAAAAACTAAGGCGAAAATCTAGAATCCTCTTCAGTGCTTTAGGCGACCAATTTTTTTTTCAATAATTCGCTAGAATTTTCTACGGTTTCTATTGTCTTGGTAATGCGATCTGGACAAAATTTCCCACGTAGTTTGAATACATTATTCTTCATCTATGTGCGAAATTTCGATCCAATAAGTAGTTTCGCAATTATCAGGAAAAAAATAGTTCGAACGGCTTTATTTACGGAACCCCTAGTCTAATTTTGCTCAATGATGAAGGTGACCGCACAATTCGCGATCCAAACCTATCCTGAAAATTTCAAGTCTCTAGGCCTTTCCGTTCGAAAGTTATAATTTTCTATGGTTTCTATGGTTCTGGTCATGCGAGCTGGACAAAACTTTGCATGTAGCTTGAACACGTCATTCTCCATCTGAGTACAAAATTCCACCTCGATCAAATCTGTTGTTTCGAAATAATCAGGGAAACAAAATTTCGAACAGCCATATTGACGGAACCCCTGGTCGAATTTTGCCCGATAACGAATTCAACTGCGGCATTCAAGAATGGAAAATTTCGAGTTTCTAGGTCATTCCGTTCGAGAGTTATCGTGTATACGGCCGGACGGACAGACTCAAATTTTTTGACGGATTCGTCATCAGTGAGTCGAACATAGTCGTTTGAGACCAATTTCGGTCAAAATTCGAAAAATACAGACATCGTGACGAAATGATATAGCCCTCGTGTAAGTAGTACGAGCGTTCAAAAATAGTGAAGTGGATGCTGCACGTCGCCAAACGTGGCTTTCCAGTCACTAAACCAATTCTTCTCGATAGTGTACAAATGCTCGTAAATAAATTAAACCGCCTAATACCATTCGTTAATGGAAAACCAGGAAGACATGAGTCAGCATGAGTTAATTAAGATTACCTGCTGTCGTATATGCCTCGAACTGACAGGAATATCACAAAAAAAAATTTAAGAAGAGGAATGGCAAAGAGAAGAAGAGAGAAATTAAGCTAGAACAGCTAAAGCTAGACATCAAACCAGAAATGAGGAGGAAATTGAGAAATAAAATCCATTCGTTAATGGAAAACCAGGATGACACTGGCATGAGTTAATTAAAATTACCCTCGTATCTTCCCCAAGCTGGAAAGAATATTACAGGAGAAAATAAATAAAGGAACTATATTCGTTATAATTAAATAGGAATCCATTTATTGTCCTGGTGTTGTTATCGACATTTCCGAGGGATTATATCCAGTAAGAGTTATGACTAGGAGTGGTCTGTACTAGAAATGGCCAAAATTGGATTACATTTTGGAGTCTAATTTAGAAGAAATTAGATGTATAATATTCAAACCAAAATCGTTGAATAAACGTGGTTTATATTAAGTACTAAAAATCAAAGAAAAATACTCCTCGAAAATTCGTCAAAGGATATTAGATAATATAAGAAATTATTTTTACATTCATTCGAAGAATTATATTCAAGTTGTTTGTTCAAATATTTTCATAATTTAATATTTGTTGAATGAAAACAATTCTTTTTGTAATTTTCCATTTACAATAAGAATGCAGGAGAAAATGCCGTTTTTCGATATACGTCAGTGTCGATAACCAGTGCCCATAGATGTAGGTAATAGGTTATTCATACAGGGTGTTTCATTGGTTTACGTATGTACGATTACGCCTACTGAGTTAGAACTACCCTAGACGAGTCCAAAAAACCATATATGATAGTTCTAATCAACTTCATAGCCGAGATACAGGGAGATTTATATATTTGCCAATATTCTCAATTGCTTATAACTTATGAACTAAACGGTAAAATCAATTGATATTGCTGAGATGAATGAATGAAGGAATATTGTAATTTGATTATAATATTCGGAAGAAGCAGAAAATTTTCGATGGAGATCTGTAGATTTCAGTGTCCCACACGACATTTGACCCATCAAAATGTTTGTCGAAACATTAAATTCGATAGTGAAATTTCACCTACTTTACAAAAATGTCGTTTATTGAGATGGAATTCGAAAAGTTGTCTATTGGACTGATAGAAAAGTTGTTTTTTTTTTCATATTCTGAATAATTTCAAGAAATTTTCACTAGTAATACCACTAGAGGTCAAATTATTGCCGGAAATTTTTTCGAATATCTTGAAAATTATCCCGAGTCGAAGACGAGGGATAATTTTCTAAAAATATTCATGAGTGAGAAAAAATTTCCGGATTTAATTTGACCTCGTGTGGTATTCGGTAAGAAAATTCCACACCAAATGCGTTTATTTCCAATGACATCAATCTCTTCCTCAAGTATAATATTCTGTCATTATAAACGTCAAAAAAATTTCCAGTATAATTCGCTGTTGGGTACCGTGAAAAAATTTCCACTAAAATTCATCCGTTGCGATGGTGATCTGTCAGAAATACACGTTCTGATTGGATAAAAATCACATGTGGGGAATTTTCAGAAAAATATGGATTTCGAATAATTCATTAAAAATGATCAAAAGTGGGGAAATAAATGAACAAATGAGTAAAAAAGTAAAACATTTGAAAGAAATCATAAAAGTTGCTCAAAAGTGCCACCGTTTTGCTTGATGCACATTCTTGTCTAATAGCATTTTTGATCAAATAGCATTTTTGATCAATTCTGGATCATTTCGAATTTTGTTGCATGCAACTTCGATAGGTATGTTGTAGGAGAATATCCTCACTTCCAATCTCAGACGCATATACTAAACATTTCAAATATCCCCAAACAAAATAATCGATATGATCGAAATCTGGTGATCT
Source organism: Aphidecta obliterata (assembly GCA_963966015.1). NCBI lineage: Eukaryota > Metazoa > Arthropoda > Insecta > Coleoptera > Coccinellidae > Aphidecta > Aphidecta obliterata. The sequence goes on along the minus strand of OZ014431.1, from coordinate 21,108,659 downwards.
AGAGGCTAATGCATGCGGTCCACTGCCTATCCACATGGTAAGTTCTGATCGAAAATCGTTTGGGGATATTTGAAATCTTAAGTATCTGCGTCTGAGATTAGAAGTGAGGATATTCTCCTACAACGTATCGGAGTTGCCTGCAATAAGTTATGATCCAGAAATGATCAAAGAGGCTATATGACATGATTTGAAAGAGCAAGAATGTGCATCGAGCAAAACGGTGGCACTTTTGAGCAACTTTTATGATTTCTTTCAAATGTTTCACTTGGTTCATATATTTTCTCAGTGTTGATAATTTTAATAAATTATTCAAAATCCATATTTTTCTGAATAATTCTGGAAATTTTTCATCAGAATATGAAAAAAAAATTCAAATTTTCCATCAGTCCAACAGACAACGAATTTCATCTCAATGTACGACATTTTTGTGAAGTAGGTATACTCAGGTGGAATTTCACTATCGAATTGAATCTAATTTTAATGGGTCAAATGTCGTGTGGGACACTGAAATCTGCTGAACCCCTTCGAAAATTTTCTGCTTTTTCCGAATATTCTAATCAAATTACAAAATTCCTTCATACAGGAATCTCAGCTTGCGAAAAGTCCCATATTTTTCTCATACGGACCTGGATCAGTTAAAAGATGAAATGATTCACTTATGAAACTGTGTTTTGAGTTCAAAATATCAATTGATTTTACCGTATAGTTCACAGGATATAAGCAAGTGAAAATATTGGCAAATACATAAATTTCGGTATCTCGGCTAAGAAGTTGATGAGACCTATCATATATAGGTTTTTTGGACTCGTCTAGGGTAGCTCTACCCCAGGTTTACGAATGTACCTTCACCAATGCAACACCTTGTATATTTTGAGTGCCGATAATTGGGATATCCACTTTGGAAATTCATTAATTTCATTTAAAATATTTCACTGTTTCAAGATTTACTTTTTTGTGTTGTTTTTTTTTTCGAAATTCAAGGTACAAAGAGTGAGAAACTAAATACCTCAACCACATGTAAATTATCTTTGTATTCAAAAGGTATTTCTCAATTCCTAACTCTCATTAACACGATAATGTGTCGATAATTGAGACATTAACCTTAGTTTCTATAAGAACTTTGTCTTCGAGATGGTACCAATTCTATCAGGATTGACCAAGTACTTTATACCAATGCACGATGAACATAATACTGTATCAGTTTCCAGTGATGCTACGTTCTTCTTCAGGGGTTTGTTCCGATGCTCTTTCTAGGGACCTAAGTTTGAAACAATACAAAATCCAAGTGTTACAAAAATTGAAAACAATAAGCCTTCTTTTGCGTCATGTTTTCAGTGAATGCATTCTTAAACAGCACCATAAATATACGGTGCGAAATTTCGTTCAGTGAAGAGCCTCGATTTCGGCAGCAATTGTCGGGGTAGGTCCGTTCTAAGAAATTTATTAGCAAAATTTCCATTGTGGATTATGCGTTGATTTGAACGGGAAAATATTGACTTATGAGAACAACAACGCGATTTTAAAACGTTCTCCATGAAATCTTGATCAGAATACACGACGTATACAGGGTCTTTCACGAGGAACTTCACCCATATTTATACGGGAAACTACTGAACGTATTTTCATGAAATTCAGCACTTATAAGTATTTTACGATGCTGATGAAATCTAAAATATTTTCAAGGCATGAGCACCTCCGGTTTTTCCGGAAATGACGTCAACTTCCGTTTTTCAAATTAGAACACCATTTTTTTATTGCAGAAATAGTTTCCTTAGAAAATTTCAAGTTATTTTGATGTAACATTTTTCAGTTTTGGTTGGAAAATTCTCTCTGAGCGGGAAAATTCGAAAAAAAAATCGAAAATAGAGCTCCGCTGAAACAAGAATAACTTCGAGGTTTTTGGATGGAAAATTTTCATTTTTGAGATTTTTCGAGATGTAAGATTGATGTATCCACTTTGAAAATCGCGATTCATGATACAGGGGGTGAAAAAATCGCTTTCAAAGTTAGGGATGACAAAATCGTGAAAAATCAATTTTTTCAAATTAGAACCCCATTTTTTTATGGCAGATATTGAATCTACGTTAAAAAATAATGTGAGTGTATGCATCACACCCTTGCCCTAAAATGGATATTTTCTGAGTTATTCACAAAAAACTGTTTTTCGTCTTGAATTTTCAGCTATTTCTTTTCCCTTCACGCCAAAAAGATGAAATTTTCAGGAACTGTTATTTGAACCATGCTGTAGATTTTTCACCCCTTCTTGAAACCGACTTCAAGTTACTATTAGGAGAACCATGGCAAACTCTCGCAGTTATAACTAGAGAAGATGCTCAAAGTTTTGACCGTTAATTTCTAGACATTTATTTATACGTCTCAGGAATGCTTCGTGCGTTGCTCTTCTTATTTCATCGGGAGGAAGAGATCTGCAAAAGTGTTTAAAAACCAAATTGAGTTTCAAAACTATGAATCTAAAAATCTAAACAAACCTGAACGCATTTCTGACTCGTTCTATGCAGTCCTCTTTATCAGTCAGGGGAGTTGAGTAGACAATATTTTTTATCCTACCCCAAACATAATAGTCTAAAGGAGTTAAATCGGGAGAACGTGGTGGCCAAAGATGTGGACCATTGTTCGCCAACCATCGATCTTCAAATAGCCTGTAGAGGATATTTGACACATTGAGTGAATTGTGTGGAGGCGCGCCATCTTGTTGATACCATAAGTCATTATGGTTCTGTACTAGCGACTCAATTATTTGAGTCAATATGTCAGAATATCTATCTCCTAAGGGAGAACATTCTTTAAATAATGCAAACATGTGTAGTGTTCTATCTTACCAGTTAAAGTCTCATCATAAATGTGAACATCGAGAATTGCATTATTTTTGATGGCGCAAAAAACATTGAAACTCCAGGTCTCTTGAAAGTTCCATTGTCTGAAGTGGTGGTTGTTCTCTTCATCCCAATAATGACTGTTATGCCTATTGAAAGAACCATTCTTTCTGAATTTAGATTCATCTGTCCAAATTATACAGTCCAAAAAGTTTTCATTCTCTTGAAATCGAATCATCATAGCTTCGCAAAACTCTGTTCTCCTGACGAAATCAGTTTCCTTCAAATGCTGTACCCTTTTGAATTTATATGGGTGCATTTTATGTTTTTTTAATATTCTCCAAACACTCGATTGAGATAATCCCAGATCAATCTCGGCATCTTTGAGAGAATTTTGAGGATTCACACGAAAATATGCAAGAACTGTAATTTCGTTGTTCTCATCTTCTACTTCACTTTTTTCTCTGTGTATAGTTTTCTTAACGAAAGATCCGACATTTCTCAAGTTTGTCATGGTTCTGTTAATGGTATCTCTCGTTGGTCTGGGTCGGTCAGGAAACCTCTCAATGAACAGTCGAATCGTTCTATCTACAACTTTATTACATTCTCCATGAAGTAGAATGAGATTTAAATAATCTTCATTGGTAAAATTAGGCATAGTGATCGATTTTATAACTTAATACGAATTATCACCAAATTAATAGTAAACACAAAATGCTACTGAATAAAGAGGAATTTGGCAGATGTAATTAATGATATCTATCATTAAAAAAAAAGAATGTAAAACATGGTAAGTTTTTGCATATGGTTCATAAGGAATTATTTATTTATCACTGGAGGGAAAACCGATGGCCGATTAGTTGAAATAAAGAGGTTTCCGATACAAATTCGAATCCAAATTCGCCATCTATTTAGGAACAACCTGTAACTTTTTTCTCTCGCATATTAGGGTAGTAAAATCTAAAACATGGTTTAAGTAACAGTTCCTGAAAATTTCATCTTTTTGGCGTGAAGGGAAAAGAAATAGCTGAAAATTCAAGACGAAAAACAGTTTTTTGTGAATAACTCAGAAAATATCCATTTTAGGGCAAGGGTGTGATGCATACACTCACATTATTTTTTAACGTAGATTCAATATCTGCCATAAAAAAATGGGGTTCTAATTTGAAAAAATTGATTTTTCACGATTTTGTCATCCCTAACTTTGAAAGCGATTTTTTCACCCCCTGTATCATGAATCGCGATTTCGATTTTCAAAGTGGATACATCAATCTTACATCTTGAAAAATCCCAAAAATGAAAATTTTCCATCCAAAAACCTCGAAGTTATTCTTGTTTCAGCGGAGCTCTATTTTCGATTTTTTTTTCGAATTTTCCCGCTCAGAGAGAATTTTCCAACCAAAACTGAAAAATGTTACATCAAAATAACTTGAAATTTTCTAAGGAATCTATTTCTGCAATAAAAAAATGGTGTTCTAATTTGAAAAACGGAAGTTGACGTCATTTCCGGAAAAACCGGAGGTGCTCATGCCTTGAAAATATTTTAGATTTCATCAGCATCGTGAAATACTTATAAGTGCTGAATTTCATGAAAATACGTTCAGTAGTTTCCCGTATAAATATGGGTGAGGTTCCTCGTGAAAGACCCTGTAGATAGGTATGCTACAAACTGTGCTCAAATTCGTCGCACGACGACACGTGTGTTGCAAGCAGTGTCTTGTGGTTTGCAATTGTGAATTTGCGATTGATTTTTAGTGTAATGAGCTAAATAGAGCTTGAGTTTCTTAAGTTCTACTGGCTCGAATTTTTTCAGGATTTTCAACCCAATAGTTGATTAGGAGGGAGGTGGACTTTTGATGGCTTAGGAAGCTCATACTACAACATCTATTACCTAACTAACTAGTGTTATTTTGCAATCTCCCTGTTGAATAGCTGTGATAGACAAATAATGGGCATGACAAGATTATAAGGGTTCCTTCTATGCCACTGCGGCACCCTCAAAAATAGGATATGGAAATACCCACTAAGTTTTGTACCAAAATAAGAAGCCTGGCGGTCTCCCAGTGAATTGCATTTTTATGCAGAATTGACATAAATGGAAGTTTTTTATTTGAATTAAAGAAAAATCATAGGTTGAGGGAAATGGAAGATTGAACATACATGTTAAATATCGAAAACCATGGTCAGAAGTATTAGTCAATCACAACTCAGATAGGCCGACGATTAAGAGCAAAGTGGCCTGAGTTGAAAAAATTGAGCGTTATATCAGAAAAACTGAGACTCGCCTAAGGGGTTAATAACGAAGCTTTATATAGGGGTACAATTCATGAAAGCAATAAGTGTTATGGTTCGGTTCGGGATATTTGGTTGCATTTTTTTTTTATTTATTTATTCATTTATTTACACATATGTACATATGACAGAAATAAATCCAAAATACATGTACAATGAGAAAACTATCTATAGTATTTCTTCAAACTGTTTTTGAAACTATCCAAGGAACAGTTGAAAATGTCAACATCTCGTGCATGTAAATTATACATCCGACACATCCTGCATAACGGAGTGTTCCCTCCTAAATTGGTCCTGTAATTATGGACTCTGAAGAGAGGTTGCTCCCTCGAGAAAAATGTCGGAATATGGAATTTCAACTGGCCAAGAAGATCCGGGGAATCTATGAAACCCCGTATGATTTTAAAGAGAAATACTAAATCCCTGTTAGTTCTTTCAAAGAATATTTATTCCTTAGGGGTAGAATGTCCCCTAAAGGGTAGATGGTCGTGGCTTTGCATTCGATATATCTAATAAATTTATTTTGAACATGCTCGAGACGATTTTTGTTAACATTGTACTGGGGATTCCAGATACAACTTCCAAAACTCAGACGGCTGAAAATGTAGGCATAATAAAGGCTGAAAAGTGGTTCAGTGGATTTTCATAATACTTACAAGATAACTTGTACTGCACCTCATGATGAATCACAGCTGTCATCTAAAAATAATCCGCATCTTCCGACTGACTTCGATAAAACGTCTTCATTGGGTTGAGTGAATTTGATATGTCATTTACTGAAATCCGAGTCAAGAGACATAGTCGTTCGCAAAGAGTCGATATATCAAATTCTGGATTCGAGCGTATGGCGTGTTCAATCACACGAATTCGATACGCAGCCTTCAATTTTCTACTTTTTAGGAAAACATCTACACAGGAGGTCTTATCGATTGGTAAAAGTCCCACGAAATTGTTGGAACTGTCAAGATTTACGTTTTCGGTTTATTGCTCCTAGTAGTATTCAATCTTCGGAATAGAGTTGGGGTTTCAGGTTTACTTTTTCCAACCAGCCTTCGGGATAAATCGAAGAAATAAAACCATCTTAGAGGTTTAAAGTCACTGGTATTGGTAATATCATATTTTTTTCGAACCTATTTACTTTTTATTCCTTCGAAGATTGAGAATTGAGAAGTATTACATTGATAGACTAATGGAATTCTCTTGCGAGTCGATGGACTTTGCAAAATATCCAGATTTGTATTGAAAATACTTGATCTATATTATTCATCCTGAACCTGGGTTGTTGAAGTACCTACTGGAATAAATCTATTATTACATTTTGACAAACATGTTTTCATGAAATTTCAAATAACGCGATAACGGTGGGAGGACAGTAATTACATTACTTTTCGGGTAGCCGCAAAGCGTTGCTGTAATATTCCCCGAATCCTGAGTCGTCAATGTTTGAAAACTAGCATTTCTTTTTAGCAGATGTCCGCGAATTTCAAAACATAAGTTGCTCCACCCCATATTCTTCCAGATATAAGATCACAAAGATCGGATTGGACTAATTCTATCTTGATACTTTGAAGAGCACATCATCTTCTGCTTCTCCTCGATACAAGTTGAGCAATTCTGAATTCGATCGAACTTCTTGAAAATCGATTCAATGTCTAATCCATCCTTGAGAGCACACCTAAATTTTTGCCTCAAGACCAGGACTTTCCCCGTATCTGCTGAAACAGCAGCCATTGTTAGTTCTGGAGGAACTTCAGGAATATTTTCAATTGTAATCAATTGTAATCACAAATGATCTAATCTTACCGACACAAACCTCCAAAGGATTGTAGAGGTACCGTACATCAATCCGAGATGAGAGCTTTGTCATTTTGATTTTGTAATAAAATGAATCTGGTAAAAACCAGCTCTCCACAGAGCTGCCCTGTAGATAGTCCGAGAAATCAAACTAGAATGTTGAAACGTACAAATTCCATAGATTATGTCTTTCCTTGTTAAGTCTTTTTAAAAGAAGCCTTGTGATTTTGGGAGTATTTTGAGACATACGCGAATACGGATCAAATAAAAAAAAATTACGAAAAGCACTGCCGTGAAGGCAGGAGCTTTTGAGCGCTCGTACATGCACCTTGTAGGTAGATTCGCATTTTCCAGTTTTAGAAATCAATTGAAGGAATTTTTGACTGCTGTCAAAAAAATTCTGAAACTTAGGCGAAACTCCAGACTTCATGTCGGTGCTTCAGCTGATCAATTTTTTTCCGATAATTCGCTAGAATTTTCCACGGTATCTATGGTCTTGGTGATGCGATCTGGACAAAATTTTGCACGTAGTTTGAATACATTATTCCTGAGCTAGGTGCATAATTTCATTCCAATCCGATCGGTAGTTTCGAAACTATCAGGAAAAAAATATTTTGAACGGCCATATTTACGGAACCCCTAGTCTAATTTTGCTCATTGATGAACGTGACCGTGAAATTTGCGATCCAAACCCACCCTGAAAATTTCAAGTTCCTAGGCCTTTCCGTTCAAAAGTTAGAATTTTCTATGGTTTCTATGGTTCTGGTCATGCGATCTGGACAAAATATTGCTTCAATATATCATTCTCGATTAAAATACAAAATTTCATCTCGATCGAATCCGCAGTTTCGAATTTATCGAGAAAACAAAATTTCAAACGACCGTATTTACGGAACCCCTTGTATAATGTTGCTCATAGATGAACGTGATCACGACATTCGAGATCCACACCTATCCTGAAAATTTCAAGTCCCTAGGCGTTTCCGTTCAAAAGTTACAATTTTCTATGGTTTCTATGGTTCTGGTCATGCGATCTAGACAAAATTTCACATGTAGCTTGAACACCTCATTTTCCATTTGAGTGCAAAATTTCATTGCGATCAAATCCGTAGTTTTCAAGTAATCAGGGAAACAAAACTTTGAACGGCCATATTTACGGAACCCCTGGTGGAATTTGGCCCATTAACGAACTTAACCGAGCCATTCGGGAACTGAACCCACACTGAGAATTTCAAGTCTCTAGGTTGTTTTGTTCGAGAGTTATCGTGCTTACGGCCGGCCGGACGGCCGGACGGACAGACTCGAATTTTCCGACGGATTCGTCATCAGTGAGTCGAACATAGTCGATTGAGACCATTTTCGGCTCAAAATTCGAAAAATACAGACATCGTGACGAAATGATATAGCCCTCGTGTAAGTAGTACGAGCGCTCAAAAATAGAATGTTCTATTCATATGATAAAAGCTAAACACTCTGAACAAGGGCGTCGGCAGGGTGGGGCAAGAGGGCAAAGGGAGCAAGGTGGGCAAAGGGGCCAGGGGGTTGCACGCCCCCGTCTAGCCATTTAACATAAAAAATTATCCTATACCTATATCTTAAGTATATCTATACCTATAGCTCGAGAACTCTTTAGTCCCCCCAGAAAATATTTCTTCCGACGCCCATGACTCTGAAAAGTCTTGGCTTCGTTTTTCATCGAATCCTGGATCTAATCATTTTTGAGCGCTCGTACAACTTACACGAGGGCTATATCATTTCGTCACGATGTCTGTATTTTTCGAATTTTGAGCAGAAAATGGTCTCAAACGATAGAGTTCAACTCACTGATGACGAATCCGTCGGAAAATTTGAGTCTGTCCGTCCGGACTTCCGGCCGTCCGTCCGGCCGTAAGCACGAAAACTCTCGAACGGATCAACCTAGAGACTTGAAATTTTCAGTGTAGGTTCAGATCGCAAATGCCTCGGTTAAGTTCGTTAATGGGCAGAATTCCACCAGGGGTTCCGTAAATATGGCCGTTCAAAATTTTGTTCTCCTGATTACTTTGAAACTACAGATTCGATCAAGATGAAACTTTGCACTCAAATGGAGAATGAGGTGTTCAAGCTACATGTGGAATTTTGTCCAGATCGCATGACCAGAACCATAGAAACCATAGAAAATTGTAACTTTTGAACGGAAACGCCTAGAGACTTGAAATTTGCAGGACAGGTGTGCATCTCGATTGTCGTGATCACTTTCATCTATGAGCGAAATTATACTAGGGGTTCCGTAAATATGATCGTTTGAAATTTGGTTTTCTTGATAATTCCAAAACTACAGATTCGATCGTGACGAAATTTTGTATACTAATGAAGAATGATATATTCAAGCTACACTTCTCTAGATCACATGACCAGAACCATAGAAACCATAGAAAATCATAACTTTCGAACGGAAAGGCCTAGAGACTTGAAATTTTCAGGATAGGTGTGGATCTGAAATGTCGCGTTCACGTTTATCAATGAGCAGAATTATACTAAGGGTTCCGTAAATACGGTCGTTTGAAATTTTGGTTTCTCGATAATTTCGAAATTACGGATTCGATCGAGATAAAATTTCATATTTTAATCGAGATTATCGAGAATGATATATCAAAGCAATATTTTGTCCAGATCGCATGACCAGAACCATAGAAACCATAGAAATTTGTAACGTTTGAACGGAAAGGCCTAGGAACTTGAAATTTTCAGGGTGGGTTTGGATCGCGAATTTCACGGTCACGTTCATCAATGAGCAAAATTAGACTTGGGGTTCCGTAAATATGGCCGTTCAAAATATTCTGTTCCTGACAATTTCGAAACTACCGATTTGATTGGAATGAAATTTCGCCTAAGTTTCGGAATTTTTTTGACAGCTGTCGAAAATTCCTTCAATTGATTTCTAAAACTGGAAAATGCGAATCTACCTACCAGGTGCATGTACGAGCGCTCAAAAGCTCCGGCCTTCACGGCAATGCTTTTCGTAATTTTTTTATATACATACCTACTCAAATTAAATGTTTTTTTTTTGATAGATGTTAAATTAGGTTGTAAATAAATTCGCATAATACAAATAAACAATTGTTTCGTTACTAAATTCAAATAGTGCTGATTGAATAATATGTTTTATCTGATCATTCACTTGTGAATAGTAAGACTCTTCAATATATTTCCTTGTATTCAGTCACATCTAAATCATAACTCCAAATTCGAAGATTTCATGAATATTGAAAATAAGCGAATCATTTTCAAACTCGATAAAAAAAATTCAAAAACCATTCGATTCATACACTGCTTATAATTACTTCTTCATTTCTACAAACTATGCTTCATCAAACGTTAATCGTTTATTGTTTTTTCAGGAGAACAAAACTCCAAGAACCCAGTTTTCATAAGAGTAGATAAATTAAAATCAACCATAAAACTAGCATCACCTGAAGAAACATAAAACTCGAATGTTATGCACTTTCATGGAATATGTTGTATTTTCGTCTTATCGTTTGGTTAATCGAATTCCTGCCGAAAGAAATTATTTCAAGCTATGAAAATAGGTATCATCAACACTGCATTTCACTACATATTCGCTGTAATATAAAATGATTTATTCGTTGAAATAAGGTTTGGCACAAGGAATTAAATTCTAACTTTCTCGTTGGACGAAGACACTCCTGCTCTATTATTCATAACATTCGTTACCCACATCTAACTTCACGTAATAGACTAAGTAAATAATATAAGACGGCTTGAAACTCAAAACTTTTTTGCATCTAGTAATTTTCCTTGATTTATTCTTATACGAAAGATTCGAGAAAATTACTGAGCTATCAACACGGCTTTCAGTCTTCATTGTCATTTTATTTTTATGAACTTCGAAATATGGAATCACCGAATTGTATTGAATAAACCAGAAGAACTCAATTTTTCTTCTGTGTACCTTCGGTATTCATTGTCACCATAACAAATACTGTCGTTTCGTTCTCATAAACTTAGTAGATGGAATCACCAAAGTTTATTGAATATATCAGAGAAACACAATTTTTTTCCATATGTAACAGCTAGAATGTTGAATTTCGTCACAACTCATTTAATCCATGGCCATATATGTTGACAAAACATTTCAGCAGAATATGGCCAACAGTTACTGAAATACCGAAGTTTTAGATGATGCGATCTTACGGCTACAAAGTTTCAATTCATCGGATCGGTATTTTTTGAATAATCGAGAAAAAAATTATATTGACAAATTCAAGTGACGCATTCAGACCTCGAACGAACCAAGAAAGTTTCAAAATTCTAGGCCTTTTTTGAGCGCTCGTACTACTTACACAAGGGCTATATCATTTCGTCACGATGTCTGTATTTTTCGAATTTTGAGCCGAAAATGGTCTCAATCGACTATGTTCGACTCACTGATGACGAATCCGTCAAAAAATTCGAGTCTGTCCGTCCGTCCGGCCGGCCGTAAGCACGATAACTCTCGAACAGAACAACCTAGAGACTTGAAATTTTCAGTGTGGGTTCAGTTCGTTAATCGGCCAAATTCCACCAGGGGTTCCGTAAATATGGCCGTTCAAAGTTTTGTTCCCCTGATTACTTGAAAACTACAGATTTGATTGAGATGAAATTTTGTACTCAAATGGAGAATGAGGTGTTCAAGCTACATGTGAAATTTTGTCCAGATCGCATGACCGGAACCATAGAAACCATAGAAAATTTTAACTTTTGAACGGAAACGCCTAGGGACTTGAAATTTTCAGGATAGGTGTGGATCTCGAATGTCGTAATCACGTTCATCTATGAGCAAAATTTTACTAGGGGTTCCGTAAATATGGTCGTTTGAAATTTAGTTTCCTTGATAATTTCAAGAATACAGATTCGATCGTGACGAACTTTTGTATACTAATGGAGAATGATATATTCAAGCTACATTTCTCCAGATCACATGACCAGCACCATAGAAACCATAGAGAATCATAACTTTCCAACGGAAAGGCCTAGGAACTTGAAATTTTCAGGGTGGGTTTGGATCGCGAATACCGCGTTCACTTTCATCAATGAGCAAAATTAGACTAGGGGTTCCGTAAATATGGCCGTTCAAAATATTTTTTTCCTGATAGTCTCGAAAATACTGAGCGGATTGGAATGAAATTTTGCACCTAGCTGAGAAATAATGTATTCAAACTACGTGCAAAATTTTGTCCAGATCGCAACACCAAGACTATAGATACCGTAGAAAATTCTAGCGAATTATCGAAAAAAAATAGATCAGCTGAAGCCCTGACATAAAGTCTGGAGTTTCGCCTAAGTTTCAGAATGTTTTTGACAGCTGTCGGAAATTCCTTCAATTGCTTTCTAAAACTGGAAAATGCGAATCTACCTACAAGGTGCATGAACGAGCGCTCAAAAGCTACTGCCTTCACGGCAGTGCTTTTCGTAATTTTTTCTAGAGTTATCGCATGTTTACGACCGACATAACATAATTGAATTCCACTACGAATTCTGTGACTCCAACCTAATCGTTTGAGATCATTCTCTGCTCGAAATTCGAAAATTACAGACATTTGGGCGAAATTATAATGCTCTTGTTCATAGAAACAAGCGCGGAAAGAGTTTGAAAACAATTATGTTATCAAGTATTTTACATTCAAAATCGTAGATTTTTCCCAATAATAGCCGCCGTGTTACGTGAGTTGAATGTTGAGTTCATTATGACATCTTTCATATCAGATTTGAAAGAAAAATATTTTTCAATCAATTATTTATTGATGTGAATTTCATAAAAATTTAAAAAAGACCATCTATATTGACAGATTTTCAGGGATTCCAACACTGATTACTTCTTATTCGATATGGTCCATTGTTGAAGAACTATTTGTTCCTAATGAATGTAACCAAAAATAAACCAAAATATGCCCAAATGAATTCTGAAAATTTCCATTTCTGTACTACTTTTCTCTGAGAGTTATTCAACATAAATATTATAAAGATGAGATCCCTAATGCCTCGTCTCTCAAGTTCATTATTCCCACACATAATCTTATAGAGAAATTGAGTCGAAGGAAGGAAGGATTTCATAAAATCAATTTCATTTAGTAATATTTTATAATTCATAGGTATTTCCAGTATGATCTTCCATACAACGAATGCTATTCAAGTTATCGATGAGAATGGAATCTCATCTCCTGGATGGATATCTTCATCAAATAAGTCAAAGATCTGCATCGGGCTCATAAACAAAACAGAGTCATGAATTGTCCGCTTCGCACTTCTGCGAACGAACTGGTACTATCACAATAAAGCACTCGAACCGTGGCTGTGAAAGATTCGGCCTTTTGTTGTCCCTTTTGGCCAAAAGTTGTCCTAAACTGCGCGGGTAGGAGTCAACGTCCGGCCAGAATAGCGAAGCAGTTTGAAATAACGCAATTAAACACTTATTATTACGTTGCACATAAAATCCATCCAAAAAAGCGATTACCGGTCAGTACCACGCCAGTCACAGATATTCACTTTTTGGGTCGTAATTAGCTTGTTGGCCGTTCCTTTGTCTGAAGTTCAATTTCAGTGGCGTACACAACTTTTCGGGTAGATTTTTGGTTGAGTTAACAAGCCTTATGAGTAAGAACGCGCAATCACACTGGAAGCTAGTAATAAATGATAATCACAATAAATAATCGATTTCATGTGGGATAAGGTAATTTAAACCACATTTGACAAGAATCTAGAAAATCCAACCAAAATTCGATTGTACCTTAGCTATCTGCACCGTTACAATAGTATAGTCATGTTGTCTCTCAGTATAATGAGAATTAGATATTATTTTTAAAATCATTGTTACCACAACAAATGAGAAACTACTATCTTCATATTTTTATGAATTCATTATTAATGGACCTGAATTCGTGATTTTTTCATTGATATATGAAAAAATGTTAAACAGCTACTGAAATTTTCACATTTTTAAGGTAGTGTCCAATTTGAAAATAGAACAAGAAAAATTCCTTTCATTATTCAGCGTTCAGTCCAGAACGTTTTGGGTCAACTACCCATATGACAGTTAATTGCATGACGCGATTATCTCAAGAAAACGATCCACTGATTTTGAAGGCAAAACCAAAAATTACGAAAAGCACTGCCGTGAAGTCAGGAGCTTTTGAGCGCTCGTACATCCACCTTGTAGGTAGATTCGCATTTTCCAGTTTTAGAAATCAATTGAAGGAATTTTCGACAGCTGCCAAAAAAATTCTCAAACTTAGACGAAACTCCAGACTTTGTCAGTGCTTCAGCTGACCAATTTTTTTTCGATAATTCGCTAGAATTTTCTACGGTATCTATGGTCTTGGTGATGCCATCTGGACAAAATTTCGCACGTAGTTTGAATACATTATTCCTCAGCTAGGTGCAAAATTTCATTTCAATCAAATCAGTAGTTTCGAAATTATCAGAAAAAAAATATTCTGAACGGCCATATTTACGGAACCCCTAGTCCAATTTTGCTCATTGATGAACGTGACCGTGAAATTCGCGATCCAAACTCACCCTGAAAATGTCAAGTTCCTAGGCCTTTCCCTTCGGAAGTTATGATTTTCTTTGGTTTCTATGGTTCTGGTCATGCGATCTGGCCAGAATGTTGCTTTAATATATCATTCTCGTTTAAAATACAAAATTTTATCTCGATCGAATCTGTAGTTTCGAAATTATCGAGAAAACAAAATTGAAAACGACCATATTTACGGAACCCCTAGTATAATTTTGCTCATAGATGAAAGTGATCACTACAATCGAGATCCACACCTATCCTGAAAATTTCAAGTCCCTAGGCCTTTCCTTTCAAAAGTTACAATTTTCTATGGTGATGCGAGCTAGACAAAATTTTGCATGTAGCTTGAACACCTCCTTTTCCATTAAAGGACAAAATTTCATCTCGATCGAATCTGTTGTTTCGCAGTAATCAGGAAAACAAAATTTCGAGCGGCCATTTCACGGAACCCCTCGGCGAATTTTGCCCAATAACGAACTCAAACGCAGCATTCGAGATTCGAACCTACCCTGAAAATTTCAAGTTTCTAGGACATTCTGTTCGAGAGTTATCGTGTGTACGAACGGACGGACAAACAGACTCGAATTTTTCGACGAATTTGTCATCAGTGAGTCGAACCTTGTCGATTGAGACCATTTTCGGCTCAAAATTCGAAAATTACAGACATCGTGACGAAATGATATAGCCCTCCTGTAAGTAGTACGAGCGCTCAAAAAGAAGGCAGGAGGAAAAAATCGTTGCTGAAAAATTATACAATGAAGATCATATCATTTGGAAATAAGGAACCTTTGTTTGAAATTATTAGCTTTTTGCGCGCTTGTTTCTATGAACGAGGAGTTATCATTTTGCCCGAATGTCGAATTTTGTGCAGAGAATAATTTCAAACGATTAAGTTAGACTCACAACTCACAGGTTGGTTATCCGATTCTGTATGTCTGTCCGTCCTTATATACATCTGTAAATACGATAACTTTCGAAAGCGGAGGTCGGTAGTTTTGAAATTTTCAGGTCATGTTCGAGGTCTGAATGCGCCGTTTGAGTTTGTTAAGGGGAAAAATCCCTCGAAGTGTTTCGTATATAAATACTGAATTTTGTTTTTTAATAATTCGAAGAATACCGATCTGATCGAATTGAAACTCTGCAGGTGGTCGTAAAATAACGACACGAAAGTTTCTTGTTGAATTTCGTGCGGATAGTCTTACAAAAAGAAATGAACGAGGAAATGAATTTCTTGCTGAAATTTTGTGTGTAGTCTTTTGTACACACTTTCAATACACTGACAATAATCACTGGTTTGGTACACATGAACAATCACAGAAATGCTCCAGACTTCACGTCCGTTCTTTTCTCGAATTTGTTCATTCTCTTTTTGGATTATACACTTCCTTTGAAGTAAACTGTGACTTACTACAGTAAATGAAAAATTAAAACAAAGTCATGATTATTGCAACAATAAAACCATATTCAATTCATATATTTATATTGTGCGCGTGAACCTCTAGAGTCCTTGACGTATACAATTCCGCTGAAATCAAAATTACCAAACTTTCATGTTATTATTTCGAAGGTAAACAAGAAATCTAGACTACCCAGTGCAAGTTGCATAGCCTTAGCGATGCAATAAGAACCAGCGTTTGTCAAAATCAGACAGTAGAATAATGCATATTTTGTATACAGCTGCTCCGAAATTGATTTCGGCACAAACAAAATTATTGAATATTGGTATATTAAGGCAATATAGTCATTATCATCTATAAAAAAATCAATATCACATTCAATTTTAATGGAGAGTTGTTCGGAATATTCTACTTTCTTTTGAGCAGATCATCGTCAATAACAACAAGCTCGGGCTATGATTGGAATATTGTGATTACCTGATATTTTTATGGCGACAATTTTCAAAGGAATAAACAAAATCTTCAAATCTGAGAAGTTTTTTACAGACAAGTTAATAACTCAAAAAATTCTTGACCTATTGTTCTGGCAAAGAAATGTTTTCAGCATATCCTGAACCTTGTAATGGCTAGTTCAATAGACTATTATCATTTCATATATAACAGGTGGCTGAAATTCAATGTTGTAGATATAATTCAGAACATGAATTGCTAGAAATAAAATATGTAGTTACTAATGTAGAAATGTTTCACTGATAACAAAGAATCAACATTCGGTTTGATTGATTCCGCAAAATTTTTCAAAAGAATGTTTTTTATTGAAAATATACAGTTTGTTTTACTGTTGTGGTACGGTATGGTATGGTATGGTATGGTATGGTATGGTATGGTATGGTATGGTATGGTATGGTTTGGTATGGTATGGTATGGTATGGTATGGTATGGTATGGTATGGTATGGTATGGTATGGTATGGTATGGTATGGTATGGTATGGTATGGTATGGTATGGTATGGTATGGTATGGTACAATTTCGAATGTTTTTGTACAATTTTTGGGATGTTTTGATTTTTTTCGTTCTTACCTTCGTATTTGCACGTTTGCCCAAATGTTTAATTTTTAGCTGAAGATGTTCTTAAGCGATTGGGTTGGACTCGCAGATGAATAATTCGTGGTCAAATTCAATTCTGTCCGTCCGTCCAGCCATCCGTAAACATGATAAATTCCGCAATAAAACGCTTAAAGTTTTTAAATTTTCAGGGCAGGTTCTAGGTCTGAATGCGCTGGTAAGTGAACGAATGAGCAAAAACTGCTGAAAAATTTCGTAGATGTAGCCATCTGTTCCCAATAATTCGAAAAAAACTGATTCGATTGAATTGAACTTTGGAGTTAGTTGGACACGAAGGTTCATTCGAAATTTCGTGAAGATCGTATCACAAGAAGAATAAATTATTTTGTTTCAAAACTTCGGTGTCTCAGGAAGTATTCGCCATACCCTGCTGAAATTTTGTGTCTACATATGAGGTATCGATAAAATTAGTTATATGAAGAATCAACTCTGCTGCTCTTGTACGTGAAAATGAAATTGAGTTTTACTGATCTGGTGTTGAGAAATTCGATAATTCTCTGATTTCATCTCTTGAAGTTAATAAAAATCAAGTGACATTATTTGTCATATGTCGGTCGGTTCGGTTCGAAGGATCTGTGGTTCCTCTCAGATTGTTCATGGAATAGTTTATTTTTCACTAAACAACATGATTTTTTAAAATTTCCCAGCCTTACAATACTTTTTCCTTTCAGGTTTCTAGAAGTTCACGTTAAATATGTAGGTAATCTCGAAATTTGGATATAAATCGTGAAATATCGTCGAAAAAGATCCCAGATTTCTGCAACCTTCCATCATATTAATGAAATTAACGAATATCTCCATTAATTCTTACTTATTCGTAGGGTGGTGATTCGTTCTACGAATTTCGGACCAGCTGTACAACATTTATAACAGTGATGTCGAACCGCGGAGCCGAATGATGTGGCCTTGGTGCATTTGGTGACCTCAATTTCAAGCGTTGCACTTTTGGAGATTCGTAGTTGGTCTCTACACGTCTCTCATGCAACCGGCTCGTTTTCTCCGTCGCTAATTCCTACCTATTCAAACATGGACAGGACAAGGACAAAGAACTTAGACCGATAACGCCGAAAATTGCAATTGGAAGTGACTCTCCTGATTCGGATCTCACAGCAGCAGGTCCGGATCCAACATTCGTTCGAGATAGTAGCAACAGATATTATACTATCAAGAATATTGCCCTCCGATTAAAAAACTCCGATTGAGTTTCATAATAATTATACCAGCTGATGCCCGGCATGCATTGCAATGCCTCCTTCAATTTTTGTGTGATTGTTCGAAATGAATGTACATCATTCGACTTCGTCCGTCCGTTCTTTGAAGAATACCTGTCACAATCGTGATTTTTTTTGTAATAGATCATATTATTGATCTTCAAGTCCAAGCATATTTGAGAAATTTGAAGAAAATTGTTCTTTGTGTACAAAAGAAAATGTGGAAGACCTGAAACTGCATGCACAAATAAAAGAATAGCTGAATTGAGTGTTATGAATGTACCAACATCAATTTTACGTCGTTAGCAAAAATTGGGCAAATAATATGGTTTTTTATTGACATACTTGAAAAATTTCAGTCAACCCAGAAATTGGAAGAAGTAGATCTTTTATAACGTCATGGATTTTCAAAGAAGGGACGACAAATTCGTCGTTTTAAAGCAAAATCCTTTTCTGTGATGAAACGCATTTCTAGATTGATGGATTCGTTGAGAAGCATAATAATTGTCTTATCTGAAGTGATGAAAATACTGTTGTTGTTAACACAACTGAAAACTGAAAGTCTCTGATTGGGGTTAATTTTGAGCCAATAATATTATTGAACTATTTTTCTTCGAAAATTGTGCCGAAAATGTAAATGCTCATAGATGGCAATCAATGTTGATTGACTTATTAGGGCCATAATAAGAACATATCGATGTATTTTTCCAAGAAGGTGGTGCTACAATGAAACCTTACGTTGTGGTGACCGAAATTGACATTTCATGATGGGCATTTGAATGATAGGTATTTCGTAAATTTCGTTCCACATGCAATTGTATTGAAATTACAGCTTGTGCATTAATAAGAAACAGCGTTTTTGGATTACCTTATATCAAAAATATTCCCTTTTATACACACATTATATTCATTTAGTTAAATATGTATTCATTCCGATTTTTATAATAACCACATCTTCTTTACATTATCAACCTCTGTTTCCGAAAGGGTCCCTTGAAAGAGAATTACCTCTACAGCATGCTCGTTTGCTGATCCTGAAACATAATCGCTTTTGTCCTTCAAAATTCCTTCAATATTCGAATTCAAAATCCAAAACTTGACCGGGAGGGGTTTTCTCAAGCAGATTCGGCCATCCTAGCGATCGATTATTTTTGGAACTTCAGATAACTGCAGAACCTCAATTGAAGGCAATCATGTCCCAATTAGAAAAAAATTGCATACTATTCACTTCCAAAAAGTAACAAGAGTGTTATCATTCTGTCCAAATGTCTGTAATTTTCGAATTTTGAGCCAAGAATGGTCAAACGATTAGGTTGGTCTCACAGATGAAGAATGAGTGGTCAAATTCAATTATGTCCGTTCGTCCGTAAACACGATAAGTTTCTAAAGAAAAGGCCTAGAGGTTCGAAATTTTGTGGGTACATTCGAGGTCTGAATACGACGGTTGAATTCATTAACGGGCGAAATCCGTCGAATGGTTTTGTAGATACAGCCATCGGATTTTTTCATCTTCATCTATCTTTTCTAATCGAAACTTTGTAGGTGATTGTAGAATAACGACACGAAGGTTCATGTAGAATTTCCTATGCATCGCATAACTAGTAGATTTTTTTGAAAATTTCAGAATTTATTCGCCATATCCTGCTGAAATTTTGTGTGTACATATATGTATAAGGCATCGATAAAATGAGTAGCTTTTCTCGATTTTTTTAATTATTTTACATATTTTTCTGATGAATACTACATCATTTCTCACAACCCACATAACTGCAAATAACCGAGTGATTAAACTTCAAGAATTATGAAAGAACGGCATTCACGTTATTCAAAATATTCAAATGCCTGGGATGCTATTCTGCTCCATTCTTGAGCGCTCGTTCTACTTACACCAGGGCTATATAATTTCGTCACGATGTCTCTATCTTTCGAATTTTGAACCGAAAACGGTTTCAATCGACAAGGTTCGACTCACTGATGACGAATCCGAATTCCACCAGGGGTTCTGTAAATATGGCTGTTGGAAATGTTGTTCTCCTTATTGCTTCGAACCTACTAATTCGATCATAACGAAATTTTTCACTCAGATGAAGAATGACGTGTTCAAGCTACATTTGTCCAGATCGCATGACCAGAACCATATAAACCATAGAAATTTATAACTTCCGAACTATTCGAACGGAAAGGCCTAGGGACCTAGAGAATTTTCAGGATAGTTGTGGATCTTGAAGGTCGCGATCACGTTTATCGATGAACTTGAAATTTTCACAGTAGGTTCGAATATTGAATGCTGCGGTTAAGTTCGTTATTGAGCAAGAAGGTTCGACCAGGGGTTCCGTAAATATGGTCGCTTGAAATTCAGTTTTCTTGATCATTTCAAAACTACGGATTCGATCGTGACGAAATTTTTTATTTCAATGGAGAATGATATATTCAAGCTGCATTTTTTCTAAACCGCATAACCAGGACCATTTTGAATTCCAACGAATTATTGAATAAAAAATCCTTATATTTCTGTAACAGCTGATTTGGCATAATTGACAAAAAGCTGCTTTCATTTTTCTGACAGCTATCAAAAATGTCTTCAATTGGTTTCTGAAACTGGAAAAGGTGAATCTACCTACAAGGTGGATGAACGAGCGCTCAAAAGCTCCTGACTTCGACAGTGGTTTTTTTAATTTTCTACTTCAATTTGACAGGTGAATCAAATTTTCAGAAAACGATCATCTGATCCAAGTTGTAATTTCTCAACGAAACCGCCACCCTGAGCCCTATGTGAGTTTTTGGATCAACATCTTCCTGGAAATTTTATTGGTAGAAAGGGTTCCATTGAATGGCTCTCAAGATCTCCAGATTTAACACCATCGGACTCTATCTTGTGAGTTCATTTCGGACGTGTTGTCCACACAAAAGAACCTAATGTTTAAGAATATATTCGCCAATGTATTGTGGTACTATTCGGTGCAATAACACATAATTTATTACAAAAAGTTCGGGACAATGTTGAACAAAGATTTCATCATTATTAGGATGTTCCTTTCTGGAACAAATTCCTTGATACACCTTAGTTATTCAAGATTCTTGACACGGCGTTTCCTGAAAAAGGTTCCATCTGAAATTTTTCAGGTGGAATGTTTTATGTGAACCACCTGGTATGTTAGCGCAACGGGGCATCGGTTCATTATCGAAAATATTTCGGTCAATTCATAATTCCGATTTGCAATCAGAGTGAATAGCTATATCGATCCATTTCAATACATAAAAAAATTAAGAACTCAATAAAAACGTTTCAATAACTTACTGAGAAATATATGCGTTGAGGTTGCGTTTATACCAGGGCAACATCCATTCATTATCAATTTAAATTCATGTTTGAAGTTTAATTGTATAACCCAACTTTTTGAAATGAGAATTTTTTCCATATTTCACGTTTTCATAATTCATATTCAAAACGACCATTGTCCATTTTCAAATGGTGAATATTGAGCATCAAAAATAATACAGTTAAATAATCAAGAGTAACGAATATGTTGTGGAGTAAAATCCATTGGTAAACCATTACGTGGATTTTCCGTCGCGAAATGAGCAAGAAGTGCCTCAAGGGGATCAAGGACAGCTGCACGAAATTTCATGTACTCTTTTATTTCTTCCAAAATATCAATGTGTGTTATTTCTCTTGAAAGGATTATAATTATTTATTGCCTGCATAAGATATTTGAACAATTAAGAGGCCTGCTATAAAAGTACTTAGCATCTTTTGAAATCCAATTTCTGAAAAGTTCAGTGGTCCTCAACATTGATATAATACGGGCGAGGTTGTGTGTACAAGGTGTTTCCAAAGTTATCAAAATTTTGTTGTAGGTGATTCTCCATTCAATTGAATGTTGGAACTGTAGACATTTTTGTCATTCTAGAATTACTCATATAAGGTTAGCTAGTGAATCCAAATTTTTTATGGGTTCGTTTTGGATGTGGATCAAGAAATGGATCGATACACTGGCTTCGATCCAAGGGATTGAGAAGCCCCAGCGAATAAAAAAAACTTCCAGTTATTCATGAATCACTAAAATTTCCATATTTTACCTAAGTATACATAACAACGTCGCAATTTCTTTCTTTAATTGTAGTGAAAATCATAACGATCTTTTTTCTTCAATTTGGTACGTGTAACAAGGATTACGAGAACTACAAACTGTTGTCCTTAGGTCGCATCGCGTTAGTAACCCCAAGACCTCAATAATATATAATCATAAAACTACGTTCACAACTGAGATTTATTGCTCAGAACATATACTTTTGTCTAGCTATTCGACGATTTCAAATTTCAGTTTTTCCTCAGAATGTTTCTCCTTCTTCATATGTCGGACATAAATATCAGTGTCTCAGAGTTTCAATCCGATCGGATCGGTATTTTTCGAATTATTGAGACGATAAAATCAGGTTTTTGCCCATTAACGAACTCAACCGGCGCATTCAGACCACAAAAGAACCCTGTAAATTCCAAAACTCTATATGTATGACGAGAGTTATCGTATTCACTTCCGGATATTTGGCCGACGGGCGGACATAATTGAATTTTACGACGAATTCTTCATCCGTCATTCCAACTTCCAACCTAATCGTTTGAAACCATTTTTGGCTTGGAAGTCGAAAGTTACAGACATTCGGACAAAATGATAAAGCTCTTCTGTATAGAAATAAGCACGCAAAAAAGTATATTTTTGACCATTGCGGATCCACAATATTCGGAGTAGGAGAAGCGACCTAGTTTCATGTTCAATAATTTTGTTCATGCGATCAAAATAAATATCTATAGAAATTTATAGGTATTTTCGAGTTCAATTTTGATTGAGAAGCTTCTTGTTGGCTAATCCAGACGTCAAATACTAACAGTGTGATTCAAGGCAGGCCCTGAAGCATCCACATGCAGAAACTCCAAGAGCTTGTAAAAAGGAAAAGAAAACTCACATGGAAAACTACAGAAATTCACATAGAGAAGAAGACAAGAAAGAGCTGAATAAACACTGCCAAGTTCTGAAAAATGCACTGAGAGAACTGAGAACAGACAGATGGAACCAAAGAATTAGAGAGCTGAACAACATTGACCACTCGTCATGGAAGATGCAAAAGTGCTTACGGCGCGAGAAAACCGTAATTCCCTCCTCCACAAGGATCAAATGGGATGCCTACTCAAAGCTTGAAAAGCCGAAGCACTGGTAGACGCAATAGAAAGACAAGCCAGAATCAAGTACAGAGAAGACGATGACAATGAAGGCTTAGAAGAAGAAGAAGAAGCAAATGGAGAATTGATGGAACCTGCGGAGGGCGATGCCATCCCGAACCCAACAACAACAGCGGAGATTAAAGGAATCATCAAGAAATTGAAAAATAGGAAAGCTCTAGGGAAATACAAATCAACAAATTATAATTATGTTACAGAAAATGCCTAGAAAAGAAATAACAGCGCTTACCAATATACACAGTGATGAGGACTGAATAATATCCAAAAAGATGGAAAACTGCAGAAGTAATTGTGTTCAATAAGCCAGGAAAAGAAAAAAAATTCCCACAAAACTACAGACCGATAAGTCTACTATCAACACTTGGAAAAATAGTCGAGAGAGTCATTTCTCAAAAATATATCAAAAAGACTCAATAAAGAAACAGAAGCGATGAATATGATACCATCGAATCAATTTGGATTCAGAAGAAATCATTCCACAGAACTTCATCTATTAAGGTTCACTGAATATGTCACTGAAGGATTTCAGAATAAACAAGCCACAGGATTGGTGCTATTAGATGTCGGGAGAGGTTTCGACCGAGTTTGGCACGGAGGACTTGCCTACAAGATGATGATGGAAGGCTACACTACCAAAACCTGCAAGATGATAAGAAACTATCTGAGGAACAGGACATTTCATGTCAAAATAGAAAACACATTATCTTTCATCAGATAAGTAAAAGCAGGAATGCCCCAAGGTTCAGTTCTATGACCTATACTCTACAACTTTCATATCTACGATATTCCAAAAAACTCAACAAATCTGCTAGCCTTCTATGCAGACGACACGGGAAGAGCCTTCAGACATCGTCGACCAGACGTCATATACAGAAGATTACAAGAAGCACAAGAAAATCTAGAAGAATGGTTCATTGAATGAATATTTCAAATGAATAGCAAATAGAGCCAAGCTATTCTACTACAGAAGCGGAAACTTAAAATAAATTGCAACCTAAGGTAAGATGGAGAACATATTGAATGGGGATATTAAATGGGGAAATGAAATGCAGTGAATGAAACAAACTCAGCAATGAGTAGACTTTAACCACTGCTAGGGAGAAAGAGCCAAATGAACCATATGAACCAAACCACGAAACTACGAATAATCGAGTAAATTGCAAGACCACAACTAACATATGTTTCGGCGGCATGGGACCATGCAGCCAATAGCCATATAAACAACAGAAAATAAACTGCTAAGAGCAATGAATATGCCGTGGTTCGACACCAACAAATCCACAGAGAATTAGAATGGAAAACTGTCACAGACTTCCTGAAAGAGAAGGCTGAGAAGATATATGAGAAGGCAAGTCAACATCCAAATGATGAGCTAAAGAGATTAGTTGACTATAACCCTTCAGAAGATGTGATTAGGATACCCACCTATCACAAAAGACCCAGAGATCAACTACGTAGAAACAGAAATTGAGTAAACTCAATTTCAAATATCAAGAAGAAGAGGCTCTCCATGAAAGTCATAGGTGACACAAAAATCACACGACAAAGATCGTGAAATAGGCATCAGATGCCCGGAACCTAAAACAGCAGGTAAGGTTCAATTCGAGCAGGTCGAGCCTCACACGAAGTCTCACACTGTTCTATCTATCGGAGATAGTTCGTCCATGAGGATTCCCCCAGTGATTTTGACAATTTGTAGTTCTAATGATCGAAAGGTTGAGTACATGCAACAATTTCATTGTCGTCCATGGTACACTCAGTTAACTTATTCCATCGAGAAATTAGTGTTGTTGTCGTAACTTATCGTTTGTTCAGCAAGAAAAGTGAACGAGTCGAGAAGACCAAGAAGAGTTGCCAGCGTTTGCTAATGCAAAGGCCATTTTCTCATATAAAATGATTCAAAGAATTGCAGAATGAACGGTTGTTACACGATCAGTCTGGCATCAGTTCAGTCCGTCAGTCTGATCAGAAAGATGTGAAACTGATCTTGTTATGCGTTGACTGATAGAATGAAAAACCAGACTGACAGATTTTTAAATATTTCAATAATTTTTGTCAGTCTTGTGAAGACTAATGACAGATTGATCGTGATAGGGCGTTGTATCAGTTTCCCTTTAGTATTCAGTTCAGTACTCGAAATGGAAGACATTCCGTCACAGACTTTGTCGTTGGAACCTGAAAAATATTTCATTTGAAACGTTGCCAATTTTATGGGACAAAACCTGGAAGAGTAACGTGAACAAATACAAGAGGAATGGAGCTCTGGAAAATCTTAGTGAAATCGAATGCCAGGCAACCTTGGATGATGATAAGAAGAAAATAAACACATTCATGCACCTTCTGGGTAGATTCGCATTCTCAAGTTTTAGAAACTAATTGAAGAAATTTTTGACAGCCGTCAAAAAGAAATTCAAACTAAAGCGAAACTCCAGATTTCACGTTCGCTAGAATTTTTTACGGTTTCTATGGTCTTGGTGATACGATCAGGAAAAAATTTCGTAGTTTGAATACATTATTCTTTACCTATGTTCTAAATTTCATTCCAATTCAATCAGTAGTTTCAAAATTATCGGGAATAAAATATTTTGAACGGCCATTATCACGGAACCCCAGTTTAATTTTGCTCAATGATATACGTGACCGCGACATTCAAGATCCAACCTACCCTACTACCCACCTACCCTGAAAATTTCAAGTCCCTAGGCCTTTCTGTTCGAAATTTATAAGATTCTATGGTTTCTGGTTTCTATAGTTCTGGTCATGCGATCTGGACTAAATTTTGGACGTAGCTTGAACACGCTATTCTCCTTTCGAGTGCGAAACTTCACCTCGATCGAATTAGTAGTTTCGAAGTAATCAGCAGAACAAAATCTCGAACGGCCATATTTACGGATCTCCCGGTGAAATTTCGCATAATAACAAACTTAACCTCGGCATTCAAGATTCGAACCTACCCTGAAAATTTCAAGTCTCTAGGACGTTCCGTTCGAGAGTTATCGTGTATAAGGACAGCGCCGGCGGACGGACGTACAAAATTTTTCGACCTATTCGTCATCAGTGAGTCGAACCTTGTCGATTGAGACCATTTTTGGCAGAAAAATGCAGACATCGTGACGAAATGATGTAGCCCTCTTGTAAGTAGAACGAGCGCTCAAAAAATAGAATTTTCTCGAAAATCTGTAGCTGGAACAGATGATATTTATACGCCTGTTCAGCAGCAATTCTTTAGTATTAAGTCCAAACCTAATATAATTTCTACAGCAGCTTTTTCCTTTATATCCATTTTGTTTTATTTCACGATTTCTTTGAAACTGATATCAGTTTGAATTATCTTGTCATATCCACATTCATTTCATCAGTTTGCCATCGTTCAATTTATGATCAAACTGAAGGACTAAACTGATGTCAGACTGATCGTGTAACACACGTCTATGATTGGGGGAATTAATTAAAGATGATCTTTTATAGAAATTGTACATGCTAATGTTGAAATGCAATATTCAAAAATTCGTATCTCCTAAACAACACGTTGTACCAAACAACGAACTAGTTGGACACAACCTCTCCTAGGAACCGCAAATGGAAACTGAGTCGAATCGTAGCGAAAAACAGTTGCCACTTGTTTACATTTTCCAAGTTGTCATTACGATTCGGAGAAATTGATGCCGACTGGCCTCAACCATCCCATACTATTGGTATTATTTATTTATTTCAGGCATCGCAACAGGTTTCGATGTGAGTGGGCGCTTATGCAACTGATGCAAGTTTCATGAAACCTGGAGTGGATACAAGGTATCGCAGCATGTATCAGCGTGTGTGGCCCTTTTGAGAGATAAGTCCGAATTGCAAAGAGGACTCGACAGAGCAACAATTGAACAGTGAAATCTGATACAGTCCAGAAGTGCTTCTTTTTTATGGTGAACCTACAGGACTGTCGCTATAAAGAGCACCTGATGAGATAAGATTCATCAAAAAAGACTAATCTTGCTGCGGAGGAGAAGAAGAAACTCCTGAACATACGGCATGACAATGCTATAAACTGGATGAGGAGCTGTAGGTCCAAATATATCGAGCGTTCAATAAAGAACGAGGTTGAGAAGGCTTTGGACTTTTCGAAGTAGGAGTCGGCTTCTATCATATGAATATTTCGTTATGAGTTGCCTCAAAAAAATATCAATGGAATTGGTTGCGTTTGTAATGCCCGAGTGGCTCAGTCCGTTCGAAGTGCCAAATCGACAGCCCCTGAGTCTGAGCAGTTGCATTGTTCTGAATGCAGAAATATCAAGAGCAATTGAAGTGGTACTTGGCAATATCTTCCTCTTTGTTCCAAACACTTTATACTCTAAGATGTAAGAAAAAAATCATTAGCCTCATCGATTTATTCATAGCTTCTCATGCTGAGTCGATCCAAATTAGGCGTATGCATGGTCTTCGAAAATAGTATACCTATCACAAATAAAGCGACAAAAAAGATTCTTGGACCCTGAATTAAATTCGAACTTATCATCCAATATCCGATCATAAAAAATATTCTTCACAGTGTCTAACATTCTAAAAACTGTAGGTGCTCTTGTGCTATCTTGGTGAAAATAGCTATTTGACAGTTCATCTTTTTCTTGCTCATTGTTAGAAGTTGCTGCTGATTATACCAGAAAAATAATCTTTTGAGAAGGTTATCGCTAGATTGGGAACAACTGGCAACAGAATCTGAAAAAACTGTTTGAGAACAGGTCAAGATATGTGTGAAATTAATTTTTTCATCTTGTCATCATGAAGGAGGGGAGGGGGGTTGGTATAGCTTCTCTCAACTTTCCTATGACCGCTCCTTTTTTTGTGGTCGATCAATTCCTTTTTTCATAGCTACCTATTTCATGGGGAACAATAAAGCACGGTGAAAATTTTGATAATCAATAGAAACATCTGTCGTGAATTCGGAAAAAATAAAATGACATATTCGCATGATAAAAAGCTAGGCCATATTATTATGAACGTTCAAAATCAGGTACAAGCATTGCGTCAATCTGCGTTTTATCAGCCAGCTGAAAACAGGAGTCGCATAGTTCATTAGGTTGGAGAGCACCAGATACCCTATACTGTCAACAAAAATAATAAAATAAATATGATGATCGAAACCTAAATATAAAGAAATCTCGTCAACCAAAGAATTTAATTAGCTGAAAGACTAAATTGATTCAACAAACGGAGTTTGTGATGCCCACCACTAGCTGTTCATCCGTCCCACATTTTCGGTACCGCTGTCCCTCGCCACACCATTAATGAAAATTGCATGTGGCGTTTTTGGCGGTCCATGTTTCCGCCACGATCTTTGTTCGTCACGTAGCCTAGAAGAGGAAGACCCACCGGGGGCACCCTGCTAGCCGTGTAGGGCCGCTGCACTAGGTCCGACTCGCAGAATTCGGGAGTGAATGGCCGGTCGAAGACCCAGGCCACCAACCTCCGAATCCTCTCGCGAAGGCTGCATAGGGTTACGGATTGCACACGCAGATTTCTGACGGGACAGCTGCGGTCCGTCTTTCGTTGGTTAAAGGATCGCAGCAGGAAATTGTGTGTTAGATATAGACATTATGACGGCGTCTTTCGGATGTATGTTGGTCGGGCGGAAACGCTAAAGAACTTGAGGGGTTTGGGACAGATTGGCGATAATACGAAATGAATTACTCAAACGGAGATTGTGGGGATTTCTCTATAAAACTATTCACATGGAATTTGAATGACTTAAGGATTGGCACTCTGTGTACCATGAGGTTTCTTTTTACATACTTATGCGAAAAGTGCTGGATATTTGACCTTTCACGTAACCCCTACTCCATAAGTATTCCACCAAATGTTTCAATTCATTCCAAACATTTCATCATAAGAATTAATATACAAGTTAGCAACCGAGGTACCTATTCAAGATACTTCGTATATGAATTATATGATGAATTTTGAGCTATTCACATCCTGGAATATCGTGGTTTGAAGCTGTACGTGAAACTCTTCTCCACAAAAGATCACCGTAAACGTTTGGGATACAATAAATACTAATCTTTATACATGATGGCGCTTCAGCCCATTTTGGAAGAGGTATCACTAATTTCCTCAATGGATATTATCTAAATCGATGGATACGTCGCAACCCACTAGACTTTAAATGGGGTATATGTGAAGGCTATTCACTGGGAAAGTCTTCTTGAAGAACACGACGTTTTTGAGATGAAAAATGAAAAGAATTATGGAAAACGCGTTTATTGAAATTTTATTTATGTATTCATTTGTCTACCCAATCTCCCACATGTTTGTCTCAGGCCTCTAATAATTCACCTCAAATTCAATATTGAGGGACGTAAGGAATCCGGAGAATCTAATGTAATTTTTGTTCGAAATTAGTCATAGAATTAATGTGCGGATACCTCGGCGGCTTTGCTATAAGCCTCTCAATGATGAGGACGTTCGATATTTAAATCAAACAAATTGTGTGAGAGATAGCCACTCAGTTTTTGTTTATGGCATTAAAAAAAGAATTATTTTTCAAAACTTCGGTATCTCAGTTTCACCATATTGAGCTGAAATTTTGTGTTTACATAAAAAGGTTGTTCCTCAGAAATTCTTATATTTAAGGATGTGATTCTTCGACTCATTCGACTTTTTATGAACGTCTTAAAAGTCTTAACTTTTGAAATACAGGATGAAGTCCGAAAAAAAAAGCAGTTTTTTAATAATAACTGAGATAATATTGCAGACATCAGTGGCATCCGTACGGGTGTTGCATTGTATATTTTTGGAAAAAAAAATACCACGCCATTGCTTTCTCTTAAAATAAAATAAAAATTACTTCTGAGATCCTCATTCATTTTTGAGCAAATTTGTTACCATAATTTATCATTGTCCGACTCATGGTTTTTGTTAAAAAAAATAAAAATCCTCTTAATTCAGAATTGTCAGATGTCCTGTTCTTGATAGAAATAATTACTTAAAATTGCTACATAATTTTTCCAGCACTTCATCACCCAGTATCTTGAAAGTTTTTTTCCCAAAATCAGTCAAATAATCACCCCCTTCAATATCAGCATGTTTTTGAGAAACACCGTGTATATGTAGACACATATTATGAGAAAAACAATGACAGTTCTCATCATCCTGACAATGAAGACTGACGATTGTTTTGGTTACACAGAAACAAGCGCGCAAAACTCCTGAAGTCACGTTAGTGCTTCTCAATTCTATTTCATATCTTGATTCATAAGTTAAAAATTGTCGACGAATTGGGGGCGTTTTTTTAGATCTGCAACTTCCTCTCCAAAAAATAAAAATACAGTTTGGATCTTCAAGAACGAATGAACCTTCAGTATGAATTTATTAGTTGTCCCTTTGGAACGAACGCCATTGTGTTGCCAAATTGCATTTTGCAGGATGCAGCAGCAGATAGTAAATCAATCTTTGGATGGTTGTTATTTAAAGATTGTATAATGTATCATGGGCTTTTTTATTGGTAATAGGATAGTTCGTTCCAAAAAGAAACCGGTCGTAAGCCCTGATCTCAGGCTTACCATATAATGCATGATAAAATAACTAAAATCAGGTCGGTATCGAGGTGAAGGGATCCGAGTTCCATTTTTATTCCACCCAACTTTCAATAACAAAATGAGGTACAGGCGTTTAAGACGCATGGAAGAGCTGAAGACACAATAAGCGCATGTTCCTGAACGAAATTGGTGAAATCCCGCCCAAAAATAGGATTCCAAACTGAAAAGACTACCGAAAAAATGCGAGTGAATTATTTGGGTGAATTCTAATCCAGTTTTTTCATTCATTGCGAAATAATACAATTTATTATTGGGCTTTCACTAAATTGTGTGAGAAGATTTGAGTTTCATGCATAATTCCATTTCTTTTTGTTGGTTGTCCATTTTCAATAACAAACCTTTGCAATTCATCGACGAGGAAAAAAAATTTAACCCCTCCTGAAATTTTCACACCTTTCGTTTTTGTGTAAGATCTAAAAATCGAATATAACCTTTTTGAGCGCTCGTACTACTTACACGAGGGCTATATCATTTTTTCACGATGTCTGTATTTCTCGAATTTTGTTCCGAAAATGGTCTCAATCGACAGGGTCTGACTCACTGATGACGAATTCTTCGGAAAATTCGAGTCTGTCCGTCCGTCTGGCCGGCCCTCCGTCCGTATACAAGGTAACTCTCGAACGTAACGACCTATAATTTTTTCAGAAATTTTCAGAGTAGGTTCGAATCGCAAATGCTGCGGTTAAGTTCGTTATTGGGCGAAATTCGACCAGGGGTACCGTAAATATGGCCAGAACCATAAAAACCATAGAAAATTATAACTTTCGAACGGAAAGGCCTAGGGTCTTGAAATTTTCAGGGCAGGTTCGAATCTCGAATGCCGCAATTAAGGTCATTATTGGGCAAAATTAGAACAGGGGTTCCGTAAATATCATCGTTTGAAATATAGTTCACTGATCATTTCAAAACCACCATGGAGAATGATATATTCAAGCTACATTTTTTCTAGATCGCATGACCAAAACCATTGACAGCTGGCATAAATTTCTTCAATTGGTTTCCAAAACTAAAAAATGCGAATTTACCTACAAGGTGGATAAACGAGCGCTCAAAAGCTCCTGACTTCGCGGCAGTGCTTTTCAATTTTCAGTTTTCAGCTTTTTTTTTCGTTTATCCAATTATTGGATAATATTCTCATTCGTCCATTGATTTTTTCGAATATCAGCAATTATATAATTTTTATTTTTGTATATTCAATCGTTCATTATCAGTATTTATATATTTTTTTATTCATGAACTATCCCCATGTACTTTCACCAATTCAAATAATTAATCTTGAATCTAAGAATAGAAATTCGATAACCAAGATTCAATTCAATTCACAGAAATGGTTCGTTTTTTTATGTTCAGGCCTCAGAAGTTATACATATACAGGGTGTCCGGTAAAATGTGGGAAATCTCTCGGATTCATATAAAACATAAAAGAATAAGATGACAAATTCCCATAATTTTTTTTCCTATCGGCCCTCCCTACGGAGATACGGCCTCCTAAATGACGCCACTGGAAATTCATTTTACTGGAATAAATTTTAAACTACTTGATATAATTTAATGAAAATTTGATATGATAATCAATAGTGAGGACCTCTTGAAATACTGCCCTTAAATTTGAATTAGCTTGTTTAGTTTTCCAGGGGCGGACTAGGTTGTATGTTTCAATGCTTACATTTTTAACACCCTGTATGATAAGGAGTTGAAAAAAATAAATTTGGATACCTTGAACATTAAGCTTAAGAAAAGGTACTCTATTTCATTGTCGATAAAATGAACCGTTTTCGAAAAACAAAATAATAAAAGAAGTAATTTTTTTATTTCTAGTGAAAAGAACCATGAATTCTAATTTTTTTGTCTGCAACTAAGTGAGATACGAAAGTTATTCAAGGAACAAAAAAGTTTTAGTTTACGTTATTGAATCCGACAAAATTACGAAGATTCTCAACAATGCAGTTTTGGCCTAGAAAGGCACATTAACAAAAATAATAATTGGAATTCATGGTTCTTTTCAATAAAATAAAAAAGTTACTTCTTTTATTATTTTGTTTATCGGAAACGGCTCATTTTATCGACAATGAACAAAGGTACTTTTTCTTTAGCTTAATGTTTAAGGTATCCAAATTTGTTTGTTTTAACTCCTTATCATACAGGGTGTTAAAAATGTAAGCATTCAGATGTACAACCTAGTCCGCCCCTGGTAAACTTAACGAGCTAACTTAAATTTAAGGGCAGTATTTTAAGAGGTCCTCACTACTGTTTATCATATCAAATTTTCATTAAATTATATTAAATAGTTTAAAATGTATTCCAGTAAAATGAATTTCCAGTGGTGTCATTTAGGAGGCCGTATCTCCGTAGGGAGGGCCGCTAGGGAAAAAAATTATGGGAACTTGTCATCTCATTTTTTTATGTTTTATCTGAATCCGAGAGATTTCCCACATTTTCCCGGACACCCTGTAGATACTCATCAAAAACTAAATTAGGTTTATTATTTCCCTTAATGAACCTTTCAAATTGTTCGAGAAAGAATTCTTACCTTTCCTTTCTAGTTCAAGTTTTGATTAGCAGAGAACTCAGAAATCGACTAAAAAAACTGATTCTCTCTCATAACGTGGCTGAAGAAGAACGTATGACTAAAAAAATTTAAAAAAGCACTGCCGTGAAGTCAGGAGCTTTTTAGCGCTCGTTCATCCACCTTGTGGGTAGATTCGCATTCTCCAGTTTTAGAAACCAATTGGAAAGATTTTGACAGCTGTCAAAGAAAATTTCAAACTAAGACGGAAATCAAGACTTCACGCCAGTGATGTAGGTCCAATTTTTTTCGATTATTCGCTAGAATTTTTTACGGTATCTATGGTCTTGGTAATGAGACAAAATTTCCCACGTAGTTTGAATACATTATTCTTCATCTATTTGCGAAATTTCATCCCAAATCCAATAAGTAGTTTCGAAATTATCAGGAAAGAATAGTTTGAACGGCTATATTTACGGAACCCCTAGTCTAATTTTGCTCATTGATGAACGTAATCACGAAATTCGCGATCCCAACCCTGAGAATTTCAAGTCCCTAGGCCTTTCCGTTCGAAAGTTATTATTTCTTATGGTTTCTATGGTTCTGATCATGCGATCTGAGCAAAATGTAGCTCAAATATATCATTCTCAATTTAAATACAAAATTTCGTCATGATCGAATCCATAGTTTTGGAATTATCAAAAACACCGAATTTCAAACGGCCATATTTACGGAACCCCTGGTCTAATTTTGCTCATTAATGAACGTGACAGCAACATTCGAAATCCACACCTATCCTGGAAATTTCAAGTCTCTTGGCCTCTCCATTACAAAGTTATAATTTTCTATGGTTTCTATGGTTCTGGTCATGAGAGCTAGACATAATTTTGCACGTAACTTGAACATGTAATTCTCCATCTGTGTGCAGAATTTCCCTTCGATCGAATCAGTAGTTTCGAAGTAATCAAGAAAACAAAATTTCGCGCGGCCATATTTACGAAACCCCTAGGCGAATTTTGCCCGGTAACGAATTTAACCGCGGCATTCGAGATTCAAACCTTCCCTGAAAATTTCAAGTTCCTAGGACATTCCGTTCGAGAGTTATCGTGTATAAGGACGGCCGGACAGACTCGAATTTTTTGACGGATTCGTCATCAATCGTTTGAGGCCATTTTCGGCTCAAAATTCGAAAAATACAGACATCGTGACGAAATGATATAGCCCTCGTGTAAGTAGTACGAGCGCTCTAAAATGCATACTACACTGAAATACGAAAGAAGGAACTGCAAACATTTGTATGGCCTTGAACAATATTTCTCACTGAATAATTTCCAATGATTCGCTGTTGTTAATTGCTATATACAATAAATGCACTTTATTTTAGCTAAAAAATTGACAAGATGAGAAATAACTCATTAACTTTCTGTGTTGTGTTGATTCAAATGGGATCTATTGAACCCAGACAGGCTAGTAACCTCGTAGTCTCCATTCGCCAATGCCAAAGTAATTCCAGATGGAAAAAATGCATTCTTAGACGGAATTGTATTTCCGGTACGGACAGTTATGCAGGTTCTCAGAGATGACGCAATGCGCGAAGAGCCATAGATCTGGATGATATGACCGACGATGATTAAAGGGAAGATACTCATTTCCAAGAATATATCATATCACAATCAATTCCAAAAAAATATGATGTTACGTAATCACATATTTGTTACTACAGCAAAGCGATATGTTTTGAATAGTTCTTACAGCAAAGCAATACGTTGTGGAAAAATCTTGTGAGATAAAATTTAGAATATTTTTTCGATGTTAAAAACTCATGAGTGTATATGTCATTTCTGGATGCCTGCCTAGTGGTACCAAGAGGACATCACTTTCTTTCAGAAAACTACAACATTTTTTTGAGAAACTATTTCAAATAACGTTATGTGGGATTAATAAAAATTTTATTCGAATTTTCGGTTGAACGCTATGCGTACGAAACCTAATTATGCCATATTTTAATTACATATCGATAGAGTTGAATCTACACTCATGCTGGTTTGCGAGCCTTTTTACTTGTAATTGAATTTTTTTTCGTTCCCCTTCGATATGTTTTAACATAATTATACATAATAATTATTATAGTAACTCCTACACTACGCCGCAATGAAGTATTCAACACGTGCACTATGCACATTTCAAGAGGGGTTCGAACTTTTTTTTCTTGGACTATTCCAAATTCCTAAGGTTCTAATTGAAAATAATAAACCGAAAAGCTGAGACCTAGAAGAATACTGAATATTTTAAGACAGAAGATTTTTGTAATCACATTCTTCCGCAAGAAAAAGCATAAGTTTTGTAATTACCATTGTATAAATACTAATACCATAGTTCAAAAGTGTGATTACTTTTAGAAAACTCGAGAAAAATGGCGTAGATGAATTGAAAGGGGAGAATATCGACAAAAATTTATTGATACTTCTCTAAAAAAAGTCGATATATGTTTAAAAAATTTTGAAATCAGGAGCTTCTGCGAGTTCATTGTCGAATAAAAAAATATTTTATTTCTATAAACTTCAAAAGATGGAAACACCGGATTATATTGAATAAACAGAAAAACTCCATTTGGTTTCCACGTGGAACAGCAGGATATGGCGAATAGTTTCTGGGATACCGAAGATTCAAAGATGATATTTTTTTGAATCTTCTAGTGATCATATAACACACAATTGGGCAAAATAATAATCTTATTTATAGAAACGGGCCCGCAAAAATATGTTTTGATTGATACGTCATAATACTTCTTTCCTGTATGCGCATCTATTATTCTCCATTATCAGTCACAGTGAACTTCAACACCAAATGGATAATAAAAGCATTTGGCATAATGCGGATCGCTTTCTAGAATTATTTCTGTATGAAATGATTTATATTTTCTTGAAGAGATGAGATTCTACAAAAGTTTCGGATTGGTGATTTTTTCCTCAGACTCCGGGAAGCTAGTGTTCATTTTCGAAATTTATGGAAACTAAAGCTATATAACATCTTCTTTTGTGAGCCACTATCATGCAAGAACAATGAAATTCGGTGAGACTACTTGGAGCGCCGATTCAGAAAATGTCTTCAATTCTGCTGTAGCAGCTCTAGTTTTGAAGATATTATCCCTTTAAGGGTGAAAACGTTGCCAAATAGGATAAAACATTCTCAGATAAATCGAAAACTATTGCTGATCACCAAAGGAATACCTTCTTATCAACTTTTTTGTAGGACTCTCCCAGCTCGAAGAATTGAACCTGCGGAACTTCAGTTCCAGGAAGAGTGCTGAATGCGTTTTTTTAACAATGGGAATAATACGTCAATTCAAACATTGGTCAATTGAATGAAAGAAGCCAATTTTCCAGGTATCGAGGAAAACTAAGTACCACGAGCATCAATAGGTGATTTGTGATGATTTCATTTCTACTTGATCAACAAGGCGCCTACTCTGAATTTCCTCATTTCACATGCCTTTGGTAGAGTAGAACCGACTTTGACTGTATGAAAAAGAATGACCTTATGGAAAAAAAAATGATAGATGGATAAAAAAAAGGATGAATTAACCATTGGTTACTCGAGAAAAATCATTTTGAAACCATTACAGATAAAATAGGGCCTTATGAAGCAAGTAGTGGAGGCCATAAGCGGCTCTGACTTTTAGAACACAGCGCGTAAAATGACTGGGTGTGATCATGGATAACTTCAGAGCAGGAATAGGTTCTTCGAACAATTTCTAGAGCAAAATGGAGGTTATGTTGGAAATCAGCGCTTCGAGTAGACGTGAAGAATGTCTTACATTGTGAACACCAAATTATGATTTCTATATTCAATTTCGAAAAAAACTTCTGTCGTGAATGTCCAAGTGACCGCGCTGTATTTGTTAAAGAGAAAACGAAAGTTAATATAATTTTAATTAACGATTTCGCGATGCAACGAAACCGCAATTTTGCCATTATGCGTCCAGCCAATTTTTTGGAGGTTATTTTTTACATGCATATCAGACGCGTGTAATTTGTTGCGTTGCCTTGAATAATAATTTTCAAAGAGAAACATGTGATGAGAACCTCGCATCGCATTTCCGTTGGTGAAACGTTTTCACTTTGTAGATTCTAGGTTTCCGGTGAAAAAACCGATCTATAATTCCGACATTTCAGTCGACCCAACTTGTTACACCCCCGCAATTTCTGCAATCCGCCTAATATTCGGATGAATTTCTCAGGGAGCATTTTGCCGAAGAATAATAGGTACCGTGCTTTCACAGAATTATGAGTTCTATGAACTTTTCATAGAAGTGATAATCTTTAATTCTATGATTGTTTCATTATAACGAAATGTTCCCTCAACCAAAACTACAAATAATTTCTAAGACATCATGGCTTCTATTAATGTGCAAAAAGTATTCATCGCGTTGAAGTTCTGCAATAAAAAAAATAAAGCGAAATGTAGTATAATTATGTTGACGAATGTGAAGTCTAGTTCAGAATATCCATCTTCTGAAAAAAGAAAAACAAAATAACGATCTCGGTGATCCACAATCTCAACATTACTGTATGGATAAAATTCAATTTATTGGTATTAATAGATTGAAAACGAAATTTTATATTCAACAGATATAAATGTATAGAAATAAATATCATGAAATTCTTCAGTCTAAATTATTTAAAAGAGATAATTCCGAAAATACTCGCTTAATTATGTGATTGAGTAGTTTCTAAAAACCATAAGCCTTTTTAATTTTAATGCAAAAATATCTCCTCTTTGTTTCAAAAACTTTCCACTTCTCAGTTTGTCAAAATTTAATGCATTCTCACCATGCTCGAAGATGATATGAGTAATGAGTATTATTGATATATTTTGATGCTGAGTGGTTTTAAATCAGGGATGGGTTTATGAAACTTCCTATTTTTGAATGAAGCCACAAAAAATCCTTTCAGAAAATTCATACTCTTTATTCCAACTCTGAAAAATATTCCTTAGAGAAGCTGAGG
Organism: Aphidecta obliterata; assembly: GCA_963966015.1. NCBI lineage: Eukaryota > Metazoa > Arthropoda > Insecta > Coleoptera > Coccinellidae > Aphidecta > Aphidecta obliterata. The sequence goes on along the minus strand of OZ014431.1, from coordinate 21,070,111 downwards.
TTTCGATAACTATGTGTACTCTTGATCCACCTTGTTGAATAAAATGGTTCCAGTTAATTGAGGAAAGGTACAATAGTTTTTTCTTCATATCGTTGACTTGTCAAAGTTCGATGAAAAATTATTTATATTCCAAGAAATGACATTTTGTTGAGAAAATAATCTTAAATATAACACAAATTCGGGTTTGTTCGAACACTTATAACTCGAGAACGGCTAGACCAATTTTCATGGTTATTGGTTTGTTGTATTTGTATCCTATCCGAACATCAACACTATGCTATGTAAAAAGGAAGAATGAGAAAAGGAATACACTACCCAAAACTTCAAAGTGAATACCATTAAATGGTATACAGATGGTTCTAAAACCACGATGGGGGCCTGCGCTGGAGTATACGGGGCAAGAACCAAGTGTACACTATCGTAAGGCTCCTACTCGAGTGCCTTCAGGCAGAAATACTTGCAATCGAAAGATGCATAGATATAAACCTGGAAAGAAACTATCAAGGGTGTGACATTGTGATCCACTCGGATAGTCAAGCTGCTATCAAAGCACTGAACTCCTATATCATCGACTCAAAGCTGATATGGGAGTGCCGGAGGAAAATTAATGTAGTAGGCAAGAAAAATAAGGTCTCTTTAGTCTGGGTTCCTGGTCACTCAGGAATCAAAGGAAACGAAGAAGCCAATACACTTGCCAGAAAGGGAGCACAAACGCCACTTACTGGCCCAGAACCCTTCTGTGGCATAGGTAAACGCACCTATAAGAAAGAGCTTCTGGAGAAGGAAGAGACCGAAAGAGAAGCACTCTGGAGGAACCTTCCAGGAATGGATAACTCTAAAAGGTTCATTCGGAACTTTGAAAGTTCCAGATCCAAAAAGTATTTGGATCTCAGTAAGAACAAGTTACGCCTACTCACTGGCTTCCTCACAGGACATTGTCGCCTTAGGAAGCATATGATGAGAATGAGCTTAACAGAAACAGACGAGTGTAGATTCTGTGGTGAAGAGGAGGAGACTCCTGTTCACCTGGTTACAGAATGCCTCGCCATTGCAAACCAGCGCAAAGAATGTCTTGGACAAGAGAATTACAGGAGGAATGAGGATCTAACCTCCTTGAAGCCCTCTCAGATACTGGAGTTCATTGGAGCTCTGGAGCTGGAGGGCGAGCTGTAGGTAGCGCATTTGCGAATACGGCTCTGATGGGGGGCACAATAGACCTTGAGGTCGCAGTGGAACGTAACCCCCTTCCTAACTATTAACTATTAACTATTAACTATCCTATCCGAATAGCAGAATAACTATTAAAACAATAGAAAAATGACGAAAAAATGAAATAAAAAATAAAAAAAATCCTAATACAAAATGTTCATTGGTTTCGTAACTGTCAAACATGTAATTTTACCGATTTTAATCAAATTTTGCACACTGTGTGCTTTTTGATCCAACTTTAGAGTTAGGATAGTTTTTATCTCAATCTATAGTTGCAATATTTTTTTCTTGCAAATTATTTGTTTTGTTAGGTTAAGGTTGGGTTGAGTTGGGTTAGGTTTAGGTTACGGTTGTAATAGGGTTAGCTCAGGTTTGAGTTAGGGTTGATAATGATGATTCCACAGCATTGAATATTTCACTAAAATATAATTCAACGTATACCTTAGCCAAAGCCCACAGCAACGCGTGGCCAGGTCTGCTAGTATATAATATATTCCATGGAATTGTGTAATGGCAGAGCTTCCGTTCATAGAGCTTGCCTGAATTATGATCTCAAATAAAAATTTTCTCAATGCGCGCTTGCTTCTATCAACAAGAGCGCTACCATTCGTTATCATCGAATTTCGACCCAAGAATGGACTCAAACGATAAGGTTGTACCCACAAATGAAGAATTCGACAAGATAACAAGGCCTGAAGCTTTGCCAAAATTTCACGGTAACTTCGAGGTCTGAATGTGCCGGTTTAATTCAACATGGTTTGGTTCACAGAATCTGTTTCCAGAACTTAATTGAAATTTGTCAGAATCTGACATCTCAAATTTCGCATAAAAATATCGTGAAATGTACCAATTTGGTGGTGAGAACTACGTGAATAGTATTAAATACGTCTCCTTTCGATAATTTCAAAGCATTTTGCGGCGTTTTCGATTATTTCGAAGTACCTACCTGGATGGGTGAGCGGCCGCTCTTGCGAAGAATTAAAACGAGCGCACAAAAGCTTCTAACTTCATATGCTCCACAAATTTTCTAGATTTCTTTTCATATTGGTATATTGCTATATTGAAACTGTCATTCTGTAGAATACAATATTATGTATTACAGCCTCCTTTTTCGCCTCGATCTTTACAACAACTCTAACGTAAATCAGTTTTGTGTGTTGCATACAGGCTGGCTCAATATTACATGATAGCATAGTATATTTATGGACATTTTACAATACAATGATGAAGGTTTCAAGATTTCAAGGGATATTACCGTAAATTTACAAAAAAGCTCAGACCAGTCGATTCAAGTTTACAGAAGGCTAATTTTTAGACCACTTCCACTTAAACCTTCGAACTGAGAGGTGAGAGGTTATACAGTTGTATAATTTGAATTATTGTGAAAGGAGGTCGAGTAAGACATCATCAAAAAGCCCTCTCAATTATCTGAGTACCCGTTTGAATTTTTTTGAGAAAATAATATTTTGAACAATCCTAAAAACTGGTTCCCCCTTCATTTCGGGGTACTGTACCTGATTCAAATTGATCTGAAACTAAACGAGGACATAGTTGGCCTACAATATATCACGGAAGAAATCGATGCGCTTATGCGGCTGCTAATAAGCTTTTCAACCAACGGAGAAAAATGTTTCGAAAGTATATAAGAGAATTATTAGTAAAATTCCGAAAAATTGAAGCTCTGGCAAATAAAAGCACATCTAATCGCCACTTAGAAATGAGACACCAGAAGTGACAATTTGAGACCATGAATTGGTCGTCTATCTGAATGGCGTTGGCGTGAGTAGAGAAATAAACTCTGACCATCATCGCGTTAGGTTGTTTGGGTAGCTGTCTGCTACATCGAGTTTATCCTGAGCTGATCTGTACTGACGAGCCGTAATACGGCGAAACCGGTCTGCAGATGCAAAGGATAAATTTCGATGTTTCATGGGGTTACATGTATTGATTTGTTGGCTTGCTTTTATTAGTCTATCTAATACATATTTTCTTGTCTCATTTTGAAATTTGAATTTGAGACCATGTGATTCTTTCAGATTCTACACTAACAGAAAAGTTCACTGTGAAAATGTATGGGAAGGTTCAAATTTTTGCTGGAAATAATACATCAACTCTAGAATCTTGAATGGAAACGCGTTGCATAAACAGAAAAAATTTAATAACAAAAATTGTTATTGAAATTTCAGAAAAAAAAAATTAGATTTATGTTATTCTCAACACGAACCGAAATAATCATCAGGCATAGCATACTCAAAGAATAAAATACATAGGTACAAATGTTATGACAGCTGATTAAAAACAAACGTCTCAGGGTAAATTGGAAAACACAATTTTACCTATTCTGTCCAGTGCCGCATCTAGGGCGTGGCAAAGGTGGCACTTGCCACGGGCGCAAGATCCGCAGGACCGCCAAAAAATATCAGAAAAAAAAATAGAAGCGCTAAGCAAAATAATTCGAAAGATCACAACAATGTTCTCAGAATGTCAGAGAGATATGCCAAGGAATAGACGAGTAGATTCGATGCGCCCTGCGGTATCTTCAACTTAATTCTCATGTAGTTCAGGTAGTTGTGTTGTATCAACCGGATTGCAGTAAACAAGTGCAACAAACAAGAAAATTAGGAAAATGGAGTATCAAGGAAAGTTGTATTGACTTCATTAATACTCGCGAAAAAACAGAGCTTGCAAGGGAAATCGTGGAAAAATTGGTCGACGATGGCTTGGATACTAAAAATGAAAGAGGGCAGTTTTATGCCCTTATGAGGTTAATATGTCTGGAAAATACAAGAAGTACAAGCTAGAATTTTGATGTTGAATGATAATGGTAAATTTGTTCCTAACACTGCCCATAGTCCAAATTTAGTGGGCGTTAATGCTGCTGAAGTAATCCCACAAACGGAAACATTACTTGTTATTGTTCAGCAAATAATAATATAATATATAATTTTTCTGTTGGATCTTCTTCAAGGTGAGAATTACTCGAAATATAAGTTAACCTCACTCTGAAGGGTTTTTGCGATACTCACTGGTCCTCAAAAGCCAATGCTATGCATTCCTTGAAGTCACAATTAGGTGAAATTATTAAATTTCTTCGCGAGCTCAAACAATAGATATTTCTAAAGGTTTACTAATGATACATGGACTATTAAACAAATTATAAGCGTATAGAGAAAACTTATTTACACAATTGATGAAACTCAAAAACTGAAGCAGATAAAATTGGAATTGAGGCAAAATTACATGAGTCAAGAAAACGAAAGGAACCCAAAATTGCAGGAGAACTATCCACTGATGAAGCTCATAGTTTTGATGTGAATGCAAAACTGAGAATTGGACTGTTACAAGTGCTTGATGAAATAATAATACAAATTGAATAAAGGTTTGTTGCTTTGGTCGAAGTGACTTCAGTTTTTTGAATCGAAGTGTTATTCAAACTATGATTATGACGATTTAAAAAAAAGTGCTGCAGATCTTTCCATTAAAATATTCTTTTGATTTGAATGCACATAAATTTTCAATGGAAATCCAAAGATTTATATTTCAATGTTACTTATTAATTTCAGACAACTTCATTGAAATGGGATCATTACAAATATTGAAAGGTACCTATATATTATGACTCTTGAAAATATTTATCCAAATCTACAAACGGCGTAGAGAAAATTTCTGAGTTTGCCAGTGACAACTGCTACTTTTCAACGCTCCTTTAGCAAAATGATATTTTGTTCTGTTTTTTTTTAGAATTTGTTTTATTTTAATGCATTTTATTTGAAATATGTATTTCAATTTTCGATGTTTTCAATGAAAATGAAAAAATATCCATAACATTGTGTATAATTTCAAAACTGTAAGGAAAATATATGACTAAATTATGAAAAAACTATAAACTATAAAAAACTATAATGGATGAAAAAAATCTACGCAAATGAGGGGCGCTGTCTTATATATCGCCACAGGCGCAATAGTACCTAGATACGGCTCTGATTCTGCCCCCCTTACCTCAACCCCCATAGCGACCAACATAAGAACCGATTATCAATATATTTAAATTGTTCATTCTTACCTTATCACTGCTCAATAGATGAGAATGTAATGGCTTGTTCATCGATTCAGTGGTCCCATCTCTCCCAAGCATCCCATCGCAACTACTTCCTTTTCTTCTCTTACTGTACTTCACCCATAAAATTCTATAAATGACAAAAAAACATCTGATGTGGAATAAGAAGTGAAAAGAAATATGAGATTGACGTGAAGTCAGGAGCTTTTGAGCGCTCGTTCATCCACCTTCTATTGAAAAATGACAGCAGTTCTTTCTCGATTATACCGAATCAGGAATAAGAATATAAGGATTTTTTTTTTCGATAATTCGCTACGGTTTCTATGGTCTTGGTAATGCGATCTGGACAAAACTTCGCATGTAGTTTAAATACATCATTCTTCATCTATGTGCGGAATTTCATTCCGATCGAATCAGTAGTTTCGCAATTTTCAGGAAGAAAATATTTTGAACGACCATATTTACAGAACCCCTAGTCTAATTTTGCTCATTGCTGAACGTAACCTCGACATTCGAGATCCAAACCTACCCTGACAATTCCAAGTTTCTAGGTCTTTCCGGTCGAAAATAATAATTTTCTATGGTTTCATTGGTTTCTATGGTTCTAGTCGAGCAATCTGGACAAAATTTTGCATATAGCTGGAACACGTCATTTCCATCTGAGTGCAGAATTCCATTTCGATCAAATCAGTAGTTTCGATGAAATCAGGGAAACAAAATTTCGAACGGCCACATTATTTACAGAACTCCTGGTCAAATTTTGCCCAATAACTTTAACCGCGGCATTCGAGGTTTGAACCTACCCTGGCGAATCGAAGTAAGTTTATTATACACCGGAATAACATAACATAGCATACGCATAATGACATGCGCGCATAGGAAGTTTAATGAACTGACTTGTCCGTAAGCATTTATACAGTATAATGTAAACATAAGAATAAGCATACCTAAACATTGAAGTTCACCTACATTCAACTTTTATGATTGTGCCTCATGTCAAGATCAGAGTGCGCATGGTGAGTGTCAGTTGTTGGCGGTCAAATTTGAAACATATTGTTTGCGGTTTCTCACAAAAAATTAATTTCAATAATACAATATTTCGATTTCAAAATTATCGGGCATACACATCACCTCAATTTTAATTTCAGTGTACGTATTTTTTTATTCAAATTTCGAATTCCAAGATAACCGGATATCCTTTTCGTTTCGTGCGACAAAACAAAATTTCATTAAATGTTCTCTTATTTTTTTTTTACAATATTCCTCTGTTTCCGATTCCTCGTTACCTGAGTAGGTACTCAAAACCTTGTTATGACATGTCATGTTATTAACATTATGCTGTGTTATTCTTATGCTTTGTTATTTCGTTGTATAAATTCACCTTCAACTTGAGAATAATAAGAAAAAAATTATGTTAGCGATCCGATTTGTAATTTGTGATCTGCTACAATAGGATCTCTATGCAGCTTTGTTGAGTTTTACTGGAAGCAAGGGCGGTCCTACGGGGGGGGGGGGGGGGGGTAACGGGGGTAATTACCCCCCCCCCCCCCCAGAGCACTGGAAAATTTTATTCAGGAAAATAAGACCAACAAGAAAATAATATAATAATGCAATAAAATTAACAAGAAAAACATTTAAACAGAAAAATCAGTAAAATAAATGAAAAATTCTGAAGTTTAACTTTCAGTCGTACGTTTTATTTTTGAAGATCATATTGCATAAAATGTATAAGCGGTGAGTCTGTTGTTTGATAAGATTGATACCTAAACTGCTCATGTTGTGGCAAGGGCGTAGATTTTTTTCTTGGGGGGGTAATCGATAAGAAAATCTTGTCAGGTATACATCAAGCCCTGGCGATAATTCTGAAACTTTATATTTTGGAAGTCTTAAGGGGGTAATTAATTACCCCAGTACCCCTCCATATCTACGCCCTTATGTTGTTAAGCCTGAAGAAGAGAACATTTGTTTTCCGAATGATTTTCTGATTAAGAAGTTGTTGGATTCGTGAGAACTTGCTTGGTTCCTAATTCAAAAAAAATTACGAAAAGCACTGCCGTGAAGGCAGGAACTTTTGAGCGCTCGTACATGCACCTTGTAGGTAGATTCGCATTTTCCAGTTTTAGAAATCAATTGAAGGAATTTTCGACAGCTGTCAAAAAAAATTCTGAAACTTAGGCGAAACTGCAGACTTCATGTCAGTGCTTTAGGTGACCAATTTTTTTTCGATAATTCGCTAGGATTTTCTACGGTATCTATGGTCTTGGCGATGCCATCTGGACAAAATTTTGCACGTTGTTTGAATACATTATTCCTCAGCTAGGTGCATAATTTCATTCCAATCCGATCAGTAGTTTCGAAACTATCAGGAAAATAATATTTTGAACGGCCATATTTACGGAACCCCTAGTCTAATTTTGCTCATTGATGAACGTAACCGCGACATCAAAGATCCAAACCTATCCTGAAAATTTCAAGTCCCTAGGCCTTTCCCATCAAAAGTTACGATTTTCTATGGTTTCTATGGTTCTGGTCATGCGATCTGGACAAAATATTGCTTTAATATATCATTCTCGATTAAAATACAGAATTTCATCTCGATCGAATACGTAGTTTCGAAATTATCGAGAAAACAAAATTTCAAACGACCGTATTTACGGAACCCCTAGTATAATTCTGCTCATTGATGAACGTGAACGCGACATTTCAGATCCACACCTATCCTGAAAATTTCAAGTCCCTAGGCGTTTCCGTTCAAAAGTTATGATTTTCTACGGTTTCTATGGTTCTGGTCATGTGATCTGAATGACTGTAGCTTGAATATAAATTTCTTCATTAGTATACAAAATTTCGTCACGATCGAATCTGTAGTTTTGAAATTATCAGAAAAATTGAATTTTAAACGACCATATTTACGGAACTCCTAGAATAATGTTGCTCATAGATGAACGTGATCACGACATTCGAGATCCACACCTACCCTGAAAATTTCAAGTCCCTAGGCCTCTCCGCTCGAAAGTTTTAATTTTCTATGGTTTCTATGGTTCTGGTCATGCGATCTTGACAAAATTCCACATGTAGCTTGAACACCTCATTTTCCATTTGAGTGCAAAATTTCATCTCGATCAAATCTGTAGTTTTCAAGTAATCAGGGAAACAAAACTTTGAACGGCCATATTTACGGAACCCCTGATGGAGTTTGGCCCATTAACGAACTTAACCGCGGCATTCGAGATTCGAACCTACCCTGAATATTTCAAGTTTCTAGAACATTCCGTTCGAGAGTTATTGTGTATACGGCCGGACGGACAGACTCGAATTTTCCGACGGATTCGTCATCAGTGAGTCGAACATAGTCGATTGAGACCATTTTCGGCTCAAAATTCGAAAAATACAGACATCGTGACGAAATGATATAGCCCTCGTGTAAGAAGTACGAGCGCTCAAAAATGTATAAGTGCCGTGAAGTCAGGTGCTTTTGAGCGCTCTTTCATCCACCTTTTAGGTAGAAACGCATTTTCAAGTTTTAGAAACCGATTGAAAATTTGTTTAACAGCTGTCAGAAAAATTTAAAACTGAGCAGAACTTCACTTCACGTCAGTGCTTTAGGTTTCCAATTTTTTTTTCGATTATGCGCTATAATTTTATACGGTATCTTTGGTTTTGGCAATGCGATCTGGACAAATTTCGCACGTAGTTTGAGTACATTATTGTCTATGTGCAAAATTTCATTCCAATCCATTCAGTATCATAAAACAAATTTTTTGAATGACCATATTTACGGACCCCCTAGTTTAATTTTGCTCATCGATAAACATGACCCCGACATTGGCGATCCAAACCTGAAAATTTCAAGTCCCTAGGCCTTTCCGTTCGAAAGTTATAATTTTCTATGGTTCCGGTAATGCGATCTGGACAAAATGTAGCTCAAATATATCATTAAAACCCAAAATTTTGTCACAATCGAATCCGTAGTTTTGAAATTATCAAGAAAGCTAAATGTCAAACGAACATATTTACGGAACTCCTAGTCTAATTCAGCTCATTGATAAACGTGACCGTGAAATTCGAGATTCAAACTTATCCTGAAAATTTCGAGTCCCTAGGCCTCTCCGTTCGAAAGTTATAATTTTCTATGGTTTCTATAGTTCTGCGATCTCGAAAATTGTAGCTTGAATATATCATTCTCCATTGGAATACAAAATTTCGTCACGATCGAATCAATATTTTGGAAATTATCAAGAAAAGTGTGTCAAACGACCATGACGAAATGAAATAGGCCTGGTATAAGTAGAACAAGCACTCAAAAAATAACAACAATAAAAAGAACAGCAAAATATTAGTATAAAGTAGTTAACACCGTCAAAATATTCCCGACGGAGGGGGGGGGGGGGGCACTCTCCCGGAAAAAAATTGTTGAATTGTTCATTCAATTACCCCCCCCAGAAATTCAGCCTAGGACCGCCCCTGACTGGAAGCGGTTTTGCCATATTAGTTGAATTCCAAAATAGACACCCATTTTACCATTGTGGAAAGCCTATGTCACCCACACTAATCGCATAGGTCAAAATAAAATCATTATTAACAAAAAACTCATCAAATGGAAACAATAAATAGGTAAGTTTACAAAAAATTTCGAAGACTCCTGTTTTTTTCAAATCTGTCATAACTGGCCTACATACTGATCCCACCTCATCATCTTTTTCAGTACACAAAACAAAATTAATACTTCACCTGATTCCAAATGCTGCGACAACTGAAATTATGAGCGGGATCAAGGTGAGAAAGCAGGCCAAAAAAAGGACTTGCAGATCGTTCAAACCTGAAACAGAACACATTAGAAATTCAAGGTTTTCTCTTTTTTGGATTATGTTGGATACTCACCATCATCAACATCATCTATGTAATATCCTTTGTCATTGTGGAGAACGGTCTCAATCGTCTTGACTGACGAATTGAGTGGAAGAGTGGTTGAAGCAGCTTCATCCAACTGAATGTTGTCCTCATGTTCATATGCGGAAGTTGAGTTCAGCATTAACATCACTGTTTGTGAAACGACATCTGTCATCGTTATTCATATCAAATTCGAAATTTTCCAACGAATCGTCTAAGTCTTTTCACCGTCCATTTTATTATTGATTATCTGTAAAAATAATGAAACCATGTAGGTACCTATTATCTCTAAAAATATTCGGCTGAAGTAAAATTATAATTGGTTTGATGTAAAATAGCAAAGCTCACCACGCTTCATTGTGATAATGCCCATTTGAATGAAGCTAGCTTCAATGGACATTGAATGAACGCTCTTTCATTGAACTTCCATTCTCAATGCTTGAAAACATTGATCAATGTCCTAATGCCTTATGATAATGCACTGCGTACATCACTTAATATACCTATTTATTCATTCTGTTAATCTCGAGAGCATTAAGATGTTTGATATTGAAGGGCCACGAATATAAAAGATGAGTGCCTTCATAGTATCTGTAATATGTTATAATCTGATGTTATTCCTGGGGAAGATGCGGCGGCAATAGTGGAGAGCTTGAAGATTCTACGCAAGATATTTCAAAATTATGGCTCTTTTTAAAAATTCATCAGGATTAGTAATTTGCATTTACACATCCATCATGAGGTCACTATAATAACATAATATTCAACCTTCAGATTGATATGGACTTCAGCGTGAAATATACTAATGGTTATGTGCTCCTTGGCAATTGGGAAACGAAAACCCAAAACAATTAAAATATAATTAAGCAGTTTGAAAAATGAAGAAATCGAAGAAAGTGAGTATGTATTTATATGGTATAGAAAAACATCAATGAACCGTGTTAATTAGGCAGGTACTGATAATGTGGTTAGTTCAAGAATGATTGAATCTAATATTTCATATAATATGATTTTTTGAGCACGGCTCCAAAATTCCTTTTTTTGGCAACCGTCCGGGAAGTACTCACTTCCCGGACGCTTTTCCTTTGAGAAAGTAACATTTCCCGGCCTAGTCCGAAAGTACGTACTTTCCGGACTAGGCCGGAGTACGTTTCCCGTAGCAACGAAATTACGACTGACACCTATTACATTGATATCATTGGCTATATGAAAAATTTGGTGGGTCTGATTTCGATCATTGCCATAGCAACGAAATACCAACATGAAACAGGTTGCCATTTTGATTTTTGAAAGTTTGGAGTGATTTTGGTCGCATTTATCGCAATAAAGAAATGTATCTCATTGATTTGTTATTCTACACGGTTGCCGAAAAAATAGTGTACGCAACACGTCCAAAAACAGTTTTTATGGACTCGCAGACTTCCAGGACTCGCTAACGCTCGTCCTAGAATTTTGTCTACTCGTCCAAAAAACAGTATTTTCCGGACTTGTTACGTAAATTACAATTTTTGAGCGCTCGTACAACTTACACGAGGGCTATATCATTTCGTCACGATGTCTGTATTTTTCGACTCACTGATGACGAATCCGTCGAAAAATTCGAGTCTGTCCGTCCGGCCGGCCGTATACACGATAACTCTCGAACGGAATGTCCTAGAAACTTGAAATTTTCAGGGTAGGTTCGAATCTCAAATGCCGCGGTTAACTTCGTTATTGGGCGAAATTCGCCAAGGGGTTCCGTAAATATGGCCGCTCGAAATTTTGTTTTTCTGATTACTCCGAAACTACTGATTCGATCGAGGTGAAATTTTGCACTCAGATGGATAATTACGTACTCAAGCTACATGCAGAATTATGTCCAGCTCGCATGACCAGAACCATAGAAACCATAGAAAATTATAACTTTGTAATGGAAAGGCCTAGAGACTTGAAATTTTCAGGATAGGTGTGGATCGTAAATGTAGCGTTCACGTGTATCAATGAGCAAAATAAGACTAGGGGTTCCGTAAATATGGCTGTTTGAAATTCAGTTTTCTTGATCATTTCAAAATTATGGATTCGATCTCGACGAAATTTTGAATTTAAATTGAGAATTATATATTCGAGCTACATTTCTTCCAGATCGTATGATCAGAATCATAGAAACCATAGAAAATCATAACTTTCGAACAAAAAGGCCTAGTGACTTGAAATTTCCAGGATAGGTTCGGATCGCGAATTTCGCGATCCTTTTTATCAATGAGCCAAATTAAACTAGGGGTTCCGTAAATATTGCCGTTCAAACTATATTTTTTCTGATAATTTCGAAAATACTTATTGGATTGAAATGAAATTTCGCACATATATGAAGAATAATGTATAATTTTGTCCAGATTGCATTACCAAGACCATAGATACCGTAGAAAATTCTAGCGAATTATCGAAAAAATGGACACCATAGCACTGACGTGAAGTCTGGATTTTCGCGTTGGTTTGAAATTTTCTTTGACAGCTGTCAAAATCTTTCCAATTGGTTTCTAAAACTGGAGAATGCGAATCTACCTTAAAGGTGCATGTACGAGCGCTCAAAAGCTCCTGCCTTCACGGCAGTGCTTTTCGTAATTTTTTCACTTAAATTTCATACATATGTATTTTATAAATTGAAAATTAGAATTTTTTTATCCTCCAGAATAATTCATTTGTTAATTTCTAGATGGACGAGCTTTTCTATGAGCAATGCATAGATATTTTGTGATCACTTGGCCAAGAAGTACCTGGAAGATCGAACACCATAAAATTCATCATTTGAGACTCGCAAAGAGCTCTCCTCTATCCGGCTAAGACTGCACAAGAAATTGAGGAATGGATACACTTCTTGAATTCCAACAAGATTAATATATTGGCTGTTTATCTGAAAATTCAAATTACATGTAGTGAAACTAAAGAGAAATTGTTCTAGATAAACTAATGAGCAAGCCAACAAATAATTCCAGTTAACCCCAGAGATCACCAAATTCATCATTCCCTATAGACCGGTTTCGACTTATTCAAGTCTCATCAGTATAGCTCAGCGAAGATGGATTCGATGCAGAAAACGAACGACCTCAAAACAAAACGCAGCGGCGATCGGAGAAATATGAATATTTGGCAAGAATAATATATTGGGTGTTTATCTGAAAATTAAAATTACATGTAGTAAAACTAAAGAAAAATTGTTCTAGATAAACTAATAAGCAAGCCAACAAATCAATCCATTTGAATGGATCCAATTTCTCTGCGGTTAAATGGATTGATTTGTTGGCTTGCTTATTAGTTTATCTAGAACAATTTTTCTCTAGTTTCTCTACATGTGAATCCAAAAAGATATACATTCATCGCTGTATATCATGCTCTCAGATTGAAACTTCATCACTTCAATGTATTCAAGCATTGGATGAATGCGTAGGGTTGATTGAATAATGGTCATATTATAATGTCCAGATGATTGAATCATTGTGCTGATCACATTGATACACTGACTGCATTCTATTTTTCCATATACGTATAGTCCATTTAAGAATTATTGACATCGAAGCAGGCCATGAACGTCTAGTCGAGGCTTTATTTCTAGTTACAAAAAAGTTACTGTTTTAATCATAGAAATGTAACATAAATATAACCTAGAAAAGTGTTGAGTATACGAATTATCGAATAATTAAGCCGGAATATTTCGATTGCAGTTCAAACATGGGAATTCAGGTTTGAAAGCGCAAAAATATCGTGGAATGCTTTCATATGAAATTATCTGAACTTATCGTTCATATAAAAGTCAACCATGGAAAATTGAAGATCATTCAAATAAATATTTATTTTCACTCAGGACCATGCTATATTTATTGGTATTGGAAATCTTGCAAAATTCTAACCATATAACTATAAGAGGACCATTTTATGTCAGGATTTAAGAAGGATAATTAATGGAATTCTAGCAGGTAGCTAGTGGTGCAACAGAAAAAAATTTTTGGATACTTCGCAAGCACAGGACTCAAAAGAATGGATTGGAATAAACGTTATAATGTATTAAGAAATTAGAGAGAAACAAAAATTAAGAATCTATGTAGTACATGAAGAATTTTGACATGAACTTTGTACCGAACTATCAATATATGAACCAATTTGTGAATTATTTATTGCTCGGTGTTGAATACTTCAAGAAAGTCAATTTTTATTTTCATTCATTAAAACTGTCCATGAATTATTGAAAATATTATAATTGATGAGCAATTTTACAATTATTCAGTATACTTTTAAATTGGGAACAATATAGCATGTGTATTAGCAGAGGGAATGTGAACAGGGTACCATACAGTATAAGTATAATAAATAAACTTAAAATATCTATGAATGATACAAGAGCAAAGATAAAAATATCCTTGAAAACTTTGTTTCCACGTAGTGTAGTGATTTGGATGTGTTTATTGAATAAGCTGACATAATCCTATTGATGGGCATCCTTTTTCAGGGAAGATTTCAATATTTCAATAACCCATTTATGAAATAATTCACCATTCATAGTAATCCTTATCATTAATACCACTGTCAAGAATCGGATCACATCCAGGTAAAAATCCATCAATTGTTCCAGCATTCAAAATAGTGCACCTTCTGCCTTTACCCTTGAATATACTCAGCATACCTTTTGGATTCTTTTCTAGTGTCCACTGACGAATTTGAATACCGTTTTCGAATATCCAAATTTCATCTAGATAAATGAATTTTACGTTTTGTTCCATGTATTCTCGGTATTTATCATAATATCGTACTATTTTTATTATATTTTTCTGTTTATCAATAAGAATTTTCCTTCGATCAACTTTTTTGTATTTGTATCCAATTTTTTCATGATATAATATAATGTTGACTTCGATCAATTAAAATCTAGGTGCTCTTTGGCCAGTTCGAAAAGGATATCTAAACTGATATATTCATTGTTTTTAATTCAAGCAAAAACAAAGTCATTCAATGTCTCTTTGAAGGAATAATCGTATCGCACAGGTTTTCTTCCACTGCTAATTCCAGGCTATAATAACATGCTAATATTCTACGGACAGGGCTTGGTGAAATCTGAAAATTTAAGAGACACTGATCAATCAGAATACACTTTGAGTCGGTGAATAACAGTTTACCTGAAACACTAGCGGAAATACATGCCAAATCTTTGAAAAACTCGAAGTAACACCGACAAACTGCCTGGCAGAGCAAATTTTTATAATTACATATTCACCAATATCTTCGATAAAATCATCAAAGCAAGATTTCTATGGGTAATGTTAGTGTAATTCCTATACCAACCTGAATTCAGCAACCCAAAATATTACTGAATAGTCTATTACCAACTTAAATTCGATTTTTCACAGCCAACCGAGATGTCAATAATTCTTAAACGGAGTATATGAGATAATATTGATGTCGTTGGTCATTAATACTATGCAAACCACTTTCATATTCTGGGGATAAAATGAATGCTTTGCTGGTGCATCGATATAATCACTGGAATATCAGACAATTAATAACAGTACCTACATCATATAAATCTCGAGCATCGGTTGAAAATTAATATCCAAATACATTATAGTGATGATGTTTTGCGTTATATTCACGTACATTTTTCGTTCTATTTTGGATACACTAAGGCTAATCTTTAAGAATCAGTAATTCATTCAAGACTGAAGCAAGATCTATGGGAGATGATCGCCTCTCATCAAAGTCCTGTAATAGTCATCGAACATTTTCCAAAAAATTTTCGCTTGGATGGCCGTATCTGTTCGGAGAACGCTTCCAATCAAAGAGCAACCAGATTTGTATTTTATAGTTGAATATTGAAGAAATTTCGAAGAACAAAAGCCATTATCTACTATATAAAAATAAGTCGGGTTTTCCTTCCTGAAGCTATAACTCCAGAACGCACGAACCGATTTCCACGGTTTTGCATTCGTTGGAAAGGTCTCGGGCTCCGTGAGGTTTATAGCAAAGAAAATTCAGGAAAAATTCAGGACAAACCAACATTTTAAGTAGATGGCGCCGGTGCGTGATACATTGTTTGACAGCTACTCATTGTTCTCTGCTCAGTTAATTTCATGTGACAAACCGGTATTGTGTTCACTGTGAAATTGTGAAAAAAAAGTACAAAAACATATAACGTATATTGTGCAAATTTTTATTCAATTTCAACAGCAGGCATTTGTCTTTAAGGTCGTAAGATGAACTGTGTAAATTATGTGGATCGTGCATTCGAGGCTAAATTCACCACTCTGTCCATAGCCCAAAATGCCTAGAGGACGACGTGCGAACATCGGCCGCCGCACAAGACATGCAAGCCAGCAACAAGTCTATTCACAGAACTTAAGCGAAGAAAGACAAAATATAATAAGAGAAAATGCTCGATTGAGACAACGCGTGAGCACACGAAGATCATCGGCATCATACAATCGCTTGGCATTCCAATATGGTCCCACTGCGAACTACAGTGATGATGAAAATTTAGATATTGGACCAATGACGACTATATGCCGATATTGCAATGCGTTAAAGTTCAAAAGAGAAACGGCTGGATTGTGCTGTGCAAGTGGAAAAATCAAACTGGATCCATTACTTACACCACCACAGCCACTGAATACAATAACTGCTTTCGCATGACTTCCTTTGGAGCTAATATCATTCGAGAAGGCGGCTTCATGCCGACTTGCAAGGTAAAAGATACAACACACATAACCAATCACTCACACCAACACAATGAATTGCAATACATAACAACTACATATACACCACACACTACACCATCACACGATCAGAAGTTACACCGTATTCTTCAACAAATGATTGTTTGCAATTACAGATACAAGGACAAATATATCATTTGCATGGTTCAATGGTGCCAGCACCAGATGAACCGCATCAATTTCTGCAAATATATTTCATTTCGTCGATGGTGGATCAGCTGAACGTGCGGTGCAATATACAGCGAACACAACAGTTAAAGAGGCGAATTATTGAACAGTTGCAAGCATTTTTTCACGCTAATAATGCTGTGGTTAATATGTTCAAAACAGCATTGGAGCGAATGCCATCGGATACGCACAAATTTGTCATAAGAGCGGATTGTACCCCAACAGGTGAACATGTGCGAAGATTCAATGCACCCACCGTTAATGATGTTGCTGCAATTATTGTTGGCGATCCAACTAAATCGCGAGACATTGTCGTTCAGCGAAGAAGCAATATCATGCATCGTGTAAACTAGACACATCGTTTGTACGATGCGTTACAATATCCAAAAAAAACAAAAAAAAAATTTTCTTCATCTTTTAATCACCAAACGAAATGTTACATAAAACGAAGCCATCTGGTGGCGAAACGGAGTTCGCCGGGTTTGCTAGTATGTTTCTAAATTATCAAACGAGCATGGTGTATTCTTCTTTAAGAGACCCATATGACAACAGAGGATATTGTTAGTGAAAGTGGTCATATACTATTTCTGATTCGTTTTTGGTAAGGGGGCCAATTTCAAATCGATTCTACATGATATTAATAATTTGGTATTTTCACTTATTTTTTCTACTTTAGTGTTTTGCTATTTCAGATTCAAATTTTGGGTACCCTGGATAAGCATCTGTTTTTTACTTCGTCAGAAAAATCAAGATCATCGAGATCTCCTTCAATATTTTCAGTTTATTCGTTACCGTGATTTACACTCACGGAAAGCCAGAGTTTTTGAGCGCTCGAACTACTTACACGAGGGCTATATCATTTCGTCACGATGTCTGTATTTTTCGAATTTTGAGCCGAAAATGGTCTCAATCGACTATATTCGACTCACTGATGACGAATCCGTCGGAAAATTTGAGTCTGTCCGTCCGTCCGTCCGGCCGTAAGCACGATAACTCTCGAACGGAACAACCTAGAGACTTGAAATTTTCAGTGTGGGTTCAGTTCCCGAATGCCTCGGTTAAGTTCGTTAATGGGCCAAATTCCAGCAGGGGTTCCGTAAATATGGCCGTTCAAAGTTTTGTTTCATTACTTGAAAACTACAGATTTGATTGAGATGAAATTTTGCACTCAAATGGAGAATGAGGTGTTCAAGCTACATGTGAAGTTTTGTCCAGACCGCATTTGAAATTTAGTTTTCTTGATGATTTCAAAACTACAGATTCGATCGTGACGAAATTTTGTATACTAATGGAGAATGATATATTCAAGCTACATTTCTCCAGATCACATGACCAGAACCATAGAAAATCATAACTTTCGAACGGAAAGGCCTAGGGACTTGAAATTTTCAGGATAGGTGTGGATCTGAAATGTCGCGTTCACGTTTATCAATGAGCAGAATTATACTAGGGGTTCCGTAAATACGGTCGTTTGAAATTTTGGTTTCTCGATAATTTCGAAACTACGGATTCGATCAAGATGAAATTTTGTATTTTAATCGAGAATGATATATTAAAACAATATTTTGTCCAGATCGCATGACCAGAACCATAGAAACAAAAGAAAATTGTAACTTTTGAACGGCAAGGCCTAGGAACTTGAAATTTTCAGGGTGGGTTTGGATCGCGAATATCGCGGCCACGTTCATCAATGAGCAAAATTAGACTAGGGGTTCTGTGAATATGGCTGTTCAAAATATTTCTTTCCTGATAATTTCGAAACTACTTATTGGATTGGGATGAAAGTTTGCACCTAGCTTAGGAATAATATACTCAAATTACGTGCCAAATTTTGTCCAGATCGCATTACCAAGACCATAGATACCGTAGAAAATTCTAGAGAATTATCGAAAAAAAATTGGTTACCTAAAGCACTGACATGAAGTCTGGAGTTTCGCTTAAGTTTCAGAATTTTTGTGACAGCTGTCGAAAATTCCTTCAATTGATTTCTAAAACTGGAAAATGCGAATCTACCTACCAGGTGCATGTACGAGCGCTCAAAAGCTCCTGCCTTCACGGCAGTGCTTTTCGTAATTTTTTTTTTAGCTCTTGTATCATACGCAGAATAGCATGATTGCCCGTTGTACCAGCCCCAACCTCTTTTTGTTTGTTTGTTTGTTTCTTTGCTTTTGATATTAATTTTTGAGAGAACTGAACATTTTGAAGTTTTGACGTTGTCATTCAAATAATATTTAGTTGATTATGTTACTTTTCTTTATATTTCAAACTCGTGATTCGTTGCCCTGAGGAAGAGATGAAAAGTTCCGAAAGCTCCCTTAATCTACATTCTACATACGAAGACCGTTAATTGCAGATTAATAATTATCAATATGTTATTCTTTCAAGATATATCATCACTTTACGGAAGGTAAACATTAAATGAAATGAAGGAATTAAGTAGTAGCAACCGAAAACTTTCGAGTTTACTAAACGTAAGAATATTTTCATTACAATGTAAGAGACAACATTTAATATCAAACCATATAGGAGTTGGAGTAAAAAACGTACTTAATCTCTTCGATCTCCATAATGAAATTGGATTCAACCGGAAAATTGATAACTTCAACACCAATTTGACGAAAAAATCACTTTCTCTATAGATTGAACAAAAATCGCACATACAAACAGTAGGAGCTACAACATATATAAAAAATTTAAGAATATAATACCATCGGTTACTCTGCAACAATTTCTTAGACGTCAACAAATATTTTTCGATAGGGCTTTCCAACAAATTAAAACAAATCTCCAAAGCAAATCTATTTATATTAATTATAAAGTGCAGGATGAGTGGTTTTAAAATTAATCTGAAACAGAGATACCTCCTGAAGTTAAAATTATATTATCACTAGGACCAAACTTCAACATACCTGTCAGCCCTAAAGATGTAAAAATTAAATATAGCTACATAAACCTCGTAAAGTATTTGAAAGGCAATAACATCATAATATTTCACTCGTATCGAATAAGGAAGGAGCGATCATGTTGAGTAGGGATCAAGAACCTCCAACACTCAACTTCTTCAGAAGAAATATCTGCAGAGATCAACAAGCTGCGACAGAAAGAGAAACATTATCAATGTTCGAATCAGAATTTAGAAAGAACTATTACATCTATTCCGGCCGACAACAATGAGGAAATTTACAATTTGAACAAACTACAGGATATACAGATCAGAGTAGCACCACCAAACAGCAAACTACCACTATGCAATGCACGAGATGCCAATTGTACGGTCACCCGAAAACATACTGCAATAGACCTTACATATCGAACCTGTCGTGGAATAAGGTTAAAATTCAAAAATTGATGTTGTTGGGAAATCGTATTCGAAGTTTTGGTTTACCGAAGTTCTTGTTCTATACTTTTGAGTAGGTACTTACTCAATTCAACACGCTAAACATTCGTAATTACTGCAGCAATCCATTTGAACATTATAACTCTAGCAACCAATATTCAATTAATGCAGTTTTACCCGTCGTGGTGTAATATTCTGCTGTTTTTCTAAAAAATTTTAAATATTACCTTTTTTCACGAACAGTCTCTCATGTGGCGGAGAGGCCAACTAAAGTTATTCTGATATTGCACGTACGAAAAGGGTTACTTTTTGAGCACTCGTACAACTTACACGAGGGCTATATCATTTCGTCACGATGTCTGAATTTTTCGAATTTTGAGCCGAAAATGGTCTCAATCGACTATGTTCGACTCACTGATGACGAATCCGTCGGAAAATTCGAGTCTGTCCGTCCGGCCGTAAGCACGATAACTCTCGAACGGAACACCCTAGAGACTTGAAATTTTCAGTACGGGTTCAGTTCCCGAATGCCTCGAGTTCGTTAATGGGCCAAATTCCACCAGGGGTTCCGTAAATATAGCCGTTCAAAGTTTTGTTCCCCTGATTACTTGAAAACTACAGATTTGATTGGGATGAAATTTTGCACTCAAATGGAGAATGAGATGTTCAAGCTACATGTGAAATTTTGTCCAGATCGCATGACCAGAACCATAGAAACCATAGAAAATTGTAACTTTTGAACGGAAACGCCTAGGGACTTGAAATTTTCAGGATAGGTGTGGATCTCGAATGTCGTGATCATGTTCATCTATGAGCAAAATTATACTAGGGTTTCCGTTAATATGGTCGTTTGAAATTTAGTTTTCTTGATAATTTCAAAACTACAGATTCGATCGAGATGAAATTTTGTATTTTAATCGAGAATGATATATTGAAGCAATATTTTGTCCAGATCACCTGACCAGAACCATAGAAACCATAGAAAATCATAACTTTCGAACGGAAAGGCCTAGGGACTTGAAATTTTCAGGATAGTTGTGGATCTGAAATGTCGCCGTCAATCAGTGAACAGAATTATACTATGGGTTCCGTAAATACGGTCGTTTGAAATTTTGGTTTCTCGATAATTTCTAAACTACGGATTCGATCGAGATGAAATTTTGTATTTTAATCGAGAATGATATATTAAAACAATATTTTGTCCAGATCTCATGACCAGAACCATAGAAACCATAGAAAATTGTAACTTTTGAACGGAAAGGCCTAGGAACTTGAAATTTTCAGGGTGGGTTTGGATCGCGAATATCGCGATCACCGTCATCAATGAGCAAAATTAGTCTAGGGGTTCCGTAAATATGGCGGTTCAAAATATATTTTTGCTGATAGTTCCGAAAATACTGAGCGGATTGAAATGAAATTTTGCACCTAGCTGAGTAATAATGTATTCAAACTACGTGCAAAATTTTGTCCAGATCGCACTACCAAGAAAATTCTAGCGAATTATCGAAAAAAAATTGATCAGCTGAAGCACTGACATAAAGTCTGCAGTTTCGCCTAAGTTTCAGAATTTTTTTGACAGCTGTCGAAAATTCCTTCAATTGATTTCTGAAACTGGAAAATGCGAATCTACCTACAAGGTGCATGTACGAGCGTTCAAAAGCTCCTGCCTTCACGGCAGTGCTTTTCGTAATTTTTCAGTACAATACCGTTACTTAAACAAAATGGACGTTTTTTGAATTGTCTCCTTATTCTACGACGGGTGCGATATCTGTAATATATGGTGGTTCGCACAAACAAAACACTGTAAAAACCTAAAGATACACCCGCAACGTGTGAATTATGTTGGAAGAAGGAAGAACAACAAACTACAAAAGATGTGAGTTTGATCAGAATACCAAAAACACACGGAAAAACCAGACGCCGAATCACAAACCAAAAAAAGTGCAAATCTAAGGAACCACACATAGCGGCCCCTTAAGTCAAAAACCACAGTTCGAGTTCTCCTATGTCCAAAAAAAAATAACTTGGCCCCTCATAAAAAAAAACCATACGCTCAAGCAACAAAAGTCAATCAATACAATACACCTGAGAATACCACCAGATTCCCTTCAAAGCTGTATGGCTGAATTCAAAGCCATGTTCCAGCCTAATCCATCAGAATACTAGGGTTATGAATATAGGTAAATTTATAAGAATAGCACTTTGGAATGCAAATGGACTAAACCTTCATGAGAAAGAAGTCGAAACATGTCTACTCGGCAACCACATAGATATACTTCTGATCAGTGAATCAAATTCCACATTCCACTCATAGGACTCATTCCAAAATTTCTAATTATCGAACGTATAATACGAATTATACTGATAAACAGCGCACGGAGGTACGGCACTTATCCTAAAATATTCAATGATCTACTATGACCTACCAAAACTCCAGGAACACCATCTACAATCAACTGCCATAGAGGTAAAATCTCTATATACCAGATCTGAAGCCCTGCTGGGAACTTGTGACCAGGTTGAATCTATTAGAAAAGCCGAGCGTTCTGTTCAAAACTTATCTTTCGAATACCTTGGAAAAAAAATTATAAAAAGCACTGCCGTGAAGTCAGGAGCTTTTGAGCGCTCGTTCATCCACCTTGTAGATATATTCACATTTTCCAGTTTTAGAAACCAATTATTGAAGAAATATTTTGACAGCTGTTAAAAAAATGACAGCAGCAAATTTCAACGATTAGAACCACTGTTAGACTGAAGGAATCTCCTCTAAGAATTCATAACCACAAAACTGATTGGAACCATTTTCGAAATTTCCTAAAAAGTAATATAAGTTCTCCAACCCAAAAAAGTAGCTCGTGACGTATCTCTCGTCATAAAAATCCTAGTTGCCGCCAAATGACGTTCAATAGCAGGCTGGTAACCATCTCCACTCGACAATGGAAACGAAGAATTTGAGAAGTATATGAATGGAGTATGTAGAACCGATAACTCCATCTGGAAACATCCCAAGAATTATAAGAAACCGAAAACATCTATTTGCAAATATAACACAATCACATGGGCAAGAATTAATGACGGATAAGTTGACATTTTCGCAAAACTATTGGCTTCTATTTCTCAACCTTATGGCAATGGGAAAGAGGAACACATCACAAATCCCATAGAATCCTTCAAACCGAAAGAAAAAGCGAGGGAGCTCGGATCTGTCCAGATTCCAGGTCTCCAGGTTTTGACCTCATAACATCTGAAATTTTGGAACAAATTCCAAGGAAAGGATTAGATTTTTTTACGAAATAATTAACTTTAATCTCTAAGCTGCTTGAAAATGTAATTCTCCGAAAGTTGAACCAGAACGACTTTCTGGAAAATATACCACCCCCTAACCGGTTTGAATTCCGCAGAAAACACTTAGCAATACATCAAACCCATCGAATCACCCAGGAAATTAAGAAGTTTATCTCATCACCTGAAGAAGCCATGGTATAGCGAAACACGTGTAGTGGTTTTGTCAAACTCTCAATTAGTGAAAATCGTAAGCTAAGTTAATTAGTGAATACTAAGTGGATTATAAACTCATTCGAAAAAGAGGATCACTGCAGTAGAGTATTTCTTGATGTGAAACAGGCTTTTGACAAAGTTTGGCATTAAAGCTCGCTGTACAAAATTAAACAGGTCCTTCCACCCGAACACTTCTGTATTTTAAAATCCTACCTGAATAAAAAACCTTACAAACTGTATTTTATGACGCAAGATATGATATTTTCAAATTATACCTAACTCAAAAGTTCGACAAGGAATTGTACTAGGACCACTTTTGTAATCAATTCACCACTTTTAGGGAACACTGTAGTTGGAACGTTCGCGGATGATGAAGCGATATTATCGACAGATAAAAATCCTAAAAAAACATCATTACCTACACAAAGCCATCTCTTTATTATCTAGCAATGGTTCCGAAAGTGGAAAATGAGAGTGAATGAAAACAAATCTTCACACTAAACCTTCACCCTCCGCAAATAAGTTTTCGCCTCAAGTATATCTGAATCCCAATTACTCAAACGAGCCCAGCGAAATACCTAGGTTTCCACCTGGACAATAAACTGACATGGAAGCAGCACATCACCAAAAAGAAAACACAAACGGAAATCAAAACGAGACTCGACAGAGATCCAATGGTTAATCGGAAGAAATTGGAGATGTGCCATTTCCAATAAACTACTAATTCACAAAGCAGTCATTGAGGACATAATATGGAATAGAACTTTGGGGATGTGCTTCTGAGTCCAATATTAAAACAGTCCAAAGGTGCCAATCAAAAATACTTCGTCAGATGCTCATAAATGCCCCGTGGTGTGTGACGAATAGCGCTATCAACATTCCAACAGTGCAAATTAACCAAAATATCCTGGAACCACTTCTGAAGCCGATTTGTAATAAAACTACTCAAAATTTAGCCAATCGAAAAACCTCGAGTTACTTATGATTACTACTTATGTCGTTGGACATAAAACTGTTATTGTAAATTTGTCGAATTGCCAACTTTTCAGGGGAGTGCCCGGGGGTATTTAACCCCCCCGGAGCATGACCAATACCCCCCCGGAGAAAAAGTCTATCGCTTGCACATATTATGTTCATCTCGTATATATATGTGTATCAGGTTAACAGGGTGATAGGACTTTTTTGGTGTAAACACTTTCTCTAGCTTAGCCGACGTTTCGTGGATATATTTCCACTTCCTATCCTATCACCCTGTTAACCTGATACACATGTTTTTAAAAGGAGGACGTGAAAATGTCTCTAGCTCGTATATATATAGTTTGGAAATATCCTATCATAGTTGTGAAAAACTGTAGGAAGAAGTATAACAAACCAGTCCGTTAATTTTGATTCGGACAAATGGCAACACTGCCCTGAAGTCATTTTAAAACACAGTATACTCGCTCAAATCTAATTTTTGGCATTTGGTGAAATGTTTCCGATTTTTTCGTTCTTTTCGAATGCACTTTCCTTTTCATTTTGTTATAGTTTTTACTCGTTTTATGTGAATGTGATATATGTACCTGATTTTATTTTTTCAATCCATGTTCTTTTTATGTTTTTAAAAGTTTGTTACTTATTTTGTGTTGAAATTTTTAAAAAGTTATATTGAAATGAAATGAATACCTTCCTTTTATGTATTGATACATTTGCGCCTGATGCCTGATTCAATCTTAGATGAAAGAAATACAGAAATTCTTCTTATGTTTATAGTTACTTTCCGTTATATGATTATCTAAATATATGATATTCAATTTTATTCTTTACAAAATTCCTTCTACACAAAAAATCAGGTGAAAAACTGTCCGCTCCAAATTCCCTAATAGGAAGCTATGCACTTGTACCAACTTCCTTTTTGTCGCCCAAAAATCAAAACGAATTTTTGACTACCCCTCGAGATGTTGGAATTTCCCTCCCCGCGGAGAAAATTGTCTGGACTCAACACTGACTCTGATTGTTAAATGAACTGAAGTAAAAAAAAAATTGTGTCGGCTAAATTATAAATTTCAAATAGCATTGCCATGTGTTTGTAGTTATGATGTGGCGATTTTCCAGCAATGTTGAAAATGGCCATTATCTCGAAAATAGTGAGATTTTTACTGAGGTGAAATTGTGATATTCTAAAGGGTGAAAGCCTAATTGGAATATTTTGTTTACCGGCATGCTGTATAAATTGCGTTAACTCATGATATATATCCTGTACCTACTGTACAGAAATCACCCACTATCTTTGGCGATATATGATGAAATTTGAAATTTGATTGTTGCAAACAGATGCAAAAACAATAGTAAAACAAATTTTTAGTCTCATAAATTATGGTTTTTCTGATTGACGAGAGGAGTATTTGGATTTCACTGATTACGTTTTTTCGAAATATCTAATGATCGTATTATTTGTAATTTAATTCCCCAAAGAAAACTATAAAAAAATTCTTATTTGATGCAGAGCAACAATACATTACTACTGACATACATACGTACTTCCGCTTTCAACGAGACTCATTCAAGCTACTATATTTACAAACTAGTTGATTCAATTACTCTTAGTCCCAAATTCAGGAATCATAACGAATATCAGCTTCAATAAAAATTCTCTCGTTGTGTGCTCTATATCTAATTGTTGTTGTCTTGTTCGAACCGATAAAGAAAATCTGGAGATGAAGGCATTATGAAAAGGGGTTGCTAGGAATCATCTTGCTATAAACTTGTACTCACCAGGTGATCGGATCAGCACTAAACTATGACCCGGCAGCACTAGGTCGATTTTACTTGGTATTTTGATTGTATCTTAGGATAAACGAGGGTTAAGGAATGAATATCACGGCACACCTCGTCAGGACCTTGGATGCTGCGATAAGGGATGCTGCGCAGGACCAGGATGCCCATTGATCCCGGCAACAATGTTTAGGGATGATGCAGGGCCGTCATATGGAAATTCCAATTTAAAGTCACGTCATTGAAATGCATATAAAAATATTATTGCAATGAGTTGGCCCACCACAATTATTAACACATTCTTGTGTGAGGCATGAAGAAAATAATATGATATGAGCCTCAATGCTCTTCAATGCTTTGACACTGTATCTTGTATCCACCATCGATGCTGTAACGACAGTGAAATGATCTTCTGATCTTTCGATATCTGATGTTTACGTATGCTCTATTGTAGCTAGTTCTGACGGTAAGTATAGTGTAACTCTACTTTGCCATCACACGCTAGACAGTATCATGTTGAAATATGGAGTTCGAAATGACATCAACATATCGCAGAATGCCAACGTGCGATTCTGCTCCCAAGCTGTCTTTCATCTATTGTGTCCCCCCTTCTACCACCCTTACAAGGGACAATTAGCAAACTCATGTTTGGTACTGATAAAAGTACTCTCAGGTAGCTGATGACGCGACAAGTGAGCAGTCTTATTAAGATTATGATTTTATACCCAAAGACGACTGATTGTTAGGTGTCGAGTATATACAAGATAGATAGGTAGGTACTTTAGTTTCTATTTGAACAGATCGGTATTTTTAGAAAAACAAAATTGAGAATCTCTATTTTTGTTTCATACCAACCAAACTATGTATACATTCCGAACAAAAGTGATTTGTTTAATGTTTTCATGTTTGTTCAATGTGTTTCATATCGGCTCTCCTGAGACCCCTCAGGGGTTCATTCATGAGCTTGTGCGAGTTAAGAGACTTCGTGTGAAACAACTAAACCTAACCTGCTGTTTTAGATTCCGGGCATCTATTGCCTATCAACTTGTTGACTCTTTTTGTTTGTATATCTTTCAAAAACTTTGTCGTGGTATTATTGTGTTAGCTATGCCATTGATAGGAGAATGTCTCTTTCTTGATATTTGAACTTGAGTTTACTCGATTCCTGTTTCCCTGTAGTTGATCTCTGGGTCTTTTCTGATAGGTGGGTATCTTAATCACATCTTCTACAGGGTTGTAGTCAACTCGTCTTTTCCGCTCATCATTTGGGTGTTGACTTGCTGTTTAAAATATTTTCTTGGTCTTCTTTTTGAGGAAATCTGAACCAGTTTCCATTCTGAGTCTCTGTGGATTTGTTGGTTTCTTACGAACCACGGCATATTTATTGCTGCTCTTAGCTGTTAGTTTTCTGTTGCTTGAATCTTCTTTATATGGATATTGTGTGTAATGATTGGTAGTATGAATAATCAATCTCAAATTCTGTTACATATCTCGGATAAGAGTCTGTATATTCGTGCATACATTGTGTTACTTTGTATGATGAACGGATGTCGTTAATTTGGAACTGGATGACCGATGGGACACCTGCAACGTAGATAAGAAAATTTAGTAGAGGCAAGTCATTCATCGACTACATTGTAGCATGGATGTTGTGACTACAGGGCGAGATAAGGTCAAGAAAAATTACGAAAAGCACTGCCGTGAAGGCAGGAGCTTTTGAGCGCTCGTACATGCACCTTGTAGGTAGATTCGCATTTTCCAGTTTTAGAAATCAATTGAAGGAATTTTTGACTGCTGTCAAAAAAATTCGGAAACTTAGGCGAAACTCCAGACTTCATGTCGGTGCTTCAGCTGATCAATTTTTTTCCGATAATTCGCTAGAATTTTCCACGGTATCTATGGTCTTGGTGATGCGATCTGGACAAAATTTTGCACGTAGTTTGAATACATTATTCCTGAGCTAGGTGCATAATTTCATTCCAATCCGATCGGTAGTTTCGAAACTATCAGGAAAAAAATATTTTGAACGGCCATAATTACGGAACCCCTAGTCTAATTTTGCTCATTGATGAACGTGACCGTGAAATTTGCGATCCAAACCCACCCTGAAAATTTCAAGTTCCTAGGCCTTTCCGTTCAAAAGTTAGAATTTTCTATGGTTTCTATGGTTCTGGTCATGCGATCTGGACAAAATATTGCTTCAATATATCATTCTCGATTGAAATACAAAATTTCATCTCGATCGAATCCGCAGTTTCGAATTGATCGAGAAAACAAAATTTCAAACGGCCGTATTTACGGAACCCCTTGTATAATGTTGCTCATAGATGAACGTGATCACGACATTCGAGATCCACACCTATCCTGAAAATTTCAAGTCCCTAGGCGTGTCCGTTCAAAAGTTACAATTTTCTATGGTTTCTATGGTTCTGGTCATGCGATCTGGACAAAATTTCACATGTAGCTTGAACACCTCATTTTCCATTTGAGTGCAAAATTTCATCTCGATCAAATCTGTAGTTTTCAAGTAATCAGGGAAACAAAACTTTGAACGGCCATATTTACGGAACCCCTGGTGGAATTTGGCCCATTAACGAACTTAACCGAGGCATTCGGGAACTGAACTCACACTCAAAATTTCAAGTCTCTAGGTTGATCCGTTCGAGAGTTATCGTGCTGACGGCCGGACGGACGGACGGACGGCCGGACGGACAGGCTCGAATTTTCCGACGGATTCGTCATCAGTGAGTCGAACATAGTCGATTGAGACCATTTTCGGCTCAAAATTCGTAAAATACAGACATCGCGACGAAATGATATAGCCCTCGTGTAAGTAGTACGAGCGCTCAAAAAGGGGAGAATATGCAACTACGATTGATTATGGGAAAATTTCGAAGAAAGAATTTGAGAGCGTGGGTGAGAGGCACTACGAAAAATGTCCACTTAAGAATAGGTTTTTGAAGGGGGAAAAAGTTTACCTTTTGGGGATTCTGGAAGGGTTAAGGCAGTAGCTCGGCAAGATGGGGACTCGTTAAGAGGTAGTTATGCGGTCGTCGGTTTCCGGTTAAAGGCCGATCTAATTGAAAGTCGGTAAGGTATCAAGATAGGTACAGGGGCTAAATTGAGGCAGTAGTCCGTTGTAGGAAACTAAGCTCTAGCATTTTCAGTCGAGAATTTATAGGGTCCGGATTAGGGAAAAATCTGTGATAGCTCGTGGATGTAGGTGTCGAAAAAGTTGCGTTTTGAGTAAAGTTAGAAGTCGTTTTCGTTACGAGAGTACAAACAAAAAAGTTAAGATCACTTTAGGAGAGAGTGAATTTGTTTTCAAGTAGGTACAAAAGGGATTAGGTGGTGAACACATCAAGGTAGGAAAATTCAGTTCAAAGTTTCAACCCCTATACATGTAATTGGTGTTATCAATATTATTGATAACTCGACGTGAAATTGATTTGATGTGTTTCAATGTAAGGAATGCGAATAATAGTTGTATTTATTTTATATCCAGTTGATTGACCCACTCGTACACTTGGATTAGTATGTTTGTATGAAGTAGGGAATGTAGGAGTTTAATTGTCTGATTACATTATGATTATGCGAAACTAGGATGATAGATGATATTATTCTGATGTTTTTTGTGGTTTGTGAAAACCTCGATTTTATGTATTTTACAATTATTTTTCGAAAATATAATATTCTGTTCTTTTAAATTTCTGGGTTTTCTTTCCTGAATACCTGTTCCTCAGAAAAGGGTGAAACAAAAGACTTCCTCGGGTAGATTCTTATTATCTTGCAGGTATTGGTAGTGTAGCCTGTCATCATCATCTTGTAAGCAAGTCCTTCGTGTCGAACTCGGTCGAAGGATCTCTTAACATCGAATAGCAATAATCCTGTGGCTTGTTTATTCTGTCATATTCAGTGAGCCTTAACAGTTGAAGTTCTGTGAAATGGTTTCTTTTGAATCCAAATTGTTTCGGTGGTATCAGATTCAGTGCTTCTGTTTCTTCATTTGGGAATTTCCTAACTTTCCTGGCTTATTAAACACAATAACTTCTGCTGTTTTCCATCTTTTTGGATAATATCCTGTTCTCATTACTGCGTTTGCTATATTGGTTAGCGCTGATATTCCTTTTCTAGGCATTTTCCGCAACATAAAGTTTGTTACTTTTTCTTTCCTTGGAGCCCACATTGGTGTGGTTGGGTTTAAGATGGTATCGCCCTCCGGAGGTTCCAACATCAATTCTTTATTTCCTTCTACTTCTTCTTCTAAGTCTTCATTGTCATCGTCTTCTCTGTAGTTTATTATGGTTTCTCTATCTATTGCGTCAGCCAGTGCTTCGACTTTTTTAAGCTTTGAGTAAGTCACCCCATTAGCTCCGTGTACAGGAGGGGTTTCGGTTTTCTCGCGCCGAAAGCACTTTTACATCTTCCATGCTGAGTGGTCTATGGTATTCAGCTCTCTAACCCTTTGGTTTCATCTGTCGGTTCTCAGTTCTCTCAGTGCATTTTTCAGCAATCGATTGTATTTATGCAGCTCTTTCTCATTCTCTATGTGAAGTTCTGTATTTTTTCCTATGTTTTCTATTTCTCTTTATAAGCACTTTTATTGATTTTGGGGTTTCTCCATGTGAATGCCTCTTTTGATTTTTCTGGTACTTTCCTCGTAGGCTTCTTTCATTATGTTTTCTAATTTTTCAACTTCATCTTCTAGATCTTCAGCAGTTCTTATCTGTGGAATTTCAGTAATTTTCTCATGGATTATTTCACTGTAGTTTTGCCAGTCTGTGAAGTCCTTCGTTTGAAATTCTTCTTTTATCGGGCCGTATCCCATGCAGTCTGAGTTCTATTGGGTTGTGATTTGATGTGCCATTTTCTATGGTATCAAGTGTGAACTCTTGGGTTATGTCTTTCTAGGAATGTAAACGGGGCACCATACATTTCTTCGTATCAAACAATAGCCAAGACTAAAACCCCACCAGAAACTTTATACCCCCGTATAAATGTAGTAAATGGTTTTCGATTCGTTAACAAATTGAGCTGACATATTTATATTGAAGGGCTTCTTTTCATCAAAAACAATATTTCTTCTTCCTCGTCATTTTCGTGAACGATTCATATTGATCTGAAACTAAAAAGAAGAAGACCAGAAAGAAGAAGTTATAAATAAATTTTCCATTACCTATATTGATTTAAAATTACCTACCGACCCATAGTCACTGAATTCTATATTCCTATTATTGCCAGTTATAATATTCATCACTAAGCTTTCATTCTCTTTTACGATATTCATCAGTAATAGGTAATTATTTTCATATTCCCCAAGCTTTTATTATAACATTCATGATGTTCATCACTGTAATGTTTCTATCTCTGATATTCTTCCCTATATTAAAGCTGATAAATTCCATATTCCTTTGCTTTTAATCCCATTAATGATATTCATCACTAATTTTTGAGCGCTCGTACTACTTACACGAGGGCTATATCATTTCGTCACGATGTCTGTATTTTTCGAATTTTGAGCCGAAAATGGTCTCAAACGACTCAGTTCGACTCACTGATGACGAATCCGTCGAAAAATTCGAGTCTGTCCGTCAGTCCGTCCGGCCGTATACACAATAACTCCTGGAATGTCCTAGAAACTTGAAATTTTCAGGGTAGGTTCGAATCTCAAATGCCGCGGTTAAGTTCGTTATTGGGCAAAATTCGCTCAGGGGTTCCGTAAATATGGCCGCTCGAAATGTTTTTTGTTTTTCTGATTACTTCGGAACTACTGATTCGATCGAGGTGAAATTTTGCACTCAGATGGATAATTACGTACTCAAGCTACATACAGAATTTTGTCCAGCTCGCATGAACAGAACCATAGAAACCATAGAAAATTATAACTTTGCAATGGAAAGGCCTAGGGACTTGAAATTTTCAGGATAGGTGTGGATCGTCAATGTAACGTTCACGTGTATCAATGAGCATAATCAGACTAGGGGTTCCGTAAATATGGCCGTTTGAAATTCAGTTTTCTTGATAATTCCAAAATTATGGATTTGATCGTGACGAAATTTTGTATTTAAATTGAGAATGATATATTCGAGCTACATTTTCTCCAGATCGCATGATCAGGACCATAGAAACCATAGAAAATTATAACTTTCGAACGGAAAGGCCTAGGGACTCGAAATTTTCAGGATAGGTTCGGATCGCGAATTTCGCGCTCACGTTCATTAATGAGCAGAATCAGACTAGGGGTTCCGTGAATATGGCCGTTTGAAATTCGGTTTTCTTGATCATTTCAAAACTATGACTATGGATTCGATCCTGACGAAATTTTGTATTCAAATTGAGAATGATATATTCGAGCTATATTTTTTCCAGATCGTATGATCAGAACCATAGAAACCATAGAAAATCATAACTTTCGAACGAAAAGGCCTAGGGACTTGAAATTTTCAGGATAGGTTCGGATTGCGAATTTCGCGATCACTCTCATCAAAGAGCCAAATTAGACTAGGGGTTCCGTAAATATTGCCGTTCAAACTATATTTTTTCTGATAATTTCGAAAATACTTATTGGATTGAAATGAAATTTCGCACATATATGAAGAATAATGTACAATTTTGTCCAGATCGCATTACCAAGACCATAGATACCGTAGAAAATTCTAGCGAATTATCGAAAAAGAAAATGGTCACCAAAGCACTGACGTGAAGTCTGGATTTTCGCGTTGGTTTGAAATTTTCTTTGACAGCTGTCAAAATCTTTCCAATTGGTTTCTAAAACTGGAGAATGCGAATCTACCTACAAGGTGCATGTACGAGCGCTCAAAAGCTCCTGACTTCACGGCAGTGCTTTTCGTAATTTTTATATTGCTACTCTTCAATTCCCATTTACATCCAAGATGCCAGGAGGAAAAGGTTTAGTTACCTTCCTAGTCAACGCATGACGTTGCAATTGAGATGAAGATAACCATGCGCAAGAACATACCGTTATAAGTGTATCGTAGCTTGTACCTGGAAAAGCCCTAGCTAGAGCCTAGAACTTCGATAATCGAGAGAGTGACGCCTAGATACGTTCCAATCCGACCTTCCAATCGTCGGACCAACTCGATTGCTCCCGACAGTTGGATCGTGTGTAGATCCGTCGCAACTCGCAAGACGAAATTAGCGATCGGGCCATCGTGCGGTTGGACGTTCGTGAATCGTGACGACCAAAACTCAGTTTCGGACAGGTCTGCTGGTTATATCGATACCTTTTTGCCAAACTATCGTAAGCCTCAACGTAGTACGTTGAGGCTTACGATACTTTGGCAAAAAGGTATCGATATGTGCAGCGCAATCGATATGATCCCGGCACAACCATAGTTATAGTATTTCGTGGACAGTTCACCATATACATACCGGCTTTTAAATGACTCAAATTTCTTACGAAGAAAAACGGATGACGGTTGAGTTACTCGAATGTATGGAGGAATATCGATGTCTGTGGGACGTCCAAGATGAAAACTACCTGAATCGGGAAAAAAGGAATGAGGCTCTGAATTCCCTCCTGGCAATATATCGAACAGTTTTTCCACATGCAACGTTAACTTCTATAAGAAAAAGATTAGAGAATATGAGAAGTACGTTCAGAAGGGAATTTAGAAAGGTAAGTAATTGGAAATAACTTTTTTGTTTAATCGTTCTATTATTGAGTATAGAAGTTGAAGAAATTATCGCCGTTAAATGGAGAATACAATAAGATGTGAAATATCTTTACGTTACAGGTATTAGCAAGTGAAAAAACCGGTGCTGGGCGCGAACAAGTTTACGTGCCAAAGCTATGGTACTACGAAAATATGAGATTTCTCACGGATAAGGAGAAACCAAATACATCTGGAGGTGTAGAAACGTTGGAGGAAGAAGACGATACAATCGATACCCCGCTTACCGTAAGTACCTAGGTACATACTTATTGTCTATATACATGTAGGGTACATATATGGAAACACATATTATTCTGAAGAATATATTTTTTCCTCTAGCCAAGCTAGTCGAAAACTTGATATATGTAACCCCATAGAACATCAGAATCATCAATCGCAACTGCAAACCATTGTTTCGGTTTCATTGAGCCATCCTCAACGCAACGACGATGATATATTTACCTACGTAGTCAGGCGTACAGTTGCTAGATCAGAAAAAGAACAGAAGCAATTATTCTTCGGAATAATTGTTTCCATATAAGTATGTATCGTGGTTTGTATCTTTGACACACAAATATTCATTCATTCAATTATTCGGTGTGTCAATTTGAAAGAGTACCACCCTCAATATCTCGGCCACCATGCAAAATAAGAAAAATGCATAAAGAGGTAACTTTGGTTCGTAGGGGGACATTTTATATGATTGGATGCAATCAATTAGTATCAAACCTGTGAGCGTCACCTTTTTTGTTCGTACTTCTGAAAGTTAAAAAAAAGAGTATAATAGTAACAATAGCAGTGGCTGGACCACTGCACCCCGTCCAGCATGCATACCAGCTAGGTAAATCAGTTGATTCTGCTCTTCATTCAGTTGTCAACTGCATTGAGGATGGACTACATAATAAAGAGTGCACACTAGCTGTATTTCTAGATATAGAGGGTGCATTCAACAACACTACTATCTGACGGTGAACGGGGTCGCTGCTTA
Source organism: Aphidecta obliterata (assembly GCA_963966015.1). Taxonomy (NCBI): domain Eukaryota; kingdom Metazoa; phylum Arthropoda; class Insecta; order Coleoptera; family Coccinellidae; genus Aphidecta; species Aphidecta obliterata. The sequence continues at coordinate 21,034,797 of OZ014431.1, read as the reverse complement.
GTGCTCGAAGCATCATTGCTCGACCATTGGGGGGCACACCGGGAAGGGGATGTCCGCAGTGCGGTGTTCTATCGCCGCTATTGTGTAATCTTGTCCCGAATGAGCTCCTGGTTGATTTAACGAAGGCTGGTTTCGTTGTGGTGGCCTATGCGGATGACCTTGTCCTGCTGATTAGAGGTAAGGTAATCGGTGTCATTGTGGATCTGATGCAGCAAGCTCTGCGTTTGATCGAGCGGTGGTGCCTGGAAAACGAGCTTTCGGTAAATCCTTGTAAAACATTGATGATTCTATTCACCAGGAGGAGAGTGCCTGGCAACATAAGACTTCCTAGTCTGTGTGGAGTTGGGCTCACTCTATCCGAACAAGTTCGATTTCTCAGGGTGATATTGGACCGCAAACTTTTGTGGAACAAACACGTTGTGTCTCAAACGAATAAGGCTAATGTGATATTTTGGTCTACTCGAAGGGTGCTTGGTAAAGGGTGGGGTTTCAAACCGCACATTATGCACTGGCTGTATACTGCTGTGGTGAGACCTATCCCAACCTATGCCTGCGGTAGCCTTCTGTGGAGAAGGCCTGCAATCGCATCATTATGACAAAATGCCAGAGGAAAGCTTGTCTCAGTATTACAGGCGCTCTGAGATCTACCCCCACGGAAGCGGTGGAGTGTGTGCTAGGTCTTCCACCATTACATCTGGTTGTTAAGGAGGTAGCTATGAAGATAGCTCTTAGAGTCTGGGAACGGGGACAATGGCGTGATGGTGGACTCTTTAGGGGACTCGCGAGGGCTCTCAAAATGGTGGAGGATGTTAACGCATTCCTTCGTCATAGTGGGGACCACGCGGGCACTAGTTTCTGCATGGACGAGCCCTATAGGGTATTTGTTCCTGACAGAGATCTAGGGTCTTCACCAAACAGGCTTCTTATGTCTGAAGGTCCCACTTGGTTTACTGATGGCTCAGTGTCATTAACAGGGTCTGGTGCTGGAATTGTGGGACCTCACTTCAATCGGGCTTTCCCTCTGGGGAAGAATTGTCCATAGCGAGGCTGAGCTGTATGCGGTTCTTGTCTGCGCGCTGAAGTATATTCGCAGAGGATACTCTGGTGAACACATTCACATGTGCTTTGACAGTCAGGGAACACTGAAATCCCTTTCTGATGTGAGAATTGACTTCTTGTTAGTAGGAGAATGCAGGAAAGCTCAGCGTGTACTTGGCTCCGTCAACTTTCTGAAAGTTGTTTGGTGTCCGGATCATGTGGGGGTACCTGGTAATGAGAAGGCAGATACACTGGCGAAGCAGGGGGCCCGATCAAAGTTTGTTGGCCCCACATTGCCAGTCTGTCGCACATCGGTCAGAAACTTATTCAGAAGTTGGCTGGACAGGAAGTTTTCCTCAGAGTGAAGCACGGGAGTTGGTCTCAGACATCGAGAGACCGTCCTCTAGCACTTAGGTCAGTAGACTCCTGGCAGTAGAGAGAGGACAGCTTAGTCTGGTGACCGGCACTTTGACTGGCCACCTGTTAAATAAACATTTGAAGAGAATGGGACTGACTAGTTGCTCTTTGTGCCGGTGGTGCAGGAACACAGATGAAACTTATTCATTATTATTGCTCCAATGAACAGATTCGCTGTTCCACTGGTAGTTAATATTATGAATACAGACGTTAATAATTGAATGCTTTCATCGATTTCATGATGGGGTACAATGAATAATTTCGTTGGCATATTGGAATATATGGTATGAAAACTATACATATTATGATATGCAATAAACTCTTTTATCAATATTGGTCACCACGTGTTGTTTATATTATGAATAGGCGTTTATAATATTATTGAATGATTTCATGATGCGTACATTTCGCACCCGTCGTAGAATAAGGAAACAATTCAAAACAGTTCCATTTTGAGTTAGTAACGGTATTGAACTCAGGAAGTAACCCTTTTCTTACGTGCAATATCGGAATAACTTCAGTTGGCCTCTCTGCCACATAAAAAAACTATTCGTGAAGAAAGTTAACATTTCAAATTTATTGGAAAAACGGCAGAAATTCCACCACGACAGGGAAAATTTGCATTAATTGAATATTGGGTGTTAGGGTTATAATATTCAAATGGATTCCAGCAGTAATTGAGAATGTTCAGCGTGTTCAATTGAGTAAGTAGGTACACAAAAGTATAGAACAAAAACTTGGGTAAACCAAAACTTCAAATACGATTTCCCAACAAAATCAATTTTTGAGTTGTACCCTTATTCTACGACGGGTGCGATTTATTCATTTGATATGATAAAGAATGATACTTTAGCGAGGTATTATCGCTATATTGAATCGCGCTCTCCCTGATGAGGAAACGGATGTGTGTTTCGTCCCACAGCGGTCACAGTTACTGGTGGCCCCCTCTGTGATTTGTTACAGAGGGGCCTCAAAATGATCGTGTAGTGGTGCTTGTCAGTGGGGCTCAACATCAACCCTGCCAAGACCACAGTAGTTCCCTTCAATCGGAAAAGAAACCTTCCAGCTATGAATCCCATCTGGGAATTACCCTAGACAATAAGCTTCTATGGAACAAGCATGTTAAAAACACTTCTAGTATAGCGACAAGAGCTCTAATGGCGTGCAGAAGCCTATCCGGTAACACCTGGGGCTGTAACCCTGAAATACTGCGATGGACGTACGTCATGATTGTGAGACGAATAATAACTTATGGGGCAGTAGTCTGGTCTGCTAAGACAGGGCAGACAGGCGCGACGAAAAAACTCGACAAGATACAACGGCTTGTCTGCGTTTTCATCACTGGTGCCCGACAAGAGCACTTGAGGTCATCACAGATCTCACTCCATTACATCTAGTGATCAATAGGGTAGCCCACGAGGCATCTAGGGAAGGTACAGGGAATGAAAGAATTAAAAGTCAGGGAGCCTGGTACTCCCTGAAACAAGTACATCTCAACAGCGAACCTGCCTAGTGATGTTATGATTGAAAAAGTAAGCATTGAGAAGAACTTCAACACTATGCTATGTAAAAAGGAAGAGTGGGAAAAGGAATACACTACCCAAAACTTCAGAGTGAATACCATTAAATGATATACAGATGGTTCTAAAACCACGATAGGGGCCGGCGCTAGAGTACACGGGGCAAGAACCAAGTGTACACTATCGTTAGGCTCCTTCTCGAGTGCCTTTCAGGCAGAAATACTTGCAATCGAAAGATGCATAGATATAAACCTAGAAAGAAACTATCAAGGGTGTAACATTGAGATCCATTCTGATAGTCAAGCTGCTATCAAAGCACTGAACTCTTATATCATCGACTCAAAGCTGATATGGCAGTGCCGGAGGAAACTCAATGAAGTAGGCAAGAAAAATAAGGTCTCTTAAGTCTGGGTTCCTGGTCACTCAGGAATCAAAGGAAACGAAGAGGCCAATAAACTTGCTAGAAAGGGTGCACAAACTCCACTTACTGGCCCAGAATCTTTCTGTGGCATAGGTAAATGCACCTATAAGACAGAGTTTCTGGAGAAGGAAGAGACTGAAAGAGAAGCAATCTGGAGGTACCTTCCAGGAATGGATCAATCCAAAAAGTTCATTCGGAACTTTGAAAGTTCAAGATCCAAAAAGTATTTGGATCTCAGTAAGAACAAGTTACGCCTACTCACTGGCTTCCTCACAGGACATTGTCGTCTTAGGAAGCATATGATGAGGATGAGCTCAACAGAAACTGACGAGTGTAGATTCTGTGGTGAAGAGGAGGAAACTCCTGTTCGCCTGGTTACAGAATGCCTTGCCACTGAAAACCAGCGCAAATAATGTCTTGGACAAGAGAATTACAGGAGGAATGAGAATCTTACCTCCTTGAAGTCCTCTCAGATACCCGAGTTCCTTGGAGCTCTGGAGCTGGAGGGTGAGCTATAGGTAGCGCACTTACGAATACGGCTCTGATGGGGGCACAATAGACCTTAAGGTCACAGTGAAATGTAACCCGCTTCCTAACTTTAACTATTTATAACTACTGGTGGCCTCATCAGTAGGGCTGATTCCGCAACTGTTGCCCTAGACAGCTTCACAAGGAAAGTGGTACTCTCAAGAGTCTCAGAACGTCGAGTGCACCTTAAGTGGAGAACCACAGGATTCTACGCGGTGTGGCGTGGCGTCGGCTACACCACAATGCCATCTTCTGGATGTACACAGAGCCTCCAAAATACATTATTTCAGTGTAACCTTTGTTAATATTGACTGAACATTTCCATTGTTACAATGAAACATGTTCAATGACCATCATTGATAACAATAAACCTAAATTCATTGTGACAATAAATGCCAACATAATATGTCGTTGAATAATATCAATTCATTGAAAACCAAAATGGAAAAATTATTGTGCCAATGATTGAACAATCCATAAACGGCATTCATTGATACCACATACCATATTTTTTTCACTGTGTGTTTTTTTACACAACCGACTTCAAATGTCCCCAGAGGAAATAATCTGAAGGTGTCAAGTCTCGGCCATCTTCTACGAATTCATTTCTAAATTCTAATAGAATTAGCCGATACTTGATGAAAATCCATAATTAAACTTACAATAGAATAAACCAATATGATTTCTACTTCATTGGGTTAAATTTGTGCCATCGAAACATTTGTCGTGGAATTTAACCCAATGTAGTGGAAATCATATTAGTTTATTCTATTGTAAGTTCAATTTATTTCCCTTGGAAATGATCTGCGAGCCATTGCCGCCTCACTGAATAAAAATGAGGTTGAGCTTCACCACAAGTGAGATCGACAACATGAGGCAGTTTTTCCAGTACCAGATAATCTACGATTAGCTTATGAAGGCTGTCCTGTTACCTGTTACCGTGATAGCAATACTTGGAAGCCTACACTGGAACCTAGAGCAGCATGGATATGTCGATAAATATGTGTTCAATGATAAACCCTATTCTATTCGAGATTAATGATGTATGAGGGTCACACGAACTCTTGCGGAACGTCGCCATATTGAATTTTCGGTTGCCCTGGGGTTATGGTTATGGCTACCGTAACATATGAGAAGAAGATCTCCTTCAGTTTTCAACTTGTCCAGCAAAATAATGCGGAATGATCCATATTCTGAATTTCGCAGGAATTACATACTGGGGTCTTGGGACTTTGAGACACAATATCTCGAGAGGAAATCTGATGTATGTGAGGTGGTAGAAAATCCAGAAATTTGCGAACTGAAAGACAAAAATGTGTTTGAGGCTGGTCCCTTCGAAGTTGAATGACAAGAACGGGTCCTCAGAATGTCAACCTTTGACCAAAAAAATTTAGAAAAGCACTGCCGTGAAGGCAGGAGCTTTTGAGCGCTCGTACATGCACCTTGTAGGTGGATTCGCATTTTCCAGTTTCAGAAATCAATTGAAGGAATTTTCGAAAGCTGTCAAAAAAATTCTGAAACTTAGGCGAAATTCCAGACTTCATCTCAGTGCTTCAGCGGATCAATTTTTTTTCGATAATTCGATAGAATTTTCTACGGCATCTATGGTCTTGGTGATGCGATCTGGACAAAATTTTACACATAGTTTGAAAACATTGTTCCTCAGCTAGGTGCAAAATTTCATTTCAAGACGATCAGTAGTTTCGAAACTATCAGGAAAAAAATAGTTTGAACGGCCATATTTACGGAACACGTAGTCTTATTTTGCTAATTGATGAACGTGACCGTGAAATTTGCGATCCAAACCCAACCTGAAAATTTCAAGTCCCTAGGCCTTTCCGTTCGAAAGTTATGATTTTCTATGGTTTCTATGGTTCCGGTCATGCGATCTAGAGAAATTTAGCTTGAATATATATTTCTCCATCGGTATACAGAATTCCGTCACGATCGAATCTGTAGTTTGGAAATTATCAAGAAAACTAAATTTCAAACGACCATATTTACGGAACCCCTGGTATAATTTCGCTCATAGATGAAAGTCATCACGACAATCGAGATCCACACCTATCCTGAAAATTTCAAGTCCCTAGGCGTTTCTGTTCGAAAGTTACAATTTTCTATGGTTTCTATGGTTCTGGTGATGCGAGCTGAACAAAATTTTGCATGTAGCTTGAACACCTCATTTTCCATTAGAGTGCAAAATTTCATCTCGATCGAATCTGTAGTTTCAAAGTAAACAGGAAAACATAATTTCGAGCGGCCATATTCACGGAACCCCTCGGCGAATTTTGCCCAATAACGAACTTAACCGCGGAATTCGAGATTCGAACCTACCCTGAAAATTTCAAGTTTCTAGGACATTCCGTTCGAGAGTTATCGTGCTTACGGACGGCCGGACGGACAGACTCGAATTTTCCGACGGATTCGTCATCAGTGAGTCGAACATAGTCGTTTGAGACCATTTTCGGCTCAAAATTCGAAAAATACAGACATCGTGACGAAATGATATAGCCCTCGTGTAAGTAGTACGAGCGCTCAAAAACATGCAATTTGGTGTAGAGATAAAAATAAGAATATTTTGCATTTCCGTCTGATTTATTCGAATATTCCTAGTAGGAGAAGAGAACCCATATTTTTTGGGGTTTTCCAGTATCCATATTGGAATGATATTTAACGAATGAAAAGGTTTTGGAAAGTAGCTCACGAAAATCTGTAGATTAGACAGATGGATATATGGAATGTACATATAAACATTACTTAATTAGTTCTGTATTTATTTCTCTAATCTGTTTCATTGATGAATATTTATAATATTATTATGATTACCTTCCGTTTTCAGAAAAATGATTTTTGCTAATATATTCTAACATCAGTATTTTCAATCAAATCATGATAGTAATATAGTAGGTTCATATCCCTATATAATCTTCTTTCAGAAGGTTGGCTATCAAAATGGCTACTCACTCATAATAAATATTTTTCATTACTAAAAAAATAAAACCGCAAATCTTTAGTACCAAATAAATAATAACACTACTTCATAATTAGACCAGGCGATAGAGCAGATAAGGAGTCATTCTGTGACAAAAATCGTAGAGGAAAACTGCGAGTGTGGGGATTAGTTTCAGACTCGCAAATATAATAATTTTTTTTTTATTTATAAAAAGCACCAAGAAAACGGTGTTTTTTTAGTTTTTTGCTTGTAAAATCTGAACCAATAGAGCGATGCTGATACTTTCCAGAGACAAATTGTAAAAAATGAAGAGACGAAGAAGATTAGTGCTAGCGCAACTCAATCGGGTCATTATCACTGGGGAAAAGCCGGAAAAACCTTAAAAATCAGCGCTTTTTCGAAAATTCACCGCCATTTTCAAAGTTGTATTGCTACCTTTCCGGATAAAAGTAGTGGTTAATAGGTACTTCGGGTGTGCACAACCCAGACGTTGTCGAATAAATAGTTTTTACGCAATTGCGATTAAATTATTTTAGGCACTATTTTCCGGGAGGACTGAATGCGTCGGAAGTTGTCCGATTTTAATTTACAAAACGGCTTTTAAAAGAAGAAGTTTAGTACTACCCAACATCAATTTTGATTTTTCGTTAAGATGTTCCAAAAACACGTGTAAACATGACCAAAACTGGCCGAGCGCTCGATCGTGGTCGAGTAGTGGCGGTATAATAACCGAATGTGGAGATTCGCGCCCAGCCGCAGAGCGCTTGTATTACTATACAATACACACTTCCCTGCGTCGGCTGGCTTCCCCCAATACTCGACCGCGATCGAACGCTCGGCTGGTTTTAGTCATGTTTGCACATGTTTCTCACCTATTTCGCAACATTTTAACGAAAAATCAAGATCAACCTTTTGTAGTACTATACTTCTACTTTCAAAATAATCCGTTTTGTTAATTAAAATCGGACGACTTCAAACGCATCCATCCCTTCCGCAAAAAAGTGCCTAAAATAATTCAAGTGTCAGCATTGGTTCAGATTTCAAAAGCGAAAAACTCGGTATTTTTCCGGAATTAAATCATATTTGCTAGTTGAAAACATATCACTAAACATCCACGGACCACTCCACGCACCGCCACACTCAAGGTTTTCTTCTACGATTTTTGTCGCATAAAAATCTCTACTCGGGCCATCTGTCCTCGGGCCTCTCCTTCTAACGTTGGCCGCAAGCGGCGTTCATTTATCAGTGGAGACGGGCGCTTCCATTTGTGTTCATATGTAGTTCATTGAGACCAACCCATCATAGATAAAAATAATTTTTATATTTTGTTCTGCCTCTTTCCATTTTTCTCTACATAATGACAAATGAAACGTAAAGAAAAGGTTTGAACGTTTTCAGGACGCTGGTGAACCAGCCGATTTACCTCCTTCAACAAGCAGTCAACTGATTCGTTCACCAACTGACGAAGTCCCAAGAAAGAGATTACGCACATCTCTCGATAAAAAACGAGAAGCTTTACTCGACACTGCCCAAGCATTGTTATCTACTCAAGAGACCGAAACAGACATCATTGGTCGATCGTTGGCAGTTCAAATACTAAAACTCGATCCAGTTCAACGAGTTATTGCCGAGAAGTTATTTGCTGAAGTGATTTTTCATGGTAAATTGAATCAGCTCACTACCTTTTCTTCAATTAATTTACACCCCCCACAACAAACTCCACTATCTCATTTTCATTCGCGCCAGAATGATTCGTATTCCCCTGCCAATCCATATTCCTCATACCACACAACTCCTTCGCCACCTTCAACTTCTTCCCAAACATACGGAACAGTGAAACCAATCCCAAATACTCCTAAGCACCTCAGCCCCCCTTCTAAAAATCATCATCAACCAAAGACCGAAGACAAAGAAGAATTTCAAGACGACTTTTCTCAATATCGATCTTCGTGATTTTCGATAAGATATTTACCAATTTATGTTTCCAATTTTTCATAATTACTAATTTTCAGTTCGTTACATTTCAACTTACATTTATTTGTATAGTAATAAATTATGTACATATTTCACATTATAATTTGTTTTACTTACCTTTATATATTATTTCTTCAGACTTGGCAGAAACGATATAAGTACTCCCCACTAAAAGGTAAGAACTGATTAGAATTCAGTATCTTTCTAACAACTTAATCAGCTCTAAGGGATTTTGTTCAGTCCTTTGCTGTGCGTTTTCATCTAGATTAAATCCACCATCACTCCCAACTATCGGAATGGGCCAGGAAAGGAATCTAGGAGACGAAGAAAATGGCAGCAATAGACTAATTCTGCAGTAATTGATAAATTTCATCGAAGAAGCAGAGCATTTCGGCTGCATATTGTGTCATCACATCTCAACACAGCCAACACCTGGGGAGGTGTAGGTGTAGGTAGCGACTGCACTGAAACCTAAAGAGTCTAGAGGTAGTTGGAAGGCCCACATTTTGAGGAGGATCATGCCTGTCCGCATATTTCGAGACGATTTATGGACCTATTTGAAGCAGATTATAACTCTTACTGATATTTCGGCCATTGGGCATATGGTTGGGATATTATGGGGAGAAACTTTCTGCACCCTGCGTGTTCTACAAAATTTATTTACAGTTCACTTACACACTAATTTATTTACACGCTATCTACCGGTAAAATGGGGTGATGGAAACTATGAATGTGGTGAATAGAAACAAAAAGTAAGAAAGTTTTGTTGTAATTCCGTACTCTAATACCATATTATTTCTGAGGGAACGAAAACGCCTAATGTTTTCCAAGAGCGTAACCAACGAACTATACGAAAACCAAAGTTTTAAACAGTAGGTATCACTGCCCAACTGAGAACTACGTAGATTCAGGTGAATTCTTGGTACAGAATTAACTTTGCTTGGTAGGTGTTGAAAAACATAGGTTCCCGTATCAATTTTTCTGTTAGTTGTGGTAAAAAAAGGATAGTATAATCATTTTTCGTGATATTAATACCAGTAAAGACGAAAATTAATTGTTAGCGAACTGCGACCAATTTGGGGTTGGAGTGGGGTCAACAAAAACACTTTTTTCCATCGTATATGTCATCACCTGATGAAGCCATGACAATGGCGAAACATGTGTAGTGGTTTTGTTAAACTCTCGAGTATTGAATATCGTAGGTAAGTTAATAAGTGAATATTAAGTCGATTTTCTAATGCATAAAACCTCACATGTGTCTCGTTAGTTAAAGACCGAAAAGTTCAAATATTATTTTGGAAGGGTGATTTCTTGTGGAAAGGAAAACATTGTGGCAGGCTTCCTCAGATCGAAACAATCTGAAAAAAAAATTCATCCTGATGTTCCAGATGTTCGTATATTTAACATATATCAAAGCATTTACCCGACATTAGTATTTAAGTCCACACGAGAAACTCTGACATTCGACATGGTATTAATTTGAGAAACACATGTTCTAAAGTGGGTAGTTGTTAGGTAAACCCATTATTTCATTTAATATTGAAGAATATTCGATTTGTATTCCCTGTCCATTCAAATATCAATAAAGTTGGCGTTCATGAAATGAAATGATTTTATTTGGCTTCCAAAAACTAAAAAAAGAATATTTTTTTGCTGTTATATTGTATACTCGATTTCATATCGATTTCTATACACCCAACTGCAGACCAAAAGCAATATAGACGAGTTTTCAACCTGTGTTTCCATTTACCCGAACACGAAGGCGAATAGAAACAAGCGACATAATATTTTTTTATTCAAAAATTATCAATTGCACACACATTTTTCAAACGGGGGTCTATTGTATTGAGTGTGACCGGACTTTTGTCAAAATATGGATATTGAATTATTTTCCTTTCAAGAGATATGAGCATTCGAACATCAGAATGTGTTTCTATTCACCCCATCTTACGGTAATTTATCTTGACGCTATCTAGTCCTTTACAGTACTGTACTCGCTTCGGGCCGATGTCGTTTTATATACCACTTCATAGAGTCTCGAAGGCTCTGGAACGCCGTGATCTGTTGAGAACGGCGTGGTCGCATCTAGAAGGCTCGGGAGTCGCGACAGGTCCGGCCTGTCGTCATAATCGAATCCGTAGTTTTGTAATTATCAAGAAAACTAAATTTCAAACGACCATATTTGAGGAACCCCTAGTCTAATTCGGCTCATTGATGAACGTGACCGCGAAGTTCGAGATCCAGAGCTATCCTGAAAATTTCAAGTCTCTAGGTCTTCCGTTCGAAAATTATAATTTTCTATGGTTTCTAAGGTTTTGGTCATGCGAGCTGGACAAAATTTTGCATGTAGCTTGAACACGTTATTCTCCATCTGAGTACAAAATTTCACCTCGATCGAATCTGTAGTTTCGAAATAAACAGGAAAACAAAAATTCGAGCGGCCATATTTACGGAACCCCTGGGCGAATATTGCCCGATAACGAACTCAACCGCGGCATTCGAGATTTGAACCTACCCTGAAAATTTCAAGTTTCTAGGACATTCCGCTCGAGAGTTATCTTGTATACGGCTGGCCGGACGGACAGACTCGAATTTTCCGACGGATTCGTCATCAGTGAGTGGAACATAGTCGATTGAGACCATTTTCGGCCCAAAATTCGAAAAATACAGACATCGTGACGAAATGATATAGCCCTCGTGTAAGTAGTACGAGCGCTCAAAAAGAGATGTAACGCGAACCGAAGACGGGACATTTCAGATCCACACCTATCCTGAAAATTTCAAGTCCCTAGGCCTTTCCGTTCGAGAGTTATAATTTTCTATGGTTTCTATAGTTCTGGTCATGCGATCTGGAAAATTGTAGCTTGAATATATAATTCTTCATTGAAATACAAAATTTTGTCACGATCAAATCCATATTTTTGAAATTATCGAAAAAACTAAATTTCAAACGAGCATTACGAAATGATATAGCCCTCGTTTAAGTAGAACAAGCACTCAAAAAATAACAACAGTAAAAAGAACAGCAAAATATTAGTATGAAGAAGTTTACACCGTCAAAATATTCCTGACAGAGGGGGGGTTTGGTGCACTATCCCGGAAAAAATTTTTTGAATTTTTCATTCAATTACCCCCCCCCCAGAAATTCAGCCTAGGACCGCCCTTGATGCCGACGCGCATCTAAGGTCGTCGCCCGTCGGACTCTCTCGCACAATGACGTCACTGAGAAGTAAAGCAGATTTGCGCGTTTATTTCACAGCAATTATAGGATAGATAGAAATTATTAGGGAAATATCGTAAATAATAATAATGATAATAATTTATTCACCATGAAAAAAATACGAATAAATAGATGAAATCACAGAAGCTCCAGCTCAAAGCCATCGCTTGTACGTGATATCACTTCAAACAAATTTGCTAGTAATGATGAGTGATGAGTTATATCCCATATATATATATATATATATAATATATTATACGCGTCATCTCAATCGATCATATGTTTCCAACCGAACATCTTTGGAAACGAAATAATAATAATTCATACTTAAATTAATGTTTTACGATTTTGAGAATACCAACTTAGAGGTAGGTGAACACAAATTATGACAAATTATAAAAGGCAATTAATTGTAATTAATTTTTAGACATTGAAAAAGGTCAATTCAAAGACCGAAACACGTGTATGATAATAAAGGACATTTTAATTTTGACAATTTCCACCTTTCATTGAAGCACTTAATACTCAAGAAAAACCATAATATATTATAAATATATAGTGCAAGAAAACTTTCTACTAATATATATATATATATATATCAAGGATTTTTAACGTCTGAACTATGTATCAAATACTATCAAAGGTAATTATAATGGCTGGCAGACAGAAAGATGTTAAATGAAATCAAATGAACTTCGGAAAAATCTACTTCCCCAGGCGGGATTCGAACCCACGTTTCCAGATTACCGGTCTGGCACTCTAACCTCTAAGTTACCAGGGACCTGTGTGTTCAACCGCATATTGTGGAAGTGTTTCTCCGGAATTCAAATGTTGTAATTGGGGAGGTTAGTTAAGGGATGGAAATATATATATATGAATTCGTAGTTCGTTGTCACCTCCGTTAAGTTCATTGGGCGACCTGACCTCCGGGTGAAGGAGGTGTGCAATTGAAATAATTTTTGTCGGTATATGTAGAGGGGAAGCCAAATAATAAGGGTACCTAGAGAGGGGAAAAAATTTCTTAGGAAAAATTTTTATTTGAATGGATCAGACCTAGTCACCTCCGCATATATTTCGTAATTGTAGTGCGCTGTAACCTCCTGCAGGGTTGCCAGCTTTTCGGAGGAGAGAAGGTGAAAGAGTTCGAAATAATCATATATGGAATACAGATGTTCTTTCGATTCGCTCATGCGTCAATAATAAGAACAATTATAACATCTGCTGTCTCGATAAGGCCATTTCAAACATTCCGGAACAAGATGCTACGCTTGAAAACAAACAAAAACAGGTACAAACGGATCACGGAACTTCGAGAATTGGCAGAAATCCCAACCATAAGGGATTATGCTGACAAAATATCATCAACATTTTATGAAAAACTGAATTATGTGAGCGATCTTACGAGGAATATTAGCAGATCATGTTACCACAATCGCAACCCCAATGATAAAAGATACTCTGCCATATGAAAATCATCCGATTTAATTCCACATAATTAAAATTTTTGATATTTATTCTTCAAAAACGATACTCCTCATCGAAGGCCCTTAACTTATCCATTTTCGAGAAAATAATTTTCAAGAATTTCAATATTTTATTGTTTTTGGAATTCAAGCAATTCAAAGTAGATGTTCTAATAAAAACTGATATTTTCGATAGAAGTATCCCCCTCAAATGTTTCGTAACTCAGAAATGTTTTCATCTTCAACTATCTCGGAAGTGAAAAGAGTTAGCACCCATGTTTTTCAAGAGAGGACGAGAAGTGTCGGGGAACACCCGGTGAGAGGGAATCTTCTTCCCTTCTTCTCACATATTACCGATTGACACGAACAACAAAGCAATGGAAATTGAATTCAGAAATAATTTTCCCCAAAAGAATCCATAAACGAATATTCGATTTATAGGAGAAATTGTGCAAATATTGAAGCTTTTTATTGATACCCAAAATCCGCCTAGTGAAATTCGTTATCATATGGTACCTGTCCCAGATATCATTTTTTGCCTTCGACCCTACATTTATCCGTTTGTTGTTGAATACAGAATGCGGTTCAGTAGGCTTATTTAACATTTTGATTTTTATAGAAAATAGTTCTTGTCAAGACATAACAAAACTTTTTCTTCCAATAAATTTTTTCTCAAAAAAATTAATAATCGACATCACTTCCGGTCTCGAACGAATTGACATGCGATCCTCAATAATGTACGAGTACTAGCAATATTTTTCTGTGTCGAGTTCATAAAATATGGAACAATACGTCTCGAATGTTTTCATTTAAAATATTAATTCTGGAAAATAGTGATAATTGTTCCTCATAAAAACAACGCAATTACATATTATTGAAAAAGTATTAGTTTTTAGTAATTAGATTATACTTTTATGATGTATTGAAATACGTAAATCAAATTTTCAACAGAGACCCTCTTATAAAAACAAATTTCATATACAGGGTGTTTCACCGATGATGCGGATCTCGATTACGCTTAAGCAGTACCTAAAGTTTTCGGATTTTTTTTTCAACGTGGATTCATCAAGGTCAATTGGGACTATATTGTGAATTCATTTTGAAATTTACAGGGAGTCTTAGGAAAGTGGTAGGCCCAAACATTTCCATACCTCAGAGCAAAAGGGTATTAACTCCGAAATTTCAATTTTCGGGTTTTTTGGCTCACCTACATTTGAATTTCGCGCTCTATTTAGTGGTCTACCTTCAAGACGATTGGACTTAAAATAACGAAAAAAACATAGTATCAAGTCCTTAATCACAAAACGAATCAAACGAAAAATGCAAGTATTTTATGCTCTCCTGTCAATCTGACATTATGTGACTTAATACTCTTTTGCTCTGAGGTACGGATATGTGTTTTTTCATAGAACCCCCTGTATTATACTGCATATTTGGAAAGCATGATAAAAATGAGACTGAGTTCATTTGACGTTTCATATGCTTAATATTTGTTGTTTTTGAGATACATATTTCGCTTCGTAAATCGTAAATTTGAGCATCGCGGAAAAAACTCGATAACTTCGACTTGATTGAATTTGGTGGAATGAGATTTTGGCTGTGAATAATAGAATAACGGAAATGAATACTGTATTTATCATAATCAATAAAAACTCTACTAGTGTTCAAAATGAGACAAAGCATTGACGACATATTAAATCATTATTACGTACTCATTTCAATGGAACACCCAATATTTCTATATTCCAGAAAATGACCGAAATTTCATTTCGTTAATTTCAGTATGATCATGGTTTGTATAAATTCACTAGATTCAGAGATGAAATATGAGCATATTAAAATTGTCTGATGAGATGAAGAAGTCACAATTGCCTTTCTTTCACATCGCATCATTCCCCTACCAAATATGCGATAAAACCCCTTTGAGATATGCCGCTTGTCCACATCTGCTTCGAAAGTACAAGGTTGCCATTTTTGGAGGCGACAGCGGACGAAGAGTCTCTCAGGGTTATTCTTCCATATATAGCTCGGCACACTAGCGCCAGTGATATACACTCGAACTAAAAGATTGTTCAGTACATAAATGGGGTGCGTTGTGACCTCAAAACGATTTTTTGATATGTTGATCCCTGAAGCATCCTGAATCCAACAAGCTAAAAAACAAGGCGAAACGTTGTCACCTCCGATTTCGGAGGTGACAACGTTATATATGAGGCGACAGCGTTAAATGAGTAACTGTTTTGGAGGTGGTATTGACACTTTATAACTATATATATATATATATATTTTTTTCTTTTTTTTTTTCTCGACTCATCCAAATCCAAGTTTTTGGTTAATGAAATCATGTAGTCTACCTCTTCCGTAGCAGAGAATTCATTTTTTGCCCATGTCTCTGAACAAATTGACATTGTTCGTCCCTAAGATGTTAGCAGGAAGTTGATTGAATAATTTCGGTGCAAGATAGTTACAGTGCCGCTGCCCTATAGTTTTCCCACATTTAGGTACGCTCAAGGAACCCAACCTGGTTCTGGTGTTGTGACAGTGTACAATAGAAGCAGAAACAATTCTGGATTTCTTTATATTCACCAGCATATTCAAACAGAAAAATTGTCTCACATCAAATATCTTCGATTCTTCATGCAACCTTTCGTTAGAGAAGGCAAGTGGCTTATTATAGATAACCCGTAGAATCCATCTTTGAACAACGTTCAATTCCTCCAGGTGAGTATCACTCACACCCCCCCAACTGATAATTCCATATGTCAAATGCGACCGGACCAAAGCAGCAGCTTGAGGTGTCTCAGATCAAGGTATTCCTTCAAATATTTCATATTATGTAGCACACCTCTTAATTTATTTACTATATATTTTATTTGTAGGATCCACTTCATGTGCCGCTCAATGATCACACCCAAATACTTGACTGATTGTGTCTCCAGGATATAATAATCAGCTCCGGTTGTTAAAGGACCCATAGACGGCAATCCACTGGAATATGAGCAAAAGAGTAAATATTTTGTTCTTTCTAGGTTTAGGGTGAGCGTGTTATAACTAAACCAATCCTTTAGAATCTTAATGTCGTCTTCAGTTTATGATTTCAAACTTCTCCACGAGTCAGACTCACAAAACAGTGCAATATCGTCCGCAAAACCAAGAATTTTGCCCTTGATCTCAAGATTCAGTAAGCTGTTGATATATAGTGTAAATATCAAAGGTCCGAGCACAGTACCCTGTGGAACCCCGTAGGTCACGTACACGGGATCGCTCATCTCACCATCTACATCCACCCTCTGCTCTCGATCAGTTAAATAACTCCTTAGTAAATCGTAAACTTTCCCTCTAAAACCATAGTTGTCCAATTTCCTTAGTAATTTCTCGTGGGACACTGTGTCGAAGGCCTTAGAGAGATCAAAAAAGACGCTTAATGATGGATGACATTTGTCTAGAGAACTATAGATGTGAGATGTAAGGTGATAGAGCGCATCTTCCGTTGGTTTTTTTTTCCATGAATCCAAATTGGCGCTGTGAAATGATCCCATATCTAAGACAAAAGTCTGTTATTCTCTTTTTAAATAATTTTTCCATAATTTTTGCGACAGTGGATACCAAAGATATTGGTCTGTAGTTCTTCATTTCTTGTTTATTCTCACTCTTGAACAGAGGTTTCACAATTCCAATCTTCAGCCTTTTCGGAAAGTATCCCCCATTAAAACAG
Source organism: Aphidecta obliterata (assembly GCA_963966015.1). Classification (NCBI taxonomy): domain Eukaryota; kingdom Metazoa; phylum Arthropoda; class Insecta; order Coleoptera; family Coccinellidae; genus Aphidecta; species Aphidecta obliterata. Next base: position 21,017,548 of record OZ014431.1, on the reverse strand, counting down.
CAATTTATCAAGTGGGCTAGAAGGATTTTCACCTCATCAGCTATCTTCCTAAAAGTTTCTGATCTTATTTTATCGTGTCCGGGAGTCTTTTTCAGTCCTAGTTGCTTTATTGTCCTATGCACTTCCTCGGCATCTGTAGGCAAAAGACACATGGAGCTCTGCACATTCTTATCATTCTCTCTATAGTTCTCTGGGATTATAATTTTTTCTGCATAATTCTGACCTTATGAGCTATAATATCTATTGAAATTGTCCGAAATTTTTTTTTTAGATTCCAATAATGTACCTTCCATTGATCTAATTTTTTCAATTTTTGTTTCAGGCCTGGATCGATTACATATATAGTCCACACAACCCCAGAGAGCCTTGAAACGATTCATGTTATCTCTTATCAATTTATGAGCATATGTTTTTTTCGCGACATTTATTAATTTAGTAAATTTATTCTTATATGCCACATATTCCGACCTCAAGAGAGAATTTCCGGGATCCCTCTGTACGGCTTTATACAACCGTTGTTTTGTACTAATCGATGTGAGAAGTTAGTGTAGTGATCCATTTTTTTTCTTAGTATTTTGTTTCTCCATCCTGACGCTTTTTGTACTCTCTTTCATATATGTAAGTTAATAGTAAAAACACACAGGATGGTGAACGAAATCGTTTATTTCACAATAATCTAATGTCGGAGAATAAGCACGTGGAACTGTATACCCACAGTTACGTTCTAGTTTCAGGTAAAGATCTAAAAAGGATGATAATGCGGAGTGACGCTAAGCTCTGGAGATGGACTAAAGATCCTATAGATCTGCGCATGACATCTTAGAGTAGAGAATAGATCTACGCTTGACTGGAGTACATGGTCTTAGCCTGTTATAATCATAATGTCAATTTATAGGGGTATCAATTTTAAGAATTGCTTACACGGCCATACTGACCCTTGAAACGACCACGTTTCATGTACATAGCAAACATTAACACTTTTTAGTTTACATAAAGCATCGTTCAATTAACAATTGAATCTTTGTTAAAACATACAATTGGTGAAACACAGAATTGATTTTATTTTGTGAAGCATGGCTATGTTCGAAGCGCTGGCTCAACGCTGCGGTTTTATATTTCAGGGGGAAAAAAGAGCCAGACAAGAAAAAAACCTCCACCGCTTACATGCTCACTAATCAAGATTCAGAACTAATTAGCCAAGAACTAAATGTCAGCTTCTGCTGATTACTACAATCTAAATCTGCGACAAAAATTATTCAGGGATCACATTATGGGATGACAGCCAGACAAAAAGATCCGGGTAACACATCCTAGTTGATTTGATAATTTTTCTCTATCATCGGCCAGAAACAAATAGTTCAGGGATCAAGCTCAGGGGATGACAGCCAGACAAAAAGATCCGGGTAACCCATCCCAACTTGATTTGACTTAAGCCATGATCAACAATAAATTAAATGAACCAATATTTCGATGCTACATAGTTCTAAGATTCTTGAAAATAACTCATTTCAGAATTTGCATAATGTTATATCAACTACAACAGTTACAAAGTGATTATCTTCTCATTGAAATTCCAATATGTCAGGCTATATACACAAAGCCACCAAAAAACAAAACAAAACAATCACTCCAAAAGTGATTAGATTCAAACCAGATAATCAGCAAAAATGAAACTCTCTTAGCATAAAAAAAAACAAAGTGACTTCACTAAATCACAACCTCAATCAATGAAGGACTTTGTCAGAACTCGATAGCCAAGAGTTATCGGATATCACTAATTGATAAAACAACAAAAATTATAAGTCCAAACTCTTTATCGTCTCACACAGTAAAATCACACAGACATCGTAGTCACCAATTATACTTGTGAGCGATACTGTTCACACATCAAATGTACAACAAAAATTCGAATCAACTGTAATGTTCACTAACCACACTGACCTAAAAGTCACGGGTCTTCTATACCAACATTCACAGTTGAAACCAAAAACAAAATTGGCAACTATAGTGTTCAGATACCTCTCAGGACATCGGAGTCGCGGGTCATCAACATTATAGTCCAAAAAGCAAAACTTGGACTAACAATAGGTCATGGCGACAAATATTATAACACCAACCTCTGCAATTTTGAGCAATTGAAATTATATGAAGTTAACGTTTCAAGGCTATAAAGTTCTGAATATTTCTAGAATTTCAGCTTTTGGTAATCTAAAACAACATTGAGCATTGAGTCTCAGTAATACACTCATCACCACTACATACAAAAACTGAATGGTTGACATCTTTAAATTTTCCTTTTGAAACAGTGGATATTTCACAACTTAACTGTCATCTTCAGGCCAGCTATGGTAATTATATTCTGATCGCCTATTCTTTTGAGTGCATTACGATCATTTGGCAAAACGACCTTAATTTCGAAGGAGCCAACAAATTTAGACTTCAGTTTTCCTCCATTTGATAGTTGGGTGACTTCCATAACTACTTTTGATTGATTTCAAATGGATATCGGGGTTTGCGAGCATCGTTGAATCTTGCATTTGTATTTTTGATTGCAGCATACAGTTTCGTAATAAGGGAATACCTGAAACATTTAAAAGAGCCAGTACTTAGTTCTCACAAGGACAAATTCCTACTAAGATAATCAACATGCTTCATCTTTTCACCAGGTCGGTATTTTATTCCGGAATCAAAATCCTGCAAATGAATCCAACACCGAACTATTCTAAGAACGAATTCCTTTTTCAAAGCAATAACCCTAATCGAATTACAATCAGTTAATATTTTAAATTAATTCTGTTTTAGTAATTTCTGAAATGTCTAGTGAAATCTCTACGATAGCCAGATCATACGAATAGTATTTTGGACCAACCTCAGTGGTTTTCCTACAGAAATATGCTACAGGATGTGCGACTTCATCTAAATCTTTTTGAATTGATATTCCACCACAGGTACTTGCATAATTTGATTCGGTAAGTTTAATAATTCCTGATTTTAACTGTCTCGGTTATAATTTTGCATGATCGTTAATTTAACTTGCTCGTCTATCCTGACAAATCACTTTTTGAATTCTGGTTGCTATTAATATTAAGAATTTTACAAGGTGTCACTGTAGTCTCAAAGTTGAAACTGTTTTCGATTACTTTTAGTTGAACATTTTTTTTTCAGAGAATATCCTATCCTAATAGAGCACCAATATTAATGTGAGTAAAATAAAATATCTGAGTCGGTGTCACTCAGGTACGAAATCTGTATAAATCATCGTGTTCGAGTTTTCTTTCGGGAAATTTTGAAGAGCTTCTGGCTATCACTGATTATGTGGATTATTTTCTCTAATCTTTGCATTACGAAATCTTTCAATGTGTCCCCTCATTTTACAAAAGTTACAAATTAAAGGCGGTCTTAAATTAGAAGGATTTTCAAAACGTCTTTTTGTTGATCTACAGTCTATAGCTTTATGTCCTACTTTTCCACAGTTTCTGCATCTTCCGGAAAATGATTCTGACCAACAATTTCAGAAGCTCTGACTCGTCGTTTGGCGATTGTATCTCAACTCTATTTTTTACTTCTAGATTAACAATATCATGTGAAACCAGACTAGAAATAATTTCCCATGGGAATCAGTTGTAAAACTTTTTGATAGCATTTAATTTAGCTCGACCATATTCTGTTTCATTTTTAACACGATCCACTTCAATAACCCATTCCTCCGTAGTAAAGGGACTATCATCAGGGTCAAACTGCATGACATCCACGTGGCTGTTCTCTTCGTTTGTAGCATTCGATCTCCCATTTCCCATATTCGCCATAAGTTCCATTATTTTCATCTGCATCTGTGCCTGACTTTCCATTATCCGAAACATCGACATTGATTCAGCTCGAACTTGAGCAGCATTTTCATTATTTTCAAGGTTCTGTTGATCCATTTCGGGCAAATTAACACACAAAGAACTCGTAATACTTCTTCAAATTAGGTCCAATTTCTTCTTGTAAAGAAGAGATTTATCCCGCTTCTGATGTAAGTTAATAGTAAAAACACTCAGGATGGTGAACGAAATCGTTTATTTCACAATAATCTAATGTCGGAAATAAGCACGTGGAACAGTATACACACCGTTACGTGCTAGTTTCAGGTTAAGATCTAAAAAGGGATGATAATGGTGGAGTGACGCTAAGCTCTAGAGATGGACCATAGATCCTACAGATCTGCGCATGACATCTTAGAGTAGAGAATAGATCTACACTTGACTGGAGTACATGGTCTCAGCCTGTTATAATCATAATGTCAATTTATAGGGGTATCAATTTTAAGAATTGCTTACATGTATTATCTACCGTTTATCAAATCAATTTTATCCTTTCTTCCACAAGAAAGCAGCCACTGAAGCGAAAGTTTAGATTTTGGAATGCGAAAGTACTTTATGTCGGTACCTTTCGTTTTTCTGTTATAATTATGACAGCCGTACCAGTACAACAAGGCAATCTATCTTTAATTAAACTGGAAACTACACCAATATTCCTAGAATCAGTTGACTCTATTTTTGCTTCCCAGTGACGTCACCTGCGTCACTTTATTTTGCCCTAAAGACAAATTTGACATTATATAAATTGCTATGTTCATTTCGATTTCGGTAAAGGTGTGACATTACTCGTACCTATTGTTTCTGAATACTTTATATTCGGTTGCCCATGACAAACATGCATTAAAATGGATCATTAATGGTTGATTTTGTATACGTTAAACTAAGCTATAATTTTGAGGTCGACAGAAATAGTATATCATTTAACGAGCGGTAATGTAGGTCATCATAACTCACGCAGATAAAGTTTGCAGCGCGAGCCGAAGGCGATAGATGATAATTTATGGACAATTGTTTCAAATAAACTGTATACATGCTGATAATGCAGCGGATTGTCAGAGTTAATGTGGGAATAAGATCACGAAAAATGTGCTCTGTTCCTCAATGCTCATCACATAGTTCTTCTGAAATTTCTTTGCATTAATTGCCGTTGAATCTCAAGGCAGTTAAAAAATGGCAGACAATCTCGAAGATTGGAAAACCAGGAAAACGTATCTCAAAGAATATGTTAATTTGCAAGCACTTCCTGAAAGATGATTTTTTTCATCGTAAGTTCAATAATTTTTTATAATATAGTGGTCATTTGCTATCACATTCACGTTCACCCACATAATCAAAAATATCCGAAGTGGTTATCTCGACTTTCACATGCATTATTATTAATTCCGCAATCTTATCGAAAAATATTTGATTTACTTGTTATGAAAGACAGAAATGACAGAATAATTTTGACCCCCTTTCGGCCCGACATCTTCTGATTTTCAGCGACATCTAGCGGTAAGTATTTTTTTCCTATACACCTTTATATTTGTTTTCGGATTTTTCGGGCAATAAATTCTGTATGGTAACATTGGCTGATTGTCTTATTTCTGAAGGTGTACATAATAATTCATCTTGGCTATCTGAATTCATCTTTTTCAGCAAAACAGTCACAATAATAATTAGATATTAACAATTCGAGAAAACGTCAAAATTATTCAAGTGACCTCCCCTCAATACCAATAATGGACTGTTCCCTTTCGGCCAATCGGCTCGATCACAAGAACAGAGACAGGGAGTTATAGGAGTGAGTTATTAAGCGCTTTCGATTTGGGGTTTCGTGCACACTGCACCGGAGCGGCGGGCTCGGTTTTTTTTTTGTTGTTTCGCGCACGTTTTTCGAAGCACATCTAATGCGCGAATGTCATATTTCGTGCACTGGAAGAGCTCAGAAAGCCAAATCGAAACTCGAAGGCTACATATATACTCACGGTGTTCGTTTACAGATACTAACATGCATTCGGTCAAGGGTACCCCTATAGTGAACAGACGCACCTTGAGCGAAAGTTTTGAAATATATATAAAGGCAAAACCCAAGTGTTGTGATAAAAGTTCGGAAAAAGAAAACGGTGTTTCAAACACCCGAGTCTCAACAAATATTAAGAAGATGGATACTAAATTATTAATGGAACCCATCAACGATTCTGCTTCGGCAGTAGTTAACAGGTCAAACTGGAATGAAGAAAGTCAAGAATTTCAAAATCCGAAGAGGACGTGCAAGCATCCTAATCTAACCACCCATACCCGTACTGAAATTGCTACCACAAATAGATTTGGGATCCTAAACATTGAAGCCATGGAAACCGATATCAGCACCCTTCCGGACCTATCACCCCAAAATTCTACAAATATGAGCAAATGCCCGCCCATAATAGTGACCTCCAAAATCGAATATTGCCGGGAATGTCACAACATGGTGAAGAAAATAATCACAAAAGATAATTACAGCATAAAAAATAATAAATAAAGTTACATATATCGAGCGACCACAACGTTAAGCCCGAAGATGTGAACTGCCTTAAAATGATAGGGAAAAATGGACCATTGCACTCATTCCTAGTGTCACTGCCAAAGTCAATCAACTTGAAAGATCTCAAGAAAACCGCGGATATCGCCCATATAAAACTAGAATGGCAGAGATATTCGAAAAAATCTAAAGTTCCGCAATGCTTCCGCTGCCAAAGGTTCGGTCACGGATCGACAAACTGTTTCCTTCAACCAAAATGCGTCAAATGCGTAAAAGACCACCAAACAAAGGACTGCCCAATCAAAGGAAGGACTGACCAAGTGCATTGCGCAAATTGTTCTGGACCCCATACGGCTAATTATAAGAAATGCCCCATTTATACAAGGTATTTCGAGTCGCTCTCTAATGTTACTGCCGCACCCGAAACTCAAAAAACATACAGTCCACCTTCCCAAAAACCCAAACCGAAACCCCCAAAACCAATAAAATGAATTATGCTAACGCCGTTAAAAATACTAACAACGCCCAACATAACTTTAATCCAACTGATTTCAAGAGCTTCTAAGAGAAATTAACGAATTGAATGAAATCTGCAACATATCTCAACTTCTATCTCCCGTAAGAGAATTGAAAATTTCGCTGAAAAGCACTACTTCTCCCATGGACAAAATCCTAATCATAAATAATTTAGCTCGGAAATATGATTTATAGAAACAAAAAGACAAACTTTAACATTATATCGTGGAATGCCAATGGCATAAGAAACAAAATTAATGAAGTGGAAATATTTACGAACGAAAACAAAATTGACATATTGTAACGAACTTAAGCCGGACCTGTCGCGGCTCCAGAGCTTCTAGAACCGAATAGAACAACAGCGAATCCGATGGAAACAACGAGACGCTTCGACAGCCTTCTGGAGTGTTCCCTCCCACTATATAAATCAACATCGGCCCTAAGAGAGGACAGTATTGGACTTACACTTGGGAGCAATGAAATCGGCCCACCTTAAATTTGACACAATTTCAAACATAGATATCCCGCGAGCCGCTAGTCGGATATTGATGTCCTTTTTTTTTAACTTTTAGGTTCGATAATAATGTTATCCTAAGATATTTTTGTCTACATTTTGATTTCAGTATATACGAGGTGCAATATTGGTAAGAAGATTTTTCCTTCAACTTTGACACATCCTGTGGATACAAGGAGCCGCAGCAACGAATGGCAAAAGGAGTCAAACTGAAGTCCCATCTTTTCTGGTTATTTGGTTTTTTTAATCTGTGTTTATCTCTATTATTTCTGCCTGGGGGGAAACTTTCAAACAAACTTACAAAAAGTACACATTCTTCGAGAATTGTCAGAGACTACATTGCAGCAGTCGACTTTCGAGTTATGGTGTGGCCACCATGCAGTCCTGACCTAAACCCCATTGAGAATTTGTGGAATGAACTAAAACGAAGAGTACTACGAGCCTTTTCCAGCGTCGATCCCGGAGCTTTGTGTTGCAGTAAAGAAAGAGTGGAGAAACATCCCACAAGAAACAATAGTGAATTTATTTAGAAGTATGCCAAATCGTATGCGGGGTGTTATTAGGGCGAGGGGAAAATGATTTAGTTTTAGGAAAAACCTGTTGTTTTCAATGTTTTCGAGCGCTCGTACCACTTACACGATGGCTATATCATTTCGTCACGATGTCTGCCGAAAATGGTCTCAAACGACTATGTTCGACTCACTGATGACGAATCCGTCGGAAAATTCGAGTCTGTCCGTCCGGCCGACCGTATACACGATAACTCTCGAACGGAATGTCCTAGAAACTTGAAACTTTCAGGGTAGGTTCGAATCTCGAATGCCGAGGTTAAGTTCGTTATTGGGCAAAATCCGCCTAAGGGTTCCGTAAATATGGCCGCTCAAAATTTCGTTTTCCTGATTACTTTGAAACTACAGATTCGATCGAGATGAAATTTTGCACTCTAATGGAAAATGAGGTGTTCAAGCTACATGCAAAATTTTGTTCAGCTCGCATCACCAGAACCATAGAAACCATAGAAAGTTGTAACTTTCGAACGGAAACGCCTAGGGCCTTGAAATTTTCAGGATAGGTGTGGATCTCGAATGTCATGATCACTTTCATCTATGAGCAAAATTATACAAGGCGTTCCGTAAATATGGTCGTTTGAAATTCAGTTTTCTCGATAATTTCTGAACTACAGATTCGATCGTACGAAATTTCGTATACTTATGGAGAATGATATATTCAAGCTACATTTCTCTAGATCGCATGACCAGAACCATAGAAACCATAGAAAATCATAACTTTCGAACGGAAAGGCCTAGGGACTTGAAATTTTCAGGATAGGTGTAGATCTGAAATGTGGCGTTCACGTTTATCAATGAGCAGAATTATACTAGGGGTTCCGTAAATGTGGTCGTTTGAAATTTTGTTTTCTCGATAATTTCGAAACTACGGATTCGATCGAGATAAAATTTTGTATTTTAAACAAGAATGACATATTAAAGCAACACTTTGTCCAGATCGCATAACCAGAACCATAGAAACCATAGAAAATTATAACTTCCGAAGGAAATGGCCTAGGAACTTTAAATTTTCAGGGTGGGTTTGGATCGCGAATTTCACGGTCACGTTCATCAATGAGCAAAATTAGACTAGGGGTTCCGTAAATATTGCCGTACAAACTATATTTTTTCTGATAATTTCGAAAGGACTTATTGGATTGAAATGAAATTTCGCACATATATGAATAATAATGTACAATTTTGTCCAGATCGCATTACCAAGACCATAGATAGCGTAGAAAATTCAAGCGAATTATCAAAAAAAAAATTGGTCACCTAAAGCACTGACTTGAAGTCTGGATTATCGCTTTAGTTTGAAAATTTGTTTGACATCTGTCAAAAATTTCCTCAATTGGTTTCCAAAACTGGAAAATGCGAATCTACCTACAAGGTGCATGTACGAGCGCTCAAAAGCTCCTGCCTTCACGGCAGTGCTTTTCGTAATTTTTTTTCACTGGACTACCGAGGTATCAGCTCAGTTTCGAAACACTGTAATTTTCGTTATAATAGAGATAAATACATGATTAAGAGAAAAAAACGACCAGAAGAGATGGTAGCTACTTCAGTCCGATTCCATTTGGCATTCGTTGCTGCTGTTCCTTTTATCCAGAGGGTGTGTCAGAGTTGAGGAATAAATCTTCTTTTTAATATTGCAGCCCGTATATGCTGAAATTCAATTGCAAACAAAAGTATCTTAACACAACATTATCACAGACTGTTGTCCTACAATTCAAAAAAATTATCAAAATCCAACTAGCGGATTCCGAGTAATATTTATTTGAAATTGTGTCGAATTTTAGGTGGGCCGATTTCATAGCACCCAAGTGTACATTCTGAACTATCCTCAAAATTCACTTTCTTTCCAACAAGAAACGCAAATCCCTCAACACTTGATCTGATGCTCACAAAGAACCTATCAATAAGGAAACCTTTTGCGATTAACGATTACCTTTATTTTCAGTAATCTCAAATTCCGATTCTCTCAAGACCATTCAGAAACAAAACTATACTTACTCAACTAACTGGAATAAATTCAAAGATAGGTGCCATTACTATATTAAGATGAATCATCAAATCAATTCCATACCTGAAATAGATGAAGCAGTTGAAAATCTCACAAAATCGATTCAAAAATGCTATAAATCCTCGACCAACAAAACTACCGAAAAAAACAACTATCCAGAAATTTCCACTGACAAAAGAGAATTCATTCGAAATAGAAATAGAATCCGAAAACGCCTTCAAAGTAATTTCGATAATAACCTTCATCAAAAATACAAGAGCAAGCCGTCGACTTAATAAGATCGTCATTATCTTCCTTAAGAAGAAAAAGATGGGAAGACTTTACTCGAAATTGAAATAACCCAAGCGATATGTGGAAGTTGGTCAAATCATTGAAACACAGAACACAGAGATAGTCCTCGTAAAATTCCACCCCTTCAAAGCCACCAAGGTCAACGACAAGGATAAAGCAGATCATATTATCAAAGATTAGACAACTTTGTTACTCTTTGATATTATAGCCGTGTCATACGCGGAAACTCACGACTCCACGAAATGCCTTTCAAATAATATAGAAACAGTGAATTCAGTAGATAAAACATTAAAAACATTTCTAGAACGTCCATTAGTCATAAGAGCCGAAAACTTGACGTCTCCTGCGGAAATTAGAAACATCATAAAATCTTTCAAAAACAGAAAAGCACCCGGCGAAGACCATATCAGCAATAACATTCTAAAAAATCTACCACGAAAAAAATCTACTATCGAATATTTTCATAGACCAGGCAATAGAGATTTTTTCGTGACAAAAATAGTAGAAGAAAACGGCAAGTGGGGAGTTACGTGGGGTGGTCCGTGGATTTTCAGTAATATGTTTTCGACTCGCAAATATCATTACTTTTCGTGTAATTGCGAAGAAACACAAAAAAAAACGATGTTTTTTTAGTTTTTTGCTTGTAAAATCTGAACCAATGGAGCGGTGCTAATACTTCCAACAGACGAATTGTAGAGAATGAAAAGATGAAAAAAATGAGTGCTAGTGCAACTCAATCGGGTCATCATTACCGGAGGAAAGCCGGAAAAACCGTGAAAATCAGCGTTTTTTCAAATCCTCATAACTCGGCCAATTTCGAAGTTGTAGCGCTGACTTTCCAAATGAAACTAGTGGTCAATAGATACTTTGAGTGTGCATAACCCGGACGTTGTCCGATTAATAGTTTTTGCGTAATTGCGATTTGAATTATTTAAGGCACTATTTTCCGGAAGAGCTGGATGCGTCGGAAGTAGTCCGATTTCAATTCGCAAAACGGATTTTGAAAGAAGAAGTTTAGTACTACAAAAAGGCAATCTTGATTTTCCGTTAAAATGCTTCAAAATAGGTGAAAAAAGCATGCAATCATGACCAAAATAAGCCGAATGCTCGATTGCAGTCAAGTAGTGGGGGTATATACGTAAATATTCGCGCCAGGCCTCAGCGCGATTTTGGTTCCCCGCGTCTGCCGGCTACCCCCACTATCCGACCCAGATGGGGCACTGAGCCGGTTTTGGTCATGTTTCCACGTATTTTTCACCTATTTTGCAACATTTTAACGAAAAATCAAGTTTGCCGTTTTATAGTACTATACTTCTTCTTTCAAAATCCGTTTTGCAAATTGAAATCGGACTACTTCCGACGCATCCAGCTCTTCCGGAAAATAGTGCCTTAAATAATTCAAATCGCAATTACGCAAAAACTATTTATCGGACAACGTCCGGGTTATGCACACTCGAAGTATCTATTGACCACTACTTTCATTTGGAAAGTCAGCGCTACAACTTCGAAATTGGCCGAGTTATGAGGATTTGAAAAAACGCTGATTTTCACGGTTTTTCCGGCTTTCCTCCGGTAATGATGACCCGATTGAGTTGCACTAGCACTCATTTTCTTCATCTTTTCATTAGTAGTATTAGCACCGCTCCATTCGTTCAGATTTTACAAGCAAAAAACTAAAAAAACAACGTTTTTTTTGGTGTTTCTTCGCAATTACAAGAAAAGTAATGATATTTGCGAGTCGAAAACATATCACTGAACATCCACGGACCACCCCACGTAACTCCCCACTCGCGGTTTTCTTCTACTATTCTTGTCACAGAATGACCCTTTTTCTGTTCTATTGCCTGGTCTATCAATGGTTGTCTGCGGCTAAATTATTTCCCAATCATGTGGAAAAATGCAATTCTTCTACCTTTCCCTAAAGGGCCTAAAGCATCAAAAGATCCAAAATTTGCTGTTAATTATCGTCCTATTAGCTTACTACCAACATTATCGAAAATCTTGGAAAAAATAACACTAGTGCGCCTTAGAAAATACATGGAAGAGAAAAATTGATTATCGATGAACAATATGGCTTTCGTGAAAAACATAGCATTATTCTGTTACTTATTGCTAATCTAACCGACAAAATTGCCAAAAACTTTAATTTTAACAGAATTTCAGCTATGATCAGTTTAGATATTCAAAAATTACGAAAAGCACTGCCGTGAAGTCAGAAGCTTTTGAGCGCTCGTACATCCACCTTGTAGGTAAATTCGCATTTTCCAGTTTTACAAATCAATTGAAGGAATTTTCGACAGCTGTCAACAAAATTCTGAAACTTAGGCGAAACTCCAGACCTTATAACAGTGCTTCAGCTGACCAATTTTTTTTCGATAATTGGCTAGAATTTTCAACGGTATCTATATGGTCTTGGTGATGCAATCTGGACAAAATTTCGCACGTAGTTTGAATACATTATTCCTCAGCTAGGTGTGAAATTTCATTCCAATCCAATCAGTAGTTTCGAAAATATCAGGAAAAAAATATTTTGAACGGCCATATTTACGGAACCCCTGGTCTAATTTTGCTCATTGATGAACGTGACCGCGATATTCGCGATCCAAACCCACCCTGAAAATTTCAAGTTCCTAGGCCTTTCTGGTTCTGGTCATGCGATCTGGACAAAATATTGCTTTAATATATTAATATATTATTCTCGATTAAAATACAAAATTTCATCTCGATCGAATCCGTAGTGTCGAAATTATCGAGAAAACAAAATTTCGAGCGACCGACATTTCAGATCCACACCTCTCCTGAAAATTTCAAGTCTCTAGGCCTTTCCGTTCGATGATTTTCTATGGTTCTGGTCATGTGATCTGGAGAAATGTAGCTTGGATATATCATTCTCCACTAGTATACAAAATTTCGTCACGATCGAATCTGTAGTTTTGAAATTATCAAGAAAACTAAATTTCAAACGGCCATATTTACGGAACCCCTAGTCTAATTTTGCTCATTGATGAACGTGACCGTGAAATTCGCGATCCAAACCCACCCTGAAAATTTCAAATTCCTAGGCCTTTCCGTTAAAAAGTTACAATTTTCTATGTTTTCTATGGTTCTGATTATGCGATCTGGACAAAATTTCACATGTAGCTTGAACACCTCATTCTCCATTCGAGTGCAAAATTCAATCTTGATCAAATCTGTAGTTTTCAAGTAATCAGGGGAACAAAACTTTGAACGGCCATATTTACGGAACCCCTGGTGGAATTTGGCCCATTAACGAACACAACCGAGGCATTCGGGAACTGAACCCACACTGAAAATTTCAAGTCTCTAGGTTGTTCCGTTCCAGAGTTATCGTGCTTACGGACGGAAGGACAGACTCGAATTTTCCGACGGATTCGTCATCAGTGAGTCGAACATAGTCGATTGAGACCATTTTCGGCTCAAAATTCGAAAAATACAAACATTGTGACGAAATGATATAGCCCTCGTGTAAGTAGTACGAGCGCTCAAAAAGCTTTTGATACGGTCTGGCATATGGGCCTCATTTACAAATTAATTGAAAATAATATCCCATCATTCCTGATCAACATTATTTTATCATACCTAGAAAACAGAACTTGTCAAGTAAAGGTAGGAAACGTACATTCCGAAAAAACTCCTATAACAGCAGGGGTTCCGCAAGGGGGGTTATTATCTCCCGATCTATTCAAAATTTTTATAAATGACATTCCAAAATCCAAAAATGTATCTTTTCGCGGATGACACGGCCATAACTTCTGAATCCTGGTCCAAACCGCAATCAACAAAATATCTACAAGAGCACCTGAACGCTTTGGAGGAATACTATCGCACCGATGGTAAATCAAAATCAATGCATTCAAAACCAATTTAATTTATTTCACCCACAAAAGACGTGTATCCAAGCCCAAAATATTGTCATTTTATAATCAGCTAATAGAAGAGAAAAATTATCTGAAATACTTGGCAGTCACTCTTGATGAAAAATTGAATTTCAATCAACATATACATGAAATAGTTAAGAACACCAACTCCCAACTCAGTAGCGTCTTCCCATTGATTTTTAGAGTTAGTAAATTCAGTATTAAATCTAAACTCAAAATATACAAACAAGGTATAAGGCCAATGATTCTCTATGCGAATCCGCTCTGGAGTAAAACTTCAAAACCAAATTACGACAAACTCCAACGTATCCAGAACAAATATTTAAGGATTATACTCAACAAGCCTAGAGAAACCAAAATTAGCGATCTACAAAAAAAATCTCAAATCGACTCAATAGATAACGTTATCAAAAAAGACCCACGTTTATTTTTTGAAAACAAAATTCAAAAAGACATCCCATCTGAATAATTATTCAACTCCAATCAGGAAAATCAAGCATAAACTAATCCAATACTTGTTAACGTGATTCCAACCTCTTATACTCTTCTCCGACCCACCTAAATCCCGTTCCCTCCCTAAACCTTACTCTTCTTTTCAACCCACCTGAGCGACAGTTGTTTTTCTTCAAGCACTCGACATGTCTCAGTAAAAAGCTACACATTGTCTTAAATACATATGCAATCAACAATCTAAATTTCAAAACTAGATAAAACTTTCAGTTAGGTACTAGTCTTCAATTCAAACCTTAAGAACCATGTAAACATTCTATATATCCCCTTGTATATTTAACTCTGTAACATAATTTATGGAAATTTATATGAAACAGCTGTACAGCAGAGAAAAAGTTGTTTTTCTTCTTCTACAGATACTATTAATTGTTCAAAAGTAGTTGGATAATGAATATATAATTCAATAGGAGTAGATAAAATATATTAACTTTTAATCCAGATCCCGTTTTTGGTATAATTGAAATAAACTAGGAAGGAGCCATGAAATGTGATCAATCATATAAGAACCTCCATATATTTATTCAGAATTAACATATCAATGTACTCATTATACATTCAATTGTTCAGTTGATTATTCTCTTCCGTTTTTCTTCGACAATCTTCTTCAGTAGCAATAAATTGCAACAAATCAACAGCAGTGATTATTCCAAGAGCCTTATTTTTGTCTACCACAACCACAAATGATTCTCTTTCCAATGTTCTTGATACAACTCCAAGCGTTCCAGAATTAGGAATTTTAGGGAAAATTCTCTCTACTATGCTTGATATTACATCACTAGCAGTTATTTTCTTTGCTATAAGTTTATTCAGTAAATTCTGCATAGTTACCACTCCTACAAGGGAATCATCATTATCAACAACCGGTATTTGATCGATTCCACTGATTTTCATCATTTTCAAAACCTTGAAACACTGTATACTGTGATTAGCTGTGGTTAGAGGTTGCATTGTGATTTCTGTGACGCAAGTATCCCACCACCAATGGTTTTGTGTATTTACACTTTCTTGTAGGTTCTTGGATTCCATCCAATGATCAGAAACAAATTTTGTGATGTAATTTCTGATGCTATCAGGTAAGAGAACAACAACACGTTGGTGTTTTTTCATATTCCTGGCTGCTTTGAGAGCTCCTGCAATAACTGCCCCACTACTTCCACCAGACAAAATGCCTTCCTCCCTAATGAGTCTGCGTGCCATTGGCAGCGATTCTTTATCATTTATTTTAACCCACACATCTACTACATTACGGTCCAAAACAGTTGGGATAAAATCATAACCGATTCCTTCTACTTCATAAAAGTCCGTGTTGGTTTTATTCATATCTTCAGGTTGAGCTAAAATGGAACCTTCTGGATCAACTCCTACAACAATAGTTTTTGGTGATTTCTCTTTGATCTTCCTTCCAATTCCGGTCATTGTGCCTCCAGTTCCAGTTCCTAGCACGATCATATCGATCTTACCATCACATTGATGCAATATTTCCTCCGCAGTTGTATCATAATGTGCCAAAGGATTTCCAGGATTGCTGTACTGGTCAAGAATTATAGAGTTGGGAATTTCATTTTTCAGTCTGTTAGTCACACCAAATAGCCCTTCAGGTGAATCGGAAGAAGCTGAAATAGGAGTTCTTACCACTTCAGCACCAAGTGCTTTAAGAACGTCTACTTTTTCATTTGACATCTTCTCAGATATAACAATCACACAACGATATCCTTTAACAGCAGCTGCAAGTGCGAGACCTATACCAGTATTACCAGAAGTGGGTTCAATTATTGTGGCCCCTGGTTTCAATATCCCTGCTTTTTCAGCATCTTGCACAATTCGGTATGCAATTCTATCTTTCACAGAACCTCCAGGGTTGAAAAATTCACATTTCGCTAGTAATTCATATTCTAGATTTGAGTTTTTCATTAAATTACCCAATCTCACCATAGGGGTATTTCCTATCGAGTGGAGAATATTAGGAAGGATTTTTTCTGCTTGCTTCCATTCGGTTTTTCTGTGAGGGGACTGGAGATCTCCATTTCTATGCCAGGTACATGCTGACGCCTTATTTGGAGTTTTAGCAGTTTCGTTCAGAGGAGAATGGAAATTAATTAACTTCTCAGAAATAGAAGCCGTGCAAGAATTTCCTTTGTTATCCATTTTAAGGGTGATATATTACCAACGAGTAACCAAGGACCAAATAAAAAATCACAAATATTTACTGCAAAATAATCAATTATTGCAAAATCCAAAACACTAATTATAACCTTTCAAACTTTCAACGTAGCCGGATGTCGAAAAATCAACATACAACCAGAGAGTAGCAAGTTGTTACTCTTACTATTCGACAAAAGCAGTGTTATCGAAAATCAAATATTCAATTCAACGCATCGTTAGGCCAAGTAGATAAGGAAGGGTAAATTGCTGATTATTATAGCGGAGTTTTCCAACAAATTACCAATTTTTAACAATTTTTATCGTAAAACCGGTAAAACTGGTTGTCTGGCTGAACCACAGAGTAACCAATGCATATTCATTAGTCATTATCCTTAATAAGTCTATGAATATGAATTAATTTTTAATCTTTAGTGGAATCTATGGTTTATATTGATACGGGGTATCTCCAAGAAGAAGTGATCATCAAACTTCGAAACATAGAAGATACGTAAATAAGGAAGGGTACATTGCGTTTTCTAACAAATTACTAATTTTTAACAATTCTTATCGTAAAACTGGTTGTCTGGCTGAACCACAGAGTAACCAATGCATAGAGTCATTATCCTCAATAATTCTATGAATTAATTTGTAATCCTTAGTGGAATCTATGGTTTATATTGATACGGGGTATCTCCAAGAAGTTATGATCATCAAACTTCGAAACATAGAAGATACATAGATAAGGAAGGGTACATTGCCGATTATTATAGAGAAGTTTCCAACAAATTACCAATTTTCAACAATTCTTATCGTGAAACTGGTTGTCTGGCTGAACCACAGAGTAACCAATGCATAGAGTCATTATCCTCAATAATTCTATGAATTGATTTGTAATCCTTAGTGGAATCTATGGTTGATATCGATAAGGGGTATCCCCAAGAAGTTATGATCATCTAATTTCGAAACATAGAAGATACGTAGATGAGGAAGGGTACATTGCCGATTATTATAGCGAAGTTTCCAACAAATTACCAATTTTCAACAATTCTTATCGTGAAACTGGTTGTCTGGATGAACCACAGAGTAACCAATGCATAGAGTCATTATCCTTGTCAAGTCAGTCGTGGACGTGGCGTGGCGGTAGCAAAACAAATTTTTGCCGTGCCGACACACAAATACTAACATTAGTGACGGTAATGGTCCACTATGGGAAATAATACACTTATGAAAAAAAAATTCTTACACCTATCATGAATCAAACCTAGAAGTCGCCTTTAGTTGAGAGCCATTTCAGGTTGAAGAACTCTTTAATTTTCTATGTCGTTTCTTTAATCTTCATAATAATGAATTTATGGCACGCATGAATGAAAAGGTAAGGCCCAAGGGCGTACCCAGAGTGGGGCAGGGGGGGGGGGGTCTACTGAATTTGTCATTAACGCTTTACTTCAAGAATTGTAATTTTTTGAAGAGGTGAATTGGCGGAGGAAAATTGCACAAATGCTGTTGCTCTTGTTGAAGATGAACGTAATTATGAATATGTAATATGTTGCAAGAATTCTTCATGTTCATCGCTCTACCGTCAAAAGAGTAGTCGAAGCTTGCAACCAGTGGACCACTGGACCCAAATTACTTCGGCGTTACCGAGTATATAGCTAGACTCCAATTTGCTACTGAACATTTACATTGGAACTTGGCGCATGAAACAATGTTCTTTTCACTGACGAATCCAGATTCTCCTCACATTCTGGTATCAGTTGCGGTTTCAAGCGATGCAGAGTCTGGAATCCCATTCGGGTCGGCGAGCGACGAGCAGAATCGGAGATACTGATGCAAGTTTCAGTGTGTATGGGGTTGCATCGATGCGAAGTCGAGGGACGATATTGTTAAGGTTACTATGATTATCATGTCAACTATTGCTATTTCTTGTGGTTACTATGGATTTGGATGATGTCAACAAATACATATTTTTGAGCGCTCGTACTACTCACACGAGGGCTATATCATTTCGTCACGATGTCTGTATTTTTCGAATTTTGAGCCGAAAATGGTCTCAAACGACTATGTTCGACTCACTGATGACGAATCCATCGGAGAATTCGAGTCTGTCCGTCCGTCCGGCCGGCCGTATACACGATAACTCTCGAACGGAATGTCCTAGAAACTTGAAATTTTCAGGGTAGGTTCAAATCTCGAATGCCGCGGTTGAGTTCGTTATCAGGCAATATTCGCCCTGGGGTTCCGTAAATATGGCCGCTCGAATTTTTGTTTTCCTGTTTATTTCGAAACTACAGATTCGATCGAGGTGAAATTTTGTAATCAGATGGAGAATAACGTATTCAAGCTACATGCAAAATTTTTTGTCCAGCTCGCATGACCAGAACCATAGAAACCATAGAAAATCATAACTTTCGAACGGAAAGGCCTAGAGACTTTAAATTTTCAGGATAGGTGTAGATCTCGAATGTTGCGGTCACGTTCATCAATGAGCAAAATTAGACTATGGGTTCCGTAAATATGGTCGTTTAAAATTCAGTTTTCTCGATAATTTCAAAACTATGTATTTGATCGTGACGAAAAATTGTATTTGAATTGAGAATGATATATTCGAGCTGCATTTTGTCCAGATCGCATGATCAGAGCTATATAAACCAAAGAAAATCATAACTTCCGAACGGAAAGGCCTAGGGACTTGAAATTTTCAGGATAGGTTCGGATCGCGAATTGTGCAATGAGCAAAATCAGACTAGGGGTTCCGTAAATATATCCGTTCAAACTATTTTTTTCCTGATAATTTCGAAACTACCTACTTATTGTATTGGAATGAAATTTCGCACATAGATGTCCGGGAAAATGTGGGAAATCTCTCGGATTCAGATAAAACATAAACAATTCAGAAAAGCACTGCCGTGAAGTCAGGAGCTTTTGAGCGCTCGTACATGCACCTTGTAGGAGGATTCGCATTTTCCAGTTTCAGAAATCCATTGAAGGAATTTTCGACACCTGTCAACAAAATTCTGAAACTTAGGCGAAACTCCAGACTTCATGTCAGTGCTTCAGCTGACCAATTTTTTTTCGATAATTGGCTAGAATTTTCTACGGTATCTATGGTCTTGGTGATGCGATCTGGACAAAATTTCGCACGTAGTTCGAATACATTATTCCTCAGCTAGGTGCAAAATTTCATTCCAATCCAATCAGTCGTTTCGAAACTATCAGGAAAAAAATATTTTGAACGGCCATATTTACGGAACCCCTAGTCTAATTTCGCTCATTGATGAACGTGACCGCGAAATTCGCGATCCAAACCCACCCTGAAAATTTCAAGTTCCTAGGCCTTTCCGTTCAGAAGTTACAATTTTCTATGGTTTCTATGGTCCTGGTCATGAGATCTGGACAAAATATTGCTTTAATATATAAATTTTATTAAAATGGAAATTGTAAAACCACTACTCAAGAGATGTTCAACAACATCATCAGGCACATTAGTGAAAAGTATCCACATTAAAAGGTATGTACCTATAAATTGATAATTTGAAACTGACTTAACTTAACCTAACCTAACCTAACATATATAAATGTTGAAGAATAAGTCCTCACATATGATCTGATTTCCATCTCTTTCATTATAGAAATTACGAAGCTGATTTGAATCTCCCGCCGTTTACATCCAACCAATCCAACCTCCGAAAACAACGTAATCTATTATCGGGATGACGACTATGAACGGAGATATCCGAAGTGACGCACTACACGTCGAATCGAATGTCATATTATCGATTTTCAAGTCCAAAAATATAATGTTTTCTTATGGTATTTTTATTCTGTATATGTGTTTTTAACTTCATTACATCTCTAACATTCATCTATTACCAGAAAATAACCAAAAAATTCTCGATTGACTAGTGGACTTAATCGTCTCCGGACCCGACCGTATTTACGGAACCCCTAGTATAATTCTGCTCATTGTTAAACGTGAACGCGACATTTCAGATCCACACCTCTCCTGAAAATTTCAAGTCCCTAGGTCTTTCCGTTCGAAAGTTATAATTTTCTATGGTTTCTATGGTTCTGGTCAAGCGATCTGGACAAAATGTAGCTTGAATATATCTTTCTCCATTTAAATACAAAATTTCGTGACGATCGAATCTGTAGTTTTGAAATTATCAAGAAAATTTAATTTCAAACGACCATATTTACGGAACCCCTAGTATAATTCTGCTCATAAATGAACGTCATCACGACATTCCAGAACCTCACCTATCATGAAAATTTCAAGTCCCTAGGCGTTTCCGTTCGAAAGTTACAATTTTCTATGGTTTCTATGGTTCTGGTCATGCGATTTGGACAAAATTCCACACGTAACTTGAACATCTCATTCTCCATTCGAGTGCAAAGTTTCATCTCGATCGAATCTGTAGTTTCGAAGTAAACAGGAGAACAAAATTTTGAACGGCCCTATTTACGGAACCCCTGATGGAATTCCGCCCATTAACGAACTCAACCGAGGCATTTGGGATCTGAACCTACACTGAAAATTTCAAGTCTCTAGGTTGATCCATTCGAGAGTTATCGTGCTTACGGACGGCCGGACGGACAGACTCGAATTTTCCGACGAATTCGTCATCAGTGAGTCGAACATAGTCGATTGAGACCATTTTCGGCTCAAAATTCGAAAAATACAGACATCGTGACGAAATGATATAGCCCTCGTGTAAGTAGTACAAGCGCTCAAAAAATAAGATGACAAGTTTCCATAATTTTTGAGCGCTCGTACTACTTACACGAGGGCTATATCATTTCGTCACGATGTCTGTATTTTTCGAATTTTGAGCCGAAAATGGTCTCAATCGACTATGTTCGACTCACTGATGACGAATCCGTCGGAAAATTCGAGTCTGTCCGTCCGTCCGTCCGTCCGGCCGTCCGTCAGCACGATAACTCTCGAACGGATCAACCTAGAGACTTGAAATTTTCAGGGTAGGTTCGAATCTCGAATGCCGCGGTTAAGTTCGTTATTGGGCAAAATTCGCCGAGGGGTTCCGTAAATATAGCCGCTTGAAATTTTGTTTTCCTGATTACTTTGAAACTACAGATTCGATCGAGATGAAATTTTGCACTCTAATGGAAAATGAGGTGTTCAAGCTACATGCAAAATTTTTTTCAGCTCACATCACCAGAACCATAGAAACCATAGAAAATTGTAACTTTTGAACGGAAACGCCTAGGGACTTGAAATTTTCAGGATAGGTGTGGATCTCGATTGCCGTGATCACTTTCATCTATGAGCAAAATTATACCAGGGGTTCCGTAAATATGGTCGTTTGAAATTTAGTTTTCTTGATAATTTCCAAACTACAGATTCGATCGTGACGGAATTCTGTATACTAATGGAGAATGATATATTCAAGCTACATTTCTCTAGATCGCATGACCGGAACCATAGAAACCATAGAAAATCATAACTTTCGAACGGAAAGGCCCAGGGACTTGAAATTTTCGGGGTGGGTTTGGATCGCGAATTTCACGGTCACGTTCATCAATGAGCGAAATAAGACTAGGGGTTCCGTAAATATGGTCGCTCAAACTATTTTTTTCCTGAGTTTCGAAACTGCTGATCGGATTGGAATGAAATTTTGCACTTAGCTGAGGAATAATGTTTTCAAACTACGTGCAAAATTTCCAGATCGCATCACCAAGACCATAGATACCGTAGAAAATTCTAGCGAATAATCGAAAAAAAATTGATCCGCTGAAGCACTGAAGTCTGGAATTTCGCCTAAGTTTCAGAATTTTTTTGACAGCTTTCGAAAATTCCTTCAATTGATTTCTAAAACTTGAAAATGCGCATCCACCTACAAGGTGCATGTACGAGCGCTCAAAAGCTCCTGCCTTCACGGCAGTGCTTTTCTCAATTTTTTTTCCTAGCGGCCCGCTCTACGGAGATACGGCCTCCTAAATGACGTCACTGTAAATTCATTTTACTGGAATAAATTTTGAACTACTTAATATAATTTAATGAAAATTTGATATGATAAACAGTGGTAGGGACCTCTTAGAATACTGCCCTTATATTTAAATTAGCACGTTCAGTTTATCAGGGGCGGACTAGGTTGTACATTTTAATGCTTACATTTTAAACACCCTGTATGATAAGGAGTTGAAAAAAACAAATTTGGATATCTTGAACATTAGGCTAAAGTAAAGGTACTCTTGTTCATTGTCGATAAAATGAACCGTTTTCGAATAACAAAATAATAAAAGAAGTACCTTTTTTATTTCTCTAAAAAAGGAACATGAATTCTAATTTTTTTTTGTCTGCAACAAAGTGTGATACGAAAGTTATTCAAGGAACAAAAAAGTTTTAGTTTATGTTTTTGAATCAAACAAAATTTGTTGTATCCACTTATGAAGTTTTTAATTGATTATTTCTAATTAGCGTATTTAGATTCAATCGTTGCAAGCTTTAGTGAGAGTACATTTCTGAAAAATTATTTTTGTTGAGGCCTTTTTTTGGGCCAAAACTGCATTGTTAAGAATCTTTGTAATTTTGTCGGATTCAATAACGTAAATTAAAACTTTTTTGTTCCTTGAATAACTTTCGTATCACACTTTGTTTCAGACAAAAAAAAATGAGAATTCATGGTTCTCTTTAATACAAATAAAAAAATTACTTCTCTTATTATTTTGTTCTTCGAAAACGATTCATTTTATCGACAATGAACCTTTTCTTTAGCTTAATGTTCAAGGTATCCAAATTTGTTTTTTTTTAACTCCTTATCATACAGGGTGTTAAAAATGTAAGCATTAAAACGTACAACCTAGTCCGCCCCTGGTAAACTAAACGAGCTTATTTGAATTTAAGGGCTGTATTTTAAGAGGTCCGTACTATTGTTTATCATATCAAATTTTCATCAAATTATATCAAGTAGTTTGAAATGTATTCCAGTGAAATGAATTTCCAGTGGCGTCATTTTGGAGGCCGTATCTCCGTAGGGAGGGCCGCTAGGAAAAAAAATTATGGGAACTTATCACCTTATTTTTTTAAGTTTTATTTGAATCCGAGAGATTTCCCACATTTTCCCGGACACCCTGTATATGCGATTTTCGGACCCCTATCGATGACCCAAAAGTGAACACTGTTGATGGATACTCTCTGAGGTACATACCAAGGTTTTGAAAAAAACACTTTCTATATCTTCTATCGATACAATCCTCACTAAATTTCACATAAACCTTCATGTTGTTATTTTACAATCTCTAAATACAAAGTTTTCGAATTATTTAGGAAAAATCTTTAGATGGCTCTACCTACGGAACGCTTCGCAGATTCCGCCCATCAACGAACCTAACCGGCGCATTCCGACCTTGATCGTACCCTGTAAATTTCTAAACTCTAGGCTTCCTTTTATCGTTATCGTGTTTACGACCTAGAATTCTTAGTCCAACCTAATCGTTTGAGACCATCTTTGGTTCAAAATTTGAAAATCACAGACATTTGGGTAAAATGATAACTCTCTTCCACTTGTTCATAAAAACACTCGCACAAAAGTCGATTGGGAACGTGGATTGAAGCTTTGCGGTATCATAATGAACATTTCGAGACTACCAAGAGGTGAACGACTTCGATAGTCCAGAGACAATGGCAGTTTTGTCAGTTAAATTTTAAATTCTAGCATAAGAAAAAGTCTTGAGCTGTAGCGCTCTTGTTTGAATTCATCGCAAGTTGAACTTTTGCCAGAAACAATTCGTGCTATATAATACTAAAATAGCATCCAAATTCCAATTGTTACCTCCGTTGATGTGAGAACGGTGTCCTTTACGACTACTTTTTTCTGTGTGATCAAAGACACAATCTTATTATCGAACATTTGGAAGAGCAACTGATTGTTTATGTTGATGAAAGTGGCGAAATGTTTTATTGTAAATTACCAAAATATTATTTTGCCATGTATGTATTTACCTAATAATCATAGAGTGTGATGAATTTGCAATAAAAAGGTTGAACAATTATTTACAGTTGCATACTCGACACTTTTGATGCACATTTCGAGATTTTTATATTACATAATCATTTCTCTAATATACAGAGTGATTCCAAATTCGACGTGAACCTTGAAGGACGTGTTGGTATGTGCTGTCTTTTGAGCCATTTTTATGGATATCCAAAAATCAGTTTACGAGTTATTTGTTTCGAACTCCACAATTCATTTATGACAAAAGTATTTTGAAAACTTGCCAAATTCCTTCTCTATTTCCTTGAAAAGTGTCCGTTAGAATGCAGGCACTAGTTTCGTTTCAGCAGATTTTTTTTATAAACAACCTTTCGAATGTCCGGTAAAAAAATTACGAAAAGCACTGCCGTGAAGGCAGGAGCTTTTGAGCGCTCGTACATGCACCTTGTAGGTAGATTCGCAATTTCCAGTTGTAGAAATAAATTGAAGGAATTTTCGACAGCTGTCAAAAAAATTCTCAAACTAAGGCGAAACTCCAGACTTTGTCTGTGCTTCAGCTGACCAATTTTTTTTCGATAATTCGCTAGAATTTTCTACGGTATCTATGGTCTTGGTGATGCGATCTGGACAAAATTTCGCACGTAGTTTGAATACATTATTCCTCAGCTAGGTGCAAAATTTCGTTCCAATCAAATCGGTAGTTTCGAAATTATCAGGAACAGAATATTTTGAACGGCCATATTTACGGAACCCCTAGTCTACTTTTGCTCATTGATGAACGTGACCGTGAAATTCGCGATCCAAACCCACCCTGAAAATTTCAAGTTCCTAGGCCTTTCCCTTCGGAAGTTATAATTTTCTATGGTTTCTATGGTTCTGGTCATGCGATCTGGACAAAATGTTGCTTTAATATATCATTCTTGTTAAAATACAAAATTTTACCTCGATCGAATCCGTAGTTTCGAAATTATCGAGAAAACAAAATTTCAAACGAACGTATTTACGGAACCCTCAGTATAATTCTGCTCATTGATAAACGTGAACGCCACATTTCAGATCTACACCTATCCTGAAAATTTCAAGTCCCTAGGCCTTTCCGTTCGAAAGTTATGATTTTCTATGATTT
Organism: Aphidecta obliterata; assembly: GCA_963966015.1. Lineage (NCBI taxonomy): Eukaryota > Metazoa > Arthropoda > Insecta > Coleoptera > Coccinellidae > Aphidecta > Aphidecta obliterata. Next base: position 20,991,664 of record OZ014431.1, on the reverse strand, counting down.
CTATGGTTCTGGTCATGCGATCTAGAGAAACGTAGCTTGAATATATCATTCTCCATTAGTATACAGAATTTCGTCACGATCGAATCTGTAGTTTGGAAATTATCAAGAAAACTAAATTTCAAACGACCATATTTACGGAACCCGTAGTATAATTTGCTCATAGATGAAAGTGATCACTACAATCGAGATCCACACCTATCCTGAAAATTTCAAGTCCCTAGGCTTTTCCGTTCAAAAGTTACAATTTTCTATGGTTTCTATGGTTCTGGTGATGCGAGCTGAACAAAATTTTGCATGTAGCTTAAACACCTCATTTTTCATTAGAGTGCAAAATTTCATCTCGATCGAATCTGTAGTTTCAATGTAATCAGGAAAACAAAATTTCGAGCGGCCATATTTACGGAACCCCACGAATTGTTTACTAATTGGTGGATAGGTAGGGGAGGACCTATTTAGTGGCCAGCGAGAAGTCCGGATCTAACACCGTTAGATTTTCATGTTTGGGACAGTTTGAAAGGAATGGTATGTATATGAAAGGGAAATACATATTACATACACGTGCACAACTTGTGGAGAGAATAGACGGAGCAGTGAGAAGATTGAGAGTAAATTTCAGGACTGAAGAAATTAGAAAGAGGGCACGTGCTTGTATAAGGAATGTTGGAGGACATTTCGAACATAATTTATGAATAAATTTCTTAAAGAAATTTTGAGTTAAATTGCAATAAAAAAATTACGAAAAGCACTGCCGTGAAGGCAGGAGCATTTGAGCGCTCGTACATGCACCTTGTAGGTAGATTCGCATTCTCCAGTTTTAGAAACCAATTGAAAAGATTTTGACAGCTGTCTAAGAAAATTTCAAACTAACGCGAAAATCCAGACTTCACGTTAGTGCTTTGGTGACCATTTTTTCGATAATTCGCTAGAATTTTCTACGGTATCTATGGTCTTGGTAATGCGATCTGGAGAAAATTTCTCTCGTAGTTTGAATACATTATTCTTCATATATGTGCAAAATTTCATTTGAATCCAATAAGTATTTTCGAAATTATCAGGAAAAATATAGTTTGAACGGCTATATTTACGGAACCCCTAATCTAATTCGCGATGCGAATCTATCCTGAAAATTTCAAGTCCTTAGGCCTTTTCGTTCGAAAGTTATGATTTTCTATGGTTTCTATTGTTTATGATCATGCGATCTGGAAAAAATGTAGCTCGAATATATCATTCTCAATTTAAATACAAAATTTCATCACGATCAAATCCATAGTTTTGAAATTATCAAGAAAACCGAATTTCAAAAGGCCATATTCACGGAACCCCTAGCCAAATTTTGCTTATTGATGAACGTGACCGCGACATTCAAGCAGTACAAAATTTCGCATGTAGCTTGAGTACGTTCTCCATCAAAATTTCACCTTGATCGAATCAGTAGTTTCGAAATTATAAGAAAAACAAAATTTCGAGCGGCCATATTTACGGAACCCCTGGGCGAATTTTGCCCAATGACGAACTTAACCGCAGCATTCGAGATTCGAACCTACCCTGAAAATTTCAAGTTTCTAGGACATTCCGTTCGAGAGTTATGGTGTATACGACCGGCCGGCAGGACAGACTCGAATTTTTTGACGGATTCCTCATCAGTGAGTCGAACATAGTAATTTGAGACCATTTTCGGCTCAAAATTCGAAAAATACAGATATCATGACGGAATGATATAGCCCTCGTGTAAGTAGTACGAGCGCTCAAAAATATTCAACTCAAATAACTCGTAAACTGTTGATTTTTGGATATCAATAAATATGGCTCAAATGACAGCAATTGAGTCATACTAACACGTCCTTCAAGGTTCACGTCGAATTTGGAATCGCCCTGTATACAATGCTCACAAACAATGTCATTAAGGACTACTTACTATATCAGGAGAAAAAAAAGATTCCATCTTATAACTTTCAGAATATAATTTATTAGTTTTTCTTATCTAGTTTTTAATCAATATATGATTTACATCATGAAGGTACTAGTGTTCAAAATTAAAATTGAATGAAACACCTATTGGAAACTCATTATATACTCGACTAGAATTGAATTTTCTTCGTATTTTGATTTTTATTGAGAATAAATAATATCCAAAACTTCATAAGCAACCAGATAATGCCTAGACAATTACTTAAGAGCATCCAATACCCCTACTGAAATGCACATAATTCATTTAACTTGTGACATACTTCAATGGATTTTTTGCCAGACAAAAGTCAAAGTAAATTTTTTTTTTAAAATGTATGTATAATCAACATGTTTTGAATAATAATTTTTTCATCTGTTGCATGGTTACAAAAGTCTCATTTATGATTGTTAGCCATATGTATTTTGAGGGTTTGTTTCAAATTACAAGCATAATTACATAAGTGACACTTTTGCTGTTTCAGATTCAAATGGACAGTGTCAAAATGCTGTTTGAGATAGTGTTTCCTACTGGTTCCATAATCACATACATTACACTTATATGTTTTCAACTTCAAATGAACCGAATCTATGTGTGCTTTGAGGGCTGATTTTTGATTTGCAGCATAATTACATAAGTGACATTTGTGTTCTCTTGTAGTCTCATGAACATCAACATGTCTTTTCAGTTGAAATTGTTTATTTGTAGTGTAATCACATAAGTTGCACTTATATTCTTTCGAATTTAGATGATTGGATTGTATATGCATTTTAAGATCAAATTTCCGATTTGTCGCATAATCACATAGGTGACACTTGTGTTCCTTCAAATTTATATGGATAGATTCTATGTGTCTTTGAAGAAGAGTTTTGACATTTGTAGCATACTCACATGAATTACATTTATATTCTTTCAGATTCAAATGGATAGCTTCCATGTGTCTTTTGAGGCTAATTTTTTCATTTGAAGCATATTCACAAAACTCACATTTATGCTCCTTCAATTTGAAATGAACCGATTTCATATGTCTTTGGAGATTAGTTCTTTGATTTGAAGAATACTCACAAAGATTACAGTTGTGATCCTTCAAATTCAGATGTTTAGTATTTACATGTCTTGTGAGATCCAAATCCCTGTTTGTCACATAATCGCAAAAGTTACACATATGTTTGTTCAATTTGAAATGTATATTATTCATATGTATTTCAAGGGTTTGTTTTGACTCAGAAGCATAACCACAAAGATGACACTTGTGTTGATTTAGACTCAAATGAACTGAATCCACGTGTGCTTTGAGATGATCTTTGTTTTTTGCAGTGAAAATACATAAGCTACACTTGTGTGTTTTTGAATGATTATATTTGATGTGTGCTCTGAGATTAATTTCAGAATTCGAAGTGTAATCACATGATTCACACTTTCGTTCTTTCAAACCCAAATGAATAGATTTCATGTGCCTTATAAGGTTAGATTTATCATTTGTAGCATATTCACAACAGTTGCACATATGTTTCTTCATCTTTGAATGTAGCAAATCTTTGTGTCGTTTAAGATCAAATTCACAATTTCCTGAATAGTGACAAAACTCACATGTATGTTTATTTGTCAAAAAATCATTTTCTACATGTCTGTCAAAGTTGAGATTGGCATCTGTTGTATTATTATACAAATCACCATGTTCCCCTTGTTCCAAAGGTTCAACGAGTTCTTTGAAATCATCCCCAAGAGTTGAGCCATTTTTTAATATTTCACAACCTATTATTGCTGAATCGGCTGTCACTACTGACACTGAACTATATTCCCCACTTTTGGAATCATCGAATTCTTGCTGCTGAATTTCTTCAAAATCAAGAGAGGAAGGAAAACTCAAATCATCAATTTGTTGCGTCAGATCACCTAATACGTTATTTTCTCTTTTAACTCTGTGTGCTCCAACATTCTGAATTTTATTTCCATCAATTGAATGCTCGACAATATCCACATCTTCAATCTTTCCAATAAGTGAATTGCATTTATCTGGATTCTCATCTCTGAAACATATATAGTCTAAATAAATTGGTATTCATTTTATACTTCAAAACATGAATTGCTTAACTTGAATGGAACCACAATGGATTAGAGCACAAAGTTGAAATTTGTATTTTAATCAGGTATACTTACTTATCAGAAGAATAAGTTTTTTTTTCAGCATGAATGCATTGATTATCATTAGCTATTTCTTCAGTTTTAATTTCTTTTATATTATCATTGTATAGTGACATTGTTTACATCAATTCATTTTCATTAGGTCATTGGTTTACAATTTTCATTAGACTCATGAGTCACGACCGTGACTTATATGAGATGAGCGATATTTCACATTTCACAATCGCTATCGATGATACAATCACCGTGAGTTTCAAATCACCGATCACTGGGATGATCGAATTGACGAATTATTCAAATCACCGCTACCGTAATTTTCACGTTGAATAATCGCATAGACCATAGATGAATAATAATATTTGTTATTCACATAGAGTCTATGCTCTATAGTCTATGTCATAGACGAATAAATTGACTGAGTCATCGTTCATTAGTATTTGAGTATCCGGTGATTGATAAATCGCAATCACAGTCGCGATTGAATGATAAGAAACCGGCATTACAGTTCTCTGTTGAATGCAGAATAGAACTCTACCTTGAACGAGTTCTAATTAACGTGAAAATATAACTCTGAATAATCTTCGGGCAAGATCGTGATCGTATAGTGATTTAAAGACTCTAACGTTGTATATGCAACCCAAATTACCTTGAATCAATAGAAGAGATTGACAGGAAGGTAGAAAATCAAAACACATTTTTTTAGCATTCAAAACACGGATATAGTTATTGTGATTGATCAAAATGCCATCAGTGAGGCGTCAAAATATTGGTCGGCGGACGCGTGAGTCAAGACGAGTTCGTAATGATCGAGACAATGAGTATGAAGAAGAGCGTAAGCAGCGAGTGGAGGCAAACAGAATGAAACGTTCTCAATTCCGATATGCCCCAGCTCCGGAAGAATCGAAATTATCGATATCAGGCGAGATATAACAAAATATGGATTCCAATGAAATGATCAACTTTGAACGTTTGGCATTCAGATATGATTCCACAGTCGATTATGCTAGCAATATATTGATGTACTTTGGAAATATTGCAATGCTCTGAGATATCGAAACGAACCCCCAGGATTATGTTGTTTGAATGAAAAAATCAAATTGCCACAACTGACAACGCCACCCGAACCTTTGAATTCGTTAATTTCAGGACAAGAATCTCTACCTGAACATTTGTTGCAGGATATTCAGCATTACAATAGTGTGTTTAATTGTTCCAAATGACATCATTTGGTTCAAACATAATTGGAACGAGGAACGAGGTTTCAACAACATTAGAGGGTAAGTGTAAGGGTTGGGATTGGTTAAGGTTATGTTAGGGTTAATAATAATAATAATCCAACGTATACCTTAGCCACAGCAACGCGTGGCAGGGTCTGCTAGTTTATTCATAACTGCAGAAAACCTCTCACCTCGAGGTTTTAAGCACTAAGTGACTAGCAAACCTGTAGGTTCTTACGTTTCAAAGGTAAGTGAACCTCTTTGTTATCTTCCAACCTCTCCCAAGCTGTCAAAAGCACTTTTGTGTTTTGATCGCAGTCACAGACACCTTCTTCATACATTGACGTTTGTTGGTCATGACTCTGGGATGTCGAGTAGAATACTGTGTCATTTAACAATGTTAAAGTTTTTAAACATACATTATAAATACCTACTGTTAATATTTCTGTTGTTAATATTGTTAATTATTTTAAATAATTTTTTCTTCGACAAGATGTTCCATATATTCTCATTTCATTCGTGTGAGTTAAGGCCGGGACACATTTGTCATACATGTATTTTTGTGTGTTTATTTTACAACAATAGTCCATTTAAGAATTATTGACATCGATGCAGGCCATGAACGTCCAGTCGAGGCTTTATTTCTGGTTACAAAAAAGTTACTGATTTAATCATAGAATAAAACATAAATATAACCTTGAAAAGTGTTCAGTATACGATTTATCGAATAATTATTGATTAAGCCGGAATATTCAGACTGCAGTTTAAAAATGGGAATTCAGATTCAACGTTCAACGTTATATATCTTAAGAAATGAAACCCCCAAATAGAAAACTTGAACAGGAAACTCACCACCATAATCTACACCCTCAATGATATGAAATACCATATCCAACAAGATACATTGAAGCTCCTATACACAGCCAATTTTCAGTCAACCCTTTCATATGGCATTGTTTACTGGGGAAACAGTACATCACAAAACAAAATATATAAAACACAAAAGCAAGCTATCCGAGCTATGTATAGAATAAAATACAGAGATACTTGTAGAGGTGTTCTCAAATGGAATAAAATCCTGACGTCAACAGCAATATATGTGCTAAAGTATGTTATATTCCTATAAAGCCACAGGAAACTATTCGAACCGTTTCTGAATAAGAACCCAACTAGGAAAATTGATCCTTATATACGCCCGAGGCAACAAAAGACACTAGCACAGAATAATGCAAAATACATGTGCATGAAGATCTACAATGCGTTACCCAAACAGTTTCATTCGATAAGAAATGTTGATATATTGAAAACAGACTTTTTTTTTTGCTGAATATTAAACCATACAACTTGCTAGAATATTTGGAATCTAGTAAAGCTAAACCCTAAATCTACTTCGTAACCAGTAACCATTGAAATTATTTGACTTATTCCCCATTATTGTAATACAATAATTGTAGGAACATATTTCATTATCATTAATAAAAGAGAGGAACAAAAATTAAGAATCTATGTAGTACATGAAATTTGTACTGTAACTATCAATATATGAACCAGTTTGTGAATTTTTAAGTGCTCAGTGTTGAATACTTTAAGAAAGTCAATTTTTATTTTCATTTATCAAAACTGTTCATGAATTATTGAAAATATTATAATTGATGAGTAATTTTACAATTATTCAGTATACTTTTGAATTGTGAACAATATAGCATGTGTTCAATGGCAGTATTAGCAGAGGGAATGTGAACAGGGTACCATACTGTATAAGTATAATAAATAAACTTAAAATATCTATGAATGATACAAGAGCAAAGATAAAAATCTCATTGAAAACTTTGTTTCCACGTATAAGTGTAGTGATTTGGATGTTTTATTGAATAAGCTGACATAACCCTATTGATGGGCATCCTTCTGCAGGGAAGGTTTCAACTTTTCAATAACCCATTTATGAAATAATTCACCATTCATAGTAATCCTTATCATTAATACCACTGTCAAGAATCAGATCACATCCAGGTAAAAATCCATCCGTTGTTCCAGCATTCAAAATAGTGCACCTTCTGCCTTTACCCTTGAATATACTCGGCATACCTTTTGGATTATTTTCTAGTGTCCACTGACGAATTTGAATACCGTTTTCGAATATCCAAGTTTCATCTAGATAAATGAATTTTACGTTTTGTTCCATGTATATTCGGTATTTATCACAATATCGTACTATCTTTATTATATTTTCCTGTTTATCAATAAGAATTTTCCTTCGATCAACTTTTTTTTATTTGTTTCCAATTTTTTTTTTATGATATAATATAATGTTGACTTTGATCGATTGAAATCTAGGTGCTCTTTGGCCTGTTCGAAAAGGATTGTTTTTAATTCTAGCAAAAACAAAGTCATTCAATGTCTCTTTGAAGGAATAATCGTATCGCACAGGTTTTCTTCCACTGCTCATTCCAGGCTGTAATAACATGCTAATATTCTACGGACACTGCTTGTTGAAATCTGAAAATTTAAGAGACATTGATCAATCAGAATACACTTTTAGTAGGTGAATTGCAGTTAACCTGAAACACTAGCGAAACTCGATTAATTCTAGCGGAAATATATGCCAAATCTTTGAAAAACTCGAAGTAACACCGACAAACTGCCTGGCGTTCTCTTGTTAGGCGCGATGTATCCTGGTGAATTCCAGCCATTTTAATAGCATAAGACTAAAAATACTCAAATTCAGAGCTAATTTTTCTAATCATTCGCCAATGACGCCAATATCTTCGATAAAATCATCAGAGCAAGATCTCTATGGGTAATGTTAGTGTTATTCCTATACCAACCTGAATTCAGCAACCCAAAATATTACTGAATAGTCTACTACCATCTTAAATTCAACTTTTCACAGCCTACCGAGATGTCAATTATTCTTAAACGGAGTACAACTACTATGTTCCAATTTGGTTCAGATATGGCTATCTACAGAACCCTTCGGAGGATTTAGCCCATTAACGAATTTAACCGACGCATTCAGCCATGGAACGTACCCTGCGAATTTCAAAACTCTAAGCCTTTCTTCCAAAAGTTATGTTTTCCGGTCGGCTGGACAAAATTGAATTTTACCATCTGTGAATCGAACCTAATTTTATTCCCATACAACATTCCGCTCCGCGTCGTTCGGCCAACTGCACTCACTTTCCACACTTGTTAGGAAAATAACTATTTAATTCAAGTCTATTCGTCCGGCCTTATACACGACAACTGTCGAACGGAACGACCTAGAAACTTGAAATGTTCAGGGTAAGGTTCAAATCTCGAATGCCGCGGTTGAGTTCGTTATTGGGCCAAATTCGACCAGGGGTTCCGTAAAAATGGCCGTTAGAAATTTTGTTTTTCTGATTACCTACTTCGAAACTACTGATTCGATCGAAATGAAATTTTGCACTCAGATGGAACATGACGTGTTCAAGCTACATGCGAAATTTTGTCCGCTCAACCAGAACCATAGAAAATTATAACATTCGAACGGAAAGACCTATAGAGACTCGAAATTTTCATGGTAGGTTTGGATCTCGAATGTCGAGGTCACGTTTATCAATGAGCAAAATTAAACTAGGGGTTCATTAAGTATGGCCGTTCAAAATATTTTTTTCCTGAATTTCGAAACAACTGATTCGATCGGAATTAAATTTCGCACATATATGAAGAATAATGCATTCAAACTCACGATGTAGCTATTTTTTCCTGGATCTCCATCGATCTAATGAGAATTAGCAGTAGCTGCATTCCAATTTTTGAGCGCTCGTTCTACTTACACGAGGGCGATATCATTTTGTCACGATGTCTGCATTTTTCGAATTTTGAACCGAAAATTTTTTTAATCGACATGGTTCGACTCAATGATGGCGAATCCGTCGAATAACTCAAGTCTGCCGTCCGTATACACAATAACTCTCGAACGGAACGACCTAGAAACTTGAAATTTTCAGGGTGGGTTCACTCCCCGAATGCCGCAGTTAAGTTCATTGATGGGCAGAATTCCACCAAGGGTTCCGTAAATATGGCCGTTCGAAATTTTGTTCTCCTGATTTCATCGAAACTATTGATTCGATCGTGATGAAATTTTGCGCTTAGATGGAGAATGACGTGTTCAAGCTACATGCATCTTGTCCAGATCGCATGGACCAGAACCATGGTAAATTATAACTTTCGCACGGAAAGGCCTAGGGACTTGAAATTTTCAGGAATGGTACGTGGATCTCGAATTTCGCGGTTACGTTTATCAATGAGCAAAATTAGACTAGGGGTTCCGTAAATATGACCGTCCAAAATATTTTTTCAAACCGCATGCGAAATTTTGTACAGATCGCATTACCAAGACCATAGATACCAGAAAAGTTCTAGCGGATTATCGAAAAAACTAGAAATTTTCAGGGTAGGTTCGAATCCCGAATGTCGCGGTTCAGTTCGTTATTGGGCCAAATTCAACCAGGGGTTCCGTAAATATATGGTCGCTTGAAAGTAGTTTTCTGTATGATGAAATTCTGTATTTAAATGGAAATGATATATTCAAGCTACATTTTTTCCAGATCGTATAACCAGAATCATTTTAAATTCCAACGAATTATTGAATAAAAAATAATAAAAAGCACTGAAGTCAGGAGCTTTCGAGCGCTCGTTCATGCACCTTTTAGGTAGATTCGCATTTTCCAGTTTTAGAAACCAATTGAAAAAATTTTTGAAGGCTCTCAAAAAAAATTTCAAACTAAGTCGAAACTCCAGACTTCACACGTCAGTTCTTAGTGATCAATTTGGTTTTCGATAATTTGCAAGAATTCTCTACAGTAGTTTCGAAATTATCAGGAAAAAAATGTTTTGAACGGCCATATTTACGGAACCCCTAGTCTAATTTTGCTTATGGATATACGTAAGCGCGACATTCGCGATCCACATATCTTGAAAATTTCAACTCCCTAGGTCTTTCCGTTCGAAAGTTATAATTTTATATGGTTTCTATTGTTCTGATCATGCGATTTGGACAAAATGTAGCTTGAATATATCATTCTCCATTAAAATGCCAAATTTCGTCGCGACCGAATCCGTAGTTTTGAAATTATCAAGAAAACTAAATTTCAAACCTGTCGAAAATTTCTTCGATTGGTTCCTGAAACTGGAAAATGCGAATCTACCTAAAAGGTGGATGAACGAGCGCTCAAAAGCTCCTGACTTCACGGCAGTTCGGTTTGGTCGCCTGTCCCTTTTCTGGTTACGCACACAGATGAATAAACAATCTGGTGATGGCACTAATTAGTTTTTGTTTTACCTGGAGCCTGGAGCAAAAAAAATTAAGGATAAGGAAGCTTTTGGGGTAAACGAAATATGCATCTATAAATTAATGCATTTATTTGACACATAAAATTCAGAAATATATATTAATGAAATAATCTTGTATATTTGACATAATATACCTCTATTTTTCAAGTAACACACACTTATCTATTTTTATTCAATATTATGTAACAATAAATCTTATTGTGAGATCACAAAATATATATAAATATATATAACCAATAACAAATTCAACAAGTCACTTTTGAGAAAAGAGATTTTGACAGGAATAACATAAATGTGAATGTTGGAAATATTGCTCTTGATAATTCGGCAGTATTCATTTTTCGAAATTTTTGGCAATAATTTATTTATGAATTCCTTCAAGTTCAAATTAATGTTATTCCATTCATAAATACCAGTTACATGGATGAAATGAAAAGTGAAATACGTAATTAGTAGTAGTAGTCTTCATTCTCAGATAGATGCAGGATTTATTTCTCAAACTAATGATTTCTTATTACTCATCAATATGTCTGTATGATTTTGTATTCATTTTACTTTTTTCTTGTCAATAATCAGAATACAAAATTTGCCGAGATAATTTTAATTTTCAAGAGAACAAATATATAATGGGTAGAATTCTGCTGAAAACTATGGAAGTCACAAGAAACTCATACATAGATGAAATACAAAATGTCATAAATCATCCATATAACTGAAAACAGGTATAAAGATGGGGAGGAGAGATTGAACAAAAGCACATCTTTAGAAGTTTGTTCACTATAAAGGGTACCAGTTGAAATTTGGTACATAATATATTCTCGGAGACTTGAAATAATTAATTCGATGAAATGGCATCTATTATTGCCGTATGAATTGAACTTCACATACTGGTTGAAATGAAGGCAAGATTGGTATCTCACATTTCATTTGAAAAACAACTTCAAATCGAGAACTTTCAATGATTTCTTCAGTAATTTTGTTCTGGGAAAAAATTGGGAAGCAGAATCTCGCAGATGCTCCTACCAAATATAAACTGGTATTTGTACATAAAGCGCCAGTTGAATACAAACCAAAATCAGTTACATACTTAATTACAATGCTCAGTTATGTACATACATATTATCCTACAGGCGCAAATGTGAAATCAATATGTTTTGGAAGATTCACAAAAAAAAAAAAACTCAAGAATCAATAAGCTAAAATCTACTTGTGAAAGTATTGATTATTCATAAAATTTCCAATTTACTATGTACAATAAAAATGTGGTTGCACAATCAGTTAAGCTGCACTTCAGATTAAGATTGTTCAATGTACCTGAGTAAAATACAATTTTGGTCGAATTTCTCGTCGATTAATCGCAGAAATGAAAACAAAATGATAATTCATGTAATTTTATCCGAAAACTAGCAATACACTTCGATGAAAACTTTTTCTCAAAAACAATCATCTAAGTTATTCAACTTGAATATTTTTATATACATCTCCATACTCTATGCCAAACAAAGTGAATATGGAATTTATACAATACGATGATAGGCACCCAGTTTCTTCAAAAATTGCAACCACAAAACAATAAAAACATCTCCTCAATCAATAATCATGGCAAGAAAGTTTTATCTATAAAATATTATTAGACATAAAAATATTATAAAGGTAGCATCAAGCACCTTTTTTGTACTTTTTTTCATTAATGAAAATTATGATTATTTTAACAATCTTAAAAAGGAATAAAAATAAAACAAACAAAATATAACAAGAACAATTTTGAATGAGAGCAGATTATGGTACAAGTGCAAAGTGTCAAAACAGTAAAAAATATTTAATGAATGAAACAAAAGCATCATGTATCAATACCAATACATATACAAACTTCAGTAGAGTTCACTCAGGGCACTCCGAAACAATATCAAAATCACCAATTTGGTTAAAGCTATAATGAACAGTAAAAATTTGATCAAGTGGGTTTACTTCATTAGTACGATTGCCTCAGTTATTTAATTGGACTCGTTTGTCCACAATGATTGATATTTTTGATTCATTTTGCGACATTTCTCAAAATACCAAATTTAGGTTTGCATGGGGTGCTGATTTCTTCAAGATTTTTTATCCTCTCATATAAGTAAACATGTACTTGAAAACTGAGGTGTTCCATCACAAATTATGAATATGCACATTCAAGTTTGACAAAGAAACCCAGCATTTTCACAGTTTTACATAAAAAAACAGGGAACCATTCATTTTCTGTTGAAAACGGAATTCTGTTTGAAAAAAATTGCAATTTTAATTTGTTTCTGAGATTTATTGCATGATATTTGTGTCAGATGAATTTTATAAATTTTATCCTTGATCCTTACATGGATTGTTTATTTTCGAAGATTTTTCGACACAATCCATTTCGTGAACGTTCTCGGACGGAGTTGATAAATTTCATCTACATTAAATCAGTGTTCCAAAATTTTAATTTGCTGATTATTTCTCCACAAAAAATCAATAATCTTGGACACCTCTTTTCTGAATTGTGGTGTTTTAGTTTAATTTTTTACTGCATTCCAAGGTTCAAGTTTTGAAGAATTCACTCTTAGAGCATAAAGTACTCTTTGCGATATTGAAAGGGATACTTACTTATTTTGTCAAACTTGGTAAAAACTGGCATATTATTTAGATATGAGAACACGTCAATTGTTGAAGGAGTTTTTTTTCAGCAAACACTGTTCTGGAGTTATGAAAGAAAAAATGAGGAAACCCTTAGTTTGATATTGACACATAATTGCGAGTTGAGAAACCATGCAAACCTTTTGAAAACTTCGATGTAAGACAATACGTCTTCAGTAGTATATATTATTATGTACACCAATATTCTACTGGCCCAAAATGATATAGAGTAAATATCTCTAAGGTGCTTTCATTGAGGACAACTTTTTACTATACAGTTTTTTCCAATGCACTTAACGATAACGGATCATTGGGGCGAATTTTTTGTCTCTGATTCGGCAGAAACTATCACACTGGCTTGAGTCTGTTCGGATTCCTCTAGTTTCACTGATTCTATATCTTCGGCAGTACTTTCAACTTTGATTGTGTCAGTTCCATTTTCCTGTTTTTCTTCAACCTTCACCTCTAATTTTTTGTCAGGGATTGCCTTAGTTTTTTGTTCTTCGTTCTCAACGTTCTCTTGAAGTCCTTTAATTATTTCATCTTTTTCTTTCAATTTTTCAGCTAACATATCCCTTTCCCTGAGGAGATCGGCGACTAACCTTGAAATTTTGCGCCTAGGCGAGGCATCATAGTTCTTCAGCAGATCTTCGAAGAGTCTCAAATCTGTGGGTCTCTCAGATGTCTCAGAAGCACTATCTTCGGTATCAGAAGAAAGATCCATCTCACTATTCAATCTGAAAAATAATATATTTTCAAACTTTATAGGGGATAGTTCAAAACATAGTCCACCTTAACCAATCTCAGATCTTCAGATAAGTCGTCGATTTTTTCCTAAAATGCGGTTCTGTATGAAAAATCGATTGATACCAGTCCTAAGTTTAGGAAACTTTCAGTTCAGGAGATACCTTCGCATTAAAAATCAGAAATTTTGTGCATCATATAATATCTCTTGACCGTTGATAGTTAGGTTATATTAGATTAAGTTAGACCATATCTCCCGAACTTTATTTTCTTAGCCCCATTCAATTCCTTATGAAAAAGTGTGTCTTTCTTCAATGCATCTTGTAACCTTGTAATTTAACCCCAACAGTAATAGAGTTTGGGAAACTTCTAGTTCAGCAGATATTTTGTTTGTATTTAAAGTCAGAAATGTTGTGCATCATATATATCTTGAGTGTTGACAGATTAAATGAGATTAGGTGAGACCTCAGACCATATCCCCTGAACTAAATTTTCTTAGTTCCACTCAATTACTTATGAAGAAGTGTGTCTTTCTTTTATGCATCTTGTAGCCTTGTAATTTAACCCCACCAGTAATACAGTATAGGATAGAAACTTACCTATATGCAAAATTTTCTTTTGGCAAAAATTGTTGAACTCTGGCAGCGTACTCATTTAACTCCTCCACCTCTTTCCTAACTCTGCCATTGGCCATCAACGCCCTCTGTTTGAGATCAGACTTGATGGCTTCATTTATCGAAATTGATGTTTTTCCATACAAAAGGTGTTTCTTGGGCGTTGGTGCCAGTGCCACGTTAGGCTGATAGGATCCGTTGAATCTTTCCGATTCAGATAATGGCACGACCTGTAATCAAATTGGACAATTCAATCTGCAATTTTTCAACTACACCTATCTAAGGAATTAGAAGGACGATAATTTTTGCTTCAAATTATATTTGTCTTGATTTCAGAAGTATAGTAATATGGTTTTTAGCATTCAGATTTTGGAATTTTCGAAAATACTTCGAATGAAGTGAAAATTCTGAAGAATGATTTTCTTGAGTGACGTTCATCCCCCAATCCCAACAAAACAGAAGTTTCCTGTTTTCATTTGAATAATCAACAATAGTATATTATTTTATAAAGAGGAAAAGTGTCACTTTTCATGGCGAGCTCGTGTTCACCATGAAAAGTCACTTCTCCGAATGGAATGATATTTTTTTTCAAATGCTTTGAAATTCATTAAAATCTGGAGATTAGATTCATATTTACGAACGTTATAATTGAGTGATCAATAGGAAGTTTGCCTAGTTACGGTTGTCTCGTAAAATTAATTTTGATAGTTTATTACATTTTTCCCTACGGCGTACGGAAACGTAATTCATCGTTGACATAGCAACGACTTTCCCTCCGGCATAGGAGAAGTAGAACTTTTCGATGATCCTGTCAGACGAAATATGACGTTGTTTCTGTACGTTTGAAAAAAATTACGAAAAGCACTGCCGTGAAGGCAGGAGCTTTTGAGCGCTCGTACATGCACCTTGTAGGTAGATTCGCATTTTCCAGTTTCAGAAATCAATTGAAGGAATTTTCGACAGCTGTCAAAAAAATTCTGAAACTTAGGCGAAACTCCAGACTTCATGTCAGTGCTTCAGCTGATCTATTTTTTTTCGATAATTCGCTAGAATTTTCTACTGTATCTGTGGTCTGGGTGGTGCGATCTGGACAAAATTTTGCACGTAGTTTGAATACATTATTTCTGAGCTAAAAAATATTTTGATCGGCGATATTCACGGAACCCCTAGTCTAATTTTGCTCATTGATGAACGTGACCGCGATATTCGCGATTCAAACCCACCCTGAAAATTTCGAGTTCCTAGGCCTTTCCGTTCAAAAGTTACGATTTTCTATGGTTTCTATGGTTCTGGTCATGCGATCTGGACAAAATATTGTTTTAATATATCATTCTCAATTAAAATACAAAATTTCATCTCGATCGAATCCGCAGTTTCGAAATTATCGAGAAACCAAAATTTCAAACGACCGTATTTACCCTAGTATAATTCTGTTCATTGATAAACGTGAACGCGACATTTCAGATCCACACCTAACCTGAGAATTTCAAGTCCCTAGGCCTTTTCGAAAGTTATGATTTTCTATGGTTTCAATGGTTCTGGTCATGTGATCTGGAGAAATGTAGCTTGAATATATTATCATTCTCCATTAGTATACAAAATTTCGTCACGATCGAATCTGTAGTTTTGAAATTATCAAGAAAACTAAATTTCAAACGACCATAAACGGAACCCCTAGTATAATTTTGCTCATAGATGAACGTGATCAAATCTGTAGTTTTCAAGTAATCAGGGAAACAAAACTTTGAACGGCCATATTTACGGAACCCCTGGTGGAATTTGGCCCATTAACGAACCCGAGGCTTTCGGGAACTGAACCCACACTGAAAATTTCAAGTCTCTATGTTGTTCCGTTCGAGAGTTATCGTGCTTACGGACGGACGGCCGGACGGGCAGACTCGAATTTTCCGACGGATTCGTCATCAGTGAGTCGAACATAGTCGATTGACACCATTTTCGGCTCAAAATTCGAAAAATATAGACATCGTGACGAAATGATATAGCCCTCGTGTAAGTAGTACGAGCGCTCAAAAAAATATTAGGAATTGAAAGTAACTTTCAAATAATTCTGTTTTTTAAACATAATTTCACCCCCAAATATCTTGAAGTGAAATTGGATTCTTCTTTGAATTATAAGTTTCATTTGACGAGTTTCTTCATGGGGTGCTAATGCCACCACTCTCCATACGGCAGCTTTAGCCTTGGTTTTTTCTAGTGCTGAATACTGGTGCTCTGTTTCGCTTACTGTGCTCATATTTATAGCATTGATGCACAGCTTAACGTTTCTATGAGAATTATAAGTGGAACCATTAGGTCCACACCTTTACATGGGTTACCAGTTCTTGCACACATAGTATGGGTTAACTTTCATCTTCATTCAAATAAGATGACATGGAAATTTCTAGGGTCTGACCATTAATTCTTCAATAAAAGTTCCTGGTTTTAATATTCCTTGAAAAATTTGACGTGATTTTAGTTTGAATAGACATGGTGGTTGCAACAGTATGCTCTTCAAGTGGCATTTTGTTGATAGCCTAATATGCGGGTGTGGTGAAGAATGATTTCGAAGCTTTTCATCCAGTTTCAGATTCTTTCTTGAAATGGGTCTCTAATTTCACATCATTGTAATGTAAAATTTATTGATTAGTTCTTGTTATTATTATTTTCATTACAGAAAAATTGGAGCTGAGACTGAGCCTATAAATAGACTAAATTAACAAAAATAGACCAACCAATAAGTTGACAGTACACAGACAGAAAACCGAGAAAAAAACAGAACCCAACACGCACAAATCACACAATTGTCGGCCGAGCCTCCGGAAATAGACGTCATATCTGTTTTCAAAACCATTCACAGTCGAAGTACCAACGATCCCAGAGGGTAAACGGTTCCAGGCATCGAAAACTCGGTTGGATAGGAAGATCTGAGGGGGAGGGTACTAAGTTTTCCTTATGCAGTTTATAGCGATGGCCGCTCAATTTATTTGTGTTCAATCTGAATAATGAATCTATTCCAAATTTAGTATGTAGGGCTCTATAAGTCACAATCAGTACTCCCCTCTCACGTCGGTCCCTAATTGAAAATTGAAGCCATATGGAAAACGAGTTGATAATCTCTGAACTGCCTCCAGCCATGTCAGTCCAGCTCCCTGGTCGTTTTTTTGTATCTGATCTAACTTCAATATGAATCTTTTACGAAAATGAAGAGGAAGAAATTTTATTGTTGATGAAAACGAAGCCCTTCAATATAAATATGTCAGCTTATTTTGTGAACACATCCAAAACCATTCTCTACGTTTGTTGGGGGAGAGTTTTTGCCGGGGTTTTTATCTGTGCTTTTGTGTCAACTTCAGTCATAAGAAAACTTTCATTTGAAGCTTTTCATTATAGGCGATAATAAGGGGTATTAATTTATAATTCATGGTTATTCAAACTTGAACTTACCTTTTCCGGATGCTGGAGCACTGGCGGTTCAGCGTATTGGCCAGCTTTTTTGATTTTGGTTTCCGAAATCGATGGCACAGGTCTGAACGCCGACATGTGCCTCAAGTTCGCCAGGTCTTGAACGTAAGGGTTGTAATATGGATCTAGGGAGGCGTAGATCTGCTGTATCTGCATATTGTAGGGGGGAAGAAGATGCGAGTATTCTTGTAGTTTTTGTTTCTTCAGAGGAAGTTCATGATTTCTCATCAGTTCTGATGCCAGTATCTGGAAAAAATGAACTGGTTAATATACTAATTGAATAATGAAAACAAAATAATGATTTCGATTGGTTGTTTATTTTTTCTTCGAAAAATAGACTTCACTAAAAATAATTTTTACATGGTTCTCATAAACTTTGTTAATGTTTTTGGAAAAAAAGAATAATGCTTTTGATTGGTATTCCATTTTTTTTTCGAATAACTAATAAACTTCGCTTAAAATAATTTTTTTATTGGTGTCATGAATTCCTGTTAGTGACCTATAAAAATTTCACACAAAGGTTTGTTATCTATCTACTATCAATCACTTGTTGGTCCTCTATGTTCCACGAAATATGTTTTCTCGAAAGCCGCGGTCAAATTCAAATTGAGCAAAATTCGACCAGAGGTTTCGTAAATATGGCCGTTCGAAATTTTGTTCTCCTGATAACTTCGGAACTACTAATTCGATCCAGGTGAAATTTTGCACCCAGATGGAGAATTACGTGTTCCAGGTACATGCAATATTTTGTCTAGATCGCATGACCAGAACCATAGAAAATTATAACTTTCGAACGGAAAGGCCTAGGGACTTGAAATTTTCAGGGTAGCTTTAGATATCAAATGTCGCGGTCACGTTCATCAATAAGCAAAATAAGACTAGGGGTTATAAATATAGTTAGGAAGGGGGTTACGTTCCACTGCGACCTCAAGGTCTATTGTGCCCCCTATCAGAGCCGTTTTCGCAACTGCGCTACCTACAGCTCGCCCTCCAGCTCCAGAGCTCCAATGAACTCCAATGAACTCCAGTATCTGAGAGGGCTTCAAGGAGGTTAGATCCTCATTCCTCCTGTAATTTTCTTGTCCTTTGCTTGGTTTGACTAGGGGTTCCGTGAATATGGTCGTTTGAAATTAAGTTTTCTCGATAATTCCGAAACTACGGATTCGAACGTGACGAAATTTTGTATTTCAATTGAGAATTATATAATCAAGCTACATTTTGCCCAGATCGCATGACTAGAACCTTAGAAACCATAGAAAATTATAACTTTCGAACGGAAAGGCCTAGGGATTTGAAATTTTCAGGATAGGTGTGGATCTCAAAGGTCGCGGTCGCGTTTATCAATGTGCAAAATTAGACCAGGGGTTCCGTGAATATGGCCGTTCAAAAGGCTGTCAAAAATTTCTTCAAGTGGTTTCGCGCATGAACGAGGGCTCAAGAGTTCCTGACTTCACGGCAGTGCTTTGTATCATTTTCGAACACCCTCACCAATTTCATAAATTTGGAGTGAATCTTTTTTAAGCAATTAATTCTTCTGAATATATCCCTCGATTTTCAACTCCCGAATTTCATTGATTCGATTCTGGATCTGAGAGGATCGATGCCGGACATCAGCCCAATTTTGTACAAAATTTCCACACATTTTCCGATAGACAGACGGTTTTTTTTTGATCGATTACTGGATTCTAAACCTCTCCTCGAATGAATTTAAAAAATTATTTTTGGAAATAGTAAATCAGAATGTCAACCAACAGAGAAATGTTTCCATAAAAATAAAGCCGGAGTGCTTTTTGGCAGGAAGACATGGCATTTTCGAATAACAATAATAAAGTTTAATTGTACGTTTGTCCAATACATTTTTATGGTTTGGTCGATTAATTTTTGTCCCAATATTATGTTAACAACTTTGTTGAGGATAAATAATGTTACCGTGAAAAAAAACCTTTGGAGATAATTTTTAGTCTGTTTCCTCACATTATACTTGTAAGTATACTGAAGGCTTTAATTGAGAATTTGAGGATTATAGAAATTTTTTTTGTCTAAACGATTCAGCTTTATAAAAGAATTTCTGGATGTTCACTTTTTTGTTTGGAAGAAACGATACAACCCGGATTTATTACTATCGAGTTGAATCCTTTACACCAAAGGAACGATAAATTTTCTAGCCGAGGAAATCTATGGCTCAACTCGATTTTAAGTGTGGCCTGACGATTTTTCGATTGTTGACGTGAATATAACCTACAAATTTGTGACAGTTTGGACTCCAAATGATTTGATTACAGTATGTCATCATAAGACCCGCTTCACACGTGTCAAGTATCTAACGCAAGTAGTTAAATCAAGTAGAGAAATTTAGTTACTTGCATCGTATAAACCACTCGATGTATTACTTGAGCCAGTGCTGCATTTTAGTCGCTACTGCAATTTCTTTACTTGCGTTAGCTACTTGACACGTGTAAAGCAGGTCTAAGGAATGATGATAATGACCGTGACTGTGGCAAATTTGAGGAACATCAGAACAGCTTCTGCTAGATTTTTGTATCAACTTTTCGAACTGGTGCAAAATAAAAGATTTTTGAGTTTAACACTAAGGAAGGTACATCCCAGTTAGGGTGACTTTTTGTTGGAGACCTGTGCAAACGGTAGTAAGAAGTGGGTCGAAACACAAGCTCAACGTTGAGGGGAAATGTCCTTGGGCAAAGTCAAGCAAAAATACCAAATTTATTCTAAGTATGAGGATACAGCTTGTGAAAACTATAGTAGACCGGTATATAAAACTTTTCGAGCAAATCTGAGCACCATAGACTTCGCAGAACAGCATCTATGTACGTAGCTCCCTCCATGTAATTTTCCAGTAAAGGTATAACGAGGTTGAGATTTTCAAAAATATCATAAGTGCTAAAGCTGATATAAAAAGGGTTGCACTGATGCGTGCATTTAATTGTTAAAAGGGCCCACAACAGATCCGTAAGGGCTGTAGAGGGATTTGTACCTATTTCGCAAGACATATTTTATTCTACGATTTTTAATCTGTTAATCACTACTAGACCCTCGACTAAGAACACGAAAGTAGGTGATATTATATAGATTCAACATCGATGCACCACCATATTCTCGTTATACAGTCTCCAATTTCCACCTGTACCAAATCGACTTCTTCAGACTGAAATATGTTGTTGTCTTCCGCTCATTATTTTAATATGAAAAATTTTTCTCTGATATGAAAGGTTGAAGAAATCAGTGAAAAACAGAACCTGCTTATTTTGAAGGCGGTTTGGAAATGGTCTCGTTCCGAGTCGTGCGGAGAAATGGAAAAAACTGGCACAATGGCCCTTTAGCGGGTGGGAAATCTTTTAAGATCATACACTAGTTCCCCCAGATTCAACAATCTGGCTCCGGCATATTACGCAGGAAGTACAATTCAACCAGCTCCCGACTGAAAGCGGATCAAAAGAATCCCTGTGCCCCAAAACAAAAACTGCCGCATTTCCAGTCCTTGCGCGTTTGACGGAGATGTTAACCCTTCCGAAGAAACAAAGCGTACGCGAACGAGTATAAAATTATTCCTATAGGTATGCTGAAAGGGCGAGTACAAAGGTCCCCCATATTTAGGTCACAACCAGGTCGGTTTTTTACCCCGTGTTCTTCTTTGTCTGAGCGGAGTGTGCTCGGCCTTCAATAATTGAAGTTTTGTCAACACTTTTAAACGTTCGTCCTGAACTCCTGCAAGGGATGAAAGAAAGACGTCCATTCCATTAACTCAGTGTTTTATGAATTATAGAAGGCTATTGTGAGCTCGATACCTACCTACCTTCGAAAAGTTTTGAGATGTAGGTTCACCAGTATACGGCGGAGTTCAAACACAAAGAGATTGACCGAAAAGCACTTTGCGAAATCTTACAGGTTGAGGACACACCAAAAACTGATGAAAGTCTAATAACTGAACGCCGTGTAACGGGAAGCAAACGTAAAACTAATACCGGAAAATCATTCCGGATGGAAATAAAATAATAATATTCGGCAATTTCAATCTAGTTTCTACAATAAATTAAAAAGCTTATAGGTTGAAAGGAAAGTCAATAAACTATACCTGAAGAGGCCCACCACTACAGTATTTGAAATTCTCTACAATCCCATCCATACTATACAACATTTTTCATCAACTCAACCTCCCTTCCCATTTAAGATTTTAGGAGTTATTGTCATATGCTCACAGGGTTGATAAAAATTGATTGCAACCAACCGTACAAATGTCCCCCTACGAATCAAAGGTTACGACTTTTTGCATGGGGGCCGAGAAATTGAGGGTGGTACCTTTTCAAATAAACACATAATAGATGCCGAAGTTCTAAAAAAGGATTTTTCAAAAATTTTCTAGTGATATACCTACCTATTTGAGCGCTTGTACTACTTACACGAGGGCTATATCATTTCGTCACGATGTCTGTATTTTTCGAATATTTAGCCGAAAATGGTCTCAATCGACTATGTTCGACTCACTGATGACGAATCCGTCGGAAAATTCGAGTCTGCCCGTCCGGCCGTAAGCACGATAACTCTCGAAAGGAACAACCTAGAGGCTTGAAATTTTCAGTGTGGGTTCAGTTCTCAAATGCCTCGGTTAAGTTCGTTAATGGGCCAAATTCCACCAGGGGTTCTGTAAATATGGCCCTTCAAAGTGTTCCTCTGATTACTTGAAAACTACAGATTTGATCGAGACGAAATTTTGCACTCAAATGGAGAATGAGGTGTTCAAGCTACATGTGATATTTTGTCCAGATCGCATGACCAGAACCATAGAAACCATAGAAAATTGTAACTTTCGAACGGAAACGCCTATCCTGAAATTTTCAGGATAGGTGTGGATCTCGAATGTCGTGATCACGTTCATCTATGAGCAAACTTATATTAGGGGTCCCGTGAATATGGTCGTTTGAAATTTAGTTTTCTTGATAATTTCAAAACTACAGATTCGATCGTGACGAAATTTTGTATACTAATGGAGAATGATATATTCAAGCTACATTTCTCCAGGTCACATGACAAGAACCATAGAAACCATAGAAAATCATAACTTTCGAACGGAAAGGCCTACGGACTTGAAATTTTCAGGATAGGTGTGGATCTGAAGTGTCGAGTTCACGTTTATCAATGAGCAGAATTATACTAGGGGTTCCGTAAATACGGTCGTTTGAGATTTTGTTTTCTCGATAATTTCTAAACTACGGATTCGATCGAGATGAAGTTGTGTATTTTAATCGAGAATGATATATTGAAGCAATATTTTGTCCAGATCGCATAACCAGAACCATAGAAACCATAGAAAATTGTAACTTTTGAACGGAAAGGCCTAGGAACTTGAAATTTTCAGCGAATATCGCGGTCACGTATATCAATGAGCAAAATTAGACTAGGGGTTCCGTAAATTTGGCCGTCCAGAAAATTTTTTTCCTGATAGTTTCGAAACTGCAGATTGGATTATGATGAAATTTTGCACCTAGCCGAGGAATAAACTACGTGCGAAATTTTGTCCAGATCGCATCACCAAGACCGTAGAAAATTCTAGCGAATTATCGGAAAAAAATTGGTCAGCTGAAGCACTGAAGACATGAAGTCTGGAGTTTCGCCTAAGTTTCTGAATTTTTTTGACAGCTGTCGAAAATTCCTTCAATTGATTTCTGAAACTGGAAAATGCGAATCTACCTACAAGGTGAATGTACGAGCGCTCAAAAGCTCCTGACTTCACGGCAGTGCTTTTCGTAAATTTTTTTCCAACAAATCGATCCCATTTAAATTCAATAATTAGGCACTAGACCCTAACTTTCAGACCATTAAAATGAGGTTAGAACTAATGTTTGAGATCCTCATCATTTCCTCAGTAAGGTACAAAACCTCGGGCTCGATGCTCATTCGTATCACACCATCTTTTTCTTCTTTGGAGGCTTCTCATCTTCACGATTCAACTTATAGCTTCAATAATAGCGAGTAAATCCCCCGTTTATATGAAACAATGAAAACGAACTTTGGGTCGCCCATTCCAGGTGGGCGTTTCTGCCGAAATGGCATCTGTGGGCGTCGCGACGACGCTTCCTCCTAAATATCCATTTTCAGCGAAAGTAATCGTAAAAATCCGTGCGGTTGCGAGGGTCCTGCCTCTTTTATGAGGCTGTCAAAAATACACCCTCGGAGCGGCATGGGTTCTAAACCCCCGTAGCGTATTTCAGGATTTCCGGAACTTGGGGGTAGATCGGGGTTATTTCGCGGAGGTCCGCGTTGAATTATCCATTCGCGAAACGTTCGAATTTCATTCGGGTAGTCCGGCAAGTTGGTGTCTTGAGTTCTGGCACTCTGCGTGGTTATAGTACTTAGGACGATCGTAACTCATTCTTGATCTATCTTTATTTGGAATCGACAAGAAAAATTGTATGGGTGGTGCACTCTTTGTCGATAGAACTTCTTTTGCGAAGAAAATGTATGTCAACTTAGGATGAAGATAACAGCGCTGTAATTCTCGAAAAAAAGATTGATTTTTTACAATACCCAAATCTCTCGAGATATTCGAACCGAATTTGGTTTACTGCTCAAATTTTATACTGTCATACTCGGAGATTGTATCACGGCCAAAAGCCGGAGTTGTGGGGGTTCACCACCATAAAATTTAAAAAATAATCCAAACCCTGTCTGAAATCAAATAACACATTCAATCTTCTGTCACACCCGTCCCCCACTTCAAAATCTGTAAAATCTAAAATAAATTTGGAATATGTTGAAAATCATGTAGGGGAGAGCGGGGCTGAAAGTGCCGGGGGTAAATTGTGCCGATGCTAATATCTCGAAATCAGAAATAGATTGATAAAAGATCGTTTTGTATCGCGTATTGCCTAACCATCGGGCACACGTGGCTGCCATCTCAGTTGCGTCAGCAAAGCGGACCGAGAAGAATTACATGTAACTCATGTGAGGTTCCTCCAGCAGCACGTCAGTAAATATTTCCGTTTCGATACTTTTTGGTCGCAAGCTAGCATTCTTCGTGCTGTTAATATGAAAGTTTCAGTGAAATGTGTGTTATTTATCGTAGTTTGTTATGCAGTGTAAGTTCAATGATTTGAGCAGAGTGATTTTTATATGTCGGACAAAATATCACACTCTCATAAACGGGGTAAAATGTGCCGTTCATTTGGGGCTGGTTGTGCCGCGGCACAACCAACCCCTAAGTATCCTATATTGTTCCATTATTTTTTGTTCGGCAGAATGAGGACGTATAAGCGAAAAACACAAGGGGGAACTACAAGTCAGGATCTTTTACAAAGGGCTGCTGATGCAGTCATCAAGGATGGACTCAAATTAAAAACAGTTGCACGTGAATTGTAAATTTGTCGCACGACACTACAACGCTATTTCAAAAAAATAAAAAGTGGAGGTACTCCTGCGGTTGTATACAAATCAAGACTAGTGTTTAATGAGGAAAAATGCACTACTGTCGAAGTACATCTTAAAAAGCGCTTCAATTCACTTCGGTCTTCTACCGAAAGAAGTACGACAACTTGCGTTCCAGTGTGCCGTGAAGTTCAATGTCAAAACATTGCACCATCTTGGCAAAAATATATTATCATAGAATTGACGTCTTTTGAATTCTAAATTGATTTCCATTCATGTGGAACACCTAGCATTATCAACGGCACAACCGACCCCAGCTACGGCACAACTTGCCCCAAAGTGGGGTTGGTAGTGCCTTGTCGCCGCTGTATAAAAAAATCATTTTTTCTCAAAAATTTCGTGAGAAGCGTATTGATAGAAGAAGTTAAAAAAATTATTTTCAAAAACTTGGGTTTCTCAGAAACTATTCGCCATATCCTGCTCAAATTACTACATATACTCCGTTTAAGAATTATTGACATCTCGGTTGGCTGTGAAAAATCGAATTTAAGTTGGTAATAAACTATTCAGTAATATTTTGGGTTGCTGAATTCAGGTTGGTATAGGAATAACACTAACATTACCCATAGAAATCTGGCTTTGATGATTTTATTGAAGATATTGGTGAATATGTAATTATAAAAATTTGCTCTGAATTTGAGTATTTTTCGTCTTATGCTATTAAAACGGCTGGAATTGACCAGGATACATCGCGCCTAACAAGAGAACGCCAGGCAGCTTGTCGGTGTTACTTCGAGTTTTTCAAAGATTTGGCATATATTTCCGCTAGTGTTTCAGGTAAACTGTTATTCATCGACTCAAAGTATATTCTGATTGATCAATGTCTCTTAAATTTTCAGATTTCACCAAGCCCTGTCCGTAGAATCTTAGCATGTTATTATTGTTATTACAGCCTGGAATTAGCAGTGGAAGAAAACCTGTGCGATACGATTATTCCTTCAAAGAGACATTGAATGACTTTGTTTTTGCTAGAATTAAAAACAATGAATATATCAGTCAAGATATCCTTTTCGAACTGGCCAAAGAGCACCTAGATTTCAATTGATCGAAGTCAACATTATATTATATCATAAACAAAATTGGATACAAATACAAAAAAGTTGATCGAAGGAAAATTCTTACTGATAAACAGAAAAATATAATGAAAATAGTACGATATTGTGATAAATACCGAGAATACATGGAACAAAACGTAAAATTCATTTATCTAGATGAAATTTGGATATTCGAAAACCGCATTCAAATTCGTCAGTGGACACTAGAAAATAAGCCAAAAGGTATGCCGAGTATATTCAAGGGTAAAGGCAGAAGGTGCACTATTTTGAATGCTGGAACAATTAATTGATGGATTTTTACCTGGATGTGATCCGATTCTTGACAGTGGTATTAATGATAAGGATTACTATGAATAGTGAATTATTTCATGAATGGGTTATTGAAAAATTGAAACCTTCCTTGCAAAAGGATGCCTATCAATAGGATTATGTCAGCTTATTCAATAAACACATCCAAATCACTACACTGCGTGGAAACAAAGTTTTCAATGATATTTTTATCTTTGCTCTTGTATCATTCATAGATATTTTAAGTTTATTTATTATACTTATACTGTATGGTACCCTGTTCACATTCCCTCTGCTAATACACATGCTATATGGTTCCCAATTAAAAAGTATACTGAATAATTGCTCATCAATTATATTATTTTCAATAATTCATGGACAGTTTCAATGAATGAAAATAAAAATTGACTTTCTCAAAGTATTCAACACCGAGCAATAAATAATTCACAAATTGGTTCATATATTGATAGTTCGGTACAAATTTCATGTCAAAATTCTTCATGTACTACATAGATTCTTAATTTTTGTTTTTCTCTTATTTCTTAATACATTATAACTTTTTTTCCAATCCATTCTTTTGGCCCTGTGCTTGCGAGGTATCCAAAAATGTTTTTCTGTTGCACCACTATCTACCTGCTTAAATTCCATTAATTATCCTTCTTGAATCCTGACATAAAATGCTACTCTTATGGTTAGAATTTTGCAAGATTTCCAATACCAATAAATATTGCATGGTCCTGGGTGAAAATAAATATTTATTTGAATGATCTTCAATTTTCCATGGTTGACTTTTATATGAACGATAAGTTCAGATAATTTCATATGAAAGCATTCCACGATATTTTTGCGCTTTCAAACCTGAATTCCCATATTTAAACTGCAATCGAAATATTCCGGCTTAATTATTCGACAACTCGTATACCCAACACTTTTCTAGGTTATATTTATGTTTTATTTTTATGATGAAATTTATTTACTTTTTAATGAAGCCTCGACTGGACGTTCATGGCCTGCTTCGATGTCAATAATTCTTAAATGGACTATATGTACATCGATCACATATTTAGAAATTCAGCTTCCCAGCAGTTCCACGTGACAATAAAATTGAGTTTTTCTGATCTGGTGCTGAGAAACTCTGTGATTCCATCTCTTGAAGTTTATAAAAATAAAATGACATTACATATTTGTCACACTGACAGTAGGTTTGTTTGGTTCACAGAAACAAGCGCGCAAAAGCTCCTGGCTTCACTGCTCTTCTCGTAAATCCTGAGCATTCCTAATGAAAAACGGTCTATGGAACTATACAAATTAGAGACAAAATGCGCGTGAACGTTATCTCGATTGTTCGCGTGCTTCGAGCCATCTCCACAGACAGCTTACAAATGGAAGGGGCGAGATGTAGGGGGTGAGGGGTATATTTTGGGTGGTCGGGGGATGTTTAACCGTCTGGGCAACGACTAGCCGCTTAAAGAACACCGTCGCGACGCACCGCAGTGCGTAACGCAGGCGCCCGCGCGTTGGCGACTATTGTCGTCGAACAGGACAGGGCAGGACGTGCGGAATTATTCCATAGATTCATTAGTGTGCATTATGATTCTAACACAGATCTTTTTGTTGGTTCGTCTCGTAATTTAAGGTAGTTGAACTTAGATGAACTATTTCCTGGGAAAGAATGAATAATATTGGGGCGGCTGAAAATGTGAAACTTTGGAAACTTGTCAAAGTTAGATTTTACTCCAAAATTTGTTGCGATCCCAGTCATGATCGATATTCGCCAAAACAAAAAAGAGAATGGTGAAACATAAGATATAATAGATACATGTTGATGAAAGGAAAGATCAAATTGAATCCTTGCAAAAATCCTCAAAATCCTTCAACCCAATCCTAAAAATTATGTCTAATGAGAATGATTAGTTTAATCTATCATTGTTTCGTAAGCGATGTGAAAACAATACAACCAATAATTTATCGCATTCACTTCGAAAACCAGCGGATATTCGCTACAATTGTTCACCTCGGGGTTTTCATCCCTCAGTCCAACACTGTACAGGTCACGACGGGCTTAACGCCCCCCAGTCTCACCCTCTCACGCGCCATCAACTCGAGATGCGTGGAAACTTTACGACCGTTCGCACAGATCTGATCAGTTTATTTATCAAAAACGGAATGGGAAGAGGGAGCTCCTTCGCTGGAATGAGGAGTTTCAGCCAGCAGGAATTGAGGAACGAGCGGGAAGATTTAACCCGCCACCAACAATCCTGCGGAATAGTGGTAGCTTCCGTGACGAAAGGGTGCTGAGTGAACCCTATACACATACAGAAAGAATATCAATGATCTGAATGAAATAGTGGTGGAATATAGATAGATTTTGTTGATGTTATTGTCGATGGCATGGGATAGTTTGACTAGTCTGAGCACCTTTTTGAGCGCTCGTACTACGAGGGCTATATCATTTCGTCACGATGTCTGTATTTTACGAATTTTGAGCCGAAAATTGTCTCAATCGACTATGTTCGACTCACTGATGACGAATACGGTCGGAAAATTCGAGTCTGTCCGTCCGGCCGTAAGCACGACAACTCTCGAACGGAACAACCTAGAGACTTGAAATTTTCAGTGTGGGTTCAGTTCCCGAATGCCTCGGTTAAGTTCGTTAATGGGCCAAATTCCACCAGGGGTTCCGTAAATATGGCCGTTCAAAGTTTTGTTCCCTGATTACTTGAAAACTACCGATTTGATCGAGATGAAATTTTGCACTCAAATGGAAAATGAGGTGTTCAAGCTACATGTGTAATTATGTCCAGATCGCATGACCAGAACCATAGAAACCATAGAAAACTTTTGAACGGAAACGCCTAGGGACTTGAAATTTTCAGGATAGGTGTGGATCTCGAATGTCGTGATCACGTTCATCTATGAGCAACATTATTTTAGGGGTTCCGTAAATATGGTCGTTTGAAATTTAGTTTTCTTGATAATTTCAAAACTACAGATTCGATCGTGACGAAATTTTGTATACTAACGGAGAACTTTATATTCAAGCTACATTTATCCAGATCACATGACCAGAACCATAGAAACCATAGAAAATCATAACATTCGAACGGAAAGGCCTAGGGACTTGAAATTTTCAGGATAGGTGTGGATCTGAAATGTCGCATTCACGTTTATCAATGAGCAGAATTATTCTAGGGGTTCCGTAAATACGGTCGTTTGAAATTTTGTTTTCTCGATAATTTCGAAACTACGGATTCGATCTAGATGAAATTTTGTCGAGAATGATATATTAAAGGAATATTTTGTCCAGATCGCATGACCAGAACCATAGAAACCAACTTTTGAACGGAAAGGCCTAGGAACTTGAAATTTTCAGGGTGGGTTTGGATCGCGAATATCGCGGTCACGTTCATCAATGAGCAAAATTAGACTAGGGGTTCCGTAAATATGGCCGTTCAAAATATTATTTTCCTGATAGTTTCGAAACTACTGATCGAATTGGAATGAAATTATGCATCTAGCTGAGGAATAATATATTCAAACTACGTGCAAAATTTTGTCCAGATCGCATCACCAAGACCATAGATACCGTAGAAAATTCTAGCGAGTTATCGAAAAAAATCACCTGAAGCACTGACGTGAAATCTAGAGTATCGCCTTAGTTTGAAATTTTTTTTGACAGCTGTCAAAAATTTTTTGAATTTGTTTCTGAAACTGGAAAATGCGAATCAACCTACAAGGTGGATGAACGAGCGCTCAGAAGCTCCTGACTTCACGGCAGTGCTTCTATAATTTTTTTTTCACATTTTCAGGTTTTTCCAAGCGAAATTCTACCTGGATATAATAAAAGTTAATAATGGAAACTTTTGTTGTCTGGTGCCAGTGGAACGGATTTGAAAGAAAAATAGGGATATTCATACTTGAAATGGGGGTCGGAGATGATTATTCAAAGATTTCCATCCTCAAGATACGTTTTTTTCCTGGTATCGAGAAATTTGTCAAAATCTGAGAGCTGCCTGGGACATGGATATGAAATAAGGTTAATATCATTAAATTCATCTTCAAATTATACCAACCCACTTTTGTAGATTTTCAATGATCTCAAGAAAGTTATGAACGTTATTCTAAACCTGAAATAATCCGAGGAATCCCAGATTTCTAGAAAGATGTTGACATGCTAACTAACGCATTCGATTTGACAAGCTGAGGTGTCCTTTGTAGGAAAATTGAGGCACAAAAAAAAACACCATAAAAACACAGGAATGGTTGAATAAGTGCTATATCTGCTCCTTTCACAGCAACTATTCATCTGTGGATTGTTGAATTCAAACAAGGTCCTACAGACACGAATGAAGCTGAACCATCTGGAAGACGACATGAGGCGGTTATGTCGGAAAACATCCAAAAACTCTGGAATAATGAAATGAAATTTTCAATTATTCTTGTCCAAATCCTTAGGTCCGAAATGTTCGCGTGTCTAGACATACTGGCGTTCATACCCCTGCCCAACTGAAACCTCCACCACCCCATTTCCGTTGTGGCCACGCGGAAAACAAGGGTAATAATGAAGTCGAGTTCGAAGCAAATGAAAGTGATCCCATGCTAAGGGGAGGGCAGTAGTATGATGCGTAAGCCCATTACTAGCGCCCCGCTCCCAGGATTGTTTTATGCCTTCCTCTCGCACCATTAGGCATCGCCCGGAGGCAGCGCCTGCTGGAAGTTTATAGACGAGGAACGTGAATTTTGATGAAAAGAACTAGCAACGCCTGCAGTCATTGCCGGATGAAATCCGGTGATAGAAATAAATGGAAAGCGGGACTTTCGGATGCGAATACGGCTTAAATGCCAGACCCCAGAATTTCATCCGATACTCGCATCGTCTTCGAGACACTTTTATGAAAGCGGAAATCGGATTAGTGTTAGCCATTCCACGAAAATGACTGGGAGATGCTGAGGATTTTCATTTATCATTGAAAATTTATAACTTCAATCAATTTTGATGCGAGTTATTCTGATTTTCACTGCAAAATAACCAGAGGAGTGAAATTCGGAAGGGGATGCGGGAAATAAGTAACTGGTGATTATTCAACAGGGAAGGTTCCTAAGAATTATAACTGAATAGATTCATACAAACACGGAGAAAGGATGCCAGAAGCAGGAGGCTGCGGACAAAAGACTGTCACTCGGGAGTGAAAAAAAGCAACTCCAAATCTGTAAAGCAGGGATAGAAGGTGAGGCAAAGAAGAATAATTGGAACTGGGATGATAAAGTTCTCGTTATTCCTTCTTTCATTTATCTGCGAGAAAAGCGAGG
The DNA here is from genome assembly GCA_963966015.1 of Aphidecta obliterata. Lineage (NCBI taxonomy): Eukaryota > Metazoa > Arthropoda > Insecta > Coleoptera > Coccinellidae > Aphidecta > Aphidecta obliterata. Next base: position 20,959,479 of record OZ014431.1, on the reverse strand, counting down.
TTCGCTTCAACATTACTTTACTTCTTCAATTTATTCCACATCTAAATAAACTAATTGGGGTTTAACCCAAAACATTTTTAAACGCTCGCCTGAGTACGAGACGATAAATCGAACCATTAACGAAGAAACCTCACCCTGCCTCGCTCTGCGTCCTTGTCTCTCCCTCCTAAGTGGTTAGAAAGAGACTTCCCGTGCTTCTTTGAATGAAAAGTCAGAAGTAATAAAGCGTGGAATCAGGCGGAGGAAAATCGTTGCGTGGCTCCCACAGAACAGTGTCGGGAAAGCAACCCCGTCTCGACCCCTTTACGCATTCTACGCTTACGCTACGAAACTCCTCAATCTGTTTCACCCCCAAACGTCCCCCCCTTTCCTCTTCTTCTCCGGGATTCGATTGAATGCGGCCGCGAGTAACGAATACTTTCTCGAGTCCTGATGAGACATTTCCTCTCTGGATTCTATCTTCCTCGAAAATATCTACCAACAACTGCTAATTGACCTGCTAAATTCTATGGGAAATGGAACATTTCGTCGAGCAATGAATGAAAGAACAAACCGAACAAATCCTTTGTTGGGATCGTTACATGTTTGCCCAATAGTCGCTGAACCACTTCATTCAGGTCTAGCTATAACACATATTCTCTTCATGTAGGTACCTACTCTTCTTCACTGGATGCTGCGCCGCATCCTTCTCTCCAACCACGTGTTCGAAATCAACTACTCAACAGAAATAGTTCAATTTCCAGAGTGTATATTTTAAACGGTCACCAAAATAATTATTGTACTCCAACAATAACTGCCAAGTTTTATACCCCTGTCTCCAAAATAATATTTGGCCACCAAAATTAATAAACGAGCACCAGAAAACCTCACCCAGAAACATAATTTATAAGCACCTGGAATGTTGAAAAGTTAGCATAAACATTAAAGTCATACCTAATGTGAAATAACAACAAAAACATGAAATAATCTCCAAAATTAATGTATTACATATATCCAATAAAATTCTATGAGCTGAAAATAAAATGAAACGAAAAACCAAACTAAATGGTGTTTCCCAAAAATTATCAGTGCACACTAAATATACTATACAAACCCCATAATACTGGTAGAGAATAATATTTATTTATTTATTTCAGGCAAACGTATGATATGTGAGATTGATAAAAAATATTCATTTCAATTTTTTTTTAACTTGGCAAACTAAATATCCGCTTCGGGCTTGAGAAATGTATTCATTTATTTTAGGCAAACTTTTAATATATGTAAGATTGATAGAGAATATTAATTTTCGATGTTTTGAATCAACATGGTGAATGATGTTGAATACTTTTGCAACACTTCCTTTTAGGGCTGAGAAATTTCTTTCAGGCAAATGTAGGATCCTTGAGATTCATAGAAAATAATAAGTATCTTGATTTTTTTAGATACGGGGTAGTATTGAAAGCTTTATTAGTTACATTCAACTGAAGAAAAAACAGAGACCTATCAATGTGAACATTTAATAATCCTTGAATAAAAAGAAAGAGGACGACCAACGAGAGCCAAGGCAGCTCTTATAGTACAATAATAATTATGCTGCTGTTTTCTATATTTCTTGTATCGTTAGAAATTAGAATGTATTTTTAGTTTTAGTGATAGAATGTTTAATTTTTTATGCCTGTGTTGTTCGGGCTCAAATATATCATTATGATGCAGATTTTTGTTTCTTTTGGTGCTCAAATGTTTAGTGTTCAAGTAAGATTTGTGATATCAACAATTATTCGTTGCTGCTTAGATATATAAATGAACTCCAAAGTTCAATACTTTGGGGTTCAAAAATTAATAATTTGTTAATTAAATTTTTGTGCTCAACTATGATTTTTGGTGACACAAGATAAATAATGGGAAATCATATCGATATTACTTTGGTGCTCGGTTAAATACGACCCATTTCCAAATACCTATGTGCCAGAAATAAGTGTATGTGTGAAGACTGTATAGCATATTATCGAGCGCTCGTTCTACTTCACGAGGGCTTTATCGTTTCGTCACAATGTCTGTATTTTTCGAATTTTGAGCCGAAAATGTTCCCAATTGACAAGGTTCGACTCACTGATGACGAAACCGTCGAAAAATTCGAGTATGTCCGTCAGGCCGTATACACGATAACTCTCGAACCGGCTGACCTAGAAACTCGAATTTTGCAGGGTAGGTTCGAATCTAAAAGGCCGCGATTAAGTTATTTGGCAAAATTCGACCAAGGGTTCCATAAATATGGCCGTTCGAAATTTTGTTCTTCTGATAACTTCGAAACTACTGATTCGATCGAGGTGAGATTTTGCACTCAGATGAAAAATGTCGTGTTCAAGCTACATGCAAAATTTTGTCTAGATCGCATGACCAGAACCATAGAAAATTATAACTTTGGAATGGAAAGACCTAGGGACCTTAAATTTTCAGGGAAGGTTTAGATCTCAAATGTCGCGGTCACGTTCATTAATGAGCAAAATTGGACTAAGGGTTCCGTAAATATGGCCGTCCAAAATTTTTTTCCTGATTATTTTGAAACTTCTGATTGGATTGGAATGAAATTTTGCACATAGATGAAAAAAAATGTATTTAAACTACGTGCGAAATATTGTCCAGATCGCATCACGAAGACCATAGATACCGTAGAAAATTCTAGCGAATTATCGAAAACAAAGTTTGTCACTTAGCACTGACATGAAGTCTGGAGTTTCAGTTTAGTTCGAAATTTTTTTTGGCAGCTGTCGAAACATTTTTCAATTGGTTTCTGTGGAACATTTTGGTAGCTTGCTTGCGAACTTGCTTTCTGATAAGAACATTTGATTTCCTTCAGTTCTATAGTTGGGTTATTTTTTAGCATCTGCTTTGTTTCAACAACTTTCTTCTCAGTTTTTGTTTTGTTCGTTCTTGCGCGCCTGTTTCTACGGACAAGGGCGTTATCATTTTGCCCAAAGTCTGTAATTTGAGAATTGTCTCAAACGATTGTGTTGCACTCACAGATGAAGAATTCGTGGCCATATTCAATTCTCTCCGTCCGTTCGTAGGCAGAAAACCTTTGGTAGAGAGACTAAGGGAGTTGAAATTTTCAAGGTACGTTCGAGGTCTGAATACTCCGGTTGAGTTCGTTAATCGGCTGAATCAGCTGAAGGGTTCTGTGGGTATAGCCATCTGATTTTTTTTTCGGTAGTTCGAAACATACCGATCTGATCGAATAGAAACTTTGTAGTTTGTTGTGAGACAGCGACATGACGGTTTATGGGATCGCTTCACCAGAAGATTTTTGTTTTTTTTTTAACTTAACCTCAGGAACTTTTCACCATACCCAGCCGAAATTTGTTGTGTACATATATGACATGAATAGCTGTTCCACGTGAAAAGAATAGGTGCTCCATGTGATATATTCAATAATAATTCGGTGATTCCATCTTTTGAAGTTGTTAAAAATGAAAAGACATTCTTCGTCATACTGACAGTGACAATAAACACAGGCCAGTTCGGTACACAGAAAAAAAAGCTCAAAAACTTCTGACCTTACGTTCGTGTTTTCTTCGAATTTTTGAAAATTGTAGTTATTAAGTATTATTATTATTAGCTTAGGTTAGGTAATTTTTTGTTTCGTTGTTGTGGATTTACCTACGTATCCTTTCGTTTGCAATAAATAAGATTAGAAATCAGTCCATGGTCAAATTAAGTGGAGCTATTGCCTGTTTTTTGCAAAAAGCTGGCACTAGAGTCGTCCTGTATCCAGACATCTTTCATTCTTGATACTCTTCGAAATTATATGTCCGTGCGATGCGGGAACGTATCAGATCGTTGGAAATCAAAAATTGAATGTTCGCATTTCCGTACGCTTCACACATTATTACAGATGTGGTTTAGATTGTTTGTACTAGCTTAATGTGGGTGTCACTCGTCCTGATGTGTACTCCGCTCCTAATGTGATTTCCAATGTGGGACTGAAAAATCCTCTTCGCTGCACTCAACGAGAGAACTCTTCGATGCCGAACGTGACCCAAATAACGTGCCATCTCCCGGACAAATCTTCCCCGCCCCGCGCCGCAACCCCGGACCCATCAATTCGAGCCGCCGCCGGCGGCGGCGGCCGGGATCTGGCGAGACTCGGTCAGGTCGGGGAGACATTTCACAGACGATGAACTATACGGTGGCGGCGGATCGATCGCGCTGTACTGCCTCCGCTGGCAGGGGAGGGGGGAGCGGCCGATATGGCACGAGCTGGAACGCGGTTCTGAGCGTTGCGGGGTTGGCCGGGAAGTGTTTGGTGAAGGGTTCAATTGGGATGATATGGGGGTGACGTTGCCGGAGGGTGTTGTTGAGTGCTTGGGGAGAGCGACGCATTTTCACCTTGCTTGTAACTACAGGTTGACGTCGATGTGGGTACTGACATATTTAGGGACAGTTGCAAAGCGCGTTTAAAAAAAATACGCAAAGCACTGCCGTGAAGGCAGGAGCTTTTGAGCGCTCGTACATGCACCTTGTAGGTAGATTCGCATTTTCCAGTTTTAGAAATCAATTGAAGGAATTTTCCACAGCTGTCAACAAAATTCTGAAACTTAGGCGGAACTCCAGACTTCATGTCAGTGCTTCAGCTGATCAATTTTTTTCGATAATTCGCTAGAATTTTCTACGGTTTCTATGGTCTTGGTGATGAGATCTGGACAAAATTTGCACGTAGTTTGAATGCACCCTCAGCTAGGTGCATAATTTCATTCTAATCTGATCAGTAGATTCGAAACTATCAGGAAAAAAATATTTTGAACGGCCATATTCACGGAACCCCTAGTCTAATTTTGCTCATTGATGAACGTGACCGCGATATTCGCGATCCAAACCCACCCTGAAATTTTCAAGTTCCTAGGCCTTTCCGTTCAAAAGTTACAATTTCCTATGGTTTCTATGGTTCTGGTCATGCGATCTGGACAAAATATTGTTTTAATATATCATTCTCGATTAAAATACAAAATTTCATCTCGATCGAATCCGTAGTTTCGAAATTATCGAGAAAACAAAATTTCAAACGACCGTATTTAAGGAACCCCTAGTATAATTCTGCTCATTGATGAACGCGACATTTCAGATCCACACCTATCCTGAAAATTTCAAGTCCCTAGGCCTTTCTATGGTTCTGGTCATGTGATCTGGAGAAATGTAGCTTGAATATATATTTCTCCATTAGTAGACAAAATTTCGTCACGATCGAATCTGTAGTTTTGAAATTATCAAGAAAACTAAATTTCAAACGACCATATTTACGGAACCCCTAGAATAATGTTGCTCATAGATGAACGTGAACCCGACATTCGAGATCCACACCTATCCTGAAAATTTCAAGTCCCTAGGCGTTTCCGTTCAAAAGTTACAATGTTCTATGGTTTCTATGGTTCTGGTCATGCGATCTGGACAAAATTTCACATGTAGCTTGTACACCTAATTTTCCATTTGAGTGCAAAATTTCATCTTGATCAAATCTGTAGTTTCAAGTAATCAGGGAAACAAAACTTTGAACGGTCATATTTACGGAACCCCTGGTGGAATTCTGCCCATTAACGAACTCAATCGAGGCATTCGGGAACTGAACCCACACTGAAAATTTCAAATCTCTAGGTTGTTCCGTTCGAGAGTTATCGTGCTTACGGCAGGACGGAGAGACTTTAATTTCGACATCGTGACGAATAATATAGCCCTCGTGTTAGTAGTACGAGCTCTCAAAAAAATGAAGTCGAACGCATGGTTCAGCTTCAACGTGCGAATAAAACAATCAATCTGTATTTCCTTGTGCGCATTTTGAACAGAACCCATCGCAGAGCTGGAATTTACCACTTAGAATTCGCTGGCGAATATGAAAGATGTTCTGATCTGTCCTACTTCAGGAATAGACAAGTGGAAGTATTCAGGGCAAGAATAATTTCTGGGATTCAGGATTGTATATGAATACGCTGATGTTTACGTTGTATATAACGGATCAATTGTCCAATCAGTGTATGGACTCCTTTAGGTCCCTTGGCGTCAACAAATTATAGAGTTCTGCGATATTATTTGACAATATCGATGGTTCGAGAAGATGGGTTCCCTGGCATCGATGTGGAACGGTGGGGATACCAGAATCCGAGGTGGGATTATTTATCAGTGTGGTTCTTTCTTTTCTGCTGGTTCACGATGGTGGTCGCCAATTTTTGGGTTGAAAATCAGTAAATCGTCGGATAGATCATTGTGAGACCGATTTTCAAAGAGCTTCTAACTACTTCCAACTAACCATATGGTGCATTGCCACTATCATGTATTTTTCACAGAAATCAGGTTCTTCATGAAATTTCAGGTTAGGTTTTTAGGTTGACTTTTTTTTAACCGTCAGGTTTCAGTGAGTAATGATTATAGGATCGATTAGGTTTCCGTTTATTCATTTGATTTGTTAACTGTTACGTTGATTCACCTTGTCTGCTATCAAGAATAAGTTCCGTAGATCCGAACATCAAAGGGTATAATTCGAAGGGGCGGTCTGTTAAGGGATGCCTTGTTTGATTAGATGATTTTTCTAGCTTTTTCCCTCGGACCTGAAAACCCAAACCAACCTTTCCACTGTGACTGAAACGAAAAAGACCACATTCCTGTTTCACTGGGACGAAACCAGAGATATAACGCCTGTTCTGGGACCTCACACTAGAGACAGTGCCAATTGCTGTGTGCCTGGTGCGTCGTCCATGGGAGACGACTGCATATACGAAATGTCTTACTCTTACAACGATTTGATTAAGCTCAAGTTCATATCCCATAATTCAAAAATCAATTGAGCGAAACTTTATACGTAGATAATTGCGAGACTTTCAGTTGAGTTTGTACCTTTGAGAGATTTTTTTTATCATATTATGTTGAAGACATCAACATTATATTTTATTCAAATAACCTATTTGTTTCTCAGCCATACCCTGTTTTTGTTTCGAGATAGTATATTAAGAGACTCATAAAAAAATTATTATTATTTTCATTTTTTGGTTACATTGGCGCATGCCTTGAATAGGTGTTTCCCTGCGGACGGACAGAAAAAGTCAACAACTTCTTCCGATTCAACGTTGATAAACAAAGTTTCCAATACACTGTTTTGCAGCGCATAAGTGTTCTTTAGAACTTTGCGTGAAAAAAAGAGAAGGTAATGGTCAACGAAAAAAAAAACAGGAATTCATCAATAATTTCGGAGGATTAATGGAAGAAGGTTCACGAACTGTGGTCACTAGAATATACTGGGTATAAAGGATGTTGAAAAAAGTATTAAGTTTCAAGGGGGTAGTGGTATCGACTCAAATAAACCAAAAAATCTATATAAATATGGCCAGCTACGTAAAGTTTTGGGAGATTTGGAATGTTATTCATTTGTTTGTTTCCTTCTTTATATGGCAGAAACATGCATTTCCTTTTCATAGTCGGCTCAAGATCTGTGAAATGAGCACTTGTTGGCTGTTAACTTCAACGCAGACTCGACCGTCATGCATTTCACTTATGGTCATTCTGATGGGATTACCACCGAAGCTTGTCTAAATCAACAGATTCCTTCACATCGTATGTTTGTTGGTATCTACTCCTAGAGTAGAATGGGGATCCTCCCCACGACCGGCTTCTTCATCCGAACGATGTATAAAAATTTGAAAAGCACTGCCGTGAAGTCAGGAGCTTTTGAGCGCTCGTACATCCACCTTGTAGGTAGATTCGCATTTTCCAGTTTTAGAAATCAATTGAAGGAATTTTCGACAGCAGTACAAAAAATTCTCAACTCAGGCGAAACTCCAGACTTCGCGTCAGTGTCAGTGCTTCAGCTGACCAATTTTTTTTCGATAACTCGCTAGAATTTTTTACGGTATCTATGGTCTTGGTGATGCGATCTGGACATTATTCTTCAGCAAGGTGTACAATTTCATTCCAATCCAATCAGTAGTTTCAAAATTATCAGAAAAAAAATATTTTGAACTACCATATTTACGGAACCCCTAGTCTAATTCCGCTCATTGATGAATGTGACCGCGACATTCGCGATCCAAACCTACCCTGAAAATTTCAAGTTCCTAGGCATTTCCCTTCGGAAGTTATAATTTTCTATGGTTTCTATGGTTCTGGTCATGCGATCTGGACAAAATATTGTTCTAATATATCATTCTCGATTAAAATACAAAATTTTATCTCGATCGAATCCGTAGTTTCGAAATTATCGAGAAAACAAAATTTCAAACGACCGTATTTACGGAACCCCTAGTATAATTTCAATCAATTCGTCCAAAATCAACTACACATTTCTATGATTTCATATTTTATCACTGGTGGAACTGGAGTAACCTCAAGTTACATCGTCATAACGTGCCCTAACGTTTCTTGTCGATGTGCTATCTTTCTGGCCGGTAACTGGTTGAGATTATGTGGCAATGTCATTTATTACCCATGCCTGACTTGCACGGTCAAGTTGCATAACTGAAGGAATTGCACATGCCAAGACAGTCCAGGATCGGATCAGATTCAACTTTTTGAATCGAGATTGAATTACGCATCGGGTTTTCGGTGTTTTATTTCCAATAGCGAAAATTTGGAATCTAGCATTTCGTCAAATTTCATACGGTTCGAAATGTAACACTTCCCGAGTATCCGATGAAATTCATTAAACGTATTATGAAAATGTTTATTATTTCGACGTTTACGCCAGCGTCGGGTGCGTATTCGACAATGCTGCAGAGGACGAAGATGTGGAGTCCAGTCACCTCAGTGACCAATGAATGTGGTTCTGACGAGACGACACTACCTATCACACTATCCAAGCAACAATGCTCTAATGCGAAGCTGATTTAAAAAGTCTCAGAAATCTGTGACAAATGGAGTTAAAATTATTGCAAATCGCATTTAACTGTTCGTTGTAGGGATTCATATTCGTTTCACCTTCATACTGCAGGTTTCAAAACAGAATTGAGACGAGGGAAATTAATGAAACGATCCTGGATGATGTAAAAATTCAAGTCTTTTGTTCAGCGGTTTGTCTTAGTGGTGTACCATGGTGACATGAAAAACTTTTCTATGCAATGCCTACCTAAGACGCTCCTGGAATCGAGCTCCTCGTTTCTTTTAAGGATCATTGTATACGATTATTGTTGTGTGGAATTATGAAATAATCGTCCGTCAAGTGAAATGAGAGTGGGCATTCTTTTTTCACCAAGGGAGTCTGTGAAGTTCTGCAAGATGACCTCGGCTACACGGCGGAGCTATGCGTTCGCCGAGAACGATGTAGCAATGGGTCTGTTTAAAGATGTATCGGTTCTAAATTGCCAGGAATTCCTGTCATATCGTTGAAGTTTGTTCAGATAGAGAACGTATGAATTATTTTGAATGTTTTTGAGAATAACAAACGTGAAATGATCTGAGAGATTTTACTTCGTTAATAGATATTGATGTTATTTTATCGAACTCCCACTTTTCGGAGCGAATTATTATATTATTAGCTGGAAAGAAAAATATCACAACAAAGACTTGTAGAAATCGAGATAAGCCAACTACAGAATGGAAAAACTTTAGGTTATTAGTGGAAAATGCAAAAAGAGACCATCAGTCAGTAAGTCTGTCTGGTCACTTCGGGTTGAACTTAGGGGTTGTGCTGCTAATACACACATGATAATTATACGGAGTCGAAAATTGTTCGACAAATCGTCAAATACAAATACTGAAATAATAAGCGTCATGAAAACGGATGTAAACAACTTTCGAGGCGTCACCGAAGGCGACGCCGAGTTCAGTCTAAATTTGTCAGCGTTAGAGGACGTCGTGGGGATAAATCGCACAACCATCAAAAGCTTATTCGGTTTATTACATAATAATAAACCATTATAATCCATTGGAATACTCTACGTGTTAGAGATCTTGAGTCATGGAATATCAAATACCATTATGAAAAATGATCGAATATCCTTATTCTTGAACGAATCGTTCAGTTCTAAAACATCAACGTATTGAAATACTCAGTAGGTGGGATGCAACAATTGCAGTTACTCTGAGTGACCTCAGTTTAATTTTATAATTGTTCTTTTAATTGACTGTTTTAGAAGTTCGAGTGTGATGTGCTATTTCCTTCCATCAATGGTGTTCTCAGAATAATTATGAAATATTTGGAATCTGTTGTCGAAGGAATTCCAATACTCACATATTTCTATCTTCTTCATTTATTGATCGAATTTGGCCACATACCTGAAAAAAATGAATGAATTAGCATTGTAGAAATTTATGTTATGATATAATTATGTAATATGCTGAAAGTAGAATAACATGAGAACTAGTACTGAATTATTGATGCAAGAAATTTCCTTTTTCGAAATGTTACATATTTTAGCCATTGATATGAACTCTGACGGGTGGGTTTTACCTTATTAAATTGGTGAAAATCCGATATGCAATTCCATAGAGATTTTCCGAAATTCCCTGATTTTCGAATTTTTTGTTCAACCATTATGCAAAATTTTTCGAAGGGATTGGTTCATAAACAAGGGAGAAGTGTTTTCCTGAAAAAATGACAATGTTGCCAAGATTGTATGAAATACGCAAATTTCTAGAATTTGCTAACTTTCATGAACTTTTTGAGCGCTCGTACTACTTACACGAGGGCTATATCATTTCGTCACGATGTCTGTATTTTTCGAATTTTGAGCCGAAAATGGTCTCAATCGACTATGTTCGACTCACTGATGACGAATCCGTCGGAAAATTCGAGTCTGTCCGTCCGTCTGTCCGTCCGTCCGTCTGTCCGTCCGTCCGGCCGGCCGGCCGTATACACGATAACTCTCGAACGGAATGTCCTAGAAACTTGAAATTTTCAGGGTGAGTTCGAATCTCAAATGCCGCGGTTAGGTTCGTTATTGGGCAAAATTCGCCGAGGGGTTCCGTAAATATGGCCGCTCAAAATTTTGTTTTCCTGGTTACTCTGAAACTACAGATTCGATCGCGATGAAATTTTGCACTGTGATGGAAAATGAAGTTTTCAAGCTACATGCAAAATTTTGTTCAGATCGCATCACCAGGACCATAGAAACCATAGAAAATTGTAACTTTTGAACGGAAACGCCTAGGGACTTGAAATTTTCAGGATAGGTGTGGATCTCGATTGTCGTGATCACTTTCATATATGAGCAAAATTTTACTAGGGGTTCCGTTAATATGGTCGTTCGAAATTTAGTTTTCTCGATAATTTCCAAACTAGAGATTTGATGGTGACGAAATTCTGTATACTAATGGAGAATGATATATTCAAGCTACATTTCTCTAGATCGCATGACCAGAACCATAGAAACCATAGAAAATCATAACTTTCGAACGGAAAGGCCTAGGAACTTGAAATTTTCAGGATAGGTGTAGACCTGAAATGTGGCGTTCACTTTCATCAATGAGCAGAATTATATTAGGGGTTCCGTAAATACGGTCGTTTGAAATTTTGTTTTCTCGATAATTCCGAAACTACGGATTCGATCGAGATAAAATTTTGTATTTTGAACGAGAATGATATATTAAAGCAACATTTTGTCCAGATCGCATGACCAGAACCATAGAAAGTTATAACTTCCGAAGGGGAAGGCCAAGGAACTTGAAATTTTCAGGGTGGGTTTGGATCGCGAATTTCACGGTCACGTTCATCAATGAGCAAAACTAGACTAGGGGTTCCGTCAAAATATTTTTTCCTTATAGTTTCGAAACTTCTGATCGGATTGAAATTAAATCATGCACCTAGCTGAGGAATAATGTATTCAAACTGCGTGCAAAATTTTGTCCAGATCGCATCACCAAGACTATAGATACCGTAGAAAATTTTAGCGAATTATCGAAACAAAATTGATCAGCTGAAGCACTGATATGAAGTCTGGAGTTTCGCCTAAGTTTCAGAATTTTGTTGACAGCTGTCGAAAATTCCTTCAATTGATTTCTAAAACTGGAAAATGCGAATCTACCTACCAGGTGCATGTACGAGCGCTCAAAAGCTCCTGCCTTCACGGCAGTGCTTTTCTAAATTTTTTTTTTCAAAGTGGTGTCATTATCTTTATATATAAAAATTACGTGTCACGTTGTTTGTCCTGGATGAACTCCTTGAATACTGAACCGATTTCAATCAAACTTTGCACACAGTGTGCAGTTTGATCCAACTTAAAAGATAGGATAGTTTATATCTCAATTTATAGTTGCAATATTAATTGATAATTATCTACGCGGCAACGCAGTTCTCAAATCGACGGTAGGTCATCGCGTCTCCACTAAACCCGATCACTCGACAAGAGTCTGCTAGTATTTCTATACATATGATATGTATGTATTTGAAATTTCGTGGTCCTTGACAGATGTGACAAACATCATGACACATTTCTGAAAATATCTAATGAAGTCTCACCTATAATAAAATGAAATATGCGGTTTTTGGAGTCTTCCTTTGGAAAAATTGCGACTGTGTCACAATTCGTAGAAATTTTTTTTACCTTATATGCTAGCGCTTGCCAATCCTCTGGGTCGCAACCAGTAAATCTATACATTATCGGAATGCGCCGCCGGCGCCGGTTGAGTTCGTTAATGAGCAAAATCCGCCAAAGGGTTTCTCAAATATAGCCATCTAAATTCTTTTATTCTCAATAATTCGGAAATATGAATTCTATCGATTTGAAACTTTGTTGTTAATGAAAATATAAGGACACCGGCGTTCTAATGAAATTTCTCGAGGATCGTATCAGCAGAAAATTATTTTTCAGAAACTATTCGCTTTATGCTGCTGAAATTTTTTGTCCACATTCCATAGCATTATTTGAATAAGTAAATTGGGGAACCGATAAGAAAAATTGAGTTTTTCTAATATATTCCATACAATTTGGTGATTCCATCTTTTGAAGTCTATGAAAATAAATCATAGTACATATTTGACATACTGACAATGAACACCGAAGTCCGTTTGGGTACACAGAAAAAAAAGTGTTTCTTCTGATATTCAATTCTATTGACGATTATGAAAATAAAATTACAGTTCCAAACATCACGTCAGTGCTCTTCAATATAAAAATATGATTTTTCGAGATGAATCACTATTCAATTGGTACAAAACTATAGGCTACTGATCAACTGATCTGGATAATTCGAATGATCTCAGCTGATCGAATTCTATATGTGTACCTACTACTTAAATTACAAGCTGCTGAAAAATTAGTCGATATAGCATAATTTATTGCCATTTGAAGCTTCTGACATTGCGTTTGTGCCCGTTACATCTCCTACTTCGAATAAAAAAAAACTTAGAAATGCCCAGAGCAAATTATTCATACATCCTTGAGTGCATCGAGGGACCTAGAGAATACAGCCTTGTGGTACCGCAGCGTGAACAGAATATAAGTTGGAATGAATCGTTCAATTTTTGTTCGTTCCACCTATGGAATCTTCGAAGGCAAGAGGTTGTAACCAATAACTGGCAAGCTTCCCAGATATACAGCAAAAATTCGAGGAATCCGACTATTTTTCAAATCCGCCGGATGTATAAATTACAAACATTAAAAAATAATATAGCGGGTCGGTGTGTGCCAATTCAATTCCACGATTCGCTTATTTGTTCCAACCATTTTACGAAAAAATGCGTTCCTAGAATATTGGCACACATTGGCAAGACCACAATACCACGACCGGTCACCGAATTATCCGATCCTATTGGCATCTACCTAGTCCTCTAACGTTTTTTTTTTCATCCACGGAAGTGTGGCGTAGTTGGCAACACTGAGTTAGTTCATTACGATTAATTGTCGGGCTGACATTGATATCTGGGCACACGAGGAGAAGCTGCAACGATCAGTTGCTTGTTGCATATTTTTCCCTGTGCGATGATGACAAAATGCGATGTTGTGTGACTGCGCTGCTAGCTAATAAAGGTTGAAAATTTTAACACTCCTTGAATTTTCCTAGCTTACATTTTGGGCAGAGTAGAATCCATCGATTTGCCTTCCATAATTTCATGAAGAATGGTTCAAAAATCAGTAGCCATCCGAGATTGATCCGCCGTTAAGATCGTTATTGGGCAAAATTCGACCAGGGGTTCCGTAAATATGGCCGTTCGAAATTTTGTTCCCTTGATGACTTCGGAATAACTGATTCGATCGAGGTTGCACTCAGATGGAGAATGACGTGTTCAAGCTACATGCAAAATTTTGTCTAGATCGCATGACCAGAATCATAGAAAAGTATAACTTTGCAATGGAAAGGCCTAGGGACTTGAAATTTTCAGGATAGGTGTGGATCTCGAATGTCGCGGTCACGTTTATCAATGAGCAAAATTGAACTAGGGGTCCCGTAAATATGGCCGTTCAAAATATTTCGATAATTTCGAAACTACTGATTGTATTGGAATGAATTTGCACATAGATGAAAAATAAAGTATTCAATCTTCGTGTGAAATTTTGTCCAGATCGCATTACCAAGACCATAGATACCGTAGAAAATTCTAGCGAATTATAAAAAAAAAATCACACAAAGCACTGAAGTCTGGAGTTTCGCCATAGTTTGAAATTTTTTTTGTTTCTAAAACTGGAAAATGAGAATCTAATCTCAGGTGGATGTACGAGCGCTCAAAAGCTTCTGACTTCACGGCTGTGCTTTTTGAGCGCTCGTACTACTTACACGAGGGCTATATCATTTCGTCACGATGTCTGTATTTTTCGAATTTTGAGCCGAAAATGGTCTCAATCGACTATGTTCGACTCACTGATGACGAATCCGTCGGAAAATTCTAGTCTGTCCGTCCGGCCGTCCGTAAGCACGATAACTCTCGAACGGACCAACCTAGAGACTTGAAATTTTCAGTGTAGGTTCAGATCCCAAATGCCTCGGTTAAGTTCGTTAATGGGCAGAATTCCATCAGGGGTTCCGTAAATAGAGCCGTTCAAAATTTTGTTCTCCTGATTACTTCGAAACTACAGATTCGATCGAGATGAAACTTTGCACTCAAATGGGGAATGAGGTGTTCAAGCTACGTGTGAAATTTTGTCCAGATCGCATGACCAGAACCATAGAAACCATAGAAAATTGTAACTTTCGAACGGAAACGCCTAGGGACTTGACATTTTCAGGATAGGTGAGGTTCTGGAATGTCGTGATGACGTTCATCTATGAGCAGAATTAGGGGTTCCGTAAATATGGTCGTTTGAAATTTAGTTTTCTTGATAATTTCAAAACTACAGATTCGATCGTCACGAAATTTTGTATTCAAATGGAGAATGATATATTCAAGCTACATTTTGTCCAGATCGCTTGACCAGAACCATAGAAAATCATAACTTTCGAACGGAAAGGCCTAGGGACTTGAAATTTTCAGGATAGGTGTGGATCTGAAATTTTGTTTTCTCGATAATTTCGAAACTACGGATTCGATCGAGATGAAATTTTGTATTTTAATCGAGAATGATATATTAAAACAATATTTTGTCCAGATCTCATGACCAGAACCACAGAAACCATAGAAAATTGTGACTTCCGAACGGAAAGGCCTAGGAACTTGAAATTTTCTGGGTGGTTTTGGATCGCGAATATCGCAGTCACGTTCATCAATGAGCAAAATCAGACCAGGGGTTCCGTAAGTATGGCCGTTCAAAGTATTTTTTTCCTGATAGTTTCGAAACTACTGATTGAATTGGAATGAAATGCACCTAGCTGAGGAATAATGTTTTCAAACTACATGCAAAATTTTGTCCAGATCGCATCACCAAGACCATAGATACCGTAGAAAATTCTAGCGAATTATCGCAAAAAAATTGATCCTCTGAAGCACTGACATGAAGTCTGGAGTTTCGCCTAAGTTTCAGAAATTTTTTGACAGCTGTCGAAAATTCCTTCAATTGATTTCTGAAACTGGAAAATGCGAATCCACCTACAAGGTGCATGTACGAGCGCTCAAAAGCTCCTGCCTTCACGGCAGTGCTTTTCGTAATTTTTATAATTTTTTTTTATCTAAATTGAGTCGGGAAGAATCGAGGCGATGGGATTCAGAATCATTTCCAGGTTCGGAAAACCTCTTTCGGAATACTGAATTTATGTTATATTATTTGAAATTAAGTCATGAAATTTGCCATCCCGAAAAGAACGTCTCAGCGAGCTTTATTCTATCAACAAGAGCGTTCGTTATCGATTTGCCCAAATGTCAGTAATTTTCGAATTATGAGCTGGTTGAACTCGCAGATGAAAAATTCGTAGACAAATTCAAACCGTCCGCTAACACGATGAGTCTGCCTTTCAGCTCTTCCATGTGGAAAGAAAATTGAGTTCTTCTTATATACATATTCCATAATAATTCGGTTATTGTATCTTTTTTGAGTTAATAAAAATATAATGACAATTTTGGTCGTACTGACGAGTAACTCTTTAAGAACAAAGAAACAAGCGCCCAAAAGCTCCTGACTTCACGTCAGTGCTTTTTTCGAATTCAATTCAACAGCACCACCGACACTCATCATTTTTTTTTTCAGTCAGGGGGAATTCTCATGGACGATCTATCAACGATAGATAGAATAGTGTGAGACTTCGTGTGAAGCACGACCTGCTCGAACTAAACCTAACTTGCTGTTTTATATTTCGGGCATTTATTGCCTATAAACCTTTTGACTCTTTTTGTTTCTATCTCTTTTAAGATCTTTACCTATGACTTTCATAGGAGAGTCTCTTCTTCCTGATATTTGAAATTGAGTTCAATTTCTTTTTCTACGTAGTTGATCTCTGGTTTCTTTGTGATAGGTGGGTTTCCTAATCACATCTTCTGCAGGGTTATAGTCAACTAGTCTTATGAGCTCATCATTCGGATGTTCACTTGCTTTCTCAAATATCTTCTCGGCCTTCTTTTTGGGGAAATCTGAGACAGTTTCCCATTCTACGTCTCTGTGGAGATGTTGGTTTCTTACGAATCACGGCATATCCATTGCTGCTCTTAGCAGTTTATTTTATGTTGCTTGAATCTTCTTTATATGGCTATTGGCTGCATGGCCCCATGCCGCCGAACCGGATGTTAGTTGAGGTCTCGCAATTGACTTGATCATTCGTAGTTTCGTTCTCTGGTTCATTTGGCTCTATCTTTCCCCCTTAGCGAAAGTCTGCTCATTGCTGAGTTTGTTATATTCCCCCCTGCATATTTTATAAAGTCCTTCCATGTGAGCCTTTCATCTAGTTTTACTTCTAGATCTTCGACTTCTGTTTCCCATTTTATCTCTTCTTCATCAATCCTTCATGAATGGTTGAAATCTATTTCAAGTCTCTGCTTGTGTAGTAGAATAACTTGGCTCGACGGATATTCCCGTGTCGTCTGCATATAGGGCTAGCAGATTTCTTGGGTTTTGAGGGATATCGTAGACACAGATGATGTAGAGGTCCTAGAACTGAACCCTGGGGCACTCCTGTTCCTACTTGCCCGGTGGAAGATAATGTGTCATCTATTTGGACATACAAATTCCTGTTCCTCAGGTTATTCCATATTATCTTGCAGGTCTCGTTAGGCTAGCCTGCAATCATAATCTTGTAGGCAAGTCCTTCGTGCCAAACTCGGTCGAAGGCTTTCAATGGCTTCAATGCTTATGCTTATTTCTATGTAATGCCTATGCTTATACCTTGTTGTGCTGATCCACTGTATAAATTGTTACAGGCAAGTCAGTTCATTTATTCTTAATGATTTTGCTGTATTTTGTTATTCCGTTTTATGAACTCATCTTAATAGAACGATTTGGCTGTCAACACTTGGCTCTTTGTCCATCTCACACTTTTCCTGCTAATTAACTTCATAGCTTAAAAGAGAACGCGCAGTCTACTTTATGGATGAATCGAAGACATCGTTGTTCACACTTTATTTTGCGATGTCGATATATTACTCGAATTTCTAATCCCTACTTAAATCTCTTGAAATGACGCTAAGTCTGTAGCTAGGGGAAAATAACAAATTCTTGGGCTGGTCATATTTGTGGAATCCCAATGCTCAAAAGCGATTCCAAACAGCATGGGTCAACTAATCATCAATGATTTCCAGAGATCACTTTTATCTATAACAGTGTTTCCAACTCTTTTCCAATCAGGACCCCCTATATCCAGTTCCCAGTATATTCTGGTAGGCTAGTGGGCTAGGCGATCACCTCAAGTAAATGCTTCGGCAACTCAGAAAACCCCCCGCGACACCCTATGATCTAGAACTCAGGTCATCTAAAGACCCTTCCTCAATTATCATTCCGGAGTTCACCCGGAGATTTTCCTACCAAATCCCGAAATGAAGCTGAATTACAGTCACTTTTGAACTCTTCAACCTGCACCCATAATGATTGTGGAACGGAAACGGAACTCGCAGTGGGAACCAACCTGAAATTTGCCTCTTCGGCATCAACACCTAGAAACACCTGAACTACCATGTAACGACTTCCAATACTAATCATAGCCTTCTTGGAATCGCAAACAAAGCTCGGAATTACGTACGTAATTGGAAACCTTTGAAGTTGAACCGACTGTGTCACCTTGTGCAAATTGCACTTTTCTATTCCGGCACCAAACAGTCTACACTTACCCACATATCGTGTATAGTTTTGTTCGTGTTACGACGGGCGCATTAATCTGCATCGCGACGATGCTGATTTAGCCGACCAAGGTCGACCCCATATTGCATTGTGCTAGGAATTTGTGAGCGTCGAGATCGATATTAGAACAGAGACTTAATTGGGTAACTCAAAACCGACGTGCATGGCTAAACTGCATTATTGAAATTATGCTGGTACGAAACATATAATTTTTTTCTACGATTACAATGGCACCTTCGAATATTATTAGGGAAGTGTGCCTGGTTTGATCAATTCCTAGAGGTTTGAGATGCAGACAGGGAAATTTATGAAATGCAGTTATTTTCCTTCAACAACATTTCCATGATCAAATTTTGGTTAAGTATCGTGCGTAAAAAAATTATGAAAAGCACTGCCGTGAAGTCAGGAGCTTTAGAGCGCTCGTTCATCCACCTTTTAGGTAGATTCGCATTCTCCAGTTTTAGAAACCAATTGAAAAAATTTTGAGAGAAATCAAACTCTAGCGAAAATCCAGTCTTCACGTCAGTGTTTGAGGTGACCAATTTTTCTTTCGATAATTCGCTAGAATGTTCTACGGCATCTATGGTCTTGGCCATTCGGCATTCGAGATTCGAACGTACCCCGGAAATTTCAAGTTTCAAGGTCGTTCCGTTCGAGAGTTATCGTGTATACGGACTCGAGATTTTAGACGGATTCGTCATCAGTGAGTCGAACTCTGTCGGTTGATACCATTTTCGGCTCAAAATTCGAAAATTACAGACATCGTGACGGAATGATATAGCCCTCGTGTAAGTGGTACGACCGCTCAAAAACAAAATTCGAAAAGTACTGACAAGGAGACAGGAGGAACTTTTTTGCACTCAATCGATGCGATGACCCATAACTTATCTGAAACCATTTGACTTGTGGTGACACTCTACGAGACTATAACACCAAAGATCATGAAACGAAAAGGAAACGTCAATGCGGTCAATGTGACAAATAATTTTACTTTTATAATCTTCAAAGAGTAGGTATCACCAAATATAAAATATTCTGAACACAAGATCAGAAAAACTTAATTTACTTTTCACGTAGAGCAGCGAAAAAGCAGGAATGCTACATAACTCATTTCATCTACTCCTATTGAATTATATATCCATTATTCAACTACTTTTGAGTAATTAATAGTATCTGTGAACAAACAACGTGAGTTTTAATCTCACTACTATAACTCCCTGGCTCTGTGCTTCTGAACAAGCCGATTGGTCGAGAGGCAACAGTCCATTATTGGTATTGAGGGAAGGTCGCTTGAATAATTTTGACGTTTTCTCGAATTAAGTTGATACCTAATTATTATTGTGAATGTTTTGCTGAAAAAGATGAATTCAGATAGGGAAGATGCATTATTATGTACACCTCCAGAAATAAGACTATCAGCCAATGTTACCATACAGAATTTATTGCCCGAAAAATCCCAAAACAAAAATTATCAAGATTGGTGTAGTAAGAATATTAAGTCATCGTTTACAGAGAATGTTCTTTTGGCATATTTTAGTGAACTTAGCACTAAATACCGCCCCTATGGACTTTCTACTCCGTGCTAAGATGCACAATCCACATAAATAATGCATTGTTATAGGTAACTTTTAGGATTTGTGAATAAAGTTCTTTCTCTGTACTTGTATCTTAGTATTAATTGTTATAGTCCTAGATGAAGTATAGTATTCAACTTGCGGTAATGATCATAACTCACTTGATGAATTACAGCACTCGCCTTCGGCAGTCGGCTAGCGCTGCAAACTTCATCTGCGTGAATTATGAACTACATTACCGCTAGTTAAATAATCCTATTATCCGTGCCTTATATGTAGGTAAGGTTTTAAAATGAATTTCTAGTGTCCTAAGATAACGACCTTCGTTATCTTATTACTTACTACTTTCCGAAGGAAAACTAATTCAGATGGTTATATCTACAGAACCTTTCGAAGGATTCCGCCATTAACGACCGGCGTATTCAGACCTGAAGCTTGAAAATTTCAAATTTTAGGCCTTTTCTTTCGAGAGTTATCGTGTTCGGATGGCCGGGCGGACGGAATTGAATTTGACCACGAATTTCCCATCTGCGAGTCCAACCTCACAATGAGAGTCAATTCATATTTGTATTATGAATGCGTCCAAACTTACTGAATTCTGAAGGTTTACTGTTAATTCCACCTTATTGTTTTTCAAGGGTTGTATCGTTAGATATTGCCTGCATTATGGTGGAATAACTACTGGAATTGGGACAATTGTTCAAAAAACATTTCTTGACAGATTCACAACATACAGCAAGTATCAGTAAGTATGGGATTTTCTACAAAAATCAACAGTAAATCTGAAATTCAGTGAATTTCGACCTGTTAATGCGAATTGAACAAAGCGATATTTCTCCGGAAAATCCCAAGCTGCTAACATCTTTGGAAAAATTTGAGAAAAGCACTGACTTGAAGTCATGAGCCTTTGCGCGCTCAATTTTCTTTCAACATGGAACAGCTAAAAAGTTTAATATCTACATAACTCATTATCATTATCTACGGAACCCTACGGCGGATTTCGCTCATTAACGAATTTAACCGGCTCATTCTCGAACGTTACTTGCAAATTTCAAAACTCTAGGTTTTGTTTATTGAAAGTAACCGTGTTTACGGCCGGAGGGACAGACTAACATAATTGAGTTTGATCCCGAATTTCTTCATCTGCGAGTCTAACCTTACCCAGCTCAAAATTCGAAAATGTCAGACATTTGGGCTAAATGATAACGATCTTGCTCATAGAAACAAGCGTGCAGAAAGAACAGAAATTTAAAAAAAATGGGAATCTAATGCTGATATCAATAAGAAGAACTTATTATTAAAAAAAAACATGATGATAAGAAGAGCTTTTTGACGGGAGATGGTCCAACAGTTGATCGGCTATGTTATTTTAAGACATTCAATGTTATCCGATTGAAATATGTAAATGAAAAATTATTCCAATTTATTTTGAAAATTCAAAAAATTTCTTTTCAGTGGAGAGGTTTCACTGTAAATCAAATCATGAGAAAAAAAATTACGAAAAGCACTGCCGTGAAGTCAGGAGCTTTTGAGCGCTCGTACATCCACCTTGTAGGTAAATTCGCATTTTCCAGTTTTAGAAATCAATTGGAGGAATTTTTGATAGCTGTCAAAAAAATTCTGAAACTCCAGACTTCATGTCTTCAGCTGACCAATTTTTTTCGATAATTCGCTAGAAGTTTCTACGGTATCTATGGTCTTGGTGATGCGATCTGGACAAAATTTTGTAATGAATACATTATTCCTCAGATAAGTGCAAAATTTCATCCCAATCCGATCAGTAGTTTCAAAACTATCAAGAAAAAAATATTTTGAACGGCCATATTTACGGAACCCCTAGTCTAATTTCGCTCATTGATGAACGTGACCGCGATATTCGCGATTCGAACCCACCCTGAAAATTTCAAGTTCCTAGGCCTTCCCGTTCGAAAGTTACAATTTTCTATGGTCTCTATGGTTCTGGTCATGCAATCTGAACAAAATATTGCTTTAATATATCATTCTCGATTAAAATACAAAATTTCACCCCGATCGAATTTCGAAATTACCGAGAAAACAAACTTTCAAACGACCGTATTTACGGAACCCCTAGTATAATTCTGCTTATTGATTTGACTTAATTTCAAACGACCATATTTACGGAACCCCTGGTAAAATTTTGCTCATAGATGAACGTCATCACGACATTCCAGAACCTCACCTATCCTGAAAATTTCAAGTCCCCAGGCGTTTCCGTTCAAAAGTTACAATTTTCTATGGTTTCTATGGTTCTGGTCATGCGATCTGGACAAAATTTCACATGTAGCTTGAACACCTCATTCTCCATTTGAGTGCAAAGTTTCATCTCGATCGAATCTGTGGTTTCGACGTAATCAGGAGAACAAAACTTTGAACGGCCATATTCACGGAACCCCTCGTGGAATTCTGCCCATTAACGAACTTAACCGAGGCATTTGGGATCTGAACCTACACTGAAAATTTCAAGTCTCTAGGTTGATCCGTTCGAGAGTTATCGTGCTTACGGACGGCCGGACGGACAGACTCGAATTTTCCGACGGATTCGTCATCAGTGAGTCGAACATAGTCGATTGAGACCATTTTAGGCTCAAAATTCGAAAAATACAGACATCGTGACGAAATGATATAGCCCTCGTGTAAGTAGTACGAGCGCTCAAAAACGCTCCAATCCATCTCCAAATATGTACTCCAAAACACCATCTTGCAAAATCGCCAGTTAAAATAAATAACTGATTGCCATCGATAGTTGGTGAAGAATTGCCACGATTTGTAACTGTGATATGATGAGAGGAAACGAATTGAACACCGACCGAATCATACGAATATTCTCTTGATCCTAGCTAATGGTCGAGAACCACGACATCATGCATCTCTTTGAGCGGATCTAATTGAATTGCAGATAATATCCGTCCGTAATGAAAATGAGTTCACTAACACCATTCGCGGTGAAGAATGCGCTTTATTTTGCATTGCTACGGAGGCGACTCTGCGTGTGCGGCCATTTGGAATGATCAGAAATTATGCAGATTCTATACCGGGTGATCTCCCGAGAACGATTCCGGAAGTACCGCGGAAAATTCAAACTCGTTTGGTCATAATTCTCGCCTAGACTGTTGTCATGGATCCTATGCTAGGATGAATGAGTTAGTTTCACTATTCAGCTCAGATTACTCGGTGATTGACGTACTTCATACATAGATGATTCGAAAGGTGTAGGTAATCTTCTGAGTTCAAAGTCGCGCATAAAGAACCAGAAGATTACCAGCGTTCGCTAATATTCGATGTTATAACTATTGGAGAAACAGAAAAACTGATTGTTTAATTGAGGAGGTGATGTGAAAATAATGAGAAATCCTTCAGAATTTAAATGACATCCATCAAAAATATGTGAGGCTGGAGTCCAAATGGAGAAAGAGTTGAATTTGTGACATGATGATATTTTCCAGAATTTCCTTGAAATTTCAACATAATATGTACTGGATTCGGTTCATCCCGAAATATTGGAAAATTTATTAGTTTCGTTATCTTAATATTTCATGATGGCTAATGTTCCCCACAAGAAAAATCCGCTGCCAATTTTATTATTTTCACATCATTTCGTTTCCTCTCTCTATATCTCATAAGTACATCGAGAAGTATGGCTATTTTGAGCAAAAAATTCGATATGAACATATCCTCAAAAAATTTAGAAAAGCACTGCCGTGAAGGCAGGAGCTTTTGAGCGCTCGTACATGCACCTTGTAGGTGGATTCGCATTTTCCAGTTTTAGAAATCAATTGAAGGAATTTTCGACAGCTGTCAAAAAAATTCTGAAACTTAGGCGAAACTGCAGACTTCATGTCAGTGCTTCAGCTGATCAATTTTTTTTCGATAATTGGTTTCTATGGTCTCGGTGATGCGGTCTGGACAAAATTTCTCACGTAGTTTGAATACATGATTCCTCAGCTAGGTGCATAATTTCATTCCAATCCGATCAGTAGTTTCGAAACTATCAGGAAAAAAATTGTTTACGGAACCCCTAGTCTAATTTTGCTCATTGATGAACGTGACCGCGATATTCGCGATCCAAACCCACCCTGAAATTTTCAAAATCCTAGGCCATTCCGTTCAGAAGTTACAATTTTCTATGGTTTCCATGGTTCTGGTCATGCGATTTGGACAAAATATTGCTTTAATATATCATTCTCCATTAAAAAACAAAATTTCATCTCGATCGAATCCGTAGTTTCGAAATTATCGAGAAAACAAAATTTCAAACGACCGTATTTACGGAACCCCTTGTATAATTCTGCTCATTGTTAAACGTGAACGCGACATTTCAGATCCACACCTATCCTGAAAATTTCAAGTCCCTAGGCCTTTCCGTTCAAAAGTTATGATTTTCTATGGTTTCTATGGTTCTGGTCATGTGATCTGGAGAAATGTATCTTGAATATATCATTCTCCATTAGTATACAAAATTTCGTCACGTTCGAATCTGTAGTTTTGAAATTATCAAGAAAACTAAATTTCAAACGACCATATTTACGGAACCTCTTGTATAATGTTGCTCATAGATTAACGTGATCACGACATTCGAGATCCACACCTATCCTGAACATTTCAAGTCGCTAGGCGTTTCCGTTCAAAAGTTACAATTTTCTATAGTTTATATGGTTCTGGTCATGCGATCTGAACAAAATTTCACATGTAGCTTGGGCACCTCAATCTCCATTTGAGTGCACAATTTCATCTCGATCAAATCTGTAGTTTTCAAGTAATCAGGGGAACAAAACTTTGAACGGCCATATTTACGGAACCCCTGGTGGAATTTGGCCCATTAACGAACTTAACCGAGGCATTCGGGAACTGAACCCACACTGAAAATTTCAAGTCTCTAGGTTGATCCGTTCGAGAGTTATCGTGCTTACGGACGGCCGGACGGACGGACAGACTCGAATTTTTCTACTGATTCGTCATCAGAGAGTCGAACATAGTCGATTGAGACCATTTTCGGCTCAAAATTCGAAAAATACAGACATCGTGACGAAATGATATAGCCCTCGTGTAAGTAGTACGAGCGCTCAAAAAGCCGTTACAAGGATCAACATACTTAAATGATGCTGAACTGAACTGAAAATATTTGATTTCTCGAAAATTATCTGAAATAAGGATAAATTTTCAATGAACTGGAAAAGTGTAACTTTTAAAGGAAGCGGATGAGAGCTGTTGTTTACAAGAAATAACTCCAAACCCTCAATTTCCTATGAGCAATCACCTCTTGAAAACTTATTTGGTAAAACCATGTAAATTGGAATAGAGGTTCGTGATGATTTTTTTTTTTGTATTAAGTAACACCATACCAACAAATTAACGTTTTATATTCACCGTACTTCATGTTGAATAGTTTATCAGAATTTTTTTTAGACATAAACTATGAAAATTTCAGGTGGTCTATGAAATTTTCTCTTCCGAACAATCCCAAAGGTTAATAATTGAAATTAGAAAAACCAAAAAGATTAAAATGGACCGAGAATTGAAGAAACAGGAAAACAACAATTTCATTCCCACATAAACTAAACGTTAACAAATCATGTTGCGTAAAAACGGAACGAAACCAGTCCTGTCAACCGCAAGAACCCCATTTACTCGCTCCTTATGGAATTGAACATCGCGCCGATTTCAATCCTTCAGAGCCATTCGTTTCCCCTTTTATTTATGGGGTTCATTCGATCTTGGGAACGGTAGTGGCCGCGACAAAGAAACTCCTCGGTCTGCCATTTTTAATTGGGCTTTTTAGGCAGATTTCGTCCCCTCTGGTCCAGAATCCAGATCGACTTCACCGAACGAAATGGGTTTGGGTCGCAGTGGATGGAATTTAATTCGGTCGCTCCTAGCGGACCAAGACATCGAAGGTTGGGGAAATCGCCGTCGAGCATACGTTGATTGGCTCGATCGAATTGATAACATTTTAAAAATCTAATTTCTATGAGTTGAGATGGTTTTTTCAGAAGAAGATGGAACTCAGAAACAGAATAATGTGGTGGTGAATTTATATAAAGCAATAAAGTGGAACCAATGAAATTCCAATTTGGATGCAGAAATTATAAAACAGATAAAGAGGACTCCCGCTACATATTTCTGATATCAATATAAAAGTTTATATGAGAGACACACCCTTTTTTTCGAGAGGGAATCACTCCCTAAATTTTTTCGCAGCTATTCATAAACTATGTTTTTGCATTGATTGAAAATCTGAAATATCATCGGAATCTACATCCAGGTAAGAAGAGAAAAGGCGGGTCTCTATGATGTTTTTCTGACCAGCGATAGAGGCTCCAAAAATTAAGTTATCCACAAATCTTCAGGATAGAAACGCCCAAGGTCGAAACCAAAATATTCGGGTTTGAGGATATCAATCGAATAGATCCCGAATTATAAACTGCACAACAGTCTTCATCACAAGTCAAATGGAAATACATCAGAACAGCACAAGAGCAAAGTCACAGACTGCCATCTATATAACGACCCATTGTGTGAAATTCGCCATCGTTTTTCATTCGTTATGACCTTCATGCAGCTACTACCATTTTGTACGTATCAGCATGCCCAAAGCGTAATTCTTGCACCGGTCGGTTAGCCGCCTTTTTCACTGCAACTATACAACGACGATCTACCGTTTTACGTGCTAAAGATCTGCATCAGAGATACCTGCAAATGAACACCGGGGCTATTGGTGTCTTTAGCTTCAGGTCACTTGATATAAATCGACTACATTCGAGGCTTGTTATTTGTACATACCTAATCATGAAACCAGATACCGAAGTCGTTGTTGGATCGTTCTTCATAACAATCGAGTTGTACGTACGAGGGAAGCATGTAAATTTTGCAGGTTGGAAGAGGAAGTCTTCCTACTCAATTATTCTCGAGTTGCTTTATTCCTTCAATAATTTCAGATCCTGATATTATATCCAACTCTGCTCTTATCTTCTCGTATTTCCTGTATTATGTACTTTTACCCTTTTTCCACTGAAGCAATTAATATTATTCTTGTCGTTATACACATAGGTTCGATTGTATGAAATAGTATTTCTTAGTTAATTGATGTTCATTTTATTCCAAAATAGTGCTACTTTATTTCTTGTAAATTTGACATTATTCATTGAAGGGAAAATCTCAGATTTTAGGAACTGTATGTAATGACCAGACATTACAAAATGGTGAATTTGCCTTATTTGAATCCATCGAGATTAATAACTGAATGTGAAGAAAATTATTGAATGAACAATTATTTTTTCCATAATTGATTTCATATATAAAATATCTTGTTGTTATCATCAGCAATGATAAACTGTCCTTCAAATTTTATATTTCGGTTGAGTGAGTTGTAAATCATAAATCAAGTTTGATTAATAAAACGAATTGTAAAAAAAATGAAGTTTTCTGAAAAATGTACAAATTGTTTCATATGTTTTTCGAATTTCAGAGATTTATTTTAACATTCTATCGGAAAATTCTATATTCAGTCTCTACTGTACTGGATGTTGATACAAAATCCGATCTTTTTGAGCGCTCGTTCTCCTTACACGAGGGCTATATCATTTCGTCACGATGTCTGTATTTTTCGAATTTTGAGCCGAAAATGGTCTCAATCGACTCACTGATGACGAATCCGTGGAAGAATTCGAGTCTGTCCGGCCGTCCGTATACACGGTAACTCTCGAACGGAACGACCTAGAAACTTGAAATTTTCAGGGTAGGTTCAGGTTCGAATCTCGAATGCCGCGGTTAAGTTCGTTATTGGCAAAATTCGATCAGAGGTTCCGTAAAATATGGGCCACTCGAAATTTTGTTCTCCTGATTACTTCGAAACTACTGATTCGATCGAGATGATATTTTGCACTTGCAGAATGAGAATGACGTGTTCAAGCTACATGCAAAATTATCAGGGTAGGTTTGGATCTCGAATGTCGCGGTCACGTTTATGAGCAAAATTAGACTAGGGGTTCCGTAAATATGGCCGTTCAAAATTTTTTTTCACTGATAATTTGGAAACTACTGCTGGAGTGGAATGAAATTCTGCACATAGAATATTATAACTTTCGAACGGAAAGACCTAGAGACTTGAAATTTTCAGGGTAGGTTCGGCATAATATCTCACTATAGGTGGTAGTTTTGTGTTATTATTTGTTCTATCAATTCTTATCGTCAAAAGTCATTACCGGTCCTTCAAAGAGGATTCAGCATAAGACAATACACAAGACCGGTGCGCGGTGCTACCATTCTGCCAAACCGAGAATGATAAAACTTGGTTATTTCCAGTGGTGTTCGTATTTAAATAATCACACTAATTATTGAAAAGAAAATGCTAAAAATTCAAAAATTTACAGTTACTAAAACAATAAATATATAATTGCATTACATCACACATATTAGATACAGTTTCTTGATTTACGCATGATCGTATTCCTAAATGTATAAATAAGTGAATAAATAATCCTTGGTGCCAAATACAATATGCGAATCTTAATTGATCACAAAGTATCTTGCGCAAACGACATCATTATTCTTCTTTAAAGATGAAATATTCTCGTCAGAGAGCGTGAACACAAAACACGATCCACCATTCCAGTCGGTTGGCAATCTTTCAAATAATAGTGAAACGGACTCTCTGCTCGTATAATAATCTAATAATAAATAATGCTTCATGGGTATATTTTCGACCGTAAATAGCGTATGGTGCCTTCAATTTTTTCCTCATACTTGACATCTTCTGACAGCTTGGGTAACACGTGCTCGTTCGATACACATAAGTCGCATTTACAACGAGCATAAATAGACTTTCCCTCATGGCGTTGCCCGAACTAACTAACTTCTTTTCTTATTTCGTTTGAAATCTTGACGCTGTCGTGCTTTGGGTCGTTATTTACGTTGTCGAGATGAATCCATAAGAATGTTATGCTTGGCGAATTGAAAAGGGAATGCGACAGATGAGTGTTTGGGATTCCCCACAATTGCTCTTTCTATAAATCATTGGCCGGCTCATTATTTGAATTTAATGGCAAGATTTGAAATGGCAATCGAGCCCGAAAAAATATTCTTAATATGTATTTACTAATCAAGTAGACTACGATTTTCACTACTCAAAGGGTTTTGTAAAACACAAGCCGCAGACTATATTTGAAATACGGCGATAGCAGTTTGATCGTTCTGCAGCTTGTGAAGGTCACCAGTCGAGGCCAGTGGAGGCCATATTTGCCGGCATTTTGTTAAAACAGATGATTGCTAACGTTGGACGGTTGATTTGAAGAATTTAATTCCAAAATTATTAGATATCTCACCGTGTGACACATGGTATATTTAGACCAAAATTAATGTATGTTCAAACGCTCTGAAAATTGAATTCAGAATGATCCGGAGGGGTCACTTCTTCTGCGCAAGCCCAATACATTTAAGGTCAAGATGGCCGCTTTGCGTTTCGGTTTTCCGAAAACGGGATTCGGGGAGACTCGTTTTTACATGCGCAGTTTGGACTATCCCTCCGGGTCTAATAATGTTAAAGCGCACTATGTTGGCTTCAAACTTTTTATCACTTTTATATTTAATAATAATATATAATATGTCATATTTGGAAATCGGAAGTTGATGTCAAATCTGGAAAAACCGAAAGTTGTTTCTTTCCAAATACGTATGTCAAAAAAGTTCAGGAATATAGATGGAGAAACAAATGAGAAAAGAACGGTATACCATGAGTCGGTGCCATACGGTATGTTGATTTCGAAAATAGAAGGTATCATATCGACTTGATTTTTTGCTATTTTTCAAAATAGGATTTCAAATTTGAACGATAACCGTATATACTGTACGGCATCAAAACTAAAATTTCCTTGGTTGCTCCCTCATTTCTTAGTAGTATAAAACGTCATATCAGGTTATTCTTATGTTATGTTATTCCGCTTTTTGAATTTACTTTGAGCCGTTTTTGTAAATCCAAGTTCGAGCGGAACCTATATTGCTGCAACAGTCTGTTCTGGGTTCCTTTCAGGATCGTTCTAATACTTCAGACATATTTCACGGTAGCGTTCCATGAAATAAGGATCAGGGTGTTAACAATAACATTAACCCGCCGAAACCCGGAAAGAGATAGAGCCGAAGGGCAACAGCCCCGACAACTTATAATGACGGCCCGTGAGTTAACGTCACGAAACCTGAAGATGAGCGTCCGAGAGAAAGAGACCAAAGAACGGCCGAGCAAGAGAGGAGTTGCTGCCTGGGTCCGCGGTGGCTTCACCGAAAGGTCACTGACCGGAACTCAACTCTCCGTCGTCTACAAGAAGTCTGCATCTTCGGGTTACCGCCAATCGCTGACGCGGCGATTATTCGACTTTTTTTTCCATTATTCATTTCGCTTCGGCGGAGACGGCAGATCCGAATTATGCAAGGAACAGATCGATTTCTTCCTTATCGGGAAGATATACACTGCGCCACGAATTTTAAGCAACGTTGAGCAACGATTTGTGCGCTGTATATTTTGTATATACATATACCGTGCCATATTTCCGTATTCATCTTGAATTAAAGAAAAACATATCTATTTTGTTTTACAATAATAAATGATTCCTTGAAATGCTGATAAAGAGAATTTTGCGTCTCTTTGAACACCTGAAGTAGTTCATAGATGATCGTATTTCCTCAAGTTTTATATGCATTTACATATATAGATTTTGATAGATGTTGAATTTGCTAAATATGTATTGAATAAACAAAAAATTACGAAAAGCACTGCCGTGAAGGCAGGAGCTTTTGAGGGCTCGTACATGCACCTTGTAGGTAGATTCGCATTTTCCAGTTTTAGAAACCAATTGAAGGAATTTTTGACAGCTGTCAAAAAAATTCTGAAACTTAGGCGAAACTCCAGACTTCATGTCAGTGCTTCAGCTGATCAATTTTGTTTTGATAATTCGCTAGAATTTTCTACGGTATCTATGGTCTTGGTGATGCGGTCTGGACAAAATTTTGCACGTAGTTTGAATACATTATTCCTCAGCTGGGTGCATAATTTCATTCCAATCCGATCAGTAGTTCCGAAACTATCTGGAAAAAAATATTTTGAACGGCCATATTTACGGAACCCCTAGTCTCATTTTGCTCATTGATGAACGTGACCGCGATATTCGCGATCCAAACCCACCCTGAAAATTTCAAGTTCCTAGGCCTTTCCGTTCAAAAGTTACAATTTTCTATGGTTTCTATGGTTCTGGTCATGCGATCTGGACGAAATATTGCTTCAATATATCATTCTCGATTAAAATACAAAATTTCATCTCGATCGAATCCGTAGTTTCGAATATATCGAGAAAACAAAATTTCAAACGACCGTATTTACGGAACCCCTTGTATAATGTTGCTCATAGATGAACGTGATCACGACATTCGAGATCCACACCTATCCCGAAAATTTCAATTCCCTAGGCATTTCCGTTCAAAAGTTACAATTTTCTATGGTTTCTATGGTTCTGGTCATGCGATCTGGACAAAATTTTATATGTAGCTTAAACATCTCATTCTCCATTTGAGTGCAGAATTTCATCTCAATCAAATCTGTAGTTTTCAAGTAATCAGGGGAACAAAACTTTGAACGGCCATATTTACGGAACCCCTGGTGGAATTTGGCCCATTAACGAACTTAACCGAGGCATTCGGGAACTGAACCCATACTGAAAATTTCAAGTCTCTAGGTTGTTCCGTTCGAGAGTTATCGTGCTTACGGCCGGCCGGCCGGACGGACAGACTCGAATTTTTCGACGTGAGTCGAACATAGTCGATTGAGACCATTTTCGGCTCAAAATTCGAAAAATACAGACATCGTGACGAAATGATATAGCCCTCGTGTAAGTTGTACGAGCGCTCAAAAAGTAAAACAGAATTCAAATAGCTTACTGATAAATAATGCTATGGTATATTTCCTCCGATAATAATCATTGCTTCAGATAATTAATAATAATAATAAACCTACATAAAAAGTGGAATCGAGTAAAACGTTGTCATCGATTATTATTAAAGGGCGGTCAAGATTGATCAACATTAATTGGAGTGGAAGAACGTAAAAAATGAGGTAGATTTCTATTGAAGGACATTGTTCAAAAAAACTCCCAAACAGAGATACAGGACCTTAAAGTTTGAAAGAAAAAATACGAGAAAAAATATAACTTCTGAACCACCTGATCAATGTCCATTAATGTGGATAATTATTCAAAAATTCACGTCCATAAGGAATTTCAATTCAAATTCTTGGGGGAACACAATATGGAAAAAAAATTGCATATTTCCATTATTTTGCTCAAAAATGGAGTTAACCTAAATTCACAAAATGTGCACAACTAATAACATTATAACTGATTTTTGTACAGAATTTCAAGGGAAGGGGCTAAACATTTTTCTCGTCGAATGATTCCGAAAGTTCATGATTGGAATTAAAAAATAAAATTACGAAAAGCAATGCCGTGAAGTCAGGAGCTTTTGAGCGCTCGTACATCCACCTTGTAGGTAGATTCGCATTTTCCAGTTTTCGAAATCAATTGAAAGAATTTTCGACAGCTGTCAAAAAAATTCTGAAACTTAGGCGAAACTCCAGACTTCATGTCAGTGCTTCAGCTGACCAATTTTTTTTCGATAATTCGCTAGAATTTTGTACGGTATCTATGGTCTTGGTGATGCGATCTTGACAAATCAGTTGTTTCGAAACTATCAGGAAAAAAATATTTTGAACGGCCATATTTATGGAATCCCTAGTCTAATTTTGCTCATTGATGCAAAATCTATCCAAATCTACCCAGAATATTTTAAGTCCCTAGGCCTTTCCGTTCAAAAGTTACAATTTTCTATGGTTTCTATGGTTCTGGTGATGCGATCTGGACAAAATATTGCTTTAATATATCATTCTCGATTAGAATACAGAACATCATCTCGATCGAATCCGTAGTTTCGAAATTATCGAGAAAACAAAATTTCAAACGACCATATTTACGGAACCCCTATTATAATTTTGCTCATAGATGAACGTGATCACGACATCCACACCTATCCTGAAAATTTCAAGTTCCTAGGCGTTTCCGTTCAAAAGTTACAATTTTCTAAGGTTTCTATGGTTTTGGTCATGCGATCTGGACAAAATTTCACATGTAGCTTGAACACCTCATTCTCCATTCAAGTGCAATTTCATCTCGATCAAATCTGTAGTTATCAAGTAATCAGGAGAACAAAACTTTGAATAGCCATATTTACGGAATCCCTCGTGGAATTCTGCCCATTAACGAACTTAACCGAGGCATTCGGGATCTGAACATACACTGAAAATTTCAAGTCTCTAGGTTGTTCCGTTCGAGAGTTATCGTGCTTACGGCCGGACGGACTCAAATTTTCCGACGGATTCGTCGTCGGTGAGTCGAACTATATCGTTTGAGACCATTTTCGGCTCAAAATTCGAAAAATACAGACATCGTGACGAAATAATATAGCCCTCGTGTGAGTAGTACGAGCGCCCAAAAATAATTATCAGTATACGTATCTTTTGACATGTTTCAATAATCATGGTTGAAATTGGTGGAGAATGGCCTTATCTGGGTTTGACCAACAATTGTAGCATAAATGCAAAAGTGTGTCACAAAGTAATAAAATAGATGAAAAGAGGGAAGGTAGTAGAAACTAGTAAAAGTAATGAAATGGGGAAAGAAAAAATACAAAAAAAAGAGAAGAAAGAAAAAGGATGACAGAGGCAAAGAATAGGACTGTGGTGGCTCCGCACAAGTACTCAGGATGGCCTTGTCGGAAAACACGGCGTTACATTCCGCTGTTCTTCACTTAAGGTGCATCCAAGGGGCACAGAGTACCACATCTCATTAGGGAGTTTCTAGGGCAACAGAAGCTGGATCATCCATATTAATGACGGAGTTATCCAGAGAAGTGATCTGTCAACAACATCCAATTCCACTTTCAGACAAACATAAAATACTTATTTTTCACCCTCGAACCTAACAACATAAAGTCCTCATAAAATATTTCCATTCTTCGCTGAAAATCAGATTCTTGTGTGGTAATAAAACAGAAATCTACAGTTTCCATTGATAACACCGCTTTTCCATATCCCCTCAATGTTGACATGTATTACTATAACCATAAAAATTCCGAATGTGAAAGGGAAAATGCTAGTAGACGGCCGTCTCGTATCGGTGGCGACGAGCCGTCGCGACGCTGGTATCGGTCTGTTTCCCCTCGTTTTCAACTCTTCCTTCCAGCGATGGATTAGGTCACGCTGAAAACTTGTTGGCGTCGCTGACTGAGAGTAGTGAGAGTCAAAGCGTACAACACGATTCCGCTGTGGTCAGAGGAACGCAGTCAGTGTCTAAGACGACTAAGAATTTTCTTGGAATATCATATCGAGATTTTGAAAATTCGTTCACATATTCGAGAAGAGCATATAAAACTAAACTGAAACGTCTGCTTCACATATTTACTCAGACAGTTTTACTCCACATATAAACTCAAAAGTCTAGTTTTCAAGAACGTGGATACCAAAGAGTGGTTTTAAGTGACTCTCAATAACATATTATCAAAAGTTGAATCCATAATTATTTTAAAATTACTAAATTATCTAGCGACATAACAACCCTTTGTGTATTTTCTAGCTAGGTAAAAAGTAACGCTCTGTATGTATATATTATATATCTAATTATCAAAATTGATATTGCTTGAAAATTATTATTGGATCTTTTAGTGAAATAATTGAGATGAATTAGATCGTTTTCATAAACTGCTCGAAATGCCCTCCATTTTGATCTATACATTTCCGTTCTCGCTCGAAAATATCCCGAACTGATTTGCGAATTACATTCGGGTTGTTCATTAGTTTCCTGCTAGCGTCTTGTATTTTTGTAATAATCTGATCCCGAGTATTAATCTCAGAAGAATATTCTAGAGATTTTAGGTGCCCCCAGACATAATTATCTTCGGGATTCAAATCAGGGGATCTGATTGGCCAGTTATGTGCTCCTCCACTACAAATCCGTTACCAAAATTGTCGTTTAAAAAGTCTCTAACGATAAGCGTATAATGAGGCGATGCACCATCTAGCTGAAAATACATGCCAGCAATATTTCATTTTCGTCATAAAGTAAAAGAAAAACTGATGTATTTAATGATGATTTAGTAATTTCAAAAGAATTATGGATTCAATAGTACTGATAATATATTATTGGAAGTCACATTCAACCACTCTTTGGTATCTACGTTTCCTAAAACTTCACTTCACAATTTGTGGAGTAAAAATGTGAAGAAAACGTTTCAAAATTCTAATAGAATCAGCCGATACTTGATGGAAATCTAGTTATACCTTAACCACCTGAAAATCGAAACACGTGTCGTGGAATTTAACCCAATGTAGTGGAAATCATACCAGTTATTCTATTGCAAGTTTTTTTCACACAGTTCAGTTTTTAAAAATTTCGATATACAGGGTGTTGTTTCAAGGATACAATTGTTTCAAAATTTTTTGTTAACCCGGACCTGGATTTTCCTTGTGGTTATTGAGTGATTCATTTGAGCTTCAAATAAGAAACATGTGTGCCAAATATAAAGAGAATATACCAGGTGGATCGTTTGTTATGACCTCAAGAAGAAATTAGCAAAATTTATAAAACATTCTGTATCTCGGTTACAAAGACAGTCAAAGCCAATAAATATGGTATATCAGAACCACTTCGATGCCCTCTATCCGCCCTTCAAGTATTTCCGTTTCCCAATGATACACCTTGTATATGGTAACTTTTTTGATAATGAAATACACTATGGAGAATTTGTTGAGCCTGCTGGCAACTGCTAAGCCGATTTTCATGAAATGGTTCATATTTATTTGAAATTTCTTGATCGGATAATCACAGTAAAGTAAAATCAAGCGTAAGTGGTTGAAACAATCAATCATCAGTTTCTAAATCCTTTGATGTTACAGCCACTCTACGAATTCCTGAAAGTACGAACAAGCCATCCTTGGTGATCGACGCTGCGTTCAAATAGCGTTTGGCGAGCGCCCATCGAGGCTGGCCGAACGATGCTATTTTCGAGCCGGTCATTGAACAGAAATATAATTGTTTAATCCTCACAGATACTGCCAGGTGTACAAACAGGAACGGCAAAGCTATGGTGCGTTATTGTTAGCCTTGGTTCTTGGAAGATCCAACACGAAGATCAAGAGGTAAGGGATGCCTAGAACCACATATCGCTTCACTTTCATAGGCCGATAGCCAATCAAGAGTTTCAGGTTGTTTACGCCCCCCCTCACTTCATCAACGGAACTTGCAGTGGTACAGGAACGGCTACTTTAACATTAGGAAGTAAATACACTAGTATTGAGCGAAGAATCCAGATCCTGTTTGAGTATGCATAATGGCAGGCAAGGGTGAAGGGAGAGATCATCAAGTTGCTATGAAATGGGGAGTTTGTGACAGTAGGGTGACATTTGGCCTTCAGAGGAAACGTGTCCGGCCAGGATTTTTTAGGCGTGGTGGAAGGGTATCATGTTGTACTTCAGAGTCTATTATAATAATGCATATGCCACCAAGATCTTTCACCCATTGAGAATGTCTGGGTGATTTTGGAGGAGAAGTCTCTATCGAACACATCATAACCTGAAGGTAGCATGGGTTGAGATCACCTGGATAGAGTTATGCCCAGGCTAGTGACTCAGTGGTGAATAATTGATATTCAAAATTTCACAACCCACGAACTATTAGACGAATCACTGCTTTACAGCATATGAAGTGATGCGATAACAATCTCGAAATTCTAACCCGCCAGAACTAAATTCGATGGTTTGACAATTTGGTTTTCGCGCATCCATGTAGGACGGGATTGAATTGTCTGTTCCACTGGGACGAAACCATAGAGGAAATACCTGTTCTGGGACCAAAAATCAGAGCCAGTGCCTTTTGCAAAGATTTGTTCAGCTGTTTCCACATATGAAACATTTCTGACCTCCTTAGAACTCAAACTGGAGGTGTCATTTACTATTGCTTTGAGCATAATCAGTAACATCTATTGAAGAGGACTACATGTCAGTAGTTAGATTCAACCAAGCTTTCAATTCAGCTAGAATTTGTATCTCAATAATTCAAAGACCTTCAATTGCGCTATAATGTGTACCTTTCATTTTCTCTGAATTATATGTTCATTATTTCGATGAAATCAACTGTGGACCCAACATGTAGACCCAAGGGTACATCATTATATTTCTCCTAAGTTATCTATGTCATTTCCCTCCCAGGAATAGTTCCACGTCCTGTTATTGTTTTGATCCTCCCTAAACAGGGGCTTTTAAGAATTTTATATTTAATTTTGATTACACTGGCGTAGTGAAGAATTTTAAAAGAGCGTCACTGAGGACGAATATAAAGGGGTGGATAAACAACGTCTTTCGTTTCAATCATACTAATGGAAAGCTTTTTGAGCTATTACCTTCAGACATCCTGAGAATGGCTGTATTCTTCCAGATTTATTTCATTCCAAAAAGGATTATCTGTTACAGCAGCTTTCACCTTTTTTTTTCTAGTTCTTCTTGGATATTTCTGTCAATTTTTGTTGTTCTTCCACTCTGACTTCGAGGAGACATTCAGTCTCTGCTTTGTATCTTCCTTTGTAAGATCGGTTTAGGAACAAAATGAAAATTCACAATTATTTCCTGAGCAACGTTTCGGAAATAATTTATTTGCTTTCAGCAGGCTGTATCTACAATAACCAATACGTCAGGCAGAAAACGATCTAGTGGTGTTAGAGTTATAAGACGATCTGACTGCCGTTCCCAGTCGATATGCATTGCCAAGTTTTTCTGGAACGTTCTTTATTTAGGGGATGGCCATCGTCTTATTCCTGTGGGTCTCTCCTTGATGATAGTTTTAGTTTTCTCCTCCTCGGTCATCTGGAGGGTCCTTTTAGGTTTTAGTTATTTTTTTCATTCCCGCTATGTATGCTTGCTTGTGCGAGAAGATCATGTTAGCTCATCATACATGCTTCTTCCTGTATATCAACTTACACACCAATCATGTTGAATCGATTTTTGTAAATTGTTTTTTTAATTTAATACCTCGATTTTTAACCCCCAAATTTTCGAGTTCTCGAGAGGGAATCACCAGGGTGCAACCAAAACTTTTATTGGGTATTCCTGTTCCTCAATATACGTCATCTGGTGTGACATATAACAGCATTTTTGTCTAGATTGTCTAGGACGACCCTGGCCGAAATAAGCGTTACGGTCGAGTTATCTTTCTTCACACTGAATACCAAAGACGTGAACGGCGGTTAGTCGAGTAGATCAAACACCGGCTCCAAGGTATTCTTTTGTCTATCGGCCAGCGTTGTTGGCTTAAATTCGTCAACAAACGGACATTCTTTCAGCATTCTTGAGGTTCCCTAATCGAGTGCCAAAAAGGGAACCCCAATTGTCAAGTTTGGGCCTCATGAATTAATTTTTCAGATTTAGTATTTTACTGGAAAATAATGAATGAAACTTACTGGACAATCAATGCTGGATAAAAACTGATTTTGTACCTACCGAATCTATTTGAGCTCACTCAGTTAAATTCAGTCGGTGACGTTTATACCACCCCAACATAGTTTGACTCGAGTACTCGCAGAAGTATAGGAAGAAGAATTGAAGGCCTCGCACATTTTCCGTTTCGAGCATCCAATCGAATGAATCAATTTTTGACAAGTCGGTTAATCGGCTAGTTACGCCGATTACGCAATCCCATTCATCTTGGAAATTTCGATTCATTTTTTGAGCGCTCGTACTACTTACACGAGGGCTGTATCATTTCGTCACGATGTCTGTATTTTTCGAATTTTGAGCCGAAAACGGTCTCGATCGACTATGTTCGACTCACTGATGACGAATCCGTCGGAAAATTGGAGTCTGTCCGTCCGTAAGCACGATAACTCTCGAACTCTCTGAAATTTTCAGTGTGGGTTCAGTTCCCGAATGCCTCGGTTGAGTTCTTTAATGGGCCAAATTCCACCAGGGGTTCCGTAAATATGGCCGTTCAAAGTTTTGTTCTCCTGATAACTTGGAAACTACAGATTTGATCGAGATGAAATTTTGCACACAAATGGAGAATGAGGAGCTACATGTAAACTTTTGTCAAGATCGCAGGACCAGAACCATAGAAAATTGTAACTTTCGAACGGAAACGCCTAGGGACTTGAAATTTTCAGGATAGGTGTGGATCTCAAATGTCGTGATCACCTTCATCTATGAGCAAAATTATACTAGGGGTTCCGTGAATATGGTCATTTGAAATTTAGTTTTCTTGATAATTTCGAAACTACTGATTCGATCGTGACGAAATTTTGTATACTAATGGAGAATGATATATTCAAGCTACATTTCTCCAGATCGCATGACCAGAACCATAGAAACCATAGAAAATCATAACTTTCGAACGGAAAGGCCTAGGGACTTGAAATTTTCAGGATGGGTGTGGATCTGGAATGTCGCGTTCACGTTCATCAATGAGCAGAAATATACTAGGGGTTCCGTAAATAAGATCTTTTGAAATTTTGTTTCTCGATAATTTCGAAACTACGGATTCGATCGAGATAAAATTTTGTATTTTAATCGAGAATGATATATTGAAGCAACATTTTGTCCAGATCGCATGACCAGAACCATAGAAACCATAGGAAATTATAACTTCCGAAGGGAGAGTCCTAGGAACTTGAAATGTTCAGGGTAGGTTTGGATCGCGAATGTCGCGGTCACGTTCATCAATGAGCAAAATTAGACTAGGGGTTCCGTAAATATGGCCGTTCAAAATATTTTTGAGCGCACGTGCTACTTACACGTGGGCTATATCATTTCGTCACGATGTCACGATGACGAATCCGTCGGAAAATTTGAGTCTGTCCGTCCGGCTGTCCGTCTGGTCGTATACACGATAACTATCGAACGGAATGTCCTAGAAACTTGAAATTTTCATGGTAGGTTCGAATCTCGAATGCCGCGGTTAAGTTTGTTATTAAATTAGACTATGGGTTCCGTAAATATGGTCGTTCGAAATTCAGTTTTATTGATAATTTCAAAACTATGTATTTGATCGTTACGAAATTTCGTATTTGAATTGAGAATGATATATTCGAGCTACATTTTGTCCAGATCGCATGATCAGAACCATAGAAACCATAGAAAATCATAACTTTCGAACAGAAAGGCCTAGGGACTTGAAATTTTCAGGATGATTCGGGTCGCGAATTGTGCGGTCACGTTCATCAATGAGCAAAATTAGACTAGGGGTTCCGTAAATATAGCCGTTCAACCAATTTTTTTCCTGATAATTTCGAAACTACTTATTGGATTGCAATGAAATTTCGCACATAGATGAAGATTAATGTATTCAAACTACGTGGGGAATTTTGTGCAGATCGCATTATCAAGATTATAGATACCGTAGAAAATCCTAGCGAATAATTGAAAAAAAATTGGTCACCTAAAGCACTGACCGACGGCACTGACGTAAAGTCTTG
The DNA here is from genome assembly GCA_963966015.1 of Aphidecta obliterata. Lineage (NCBI taxonomy): Eukaryota > Metazoa > Arthropoda > Insecta > Coleoptera > Coccinellidae > Aphidecta > Aphidecta obliterata. The sequence goes on along the minus strand of OZ014431.1, from coordinate 20,918,759 downwards.
ATTTTCGCCTTAGTTTGAAATTTTTTTAGGACAGCTCGCAAAATCTTTCCAATTGGTTTCTAAAACTGAAGAATGCGAATCTATCTACAAGGTGGATGAGCGAGCGCTCAAAAGCCCCTGACTTCACGGCAGTGCTTTTATAATTTTTTTCCTGATAATTTCGAAACTACCCATTGGATTGGAATGAAATTTTGCAAATAGATGAAGAATAATGTATTCAAACTACGTGGGAAATTTCGTCAAGATCGCATTACCAAGACCATAGATAACGTAGAAAATTCTAGCGAATTATCGAAAAAAATTGGTCAGCTGAAGCACTGACATGAAGTCTGGAGTTTCGCTTAAGTTTGAGAATTTTTTTGACAGCTATCGAAAATTACTTTGATTGATTTCTAAAACTGGAAAATGCAAATCTACCTACGAGGTGGATGTACGAGCGCTCAAAAGCTCCTGACTTCACGGCAGTGCTTTTCGTAATTTTTTATTCAAACAATTGTGGACAAATTAAGGCATTATCATACCATTTGAGTCAAAAAATTCAATTTCGAAGAAAAATGGGGAATTGAGCGCCAAGTTAGCCCATGGAAGCAAAGTCCCCATCAAATCTTGACAATTCGAGGAAACACAACAGAAAAAACAACATCGTTTAGGTCGAAAAACATTCAAACTTCCTGAAAAAAAGGGGATACAGAGAAGTAAATTGGTTCCCCACGTTGTTTTCTTAAGAATCATCAAGTCAATAGAAAGCACAATACGATCACAAATGGTTTACTATTAAAAAAAAACTATATTTTCGGGGGTTTTGTTGTATCGTAGGTAGGGCCTATCAGATAACTGATCTGGAATTGATGGTTCTGTTTATTCGTCGATGTCTTCGACTTTTCCTTTGCATAGGAGCCCTGCATCTTGAAATTTTAGAAGGTCCCATCGTGTCATCGGAAGGACCTTCGATTATAGTTGCAACCGTTCGGCCAAGGATCGTAGCGATTCAATGTGAAACCAACCCAACGTGTGCGCGCCGCGCCATTCGAAAGTGTGCCGAGCAATGGCGAAACGAACGTAACACGTAACCTTCCAAAAACGAAAACCACCGACGATGGTGATTTTTATAGGTCAATGGAGTCATTAACATCGAGCGATTGCTATGATTACATCGTCTAGTTGTTGGTAAATCTGAACGCTGCCTGGTCTGGGTCTAGAAAAAGTAGATAAGACGCCTAGACAAGGTCGAATGCATTTTTATATATCGTTATTTATTTAAATACAATGGCGGCGGCGCGTATGTGGTAATATTTCATTGTCTCTCTGTTACTCAACATCTCTTTCCGTCCGCAAGTTGATGGCCGCATATAAATATCATAGATGGTAGATTATTTCAGTAGAGATGGAAATGAATAATTGAGGGAAGGAGTTCTTATGCACGAAGTATGCGAGCAGTGGGTTCCGCGAGAAAACAGTTTATATGGAATTTATTTACGGATGTGGAGATTAACAATTAACTCGGTGCAGATTGCAGTAGTGAGGATGTGAGAGCCTGATATCGTTCATTTCACGTCGCAATCAATGTTTTCATTATCATTCTATACACAAACATATTTATCGAACTTACTTGAAACGTCCAACCACTCAGAGGTCGCAATCGATTCAAATTTCAAAGGAGAAGATCATAATAATAATAATTTCCGTTAATAATGTGATAATGTGTTGCCCTCCTCCCATTAGAAACACCCTCTCCAGCCCTTCGTGGTATGGATTCTAGCAGATGGTCTTGGGGGATTGTTACGATCCAAACCTGAACTCAACCCAGAGATGAATACAATTTTACAAAAGTACTAATATAAAAAAAATTACGAAAAGCACTGCCGTGAAGGCAGGAGCTTTTGACCGCTCGTACATGCGCCTTGTAGGTAGATTCGCATTTTCCAGTTTTAGAAATCAATTGAAGGAATTTTCGACAGCTGTCACAAAAATTCTGAAACTTAGGCGAAACTCCAGACTTCATGTCTGCTTTAGGTGACCAATTTTTTTTCGATAATTCGCTAGAATATTCTACGGTATCTATGGTCTTGGTGGTGCGGTCTGGACAAAATTTGGCACGTAGTTTGAATACGTTATTCCTAAGCTAGGTGCAGAATTTCATCCCAATCCAATCAGTAGTTTCGAAATTATCAGGAAAAAAATATTTTGAACAGCTTTATTTACGGAACCCCTAGTCTAATTTTGCTCATTGATGATGCAGATTCCACACCTATCCTGAAAATTTCAAGTCCCTAGGCCTTTCCGTTCGAAAGTTATGATTTTCTATGGTTTCGATGGTTCTGGTCATGTGATCTGGAGAAATGTAGCTTGAATATATCATTCTCCATTAGTATACAAAATTTCGTCACGATCGAATCTGTAGTTTTGAAATTATCAAGAAAACTGAATTTCAAACGACCATATTTACGGAACCCCTAGTATAATTTTGCTCGTAGATGAACGTGATCACGACATTCGAGATCCACACCTATCCTGAAGGCATTCGGGAACTGAACCCACACTGAAAATCTCTAGGTTGTTCCGTTCGAGAGTTATTGTGCTTACGGCCGGCCGGCCGGACAGACTCAAATTTTTCCGACGGATTGGTCATCAATGAGTCGAACATAGTCGATTGAGACCATTTTCGGCTCAAAATTCGAAAAATACAGACATCGTGACGAAATGATATAGCCCTCGTGTAAGTAGTACGAGCGCTCAATAAACATAATAAAGCAATGAACCGTAGTTACGAAAAAAAAAACTGCATACCATTAACGAATTCAGAGGCTGAAAGCACGCTTTCATGTTAATACAGAAAGGCTGTGCTCTTATGTCCACGACTTGATGATGATGAGGTTATATTTCACCTCCTTCGACCCCCTCGTTCACTAAAGTTTCTGGCCATAGCAGCCTCCCTGTGAGTTGTTTTCAACATCCCAATAATCAATGCAGCTCATTTACCGAACTTGTTCTTATTAGTCCGTCATGACGAAAAACGAGAACATAATTCAACAACTTCCTCAACTAATCAGTAGAAAATAGCGGGTTTCAACGTGAATGGTACGAATTGGGCAAGCCCGACTTGCTCTTGGCCGTTTCTTTCCAATGTTCGAATCACGAATTCATCAATCACCTCCTCTTTGTATTTTCTCATGAACCGGTCTTTGTTACGCACGTCCAAACTCAGCAAGAATTCCAGAAAGCAGCCAGAGGAGGATAGGCGAAGATTTACGATCCATTCAAAGGTTCCTTGTCGCAAGTTGCTCCGATGCCATTTCCTGGAAATTCGAGACCATTCGAGAGGTCGCCGTGAGATTTCCACTACTAGGAAACGAGTAGCGTTTCCCAATGATCTAATATGGAGCCGAACGAAACCCTGGTTATATTTCTTTTAATTAAAAGAAATCGATTCTCTTTGTCGGAAGAAGCGGAACGGCAAGGCCGATGGTGTTCAATCGAAGGTAGGATTCTTCATGCGTTGGACCAAAGGATCATTATTTCATTCATTGAATTAATGGAGCAGCTCCTAGCAGAGCTTAATACCAGCGTTCATTGTAAGCCTCCCACAATTCCGAAATTTGCAGAAATCAAGGCCAATCTGGAAAATGCGTGGGTGCTGTTGAAATTGGTGGAAATTCAACTGGCGGTTTTTGCGTTTTCCGAAATTTTAGATTTCTTTTGGTATTTATTTTATCCGTCAGTTATGCGAGGTTTTTCAACCTAACTTGATACGTCCCATAAATGGGTGAAAAGCCTTTTTGAGCGCTCGAACTACTTACACGAGGGCTATATCATTTCGTCACGATGTCTGTATTTTTCGAATTTTGAGCCGAAAATGGTCTCAATCGACTCACTGATGACAAATCCGTCGGAAAATTCGTGTCTGTCCGTCCGGCCGTCCGTCCGTATACACGATAACTCTCGAACGGAATGTCCTAGAAATTTTCAGGGTAGGTTCAAATCTCGAATGCCGCGGTTCAGTTCGTTATCGGGCAATATTCGCCCAGGGGTTCCGTAAATATGGCCGCTCGAATTTTTGTTTTCCTGATTATTTCGAAACAATAGATTCGATCGAGGTGAAATTTTGTACTCTGATGAAGAATAACGTATTCAACCTACATGCAAAATTTTGTCCAGCTCGCATGACCAGAACCATAGAAAATTATAACTTTCGAACGGAAAGGCCTAGAGACTTGAAATTTTCAGGATAGGTGTAGATCTCGAATGTTGCGGTCACGTTCATCAATGAGCAAAATTAGACTATGGGTTCCGTAAATATGGTCGTTCAAAATGAATTTTTCTTGATAATTTCAAAACTATGTATTTGATCGTGACGAAAATTTGTATTTGAATTGAGAATGATACCTATATTCGAGCTACATTTTGTCCAGATCGCATGATCAGAACCATAGAAACCATAGAAAATCATAACTTCTGAACGGAAGGCCTAGGGACTTGAAATTTTCACGATAGGTTCGGATCGCGAATTGTGCGGTCACGTTCATCAATGAGCAAAATTAGACTAGGGGTTCCGTAAATATAGCCTATTTTTTTCCTGATAATTTCGAAACTACTTATGAATGATATATTCAAACTACGTGGGAAATTTTGTCCAGATCGCATTACCAAGACAATGGATACCGTAGAAAATTATAGCGAATTATTGAAGAAAAAATTGGTCACCTAAAGCATTGACGTGAATTCTGGATTTTCGCCTCAGTTTGAATTTTTTTTGACAGCTGTCAAAATCTTTCCAGTTGGTTTCTAAAACTGAATAATGCGAATCTACCTACAAGCTGCATGTACGAGCGCTCAAAAGCTCCTGCCTTCACGGCAGTGCTTTTCGTAATTTTTTGAAGAAAGAATGTAACGATGCCAGTTGCCAAGTGTATATGAAATACGGAAATTTCCAAAACTTTTTCTCGTAAAATCGATGTTTTTTGAAGCGCGGTCATTTTATTTTGTACAATTTTGAGATTCTTCACAGGTGTGACAGACTTTAGGAAATTGGATTGTCCTTTCTTCAAGTATTATCAAACTCACCCCCGGTTTCTGATAGACTGATCAAGCCATAGTTCAACTCTAATCAACATCAAACTTCGGGTTCCCGACAAGATGTTTATTGAAAAATTAACTAATCTTTGATAATTTTGATTCGACATGAGGTGATACTGTAGCGAGACTATCGAAATAAAGATGATGAAACAGATTATGTTAACCGTTCGTCCCTCAGTGTGACAATAATGGCGTTTTATACTTAGTATCCACTAATCCATCAGACAAGAGAGGTCGACTCAACCACGATACGTGTTTCGCTATACAATAGCATAATCAGGTGGACGAGATCAACTGTCATTTTATAAAATTGACAATTTCAAAAATGGAGTTTTTAAAAACCAGATCACAAGATTTTTCAATACCAAATTTTATTTTTACGTGGAACAGCTGTATTGCTGAAATTGTTTATGAATCATTTTATCGATGCCCATAAAAATACTCAAAATTTCAGCAAGATATGGGGAATACTTTCTGAAACACCGAAATTTTCAAAAATTACTTCACACGAACCTTCGTGTCGTTATTTAACAACTATGTAACTCCAAAGCTTCAGTTCAATCGAATAGGTATTTCTCGAATTATTGAGGAAGATAATTCAATGAATAATATATTGGCTGTGTATATAATTCAAATACATACATGTAATGAGACAATTTTCCCGACAAATAATTCAGATGACTATAGTTACGAAACTATCAGGCGGGTTCTTCCCGCTATCTCTATACTATCTATAGATATAGACCTAACCGGCGCATTCAGACCTCTTAACGAATAATCTAACATAAATATAGCTCAAAACTCCATTAAGGAAAATACCTTGACGAGTAGCCACCTCTTCAGTTCACTTGGGAGGTTTTAGTTATCTCGAGTGTGAAGAGGGGTTTGATATAGAAATTTGTGTAATTCAATATAGGCCGTCCGAAAGTCTTTAAATTTTTCATAGAAAGATAATGTTCTCTCAGGGTATTTGAAAAATGTCGATGTATCGCATGATCCTGAAATGTACAAATACAGGATGTTACATACGTACGCATGAAGATTTGAGTTGTAGCAAAAACGAAAATCATTTGGTCGAAGGAACACCGATATAATATAATAGACTCATAAAACTCGCGAATAAAAAGTTCGGAGAGGTCGAGATCTTAAGCATTCTGAAACATTAAATTATCAACTATCGAAGATAGGAAAATTCCAACCGAAATTGAATATCTGAAGCTTATTTTCTATTTTTAACCTTCGACAACAAATGCCAACAAAATTAACATATACTTCTAAATATAGCCTTGCCAAACAATCGTCGCTCGAGTAGTAATCGAAGATTACGATTTTTCCCAGAATCATGGTCCGGACGTTTCTCGGAGTAGCTGGAAGAAATAAGAACTTGCTCAAGGTCAACTCACCTGTCGTTAGCTTGATACCATGACGAGATAACGGGGAGCTTATCTTCTCAAATTCCTACTGCCACTGTCGGGTTTCAAATGGCAGTCGTGAAATTGATATTACCTGTTGCAGGACTCTTCAATTCGATATGATACATTTTGATGTATACAATAATTGAAAAATCTCTTTTATATAATATATAGAAATAACGTGTTTATAAGAACTCGAAACTTCAAATTTAATTGAACTCGTGAAAAGGACTTAAAACCCCTCGAATTCATTCGAGATGGGTTTATTACGAAAAGTATCTTTGTCGCAACCAACATCTGGATGAATAGACCAAACAATAGTTCCAAATAATGAGCAAGTTTTATAATTTAGTTTCATAACTCTAGAATCGCTTTGCCTGGCGCTAAAACACCGAGCAACTTCGGATCCTCGAATGCTCAACCCAGGCAAAATGCACTTAGCTAGTACTGAAAAAGCGCCTTGATTTCAATGTATAAATGATCACAGGCAAGTCGAATAATTTTACTTTTCATGCTTGTGCTATGTAATGTTATTTCGGTGTATAAATAAATAACAACACGGGAATACGAATAATTCAGTCAAAGTATTCATACAAAACCGAGTACAAAACTGCAGAAAGAATAAAATGATCGAATAGGAGTTCTTTTCATGGTCCGAATTATCTATTGGCATCGTTCGTAATAGATGAATAGATGTTGGCGAAAGGTCCAACATTAATTTTTTCGTAGCGAGAATTTTTTGACGTCAAACCGAATCAGAGAGCTTGCAAGAGACACTTGCGTATTCGAGTCACCTTGGAACGTTAGTTAATATTCAAAATAGATCAGAGAACAAGATGGAATGACAGCCATTTCTGTTCGAATTTTTATGGTCTTGCTCCTAATTTACGATGTTCTTGCCTTCGAAAATGATCAACATACATTTCTCATATGACGATTTCAATTAAATAACTAACTTCGCGATTTAAAGTTGCTTATGTTTCGATGAATATCCATAATCGAAGCACTAAATAAACGGCACCGCCAATGGGTTTCCGTCGATATTTGGTATTTTCGTCAACAGCGCACATGATGAGTAATGTTTTCTCAAGTTTTTTCTTTCGTATCATTCTTGAAAAATATGACGTTATTAAGTTGAACACTCTATTTTCCAGAAGCAAAAAAACTATATTTTAAAGCTGAATAATGGGAATCTTCCATTTTCAAAAATGATACTCCGCCGACAACTGACTTAGATGATTTTTTTTCGTCCAAAAATTGCCGAAAGACTGGAATATATTTGCCGTGAAATCAGAAAAATAATCGCGATTTTATTTTATTTTTATAGGATGGCTTTGCTGAAAAGTTAGGAGAGCCATGATCTATCAAAAAAATTAGGAACGCGACAATTTTTCTTTGTGCACGACAAAATTCCGATCGTTCGACAATTCATTGTTCAGTTCATTTTAAAACGAAAGAAAGAGTAATCTAAGGAACCTGGGCGCATCTCAAAGTTGTGTTTTACCGTGAAAATGGAATATTTTTATGATACAGCATTAAAACGTAGTAATTTTGCTTCCGGAAAATGAAAGGTTAGATAACTTCAAATTAATTTATCAATAATTATATGAAACCAGAAAGAAATGATCACTATACAAATGCGCTGTTGTCGAAAATGCGAAACATCTGCAGAATCCAGGAAATTCTATCAATATGCTAAAAGGGAAGGGCTTTTTGCCTTTTTTCTACATCAGATGGTCTTCGACATTGACTTAACAATATTGAGATAGCACAGCCGCACCTTATAAAAAAAGCGCGACAATTTTTTTTCTTTCGCCACAAATTCTGGACAATAGTTGGAATAAGTTTCACTTATTTTTATAGGGATATATAGCCGGGAAATGTAACTCACAAATTTTGGAGACAAAAAATCAATGAAAAAAAAATTCGAAAAATTCATTGGGAAAAATCTATTCAATATAGAATAGCCAATACTCTTTACCGCAAAGCTTAACACTGATGGTGCATGGCTTATGACATTCAGAATATTATTTCTAAATTGTCGAAGCGAGTTCGAACCCGTGGGTGATCTTTTCGATTTTTTATTAATTTCATGAAATTTAGAAATGAATCAATGCGATGTGAAAAAATTACGAAAAGCACTGCCGTGAAAGCAGGAGCTTTTGAGCGCTCGTAAATGCACCTTGTAGGTAGATTCGCATTTTCCAGTTTCAGAAATTAATTGAAGGAATTTTCGACAGCTGTCAAAAAAATTCTGAAACTTAGGCGAACTCCAGACTTCATGTCAGTGCTTCAGCTGACCTTTCTTTTTTCGATGATTCGCTAGAATTTTCTACGGTATCTATGGTCTTGGTGGTGCGATCTGAAAAAATTTTGCACGTAGTTTGAATACATTATTACTCAGCTAGGTGCAAAATTTCATCCCAATCCGCTCAGTATTTTCGGAACTATCAGCAAAAAAATATTTTGAACGGCCATATTTACGGAACACCTAGTCTAATTTTGCTCATTGATTAACGTGACCGCGATATTCGCGATCCAAACCCAATTTCAAGTTCCTAGGCCTTTCCGTTCAAAAGTTACAATTTTCTATGGTTTCTATGGTTCTGATCATGCGATCTGGACAAAATATTGTTTTAATATATCATTCTCGATTAAAATACAAAATTTCATCTCGATCGAATCCGTAGTTTCGAAATTATCGAGAAACCAAAATTTCAAACGACCGTATTTACGGAACCCCTAGTATAATTCTGCTCATTGATAAACGTGACCGCGACATTTCAGATCCACACCTATCCTGAAAATTTCAAGTCCCTAGACCTTCCCGTTCGAAAGTTATGATTTTCTATGGTTTCTATGGTTCTGGTCATGTGATCTGGAGAAATGTAGCTTGAATATATCATTCTCCATTAGTATACAAAATTTCGTCACGATCGAATCTGTAGTTTCGAAATTATCAAGAAAACTAAATTTCAAACGACCATACTTACGGAACCCCTAGTATAATTTTGCTCATAGATGAACGTGTTCACGACATTCAAGATCCACACTTATCCTGGAAATTTCAAGTCCCTAGGCGTTTCCGTTCAAAAGTTACAATTTTCTATGGTTCTGGTCATGCGATCTGGACAAAATTTCTCATGTAGCTTGAACACCTCATTATCCATTTGAGTGCAAAATGTCATCTCAATCAAATCTGTAGTTTTCAAGTAATCAGGGGAACAAAAATTTGAACGGCCATATTTACGGAACCCCTGGTGGAATTTGGCCCATTAACGAACTTAACCGAGGCATTCGGAAACTGAACCCATACTGAAAATTTCAAGTCTGTAGGTTGTTCCGTTCGAGAGTTATCGTGCTTACGGACGGACGGCCGGACGGACAGACTCGAATTTTCCGACGGATTCGTCATCAGTGAGTCGAACATAGTCGATTGAGAACATTTTCGGCTCAAAATTCAAAAAATACAGACATCGCGACCAAATGATATAGCCCTCGTGTAAGTAGTACGAGCGCTCAAAAACTGAACCTCTGTTGAAAATTTTCAGCTTTTTTCGTCATGATTTTTTCTAACATGTGATCAGCTATTTCAAATCAATTACGATAATTGCCCCGATAATTTCACTCTTGACCTAAGAAAATTTATGATGACAAATCAAAGACAAAATTGAAAGATCGTTTTAAAACTACTGTAAGAAAGACCTTTAGAGGTTGAATGTACAGCACACAAATCCTAAAAAAGTGTATGCTTCATATGAAAAAATATAATGAATTTTTCGCCTACCCATTACTTGAGAGAAACGATTAATAAATAGTACCGCAAAGTAACGAAACTCAACTACCATTTCGAAACTTCCACGTGTGATTTTTTCATAATCTAATCGACAGCGGTTGGAAGCGCCGCATTTCGCTAATAATCGTTGAACCTACTATACTTCCTCAATAATAAATCCACTATCCATTGACTATATCGCTCCATTCATTTCAGATTTTTGAAACTATGAAACTATTTTAAATAGAATTTATCAATCATGGTTAAAAGTTATCTCTTTCTGTTGGAAACTACACATACCAGATGAATAAGAGAAAGGAGATTTGGTCAATCGAGCAATGCTAAAATGTGTCAGTACATAGCAAATGCATTCACACCGGGTCAGAAGCGCGCCGCGGTTATTAATTCTTATGACTCCAGCGAATTTGATTATTTGAAGGCCGTATCTATTCCGACTGAGTTGCTGTTGTCCGCGACGCGACGTTCTTCCGACCCTATGTGAATGGAGCCAAAGATAATTAATTTTCTTTAGTGCCCACTTAGGACACGGGATAACATTGGTGAAAAAAATGGATCAATATAATATTTTTAGTCATTTTTCTCATTCCGGTTCATTTTCAATATAAACTTCAGGAATTGTGAGAGAGAGAATTCTAATCCCTTCTGAAATTTTTTTATTTTGGCCAATAAAGAATTAGAGAAATGAAAAAAGAAAGACGAAAACTATAAACCTTCATGTAAATTTTGCAGCAGATTTTTTGGTGATCATGGAGGATAAAATATAATATATACAACAAATGGAATGCAGATGACCTCACGAGGTCATCATCAACTCCTGTTAAGTGTGGACTACTCAATTTCGTATTTCAAGTATCTAAGGGGGATTGTTTTGTTCACATACGAAGTAGATAAGCTCAATGTTGCCATACTGCATCTAGATACTATAAATCGCCATGTAAGCTACTAACAATAGCACTACCGAAGTTCATTCAATAAATTATTATGCTCACGGTATAAGTACTGCCTTATCATCATCGGCTTTTGTTTGTTCCACTTTCGAAGCAGATAAACAAAATACTTATGTATAGATAATACTAAATCATTGGCTCAAAACCCAGATATATTCTTGTTGTTCGAACTTTCTCACATTTCTGATCAACAATACGTTTGCTCCAGACAATGATCCCAAAACAAGTAGCTATATCTAGTCTCCAGGTTGAGAAAAAAATCAGTCTGGCCAAGCACGTGTCGGACTACGCACAGTATAGTTCCGTAGTAATACCGCCCAACAGAAAATATCCAATTTATGAAAAACTACACAACATATGTCTTATTCGAGGTCTTATTCTTATGCAAAGCAACGGAAGAAGCATTTTTCGGTTCCTCCTCAAATTTTTTTCAGAATTTTGCACTTAGTTGAAATGGAGGGGCACACTTATCATGACTTCAGCAACATATCCCACCAACTAGAGACCTAACTAAAAATGTCTTTTTTTCAACTTCTATCATTTTTGAAAACCTGTCGAACGATACCATGCGCACTGGAATTCTGTTCTTCGTCAATTGGTTACATGTATGTATGGTAATTTCTCCCCAATCTTCCTTTCGTATTACACCATTCTATAACTGTTCATAAATGGACACCTGCCTTCCGAATTTCAATAGTCTCCATGTAAAATGGCTGTAACATACGAATGGACATGAGGAAATTACAAGTTCCATTTTTGCCATTCCGATGCGGAATCATAAAACCAACTCATCGAATCTCAACGAAGATTTTGTCGAGTTCTCGAGATCTTTGGAACTTTCGAGCCGTGGTTGAACAAAGTAAGTGATTCCAATATTGAGAAACGAAAATTAAGTGGCATGCGACAATATGCAGATTGATTTTTCTCCAATGTTTAGAAGAATGAAAGACTTGCCTCGACCTCCTGAGCAAAATTTTGAATGCACTGTGTTTTAGCCTATCAAATAATGGCGTTTCATTGCGCAGCGTGGTAATCAGTCTAATCAATTTTATCATTATTTTCACGAGCTGCAGACACAGCACATACAAATATTGTTGTCAAGAATGTTGCATAACACAGTATTGTGTAAAATTTTACACATACTTCAGGGGGTCATAGAATGGCATCGCCGGTTTTCAAGAAATTCGTCACATTTTAATGAAAACACCGGCTTGGAAGAAATAACATTCGTGTTTACATCTCAACAATATTCAGGTGATATGGAAAAAATTATTTTCTGATCTTGTTCACGATGAGAAATTGACAATTAGTTAGAATTTCATGGATTATAGTTTAGATAGTTCCAATAATAATTTTTTTTTCAATTTTTTCGCTCTGAATTATAATTTTTACAAACCAAACCACTGAATATATGCAATATGCATGATATTAACTATTGTTGAAAAAATACTCTAAAATTATCTCACGTATGTAGTTTCACAGGAAACTTAGGTTTAGCACAACATAATGGGCTTTTTTGAATTGATTTTCAATTTCGCGCCAAAATAATAGCAGACGTCATGGACGTGCTGCCAGATCAATGCACACAGTGAGAGTTAGGACGTCGCCTTGGCAGTACATAAAGGTAATCTTATTCTTTGTCATAATAGCACTAGAAAGCAAATTTTGCCAGCAAAATTTCTCGATGGGGATTTGAGAGTTTATTTTCTGAATGAATCATTTTATTTCAAAGAATTAACTGACGCTACAAGTAAGATACTCAAGTTTGGACAAATATTTCTATGATATCTCAAATTTGTGAAATGTCAAAAATGTTGTCGCGATAAAACCAACATGCTGGTTTTACCAGGATACTTGTTTCATCACTAAAACGATTATCGTTATGAAATAGTATATTGTGATAATTACCAGCGTAGCGACGCTACGCTTCTCGTCTGTGGTTTGGGATTATGCTTTTCCCACGAATTATACATACAATTTTTTCTTCGATAGTTGATTGACATTTAAAAAAATAATTAAAAAATATTTCATTCAAGATGTAGGGTTTCTCTATGTTCATATTGAAATATAGAAGTGGTATCCATGGAAATTACTTTGTTATGACAAAAGTAAAATAATTTTCAAGCCGGTTTTGTTTGATTCGTTGTATTTTATAAGGAATTAAAAAGAAAATAGTAAAAACGAACACTGATAGTGATTATTTGTTACCTTGCATGCCTCTTGAACTAGTAGAAGTCGCAAACGCGGCTTCACTTAATTTACTTCCGACGAAATCCAGAGAGAAGTATGAACTTGCGTACCAACGCTTCATGGATTTTTGCAGAAAAAACAACTGTATATCCTTTTCTGAGAATGTACTTTGTTTCATTTCATTGTAATAATCCATTTGTAACATTACCGCACGCTACAGCAGCGCGGTAAGAATATTACCGCACTGTTATTTTCTAATTGCTTAACAACTAACTGCCCACTATTCTGGAATGTTGAGCTTTGCGCATAGAAAACAGGTCAAAATAGTCACTTTTCCCACGATCGGCGAAAAACTTTTTAACTATAGTAATTTACGTAACAAGTCCGGAAAATACTGTTTTTTTGGACGAGTAGACAAAATTCTAGGACGAGCGATAGCGAGTCCTGGAAGTCTGCGAGTCCAAAAAAACTGTTTTTGGACGTGTTGCGTACACTATTTTTTCGCCAACCGTGTAGAATAACAAATCAACGAGACACATTTCTTCATTACGATGAATGCGACCAAAAACACTCCAAACTTTCAAAAATCGAAATGGCAACTTATTTCATGTTGGTATTTCGTTGCTATGGTAATGATCGAAATCAGATCCACCAAATTTTTTATTTCGTTGCTACGGGAAACGTACTTTCCGGCCTAGTCCGGAAAGTACGTACTTTCGGACTAGGCCGGGAAATGTTACTTTCTCAAAGGAAAAGCGTCTGGGAAGTGAGTACTTCCCGGACGGTTGCCGAAAAAATATCTTAAGAGTCGAATAGTCTGTCGAAAATGCAATCTGCAAGTTAAAAGTGCTGTGCGGTGTACAAGTGTTAAAAAGTCCCAGAATATGGCGGATTGCTCTATTTTGTACTTTTTTCTTAGGATTTATTTTATCAATCCCTCTCATGAAAATATATTCCTTTTTTGTAGCAATGTGTTATCATACCTATTGTTCAGAAGCAATCATATGAAATTTGTAAATTTCAGGTCGGCCATAGAATGAAACTAAGTCTGTAGGATGACGCAGGTAAGTAACTGTCGCAAACAAATCATAATAGGTACCTCAACATTTTGTGCGCAATCTTCTACTCTGGCAAAAACATTGTTGCTATTCATCCATGCATCTGCGGAATGAAGGTCATACATGTATGTAGAACGCCACGCTGCGTTGCAACTTGCGCTGTTCCGTGGTTACCAGATTCATCGTTATTCGAATTACGTACCTTCTCGACGTGAACTTACTATCAAATCGCATAGAAGAGCCGCAAAATGCGGCTGCCTAATTGCAATTCGAGCACCACGGTAAGAAAGTGTAACACTCGTCCAAAGGAGCACACTCACCTGTTTTCTATGAGTAACTGCCTCCACAATCTGCGGGGGTGGAAACACCATTTTCTCCTCATACATCAACATCATATCGTCCAGGTACTTCACCCTCTGTTCATACTCCGGCTGATCCTTCGGGACCAATATGTAACTACGCCACTTGCTCGATTCGAACCCCCAGTGCACCGTTCTGTTCTCCAAGTTACGATGTGCGTGACAGACGAACTGCTGCGGTGAAAACCCGAACCTGCAATCGACGCACTCTATGCACTTCGCATTCTTCGATGTGTACAACTCCGGAAAACAAATACCGTGGCATTTTCCGAAGCATTCGTGATAGATGCCGAACGACAACGCGTTTTTTCTATGGACGATAGGCGTGTTCGTTTGGCTTCCTTGCAAAAGGACACTGCATAGTCTCTCGGCATCCGTTTTCGTTATCAACCCGCAACTAGGCGCGGTACTCGGCAGGATTCTGTGGTTTTTCAGCACGTTTAACTGTTCGGGGGTGCACCTGGAACAGTAAATCTGCAGTTCGTCACATTGTTGGTTGATCTGTTGTAAACTAAAATCTCTGAGCACACTGTTCAACACTTGCGGCAGGCAAAGTCTCTTCTCGCCCCCTACTTCGAAGCAAGATATGCCCTCGTTTCGAAGAATGGTCTCGGTTCTCTCGCTGAGTGTCTGATCGGGTGTGGTGAATATGGGAACCTGTTGCACAACCGGGAAGGATTTCACGTATTCGTCTTCCTTGATCTCTGGCGAGTCCAATTCTCCCTTGGGCTTCACCAAGGACAGACCTGGCCCCTGCAGACTTTTGGTGGCACTGTGTTGATAATTGATGAGCACGCTCTTCAAGTGGGGAGTGAGCTCCATTTTATTGCAGATTTGATGTGTTGTCTGTTTATTGAGCTTCACAGGCGATCGTCGGTGTAATTTATATCACATTTTGTTCACTTGATCAGAACGAAATTTTCCAGACTGTCATAAACTTCCAATCTTCGACCTTAATGCGTTTTCCATGCGTAACGATAATGACGACTCAGCACTGAAAAATAAATCAAATCAGAAATCGCCGAATTACCACATTTCCAATATTATTTATTCTGGGTTATAAAAACAGGCAAGAGTGCCATGGACTTCTGTCAATTTCTTGACAATAGGATTTACATACTTCGTCCGTATCAAATCAAATCGTTGCAAAATTGACAAGTGGGCGTATCTGCAAATTTTGAGTTAGCTTCACTTTAGAAACCATTGCTCTAGCCTCTTGAGCGTCACATTACCCATGTAGTCCTAAAATGAAGCAAAAACATGTGATTATAGTTGATAAGGGGTTGAAAATTTCAATCAGGTGATTTGTAGTATACCTGAGAAGTTTGATCGCGGATATCTTGAAAACCCAAAATTTGCAGATACGCCCCTTTGTCAATTTACCGACGATATGAATATTTTGAATCAGAACCAAAATATAAACAAATGTCAATGACAAACTTATTTTATTCGAATCTTTGAAGAAAATTAATGCATTTGAAAATGGTCTTCACTGTTGTGCAAATTGCATTTATTATCGAGTTACATTTCAGAATGGATAAAAAAGGGCGAGAGGGGCATTGTGTGAAACAATACAGATTATACCTCAGAATTCCATTATCACATTTTTTTTTCAAGAGTTGAGTCCATAGCACTCTTGGCGCTGTATTTTTTCAAAGCATGTTAGATCGAATCCATTCTCAACAATTTATTTTGTGTTTTCTGAGTGTTGAGAAGGAATAGCAGCTTGGGCGTTGTAATTCCATTATTTTCAGCATAATTTATTGTATATTTCTTCAGCATATCTTGGTTTCAAAGAAAATTCTTGCGTTAGTTCATGATTTTAATACCTCATAATAAACAAAATAATTTTCTTGGGATTACTTCGAAGCTCCTCTTTTGATAAAACAAGGTGAACAATGGAATGTTCAGAATATTTGTCTTCAAAACAAGTTGTCTTCTCCGGACTATATCGAGTTCAAAGAGGAATTGATAGCGCCAGTTAATTCGAATCCATTTATTGATTCGAAAGATTGAGAACAATGAATTCTTCCTGTTCTATGAAATATTTTTGAATGTTCTTCTATTTGAGCATGGATAAATAGGTTGACAGTTTCCATCCTAACAAGGTCTTTGTCTACGTACATTCGAGAGAAAACAAACAAACATATTCATCTAGATAATGAACAATAATATTTAATCCAGTGAAAAAATTATTATTGAACTTTGAAGAGACAACACTATCGAATGAATCCTTTTATCGTTACCCTTCAGATAACTGAACCAATTGAACTTTAAACGAATGGATCATACAAAATATCGACGCTTCCTAACAAACTATTCGAACGTGAATCACAATAAAGGATACAATTTGAACAAAAGAGATCAGAGAAAATCAATTCGAAGAAAATGCAAGGATGAATGAAATACTTGAGATGGAAAATCCGAAATTCTCGAGAATATTCCTCTTAACATTCTATATTTTCACATTTCAACACTCGGTTGGGGAGATCATTTGGATCTTCATTGAAGGAAACCCACTTTTCAAACGTGCTCCGGCAGAATCTCCATTCGAACTTCAATAAATGTCATTCCAACCACTAATTATATCACGATCGACCGAACTTACGCACCACACGTCGTTCTTGACCGCAAGAAACAACAACCAGCTTCAAAGCCACTGTCTGTGCCGTCTGCTAGATGACGATTTCGCAGACAGACTGTGTTCTTGGCGCGTGCGCAATGTCGGCTTGAAGTAGGATCGTGCGGCCAGAGGAATCGTTCCGCATCAAAGGAACGCAGCTCTTTCGGTTAGAGTGTCTTCGGCAATCCTTGTTTCACCAAGTTCATTGTTCCCTTAAAAAATCTGGAAAGATACGTTCTTCAGCTTATACGGGGTTTTTAATTAGAAAACCAATATTTTACTAGATTCTCCATCCGAGCAAAATGCATTATACAAGTGGGCCTTTGAAATTATCACAACTGAAACCCCTCAATTTTTGATTCAAAATTCAGGGGTTGGGGTTGAAGTTGAAGCGATATAAACGTACCTAAATTCGATCTTAAAAGTGGTCCCCCACGTATCAGAAATCGACGTGTCCGAGCATTTTTTCGAAATAAATTTATTCCGCCTGTTTCGGCATTTGAATTGAGCCAATGCGACAACTTATCTGTATTATTAAGATATACAGGTGTCTCACCATTCGACCGAACAAGTTCCACAATATTACCATGAATAAAAGTGGCCAAGTACATAGTGATATCGGGTAACCGAAAATAGGTTTTTCAAAAACTACATAACACATTTAATTCAAACTAATTTTTGTTGACAGTAATTCTCAAGTTAAACCTTCTTGAAATGTTTCCGAAATTTTTTTCTCCCACTATACGAAAAGTTAGGAGGGGGTGACCAATGTACTGGGTGTCCAAGATTTTATCTTTATCCCCAAAATTTACCTTGTTCATCAAGAATTATTTTTATAACATTCAGTGTTGGTTATAGAAGTCGAAATTTTATCGAATTCACTCAAACTCAATATGTATGTCTAATTCATATTTACAACTTGACGCCTCTAACTCGCATAATAAAATTTGAAGGAAAGTAATTCAATGGACATGGTCAACAATCGACAATATTCTATTGAATGTAATAAAATATTCTGTCCATTGTTGATGTTGAAGTCAAGAAGATATTTATGGTAACTTCCTATTTCGTTCATAAATGGGAATAAATAATCTTTAATACCTTTTCCTATGATTATCCTTCAACCCGTTTTTTTCTTCTTCCTTTGTAGGGTGTGCTTCTTTCTTTTTCCTTATGTCTATAGTGTTAATTCTCAATTTTCAGTAAATACTTAATTTTTGATTTTTTTTTTTTGGCCTCAACAGAAACCAGAACCTTCTCAGAACATTAGTTACCTGAATTATTTCAATTAATTGATATTTATTTTTTGTACTCATTTGAGGGTGACTAATCTTATTATTATCATTAAATCATACAAAATGAGATGGATTAATAACAATTCGATGGCAACAAATTTATATTTTTCAATCAGTTATTATGGACAGAGGAATTGTTTTTTATTTAACGATAAATAATTATTCGTGAAATTGCTTAAAATTGCTCATACATTCAACATTAGTTTTTAGTGCCTGGTCGATACATACAGTTGCCAAAATCTGGGGTTTTTCATTCAAATTATGTAAATGTCAGTTTTGGAGTTGAAGGTAAAAGTTGGGATACCTTGTACAAGTTGGAAAAATTTTCGGTAGATTCGGGGACATTGAATTAGATAAACTAATAATACTAAATAACAAATTTGAAATTGAATGAAAATTATGTTAAAAATAGTGCGTATTTATTTGAGAAAATAGGTATCATCAAATGCAAAGCACTGGACCATTTCCGCGCTGCAGACAGGTATTCCTTTGTAAGTATAAATACGTGTTTCCTAGACGTATTGAAGTGCAACATCTTGGGGCCAAATGTTTAGGTTATTGAACCCGGTATTTGGAGCGATGAAAAATTCCACTTTTCTCTAGTATGAGCGACAAATTATCGAAGGGAAATTCAGGTTTTCAAGATTTTGGGGTCACTGAGAAGTATTTGAAAAAATTACATAATGGGGTTATTTAAAAATTGCAAATTATAATTGATGGAAAAAATTGTATGGATGGATATTTTGTGGAATTTGTGGATTTGGAAACTCCATACTATACTGACTTCGATCTCACTCGGAAATTAAATAAAAAAATTAGGTAGGAAGATAATTTTTTGAATTGAAATCGCGTATAATATCAAGACTTTTCCTCACCATAACACAATAAAGAGCCTGGTTACGCTCAGAACAACGTTTCCTGGCAAAACTCGCTGTATTAATTCCGGGAAAAGAGTAATTTTCACCGTCAATTCACTTCCAAAGCTATAGAATACGATACGTTATGCCACCAAGAATGTATGTCTAACACCAAACCGATCACCATCTACCGTATTTACTCACAATTCTACAGAAAACAGTCGGCGGCCATAACACAGACACATCCCGCTTTGCTGTTGTCGAAAGTCTAGCCGTCCGCCCCCTCTCTCCCCGCGCGGGGACAGACAATCCGCCGGAGCGGTCACGTGACCGTCCTTCCAGTCAAAATAGGAGATGTGCGGCGGCGGGGAGGGAGGTGAACAGTCAAGTGAACGTTGCACTCGTTCAAAAAAGATCGCTCGGTCGTGCTCGTCTCCGAGAGGTCGAGACAGGCCTTGAGCATGACTATTGGCTAACGCGAATCCGGTGGTAGTGACCAGTACCTGAAAATCTTATCAAACCGATTTTTCTCATAATGACCGGTTAACATCCATGCAAGAATGTCATAGAAAAAATTACGAAAACCACTGCCGTGAAGGCAGGAGCTTTTGAGCGCTCGTACATGCACCTTGTAGGTAGATTCACATTTTCCTGTTTCAGAAATCAATTGAAGGAATTTTCGACAGCTGTCGAAAAAATTCTGAAACTTAGGCGAAACTCCAGACTTCATGTCAGTGCTTCAGCTGATCAATTCTTTTTTCGATAATTCGCTAGAATTTTCTACGGTATCTATGGTCTTGGTGGTGCGATCTGGACAAAATTTTGCACGTAGTTTGAATACATTATTACTCAGCTAGGAGCAGAATTTCATCCCAATCCGCTCAGGATTTTCGGAACTATCAGCAAACAAATATTTTGGGCGGCCATATTTACGGAACCCCTAGTCTCATTTTGCTCATTGATGACCGTGACCGCGATATTCGCGATCCAAACCCACTCTGAGAATTTCAAGTTCCTAGGCCTTTCCGTTCAAAAGTTACAATTTTCTATGGTTTCTATGGTTCTGGTCATGTGATCTGGATAAATGTAGCTTGAATATATCATTCTCCATTAGTATACAAAATTTCGTCAAGATCGAATCTGTAGTTTTGAAATTATTAAGAAAACTAAATTTCAAACGACCATATTTACGGAACCCCTAGTATAATTTTGCTCATAGATGAACGTGATCACGACATTCGAGAATCGAGATCCACACCTATCCTGAAAATTTCAAGTCCCCTAGGCGTTTCCGTTCAAAAGTTACAATTTTCTATGGTTTCTATGGTTCTGGTCATGCGATCTGGACAAAATTTCACATGTAGCTTGAACACCTCATTCTCCATTTGAGTGCAAAATTTCATCTCAATCAAATCTGTAGTTTTCAAGTAATCAGGGGAACAAAACTTTAAACGGCCATATTTACGGAACCCCTGGTGGAATTTGGCCCATTAACGAACTCAACCGAGGCATTCGGGAACTGAACCCATACTGAAAATTTCAAGTCTCTAGGTTGTTCCGTTCGAGAGTTATCGTGCTTACGGTCGGACAGACAGACTCGAATTTTCCGACGGATTCGTCATCAGTAAGTCGAACATAGTCGTTTGAGACCATTTTCGGCTCAAAATTCGAAAAATACAGACATCGTGACGAAATGATATAGCCCTCGTGTAAGTAGTACGAGCGCTCAAAAAATCGAGGAAAGCTTGGGAGAAAAAATGAGCTTTCTAGTCAATCTTTTCATCATATGTATATGTACTTATTTTACTTATTTATCAATGGGTATATTTTAATTTGGCCACCAAAATGAATAAACGAGCACCAAAAAACCTGAACCAGAAACAGAATTTATGAGCACCTGAAATGTTGAAAAGTTAGCATGAATAAAGTCGTACCTTATGTGAAGTGTGAACACCAGAACAACGAAATAATCTCCGAAATTGATGTATTACATACCTATATCCAATAAAATTCTATGAGCTAAAAATATAATAAAACGAAAACCCAAACTAAATGTTTCCCAAAAATTATCAGTGCAGACAGTGCACACTAAATATACTATACAAACCCCATAATAGTGGTTGGGAATAATATTTACTTATTCATCGTATACGTAACGTATACTTTTGTGAGATTGATAAAAAATAATATTATGTATTCATTAAATTTTTTTTTAAACTAAGACTTGGCAACTAAATAGTTTCAGGCTTGAGAAATGTAGCCATTTATTTTAGGCAAACTTATGATATGTATATGTAAGATTAATAGAGAATAATATTAATTTTCTATGTTTTGAATATACAGGGTGAATGATGATTAATACTTTTGCAACTCTTCCTTTTAAGCCTGAGAAATTTATTTCAGGCAAATGTAGGACACCTGAGATTTATAGAAAATAATAAGGATTTCAATTGTTTTCAGATACGGGGTAGTATTGAGAGCTTTATAAGATAATTTAAGACGAACTGGAGAAACAGCGGAGGCGTATCAATGTGAACATTGAATAATCCTTGAATGAAAAGAAAGAGAGTACGATCGACGAGAGCCAAGGCAACTCTTATAGTACAATAATAATTATGCTGCTGTTCTCTATATTTTTTGTATCGTTAGAAGTTAGAATGTATTTTCAATTTTAGTGATAGAAAGTTCAATTCTTTATGGCTGTGTTGTTGGGAGTCAGATATGTTATTATGATACAGATTTTTGTTTTTTTGGTGCTCAAATATTTAGTGTTCAAAGCTCAATACTTTGGGGCTCAGAAATAAATAATTTGGTAATTAAATTTTGGTGCACAGCTATGATTTTTGGTGACACAAGATAAATTTTCGGAAATCATATCGATATTACTTTGGTTCTAGGTTAAATACGACCCTTTATCAATCCATCAGAGCAGCGAAAATATAACTTATGGATGTTGTTCGTTGGATGTTCTTCATATATTTTATACGAGATGACAAGAGAGCTTACGCAGAAATTCCAGAAAATAGAATAGAATATGTTGAAATTGAATTCTAGCGAAAAAAATCAAGATATGTTGTATGTTTTTCGATTAGAGTTTGTTTTATATTTAAGATAATTCTTCTGAAAAGGTTCCTTCTTTGTCCCTAGGACGGGAAGCTTGGGAAAAATGTATAGATAAGTATAATAATTTTTCGTGAAATTAATACCATTAAAGAAGAAAATTTGTTGTTGGCGAACTGTGACCAATTTGGGGTTAGAGGTTAGAGTGGGGTCAATGAAAACACTTTCTATCGTCGTATCATCACCTGAGGAAGCCATGGAAATGGCGAAACCAGTGTAGTGGTTTTGTGAAACTCTCAAGTAGTGAATATCTTAGGATTCTTAGGCTAAGTTAATCAGTGAATATTAAGTTGATTTCCGAACGCATGAAACCTCAAATCGATACCTTTTTGCCACATTATCGTAAGCCTCAACGTACTACGTTGAGGCTTACGATAGTTTGGCAAAAAGGTATCGAAATGTGGTTTCTTGTTAGTTGAAGACCGAAAAGTTCAAATATTCTATTGGAAGAGTGATTTCTTGTGGAAAGGAAGGCATTGAGGCAAGCTTCTTCAGATCGAAGCAATCTAAAAAAAGATTCATCCTGATGTTCCAGATGTTTGTATGGTAAACATAATCCAAAACATTGATCAGACATTAGTTTCTAAGTCCACAAGAGAAACTCTAACATTGGACATGGATATAATTTAAAAAGCAAATGCTCCACTGTGGGTAGATTTAAGGTAAACCCATCATTTCATTTAATTTTGATGAATATTCGATTTGTATTCCCTGTCCATTCAAATATCAATAAAATTTCTCTATATTGAATACTCGATTTTATATCGGTTCTCATACACCCCCACTGCAGACCAGAAGCAATGTAGACGAGTTTTCAACGTGTGTTTCCATTCATCCCACCTCGAAGGCGAAAAGAAACAACCGAAATAATATTTTTTTTGCAAAAATTATCAATTGCACACACATTTGCTAAACGAGGGTTTATTGTATTAAGTGTGACCGAACTTTTGTCAAAATATGGAATATGGCAAATGGTCTCAATCGACTATGTTCGACTGACTGATAACGAATCCGTCGGAAAATTCGTGTCTGTCTCTGTCCGTCCGACCGTCCGTATACACGATAACTCTCGAACGGAACCATCTAGAAACTTGAAATTTTCAGGGTATGTTCGAATCTCGAATGCCGCGGTTAAGATCGTTATTGGGCAAAATTCGCCCAGGGGTTCCGTGAATATGGTCACCTGTAAATTTGTTCTCCTGATTATTTCGAAACTACAGATTTTATCGAGATGAAATTTTGCACTCAAATGGAGAATGAGGTGTTCAAGCTACATGTCCAGAACCATAGAAACCATAGAAAATTGTAACTTTCGAACGGAAACGCCTAGGAACTTGAAATTTTCAGGATAGGTGTGAATCTCGCATGTCGTGATCACGTTTATCTATGAGCAAAATTATACTAGGGGTTCCGTAAATATGCTCGTTTGAAATTTAGTTTTCTTGATAATTTCAAAACTACAGATTCGATCAGGACGAAATTTTGTATACTAATTGAGAATTATATATTTAAGCTACATTTCTCCAGATCGGATGACCTGAACCATAGAAACCATAGAAAATCATAACTTTTGAACGGAAAGGCCTAGGGACTTCAAATTTTCAGGATAGGTGTGGATCTGAAATGTCGCGTTCACGATTGTCAATGAGCAGAATTAGACTAGGGGTTCCGTAAATATGGCTGTTCAAAATATGTTTTTCCTGATAGTTTCGAAACTACTGATTGGATTGGAATGAAATTTTGCACCTAGCTGAGGCATGAATGTATTTAAACTACGTGCAAAATTTTGTCCAGATCGAAACACCAAGACCATAGATACCGTAGACATTTCTAGCAAATTATCGAAAAAAAAATTGGTCAGCTGAAGCACTGACATGAAGTCTGGAGTTTCGCCTAAGTTTCAGAATTTTTTTGACACCTGTCGAAAATTTCTTCAATGGATTTCTTAAACTGGAAAAATGCGAATCTACGTACAAGGTGGATGTACGAGCGCTCAAAAGCTTCTGACTTCACGGCAGTGCTTTTCGTAATTTTGTTGTGTTCGTTTATTCACCACGGAGAAAAAAAGGACATCAGCCGTTAAAACCGTCTTATGAAACGGAGAAGTATAATATCAGATTTCCATCTTAATGTTGCCCTATTAGGGCAACATACACGGGCGCATTATCTGTCATATCTGATACGTGGCGAGCCAAATTCGTACATATATCGGTGCGTGTATGGTATCAAATCCGTCCGTTATCGGTGTAAAACCCCACATCTGGATCCGTCAAATCAAATTTCTACATATCAGAACTGTACGGATAATCCGCCCGTGTATTGTGACCTAATGGATACTATCCCTTGGAATTTCTAGATTTTTGTTGTTTTAATGAGCGCTCGTACTACTTACACGAGGGCTATATCATTTCGTCACGATGTCTGTATTTTTCGAATTTTGAGCCGAAAATAGTCTCAATCGACAGAGTTCGACTCACTGATGACGAATCCGTCGGAAAATTCGAGTCCGGCCGTCCGTCCGTATACACGATAACTCTCGAACGGAACGACCTAGAAAATTGAAAGTTTAAGGGTAGGTTCGAATCTCGGATGCCGCGGTTGAGTTCATTATTGGGCAAAATTCGCCCAGGGGTTCCGTAAATATGGCCGCTCGAAATTTTGTTCTCCTGATTACTTCCAAACTACTGACTGGATCGAAGTGAAATTTTGCACCCAAATGGAGAATGACGTGTTCAAGCTACAAGCAAAATTTTGTCTAGCTCGCATGACCAGAACCATAGAAATCATGGAAAATTATAACTTTGTAATGGAAAGGCATAGGGACTTGAAATTTTCAGGATAGGTGTGGAACTCGAATTTTGCGGTCACGTGTATCAATGAGCAAAATTAGACAAGGGGTTCCGTAAATATGGTCGTTTGAAATCCAGTTTTCTTGATAATTTCAAAACTATGGATTTGATCGTGACGAAATTCTGTATTTTAATGGAGAATGATATATTCAAGCTACATTTTCCCATTTCGCATGACTTGAACAAAAGAAACCATAGAAAATCATAACTTTCGAACGGGAAGGCCTAGGGACTTTAAATTAGTAGGGTAGGTTCGGATCGCGAAATTCGCGATCACGTTCATCAATGAGCATAATAAGACTAGGGGTTCCGTAAATATGGCCGTTCAAAATATTTTTTTTCTGATAATTTAGAAACTACTCACTACATAGACAATGATGTATTCAAACTGCCTGGAAAATTTTGACCAGATCGCATTAACAAGACCATAGATACCGTAGAAAATTCTAGCGAATTATCGAAAAAAAATTGGTCACCAAAGCACTGACGTGAAGTCTGGATTTTCGCCTCAGTTTGAAATTTTTTTTGACAGCTGTCAAAATCTTTTCAAAACTGGAGAATGCGAATCTACCTACAAGGTGGATGAACGATCCCTCGTCAAATACCTCAACTCCTTTCTTTTCGTGATCTGAGATTCAATGTTCAAGCAGATATATCTCTCTATATGTCTATCTCTGACGGATGATTCACCGAAATCAGTTAAAATGCATTAAGCATAACATAAGATTTTGTTTTAGTTTTTCCTCTCGTCCCTAAAATTCAATACCTAATCTATTTTTCGTATATCTCGAAAGATGGCGCTTTGTTTTCCCAAAGCTTGTAAATACGAGAAATTGTCCTATACTTCACGCTTTAAGATTATTTTTGAATAAATAATGCCGTCATTGTTGGATAGATTTAATAATATGACTGGGTAAGGAACTGTTAACTAAACGATACACGAGAATTATATTAGTTTGAACAAGTTAAAACATGAACTATAGTCCATTTAAGAATTATTGACATCGAAGCAGGCCATGAACGTCCAGTCGAGGCTTTATTTCTAGTTACTAAAAAGTAACTAAATTTCATCATAGAACATAAATATAACCTAGAAAAGTGTTGAGTATACGAATATTACGAATTATCGAATAATTAAGCCGGAATATTTCGATTGCAGTTCAAACATGGGAATTCAGGTTTGCAAGCGCAAAAATATCGTGGAATGCTTTCATATGAAATTATCTGAACTTATCGTTCATATAAAAGTCAACCATGGAAATTTGAAGATCATTCAAATAAATATTTATTTTCACTCAGGACCATGCAATATTTATTGGTATTGGAATTCTTGCAAAATTCTAACCATATAACTATAAGAGTACCATTTTATGTAAGGATTCAAGAAGGATAATTAATGGAATTCTAGCAGATAGCTAGTGCTGCAACAGAAAAAAAATTTTGGATACTTCGCAAGCACAGGCCCAAAAGAATGGATTGGAAAAAACGTTATAATGTATTAAGAAATAAGAGAGAAACAAAAATTAAGAATCTATGTAGTACATGAAGAATTTTGACATTAATTTTGTACCGAACTATCAATATATGAACCAATTTGTGAATTATTTATTGCTCGGTGTTGAATACTTTGAGAAAGTCAATCATTAAAACTGTCCATGAATTGTTGAAAATATTATAATTGATGAGCAATTTTACAATTATTCAGTATACTTTTGAATTGGGAACAATATAGCTTGTGAACAGGGTACCATACAGTATAATTATAATAAATAAACTTAAAATATCTATGAATGATACAAGAGCAAAGATAAAAATATCATTGAAAACTTTGTTTCCTCGTAGTGTAGTGATTTGGATGTGTTTATTGAATAAGCTGACATAATCCTATTGATGGGCATCCTTTTGCAGGGAAGGTTTCAATAACCCATTTATGAAATAATTCACCATTCATAGTAATCCTTATCATTAATACCACTGTCAAGAATCGGATCAAATCCAGGTAAAAATCCATCAATTGTTCCAGCATTCAAAATAGTACACCTTCTGCCTTGAATATACTCGGCATACCTTTTGGATTATTTTCTAGTGTCCACTGCCGAATTTGAATAGCCAAATTTCATCTAGATAAATGAATTTTATGTTTTGTTCTATGTATTCTACTATTTTTATTATATTTTTCTGTTTATCAGTAAGAATTTTCCTTCGATCAACTTTTTTGTATTTGTATCCAATTTTTTTTATGATATAATATAATGTTGACTTCGATCAATTGAAATCTAGGTGCTCTTTGGCCAGTTCGAAAAGGATATCTTAACTGATATATTCATTGTTTTCAATTCTAGCAAAAACAAAGTCATTCAATGTCTCTTTGAAGGAATAATCATATCGCACAGATTTTCTTCCACTGCTAATTCCAGGCTAATATTCTACGGACAGGGCTTGGTGAAATCTGAAAATTTAAGAGACATTGATCAATCAGAATACACTTTGAGTAGGTGAATATCAGTTTACCTGAAACACTAGCGGAAATATATGCCAAATCTTTGAAAAACTCGAAGTAACACCGATGAACTGCCTGGCGTTCTCTTGTAAGGCGCGATGTATCCTGGTCAATTCCAGCCATTTTAATAGCATAAGACAAAAAATACTCAAATTCAGAGCAAATTTTTATAATTACATATTCACCAATATCTTCGATAAAATCATCAAAGCAAGATTTCTATGGGTTATGTTAGGGATATTCCTATACCAACCTGAATTCAGCAACCCAAAATATTACTGAATAGTCTATTACCAACTTAAATTCGATTTTTCACAGCCAACCGAGATGTCAATAATTCTTAAACGGACTATATTTCACAATGTTATTAGCGCCAAGGCTGTGGAATATTGTGGACAATTGCGGAACTAGAACATGACACAGTCCCGAATTGGTCGATAACGTTGTACTAAAATTTTTCAGGTGTTGCTACACCAGAGTTTCTATGCATCTTTGAAAAACCTAGCAACCATAGTGGATTTCGTTTATAGTATTTTTATTGATTCGTTACGTTGGCAGCGTAGCGTCTACGTTGCGTTAGAATTTCTATGATATTTAATGTCAAAAATCATAGAATTTAGTAATTGACAATGTGTAGACCATTTGTGTCACAGTTTGTTGTTAGTTAGAAAAACAAAAAATATCTTATCTAGATCAAGCAAAAAAGAATTCGATATCTCATTTTCATAATTCGCCATAAAAAGTGATATTAATTTCTAATTTATGAATGAACTTATTCATTTCATTGTAGAAAGTTCAATAGCTCATGGTGAAACTGTAACTACCGGCCATTACACCGTCGCTACTTGCTGATCAAAATGCGATGTTTTGTACCTAATTGTGAAAATACGGTAGGAGTGCCGTTTCCCGAAGATCAGGAGTTAAAGAATATTTGGCTGAAAAGTCTGAATATTCAAGAAACTATACCAGATGAAGGTAGCTTTGTATGTTTGGATCACTTTGAGAAATATGACATTGAAGATGTTGTGAATGAAGGTATGAATTGAACATATCTCCATTTCAGTTGAGAGTATAAAGTTGTTTGAAAAGCTTTCACCTATTTTTCTACACTTTCAGAAAATGTCCTTGAAAGAAGATTACTTCCTACAGCAATACCCAAGTTATTTCCAATCAAATATGCTGCTGAAGAAGGTTCCCACTTCCAATTAAACAGTGAAATTATAGGTAAGATTTTTTAGTTACATATTCTCTAAAGAATTCCTTCTTGTTTCAAACTTATTATTTTGTTTCCTTCAATGTTTTAGAATCCCCTCAAAATGATTCCGAATCATCAAATTTTTTCATACCTATCAATGAAGAAAGTTCTGCACAATCAGGGGAAGTGGTGGAAAAGTCGGCTTCTGAAGTCGAACAGAACTTTTCTAATGCAGATCAGGTGCTAGAATTATCTTCTCAAAATAGCTTTTTGAATTCTGAACATGATAGCCTTGAACTGGAGACAGAAAGTCTTATAAATCAAGGGCCAGATGAAATTGTGAATCCACTACAAAAACAGAACAACTTAAATACAGTACAAGACGACAAAAGCTTAATTGACCCATCACAAGAAACTGAAACAGATCCAGAGCAAGTACTACCTGATGAATCCCAAGCTCTACCTGCTGATACAGAAGTTGATGAACCAAGTCAGTTGACAGTTTTTCATAAATACGAAGAAGGGCTTTCAGTAGAGGATTATTTGGAGTCTGCAGATTCCCAAAATTCTAATTTGTCTAAAGTCGATAGTGTGAACAATCAAAACAAAGATGCCATTCTGGACCCAGATCCTCTTGAAAATAATGAGTTTTTATCAGCGCAAAATGAATTTGAACCTCAGGTTAGCGAAAATATTATATTTATAAATCTGTCAATTAATTTTGGACTTCTCGTTTTAGATTCTTGATCCTAATACAACTGAAACTCAAGAATCTGATCAGATATTTGAACCCGAAGAACAGCCAGTTTTTACCTCTGGAAATGAGGAAATGTTTGTTGCAGAAGGACAAAGTATATTCACGACTGCTGGGCAACACGTTTATGTTACAGAAGGACAAACTATACTGACATCTGAAGGACAAACAGTTTTTACAGCAAATGGACAACAAGTCTTTGTCTCTGAGGGTCAAACCTTGATCACTCAGGAAGGTCAAACTTTGATGACGGAAGATGGGCAACGAGTATTCTTAGAGGAAGAAGAGCAATCATTCAATGATCAAGATAACTTTATAACCTCGAACGATAATTTTCAGGATGTCAATGAAGAGCAGGAAGGAACTTCATCAGATCATGGTACTGAGGAACAGATATCTAATGAACAATCACAGATTGGTCAGAATGAAGTTTGTAACGAGGACAATATGGTGAGTAAAATTTCATCAATGATGTCTTTATAATTTGAGGTTATACTTCAAGTATTTACTAGAGACGCAAATGATTTAAATGTTCAGATAGGGACCCTAAATGTAATTGCATTAAACTGCGATCAGTGTTTCTGTAGTCGATCACACTCAATATTTTTTTTCAAGTGATATTCCACTAATATAGCAGATCATTGAAAATGGATTTAATCAGATTAATTTAATCATTTAACAGACTACTTTGACAGATGTCAGCACTTTGACATTCCCTGAAATCATCTGTTATGAACCCAGTAAACTGAACCGGTTAAGGATCAGTGTTTCCGTAAAGCCCTCAAGTAAACTCGTTTAAAGATGACATTTGTCAAACTTGTCAGTTTCGTTCAATTTTCAATATTCCTGTTTCGTTTACCCTCCTCAAATTGGGGCTATGAGAATGTCTAAAAATAGTAAGTGGATTATCCGCAAAAAATTATATTGAAAAGTTGAGGTTTACATCTCTTGACATGGAACAAAAACTGATGAATTAGTGCATCCATCCCAAGATCACAATTAACCAATTCATAAGTAACCTCGAAACCATAGATTTATTGAGTTACATAGTTTTATGTCCCTGAGCCAATTTTGAAAATATCGAGCTCAAATTTGGAACTGAAACTCGAACCCTCAATCTGCAGACCTATTTAAATCGGTGAAAATCATAAGAATGGTGAATTTTTCTAGATTGTCTGACTTTTTCGGTACATTTGTTGTACTCTCGCTTTATTTCTTTTTCTCTCACAGGCGGTGGTGGGGCTAGAGTTCAGAGTCATCACACAAGCATAAACTAACTTTTGGTTGCACCTCTGCTTCGGCAGGAGTACGATCAGAACACTTGAAAATAAAATTGACTCTTCGTAAATAAAAATGTATACTGAGAAAAAAAGGCAAATCATGAAATTATAACTTATTAATTGTTGCATTTGAAGATCAGCCAATTCCTTCAGGTTCCACTTTTTCCTAAATAATAAAAAAGTTTGAGAAATGTCGGTGTTTGAGAAAATGTAACTCTGCTGAACCACAAAAATTTATGAGTGAAAATCGTCAAAATAGAGAGGTAGATGCTTGTGCTGCTGTTGAAACCAGTGCACCTTGTTCGAGTACTCGTATGGCTGAAAAAGTTTATACAAGGTGAGGCTTTTTTTTTTGACAGGTGCTAGAACTCATCAGAAGAGATAATTTCGCCCGAAGTTGATCATATAAAAATATGCAATTTGATAAAACTGCAACAATCTTGGGCATCATCATCTATTTGTGAATTCTCTTTCATTCTATTTTCATTAGGAGATTTTTCCTGAACGGTATAATAAACAGGAGTTGTTCGAAATGGTAACCATTGGTTTGATGTGCACAAAATCTTGCCCGGCAAAAAATGATGTGATAGTTGCTTCATGTTACCTTCGTTTTACATGCAGCAACTATCACAACAGTTTGCTCACGGAATAATGTCACAAGCATTTTCAATGCTTAGTTCTTTCGCACTATTCACTACACTAATATTTTCAAATGACCTCAAAGGAAGAAATCACAGACATCTGCTAATATCTGCACATTTAGATATCAATACGAACCAGATCCGGCTTGAGAATTTCTAAGATTCGTGGGTAACTTTGATTTCAAAATACCTTATTTTGATGAGTTCTGCTGGTAAAAAAAGCCTCACCTTTGAAAACACCCTGTATGAGTGACAGAACTGTTCGTAATATTTTGAGCAGAAATACGTAGTTACCAATGTTTATAAAGTTCAGAGTGTTCAGACTAGTCAAGAAATTTTTCCTGAGAACAAAATAAAACAGATGAAATTTTGTGAAACGATGAGGGAAAAAGAAAATGAAAATATGTATGTCATTTTTGAACCATATCTTATTCACTAATGAGTCATCGTTTTCCTTGAACAGAAAAAATAACCCATCAGTAGTAAGATATTGGTCCCGGATAAATCAACATAAGAATATTTATGTGCGTAGCCAGTATCCACAAAAACTTAATGTTGGACAGGGATGCTGGCCAATTGCATGTCATTCAAATCTAAGAACCAATTCTTCAGATCTTATCATTTCTACAACTGGCTTGATCAAATGGCCCCCACGATTACCAGATTAATGTCCCAATGATTTTTTTCTTTGGGGACACCTCAAAAATTCGGTCTATGGATATGAGATCTATAGAGCTACAAATCTCATTGAATTACGGTTAAAAATAATCCAACTTTGTGTCAAAATATCCACTATACCTTATCTGCTTAGATATATGAGATAACTTCTTTAAGATACAGGAGACATTTCCAACCCTAGGCCATGGTTACGGTACTGGCCGTAATGCCAGTAAGAACTCGATGATACCTTTGTTTCATAAAAACATAAATCATAGATTTCTGCTTTTTTTTGCTGCCAAAAATATACAATCGCTTGCCCACTGAACTGAGAGATGAATGATAAAAAAGTATACACAAAAAAACTTAGAACATTCATTCTTGATAATCAATATTGTGATTTTGAGCAAAGCTCTTGTTTTTCTTTCATTAAATGCCTCCATGTATTCAGTACTCAATGGTTCTTCTTTTTTTTTTTGTATTTTTTTATTTTGGCTTCTGTACAGCTTTCTGAGGAATTACTTGTGGTTAAGACTCATCATAATTCTAATGATATTGAATACCTCAACTCATACCAAGGAACCAAGGTATACTTGTTTCAGCTCTCCTAAAATTACGAGAATTTCTTTACAGGGTTAGGTTATTTCACTGAATAAATTCAGCATAAATGTTTGAAGGGGCTTCTAAGGCCATTTTTACTGTTAGGTTATTTATTCTTCTGTGTTTTTTGCTATTTTTGAGTGCTCGTTTTACTTACACGAGCCATATCATTTCGTCACGATGTCTGTATTTTTCGAATTTTGATCCGAAAATGGTCTTAATCGACAAGGTTCGACTCACTGATGACGAATCCGTGGAAAAATTCAAGTCTGTCCGCCCGTAAGCACGATAACTTTCGAACGGAAAGACCTGGAGACTTGAAATTTTCACTGTGGGTTCAGTTCCCGAATACCGCGGTTGAGTTGGTTAATGGGCAGAATTCCACGAGGGGTTCCGTAAATCTGGCTGTTCGAACTTTTGTTCTCCTGATTACTTCGAAACTACTGATTCGATCGAGATAATCAGATGGAGAATGACGAGTCCAAGCTACACGCAAAATTTTCTCCAGATTGCATCACAAAGACCATAGATACCGTAGAAAATTCTAGTGAATTATAGAAGAGAAAATAGGCCGCCTAGAGCACTGACGTGAAGTCTGGAGTTTCGCCTTAGTTTGAATTTGTTGACAGCTCTCAAAAATTTCTTCAATAGGTTTCTAAAATTGAAAAATACGAATCTACCAACAAGGTGGATGAACGAGCGCTCAAAAGCTCTTGATTTCACGGCAGTGCTTTTCGAATTTTTCTGTATAATTTTCAGTTTTTTTCGGATAGTTTAATGTCACTGCTAATTTTCATGAAAGTAGCTTTTATTTTGAAGCATTTGATTCCATTAATTTGTAGGGATCAATATCAATCGAAACATTCTTTCAGAATGAAAGCTGACCATCCAATTACATTTATTGAATCGATACTCATTGAAAATTAGGTGTTCTTAATGTTTGTAATTTTTTGTTGGTAGGACATCCTAATACAACATGAGAAAAATGAAAAGCAGGTACAAGATCAGACCAAAGATGAAGAACAGGGTAATTTCATGAATTCTAGACATTTAGTCATAAATGAACAACATATATCTGAAGACTACGATGCTAATATAGAACAACATGGGAGTATGGAAAGTGAAAACCAGGAAAGTGTTCCACCTGCTGCTGCTCTGATTGTTAAGAAAGAAGTAGATAATGAGTCGCCACGAAACATCCTCATGGAGTGGTTTGTTCCGACAGTTACTACTGAAGCTTCCCAGTCTATTACCAATTTCAGTGGAGTACTAAGCCAAACTGGTAAAATAACTCTTAGCTATCCTCCAGAATTGATTTCTCAAGATAACAATCAATTAGGTACTCAACAAAAGACCCAGATTGCGTCGCAACAACGTACACAGCCAGGAGCTCAACGAACCCTTCCAGGTGTTCCTTATCAACGCAACAGCCCTAAAAGAAGCCTAGAATCTTATGGAGCGAGTACGTCGAGGAAACCAATAGAGCCAGAGAACTTCTCAGGTAGATTATTTTGTTGTTGTCATATTTATAAATTCAAACTTAAGTCTAGTTTTACTTGTTTCCGTATTATAAATGTCATTCTACTGAAATAATGCTGCCTTGTGCATAATTTTTATTATTGAACTGCTGAACAATGTCGAAACCAGGGCTATCTCCACTTTATTGCCTATTTCTGAAAAAACATAATTATTGTTAATAAATAACCTATTATAAACTACTGGTTATGGGTAAATCGAAGTTCAATTGAATAATAACTAAAAACACCTTATGTCCATTATGTTGCAAATATTTATCACGTCATTAATCAAAACTCAGTCAGCATGGTAATATGATTGATTAAAGAAGCAAAAATCCATTTTTTTGCCAAGTATCTGTAATAAATTCATTATTGCTTATTTTAAGACGTAAATGATGTTTCAGAAGACAGTTGCCGACTTTGTGGATTAGCTGAAGAAAAGTTCATCAATATTCTAGATAATATAAAGAACAATGTTATGATCTTGGAAGCTATACAACTGTGTATACACCCTCTGGAGGTAAATATTCTATACTTTCAATTGAACTTTCATTTTCAGATGATTTTATGGCTTTCAGTTTTGCATAAATAATTTTTGAGCGCTCGTACTACTTACACGAGGGCTATATCATTTCGTCACGATGTCTGTATTTATCGAATTTTGAACTGAAAATGTGCCGTAAGCACGATAACTATCGAACGGAACAACCTAGAGACTTGAAATTTTCAGTATGGGTTCAGTTCCCGTCTGCCTCGGTTAAGTTCGTTAATGGGCCAAATTCCACCAGGGGTTCCGTAAATATGGCCGTTCAAAGTTTTGTTCTGCTGATTACTTGGAAACTACAGATTAGATCAGGATTAAATTTTGCACTCAAATGGAGAATGAGCTACATGTGAAATTTTGTCCAGATCGCATGACCAGAACCATAGAAAATTGTAACTTTTGAACGGAAACGCCTAGGGACCTGAAATTTTCAGGTTAGGTGTGGATCACCAATGTGATCACGTTTATCTATGAGCAGAATTATATTAGGGGTTCTGTAAATATGGACGTTTGAAATTTAGTTTTCTTGATAATTTCCAAACATAGAAACCATAGAAGATTATAACTTCCGAAGGGAACGGCCTAGGAACTTGAAATTTTCAGGGGATCGCGAATGTCGCGGTCACGTTCATCAATGAGCAAAATTAGACAGGGGGTTCCGTAAATATGGCCGTTCAAAATATTTTTTTCCTGATAATTTCGAAACTACTGATTGGATTGGAATGAAATTTCACACCTAGCTGAAGATTAATGTATTCAAACTACGTGCAAAATTTTGTCCAGATCGCATCACCAAGACCATAGATACCGTAGAAAATTCTAGCGAATTATCGAAAAAAAATTAGTCAGTTGAAGCACTGACATGAAGTCTAGAGTTTCGCCTAAGTTTGAGAATTTTTTGACAGCTGTCTAAAATTCCATTAATTGATTTCTAAAACTGGAAAATGCGAATCTACATACAAGGTGAATGTACGAGCGCTCAAAAGCTCCTGACTTCACGGCAGTGCTTTTATAATTTTTTAATTTAGCACTATGCATTTAATGAGTCATTGAATAATTACTTCAATTATTGTTACACAAATAATGTTTTGTTTTCTGACATGTTCGATTGTGTACAGGTTGGTCCAAATTCGTTTTCTTAGGAGCTACTGAAATTGAAAAGAAATGAATGTCATAATTTCTCTAACTCATTTTTAAAGAAACAAAAGAAACTGTATAAGTATCAATATTTTTCTTCATTTTCGATTAGGAACGGAATTTGGTAATTGGCAATTTTCATCGAATCCATAACTTCCTTAATGAATGTTGTGATGATTTTAAAACAATAATGAAGCTCAAATATTTCGATTTCAACTGAAAATACCTGTCACATAATATAATACATTTTTGAAATCAGGAAAAAATAATCTTTCTGTGAATAACTTTAAAACTGAATAGGTATTCATCTAAAAAAATGTAACTTCAGGGTATAACGATATTAGATTCTACTTCATTGATGTTGTTAAATACCGATATGCAGTATTCAGTCACTAATGTTTATCAAAATTGTACCATCCTTTCTTCTAACTACAATGGTTCAGCAGATCCTAGTAGTAGAAATCAACTTTAGACCATCCAGTACAAGTGATCAAACAGATTCACAAACCCAAATGTAGTTGAGGTAGATTTTCCTTTTTGCTCCAAATGTAAATTTTCCATTTTGAAAGATTATCTGGAACAAAAACTATTTTTTTTGTTTATTCTACCTTCTTTTTTTTAGGTTAGCCTTGAAGATCCATTTTCCAAAAAAATTTGTATAAGTTGTTTCAGCAGCCTCCAAAAATATTACGAATTCCGACAAAAATGTCTTGAAATGAATATTGTACAAGTGAGGCAGTATGAAAAAGCTCACCCACATCATAAATTGGAAAAACTTCATTTTATCAACGACTTTCCTCCTAAAAGAACGCATATGAAGACTATCATATCTCCTTCAAAAACAGGTTACAAGCAAACTGAAGTGCTAACGGTTACGAAATCAGCGAAAGGATATGGCGCCAAAAATATCACTCGTAAAATTATTTTAACTCCGACACCAATCAAGAAGGAGGAAACCAAGCAAATAAAGAAAGAGCCAGATGGAAATCTTCGGAAAGTGATTACGAGAACCAATAGATTCGATAATATTCAAGTGTTCAACTCTTCGAGCCAGAATGGTTCCAAAGTAATATCAAAATCATCATCTCATAAAGCTCCATCAATACCAGTTATTAGTCCAAAGAAATTTAGTGCGAGTCAGATAGAGGCACTAGCTAGAAAACCTCCTCTTTCTCCAGAAAAACAGTTGAGAATTCAAGAAGAGTTGAAAAAGGTCATAGAAGGGAAGATGTCCAAAGAAGAATTGTCAGTGGATCACATTATTGTGAGAGTTGTTAGTGATGATGAAGCAGATGATCTTCAGGATTCTGGACCTGTTAATAAGCGTAGAAAAATAAGTGTAGTTAATACCTCCGTCACTAAAACGGGGCACAGCAAAATGAGAATTGGGAAAAGTGAGGTAATTTAAATTTTCTCCCAAGGAGAGGGTTTTTTTTTATTTGATTTTCATATTTTTTATTCTTTGATTAACTCAGAAACTTTTTCTCTGAAAGAAATTTTTTTTAACGACTGTATTTCACCTATCTGCTGTAGTAAAATGTATTCAATCGGTTCCATTATTGAGCGCTCAAGTCAAGCACGATAACAGAACGACCTAGAGACTAAATTTTTCCCAGATCGCATAATCAGAACCATTTTAAATTCCAAGGCCTAATTGACAAAGGGCTGCTGTGATTTTTTTGACAGCTGTCAAAATTTCTTCCAAAACTGGAAAATGCGAATCTACCCAAAAGGTGGATGAACGAGCGCTCAAAAGCTCCTAACTTCACGGCAGTGCTTTTTATAATTTTTGTGCTATTCATCTTGATGATTTACTTGATTAAATCTGAAAACTGCAGTGCAGTTTTTGTAAAAATCTTCAATAGACAATGGGAAATACAGAAACTTTTTCTCTCAGGTCGATTATTCAAAAGAGCAAAAAACTAATTATGAATACAAGTTTCATTGGTTTATAAAATTAAAATATTTTCAGGTTGTCATTCCGAAGGGAATAAGGGTTACCATTCCTGATAGGTTCGAATCCGGCAAAGGTGTTTTTCCTTGTTTCAGGAAATTAGGTGCTTTTGACACAGAATTTTCTCTCATTGATGGTTATTTATTCGAACATAGACTCTGTAAAGGAAAAGAAAGGTAAGCTGGAAAAGTTCTTATTGGATGTTTAGTTGGCAACTTGAAAATTTTTTTTTTTAGATTTTTGAAATGTTTATCAACGAGCTGTCCTGCTAAAGCTATACAGAGAATATTGTCTAATGAGATATTTGAAAATAGGGCAGTTGTATC
This sequence comes from Aphidecta obliterata, assembly GCA_963966015.1. Lineage (NCBI taxonomy): Eukaryota > Metazoa > Arthropoda > Insecta > Coleoptera > Coccinellidae > Aphidecta > Aphidecta obliterata. Next base: position 20,880,075 of record OZ014431.1, on the reverse strand, counting down.
GGTAGCCCATAACCACCATCCATTAACGAGTACAGAAATAAAAAAACAAATGTTTTATTACATAATGAAGAAGAAAATGCAAGCTGACAGGGGCATGAACTTCAGAAATATTTATGATCAAATTTGTAAGAGGTAAGGATATTTTTGTTTATCAAATTAGGCAACAGTACAAATTGGAGCATAATTATTGTCTATTTGATATTCCTTAGGATTTATTTGAAGTAAATCCTATACAATAATTTCAAATGAAATAAGGAACTATGTTCATTGATACCAGTGCTATTTGGTCTTGAGTTTAGAGTTGGTTTTTTATTGAAATTGAAGCTGGTTGTATTCAATTTTGCTTTATTATTCCCAATAGCAAACTTTAGGAATTGTTTGAAGAAGAAAAGTTTATAACTTCCCTGAAATGTTTTGGGTATCATCCTACATCAAGGGATCAAATTCCAAAAAATTTATTGCTGAACAACTATACAACATTCTTCAGAATCGAGAAATTGTAAATGTGTGTTGCAAAATTAACCGAACAGAAAAAATTTCGCCTAAATTCAATATTGAATTACATACTTTTAAGGTTTTCTACCAATGTCGATAATTTTTCAACAGGTTGCTGATGCTTTCATCTTCATACTGTCCTGATATCGATTTTACGAACAGGATGAATGGATACGTTGAGATACCTGGTAGCACAAAAAATTCCATTTTACGCTTAACTTCTGAACATCCTGTAGAAAAATTCAGAAACTGAATAATATTTCTGAGTACATTCTTAAGTCCCATCTTTTCTGAACAATTCGTTTTTGTATTCATACCGATATATCTATTCTTGAAGAAAAAACACAGGTTTGAAGGAAAGAATCCTTTATTAGCTACAAGGGGTTATGGTGTGGGGCGGTATTTATTTGCAAGCCTGAACAGATCTTGTTACACTTCAGGGAGAGGTAGGGAGCTAAGAAGAACATTTGGTACCTCATATGCCCCTCATAGGAGAAAATTTTCTGCTCATGCACGACAATGCTCGACCGCACATAGCACAAAGAACCAGGCAATATTAGAACGAAGCCGACGTTCAAGTATTCGACTGGCTCCCAAGAAGTCCGGATCTCAACCCTATTGAACATGTATGGAAAGAGAGTTAGGCAGAACTCAGACGAGTTTCAAACTTTAGTTCCTTCAGCACAAGCACTGACAAATGAGTGGCATTAGATATTAGCTACAAAAAAATAGCATAGGCAGTAGCAGTATTGTGATATGTTTATTAAAATCGAGTATTTCCTCCACAAGCCTGAATAATAGCTCTCTGTGCTGAAGGAACTAAAGTTTGAAACTCGCCTTAGTTCTGCCTAACTATAAAATATTGTCTGGTTATTTGTGCTATGTGCGGTCGTGCATGAGCAGAAAATTTTCTCCTAAGACGGGCATATAAGGTACCACATGTTTCTCTGAGCACTCTCTTACGTATCTCTCAGCATCAATACCTCCCTGAAGTGTAACGGGGTCAGTTCGGGATTGCAAAGAAATACCGCCCCACACCATAACCCCTTGTAGCTAATAAAGGGTTCTTTCCTTTAATAGACATATCGGTATGAATGAAAAACCAAATTATTCACAAAAATGAGACTTGAAAATATCGTACTCAGAAATTTCATTCAGTTACGAAATTGGTCGAAAAACTTGAAAGTTATTCAAGATTGAATTCAGGGGAAACTTTTTCTGTCCGGTTAATTTTGCGGTCCAGTGTATAAGTATAAGAATTGAGGTTCGCCGACTTTTATGCATACTTCCACCAATCATTCCATCCTTCTCTACACAATCTCAAAACGAACTTACAAGGGAAGATTTATCTAACTCAGTTCATTTCCTTTGATTCCTGAGTGACCTAGAACCCATACTAAACAGACCTTGTTATTCTTGCCTATTTCGTTGAGTTCTCTTCAGCACTTCCATACCATCTCAGAATCGATAATATGAGAGCTCAGTGGTGGGATGCTGTAAGAGCAAAGCGAAGCGATAACGTGACGAAACGTTGGTTTTGATCGGTTCCGTATTCTATAAAGAGATTCTAGACCAGGCAATAGAGCAGAAAAAGGGTCATTCTGTGACGAAAATCGTAGAAGAAAACCGCGAGTGGGGAGTTACGTGGGGTGGTCCGTGGATGTTCAGTGATATGTTTTCGACTCGCAAATATCATTACTTTTCTTGTAATTGCGAAGAAACACCAAAAAAAACGGTGTTTTTTTAGTTTTTCGCTTGTAAAATCTGAACCAATGGAGCGGTGCTAATACTTTCAACAGACGACTTGTAGAGAATGAAAAGATAAAAAAAATGAGTGCTAGTGCAACTCAATCGCGTCATCAATACCGGAGGAAAGCCGGAAAAACCGTGAAAATCAGCGTTTTTTCAAATCCTCATAACTCGACCAATTTCGAAGTTGCAGCGCTGGCTTTCCAAATGAAAGTAGTGGTTAATAGATACTTTGAGTGTGCATAACCCAGACGTTGTCCGATAAATAGTTTTTGCGTAATTGCGATTTGAATTATTCAAGGCACTATTGTCATGTTTGCATGCTTTTTTCACCTATTTTGAAGCATTTTAACGAAAAATCAAGATTGTGGATGTTTTCGACTATGATTACTTTTCTTGTAATTGCGAAGAAACACCAAAAAAAGGGTGTTTTTTCAGTTTTTTGCTTGTAAGATCTGAACCAATGAAGCGGTGCTAGTACTTTCAACAGACGAATTGGAAAGAATGAAAGGACGAAGAAAATGAGTGCTAGTGAAATGCAATCGGTTCATCATTACTGGAGGAAAGCCGGAAAAACCATTAAAATCAGCGTTTTTTCAAAACTCCATAACTCGGCCAATTTCGAAGTTGTAGCTATGATTTTCCTGATGAGAGTAGTGGTTAATAGGTACTTTGAGTGTGCACAATCCGGACGTTGTCGGATTGATAGTTTTTACGTAATTGCTATTGGAATTATTTGAGGCACTATTTTCCGGAAGAGCTGGATGCGTCGGAAGTTGTCCGATTTTCATTCACAAAACGAATTTTGAAAGTAAAAGTATGGTACTACAGAACGACAATCTTGATTTTTCGTTAAAATGTTGCAAAATAGGTGAAAAAAACGTGCAAACATGACCAAAATCAGACGAACGCTCGGCTGCAGTCAGGTAGAGGGGGTATAAATGTAAATTTTCGCGACCAGCCTCAGCGCGTTTTTCATTTCCCCGCGTCGTATTGCTACCCCCACTATTCGTCCCAGATGGAGCACTGAGCCGGTTTTGGTCATGTTTCCACGTATTTTTCACCTATTTGGAAACATTTTAACGAAAAATCAAGATTGAAGTTTTGTAGTACTATACTTCTACTTTCAAAATCAGTTCTGCAAATTAAAATTGGACAACTTCCGACGCATCCAGCTCTTCCGGAAAATAGTGCCTTGAATAATTCAAATCGCAATAACGCAAAAACGATTTATCCGACAACGTCCGGGTTGTGCATACTCAAAGTACCTATTAACCACTACCTTCATTCGGAAAGCCAAAGCTACAACTTCATAATTGGCCGAGTTATGAAGTTTTGAAAACACGCTGATTTTTACGGTTTTTTCGGCTTTCCTCCGGTAATGAAGACCCGATTGAGTTGCCTTAGCACTCATTTTCTTCGTATTCTCATTCTCTACAATTTGTCTGTTGGAAGTATCAGCACCGCTCTATTGGTTCAGATTTTACAAGCGAAAAACTGAAAAAAGGTGTTTCTTCGCAATTACAAGAAAAGTAATCATATTTGCCAGTCGAAAACATATCACTGAACATCCACGGATCACCCCACGTAACCCCCCACTCGCGGTTTTCTTCTACGATTTTTGTCATAGAATGACCCTTTATCTGCTCTATTGCCTGGTCTATATGTTTAACGACAGAAAATGTGTAACGATATATGCAATAGCTTAAATGTCTACTTTTATGCAACATTGCCAATGTTTCTTCGTGTGAACTCGGTAAACTCCGGAAAAGCGTAAAGATGACGAAACGAGAACGAGAAAGCCGTTTATGGAATACAGCATTTACTTCTCATCGCTTTGCTTCGTGACGTTATCGTCTTCGTGTGCTATGATAACGAATTTTACGGAATCCCACCGCAGTGCTTGAATTACAGCCTGGCTGTCAGAATGTATCGCTATGTAGGGGCCGTATTTAGTGGTTAAGGTGTTTGGTTTGTGATCGAAAGGTCCCAGGCTAGAATGCTCCGAGGCTAGAACGCTCCGGTCAGAAAGGAATTTCCTGAACTGGAGTTCGGTTACACCATTCACTGTTGGGTAAACAATTAACACTGCTGTGCCTCAGGTGGCGTTAGGACACAGAACACAATCGGGGCTCCTATAACTCGCACAAGCTCTGAGCTTATGAGGGGGTCTCACACAGACCCTGGAGAGTCGGGATATAAACAAACAAACAAATGTCAAATTTCTCTTAGTTCCTTACTATGTTTATTTCCACACATCTTTCTATTGCAAGTATTTCTGCCTGAAAAACGCGTAGATAGCGGCATATCGGTAGTGAGCATTTGGTGCCAGCCCTGAATACTCCAGCGCCAGTCCCTGTCTTGGCCTTAGAACCATGTGTACCATTTGATGATATTCTTCTTAAGAGCTAGGATGGTAGGCTCTTCTTCTTCATCATCTCGTCACTGGGAAGGTCCGCTGATGAGATGTACATATTTCATCAGAGAGGACCAGGGTGTCTGATTCCTAATACCCCCATTGTCGGTACCTTCCTTGGATAATCTTAGGATGGCCTTTTCGGATAATCTATACATAACAAGATGAAGAGGTGTGAGATTTGTAATGTTCTCCAATGCCTTAGTTGGGCACTTTCTCATAGCTCCAGTGATACAAACAAATGCCAACCTTTGTATTCTGTTGAGGGCTCTTCTCGTGCTGTTCTCACTTGACTTGGCATGCCAGACTATTTCCCCACAAGTTGTTATTGGTCCCACAATCATGACGTACATCCATCGCAGTATTTTTGAGCGCTCGTACTACTTACACGAGGGCTATATCATTTCGTCACGATGTCTGTATTTTTCGAATTTTGAGCCGAAAATGGTCTCAATCGACTATGTTCGACTCACTGATGACGAATCCGTCGGAAAATTCGAGTCTGTCCGTCCGGTCGTCCGGCCGGCCGGCCGTAAGCACGATAACTCTCGAACGGAATAACCTAGAGACTTGGGTTCGGTTCCCAGTGTGGGTTCAGTTCCCGAATGGCTCGGTTAAGTTCGTTAATGGGCCAAATTCCACCAGGGGTTCCGTAAATATGGCCGTTCAAAGTTTTGTTTCCCTGATTACTTGAAAATTACAGATTTGATCGAGATGAAATTTTGCACTCAAATGGAAAATGAGGTGTTCATGCTACATGCAAAATTTTGTCCAGATCCCATGACCAGAACCATAGAAACCATAGAAAATTGTAACTTTTGAACGGAAACGCCTAGGGACTTGAAATTTTCAGGATAGGTGTGGATCTCGAATGTCGTGATCACGTTCATCTATGAGCAACATTATACAAGGGGTTCCGTAAATACGGTCGTTTGAAATTTTGTTTTCTCGATAAATTCGAAACTGCGGATTCGATCGAAATGAAATTTTGTATTTTAATCGAGAATGATATATTGAAGCAATATTTTGTCCAGATCGCATGACCAGAACCATAGAAACCATAGAAAATTCTAACTTTTGAACGGAAAGGCCTAGGAACTTGAAATTTTCAGGGTGGGTTTGGATCGCAAATTTCACGGTCACGTTCATCAATGAGCAAAATTAGACTAGGGGTTCCGTAAATATGGCCGTTCAAAATATTTTTTTCCTGATAGTTTCGAAACTACCGATCGGATTGGAATGAAATTATGCACCTAGCTCAGGAATAATGTATTCAAACTACGTGCAAAATTTTGTCCAGATCGCATCACCAAGACCATAGATACCGTGGAAAATTCTAGCGAATTATCGGAAAAAAATTGATCAGCTGAAGCACCGACATGAAGTCTGGAGTTTCGCCTAAGTTTCAGAATTTTTTTGACAGCAGTCAAAAATTCCTTCAATTGATTTCTAAAACTGGAAAATGCGAATCTGCCTACAAGGTGCATGTACGAGCGCTCAAAAGCTCCTGCCTTCACGGCAGTGCTTTTCGTAATTTTTTGGGTTACATCCCCAAGTCTTAGCAGCCAGACTTCTGCACGACTTCGAGGCCTTTGTTGCTTTGTTAACAGTAACCTCAATATGCTTGTTCCACAGAAGCTTGCTATCTGGGGTTGTTCCCCTATATTTTACTTCAGACTTCCACTCTATGATGTCTCCTTTTATAGCTGGAAGTTTCTTTTTCCGAGTAAATGGGTTTACTGTGGCCTTGGTTGGGTTGATGTTTAGCCCCACTGACAAGCACCATTGTTCTATTATTCTGAGGCCTTCTTGCAATCAATCGTATAAGGCGCTCTCGTATTTTCCTTTAACTTTTAAGACTATGTCGTTAGCATAGCCTATACATTTGAAGGCAAGCTCTGTAAGCCTGTGGAGCAACTCATCCACAATTAGGTTCCATAGAAGGGGCGATATTACTTCGATAAAATTTTTGCTACAATTGAAATTTTTTTCTCAGCATCCAATATTTTGAATGAAATAAAAATTATAAACTGTAAAGTATTTCATCTTATTAATTACTGTCATTTTTGCAGAGATCCAGAAATAGCAATATTGGTACCTTTGCGCAGCCTCATCAATGAAATCTGTAAACATCAGCTTACCCAGAAAATCCCCCCTGTTAATTGTTTCGATGATTTCTACAATGTTATCGAGGATGATGCACTTCAAAAATTCCAATTCACATTTTCTGGGAAGCAGTTTTATCAGGAGAGATTTACTGTAGAAGAGGAGGGTACCAAGGCAGTGGTGTTTGCTAACGTCGACACTATAAAGAAGGTATCAAATAGCAAATTGATGTATGTTGATGCCAGTTTCAGAATAGAGACATGTGAAAAATTCAGTTACCAGTTGGTAACAGTACTGGTATGGATTGATGATAGTGTAAGTAAATTATTTTTTTTTTTTATAGATAAAATTTGTTTCCAATGCTTTTCCTGGTATTGAACCTCCTGTTACAAATAATTTGTATTATATTTCAGTATTACCCAATAATGTTTGCGTTAGTTAGTAACCGAACTATGGAGATCTTCAAGAAAGTATTTGGATATCTTCATGACACATTGGCTCCAAACTTATGCCCTGAAGAGATTGTTACAGATTACGAAGCAAATATATATTATGCCTTAGGAGAGACTTACCTGGATTCGCACATTGGGGGATCTGTGTTTTATTATACTCAGAATTTGTACAAGAAAATTTGTGAGTTGGGTTTATCAAAAGAACTGGAGGCGACTTCCTATTTCAGGAACATATATCACATGCTGTTGATGTTGCCTTTGCTACCTGTAAATACAATTATGGATGGGTTGCAAAATATTGAAATTCAGGCTAATGACTTGGGAATTGGTTCGACTACTGCAGGTTAGTTCAATATATGATTTACACAGAGTACAGAACCAATTTTTAATTTTAATTGAGCAAGCGTATTACATCCCGATCTGGCCCATAGGTTGCGCCACAGATATAGAATCCTTATGATTTTTAGAAAGTACCAACCTTGAATGATATCGGTCAAAATTTCATGTCGATACGACAAGTAACAGCTCTTGAAGAAAATAACGTTTAAGCGTGGTCGTACAACCACCAAAGATGCACTTTCTCTGAGTGAGCGTTTCAACTCAGTGTTTTATCTAAAATTACTCCCAGATATTATGAGAAAAGTCGATGGTTGCATCTCTCTTTTCTGCCTACATCGGCATCAATGCTCTATTCTCTAAGGTTACCCTACTATATCGTCTTTAAACAATGCCGATATTATAATCACCGATATTGAATTTTAATGACTGTTTCTTTGTGGCTTTCTCTTATTGTTGCTTCTTGTTGAATGCAATTTTCAATTTATTCATCGAATAAAACTCTTTTTTCAGGTCTTTTTGAGCACATTAAGGAGCAATGGATGGAAAAAGTGACTCCCGACCTATTTTGTGTACATAGATTAGAAAACCGTATAAATGAAAATGTGATAGCACCTTTCAAAAAGCTGCGAGATTTTTTGATGCTCAACAAAGGTAAAAACCAACGTCAGTCTTTGACATTGGTGAATGTTGTGGAAAAGCTGATAGAACTGGAGAACTTCCTACAAACTACCTATTCTTCTGAAAATAAGAAGTCATTTGGAAGGGACCTCAGCAGTTCACAAAAGAAGAACGTTTTGAAGGCATGGCATTATATAGAATCACATCCAAAGATCAATATAAATCACTTCTTCACAAAAGTTATCGGCTATATAAAATGCATGGAAAATCAGCTCTGGATTTGGGGATACTACAAGTTTTCAGGTAGTTAAATACTTTTTTGATTTTCATCAATTTATTTTTTCTCCAAACGTCAAAAAACATCACTTTGTTAAGACCTGTCGCGATTTTTGAAGTTTGATTTCTATAAAAACCTGATTCTAGGCTACCCCAGCGGCGGTTATAATACTGTTAGTAACGGTCGTACTTTCACAGCCTCTCAACTGTTCTCTTACCACAATATTTCCACCCAAAATTCGAGCTATCAGATTTTGATGAATTCCTTGTAAAAATACATCAAACTAGAAAAAATTACGAAAAGCACTGCCGTGAAGTCAGAAGCTTTTGAGCGCTCGTACATCCACCTTGTAGGTAGATTCGCATTTTACAGTTTAAGAAATCAATTGAAGGAATTTTCTACAGCTGTCAAAAAATTCTGAAACTTAGGCGAAACTCCAGACTTCATGTCAGTGCTTCAGCAGACCAATTTTTTTTTCGATAATTCGCTAGAAATTTCTACGATATCTATGGTCTTGGTGATGCGATCTGGACAAAATTTTGCACGTAATTTGAATACATCATTCCTCAGCTAGGTACAAAATTTCATTCCAATCCAATCAGTAGTTTCGAAACTATCAGGAAAAAAATATTTTGAAAGGCCATATTTACGGAACCCCACTAATTTTGCTCATTGATGAACGTGACCGCGATATTTGCGATCCAAACGCACCCTGAAACTTTCAAGTTCCTAGGCCTTTCCGTTCAAAAGTTACAATTTTCTATCGTTTCTATGGTTCTGGTCATGCGATCTGGAGAAAACTTTATCCCGATTGAATCCGTAGTTTCGAAATGATCGAGAAAACAAAATTTTAAGCGACCGTATTTACGGAACCCCTAGTATAATTCTGCTCATTGATGAACGTGAACGCGACATTTCAGATCCACACCTATCCTGGAAATTTCAAGTCTCTAGGCCTTTCGGTTCGAAAGTTATGATTTTCTATGGTTTCTATGGTTCTGGTCATATGATCTGGAGAAATGTAGCTTGAATATATCATTCTCCATTAGTATACAAAATTTCGCCACGATCGAATCTGTAGTTTTGAAATTATCAAGAAAACTAAATTTCAAACGACCATATTTACGGAACCCCTAGTATAATTTTGCTCATAGATGAACGTGATCACGATATTCGAGATCCACACCTATCCTGAAAATTTCAAGTCCCTAGGCGTTTCCGTTCAAAAGTTACAATTTTCTATGGTTCTGGTGATGCGATCTGGATAAAACTTCACATGTAGCTCATTCTCCATTTGAGTGCGAAATTTCATCTCGATCAAATCTGTAGTTTTCAAGTTATCAGGGGAACAAAAGTTTGAACGGCCATATTTACGGAACCCCTGGTGGAATTTGGCCCATTAACGAACTTAACCGAGGCATTTGGGAACTGAACCCACACTGAAAATTTCAAGTCTCTAGGTGGTTCCGGTCGGGAGTTATCGTGCTTACGGACGGCCGGACGGACAGACTCTAATTTTCCGATGGATTCGTCATCAGTGAGTCAAACATAGTCGTTTGAGACCATTTTCGGCTTAAAATTCGAAAAATACAGACATCGTAACGAAATGATATAGCCCTCGTGTAAATAGTACGAGCGCTCAAAAAGGAAATTTGAAAAGCACTGAGGTGAAGTCGGCAGCTTTTATGCGCTTGTTTCTATGTGTCAGTGCTCATTGTCATTATAAATGAGTAAAGAAATTTTATTTGTATAAACTTCAAAAGATCGAATCACAGTATTATACAGTGTGCCCAAAATAAGGATGAACAGCATGCGGATCTCGGTAACGGTAAGAGTTACACATTAGGTCAAATAGGCAAAAAGTTGCGCAATTAAAGGGTCAATAAATATATGTTGAGAAATGCCAAATATGTCGTTTACTTCCGGAGATATTCTGAAAAGGCAAAATTTTGCGGTTTGGTTTTATTTTTTTCTGAAGTTTGAATAAATTTGAATAAATATTTGTTTTACTTTTTAGGGAAAGTAACGGATGATTTGATTAATGCTGCAAATTTTTCTATCGTGAACACAAATGATACAGAAATGATAGCTGCAGAAGACCAAGATACTGTGCTTGCAGTAGCCCCCAATGTATCTTTCGGGGAAGGCACTGATAATACTTTGGTTATGGAAGCTGTGGTTGGACCATCTGGAGAATTTGTTTTATCCAATTCTCATGCAAATCAAGAATCAGACAATTCCATATTTAAGTATGTTTACAAGAAAGAAACTTGAATTGAATATGTTGTGTATTGTTAAATAGTTTATGCTTTCTGTTTTTAATTATAAAAACTTTCATTAATTTGAATAAAGACATATTTTGAAATATTCAGTAATGATATATTCTTATACAAGGTAGCCAACACAAACTCGACATTTGCTAGGACACGATGATTTTGGCTTGCACTTTTTGCTTTGAAACGCTTCATGTACTAGGGGTCGAGAAGCAGGTCATCGTTGTGTGAAATAAATATTTGGAAAAACAATTTGTTTCGCAACTGAACCTGCATGTGTGATATTCGGAAGTAAGTTTCTTCTTGAGTTTTTTCTATATGCAGATGATACGAAATTACGAAATCGACGCAATTTTGTTGTTCATATCTCAATTGTTAATGAACATAATTAACATTATGATGCAATCAGGCAACTAAATGGAATACTATGGGATAAATCAATTTCAAAAAACAACAAGCACAGAGTGTACGATTCCATAGTCAAAACTATATCATCCTACGGTAGTGAAATATGGCCATTAAAACAGAAGGCTCTCCGCTCACTCGAAGCTATGGAAATGGATTATTGGAGAAGAGCGGCGTGTAAGAGTAGATTAGACAAAGTGAGGAATGAAAGAATTCTTGAGATAATGAAAGTTGAACATCGAATTACTGACGACATCAGAGAAAAACAACTGAGGTGGTACGGACACGTCCAGAGAATGGGAAACGATAGACTGCCGAAGCAGGTCCTAGAGTGGATGCCACATGGAAGAAGAAAAATTACGAAAAGCACTGCCGTGAAGGCAGGAGCTTTTGAGCGCTCGTACATGCACCTTGTAGGTAGATTCGCATTCTCCAGTTTTATAAACCAATTGGAAAGATTTTGACAGCTGTCAAAGAAAATTTCAAACCAACGCGAAAATCCAGACTTCACGTCAGTGCTTTGGTGACCATTTTCTTTTTCGATAATTCGCTAGAATTTTCTACGGTATCTATGGTCTTGGTAATGCGATCTGGGCAAAATTATACATTATTCTTCATATATGTGCGAAATTTCATTTCAATCCAATAAGTATTTTCGAAATTATCGGAAAAAATATAGTTTGAACGGCAATATTTACGGAACCCCTAGTCTGATTTGGCTCATTGATGAAAGTGATCGCGAAATTCGCGATCCAAACCTATCCTGAAAATTTCAAGTTCCTAGGCCTTTTTGTTCGAAAGTTATGATTTTCTATGGTTTCTATGGTTCTGATCATACAATCTGGAAAAAATGTAGCTCGAATATATCATCTTCAATTTAAATACAAAATTTCGTCAGGATCGAATCCATAGTTTTGAAATTATCAAGAAAACCGAATTTCAAACGGCCATATTCACGAAACCCCTTGTCTGATTTTGCTCATTAATGAACGTGAGCGCGAAATTCGCGATCCGAACCTATCCTGAAAATTTCGAGTCCCTAGGCCTTTCCGTTCGAAAGTTATAATTTTCTATGGTTTCTATGGTCCTGATCATGCGATCTGGGAAAAATGTAGCTCGAATATATCATTCTCAATTCAAATACAAAATTTCGTCACGATCAAATCCATAATTTTGAAATTATCAAGTAAAACTGAATTTCAAACGGCCATATTTACGGAACTCCTAGTCTAATTTTGCTCATTGATACACGTGAACGCTACATTCACGATCCACACCTATCCTGAAAATTTCAAGTCCCTAGGCCTTTCCATTACAAAGTTATAATTTCCTATGGTTCCTATGGTTCTGTTCATGCGAGCTAGACAAAATTCTGCATGTAGCTTGGATACGTAATTATCCATCTGAGTGCAAAATTTCACCACGATCGAATCAGTAGTTTCGAAGTAATCAGAAAAACAAAATTTCGAGCGGCCATATTCACGGAACCCCTAGGCGAATTTTGCCCAATAACGAACTCAACCGCGGCATTTGAAATTCAAAGCTACCCTGAAAATTTCAAGTTTCTAGGACATTCCGTTCGAGAGTTATCGTGTATACGGCCGGACGGCCGGACGGACAGACTCGAATTTTTCGACGGATTCGTCATCAGTGAGTCGAACCTTGTCGATTGAGACCATTTTCGGCTCAAAATTCGAAAAATACAGACATCGTGACGAAATGATATAGCCCTCGTGTAAGTAGTACGAGCGCTCAAAAAGGGGAAGGCCTAAATTGACTTGGAGAGAGGGAATAACTAAGGACATGAGATCGAGGGGGATAGAGGATAACCTATGGGAGGACCGAGACAAATGGAGGCTGGAAATCAGAAGACGTCGAAGAACGTTGTGAACTGATCAATATATATATATATATGTGATGGGTACCTACATAATTCAATAAGTACCTCTATGGTATGCTGGTGGAATGATATAGAAATGAAGCATTTACTTTCAAGTGAAAGGTTTTGCTTTTATTCATATTCTCAATCTTCACCTTCTGCTTGTGAGGAAAAGCTTCCGATAAATAAAGGAAAAAGTATAGCGTTTTCGGCAGGTTGAGACTTGCGGTGTGCAACCAACAACTGCATAAATATGTGGTATTCGACTGCGGGAAAGTTTGTACACGAACTGATTCATTTAGGCAGTGTGAGAAGTTGACAAATTTAAAACGTCTGATGCAGAGATTGAATGTGAACAGGAAGGTCGATTCAGGCATGATGTTTGAAAGAGCCCAAGCATTTCCGGAAATTCACGAGAAATCTCGAGTTCCAGCGATGGAGAAGAAGAAAACTACTGCATTAACTGAAATCGTTCGAGGAACAGGAGTTAAATTATTATTATTAAAAGTTTCATAATGATAATAAAAAAATTACGAAAAGCACTGCCGTGAAGGCAGGAGCTTTTGAGCGCTCGTACATGCACCTTGTAGGTAGATTCGCATTCTCCAGTTTTAGAAATCAATTGAAGGAATTTTTGACAGCTGTCAAAAAAATTCTGAAACTTAGGCGAAACTCCAGACTTCATGTCGGTGCTTCAGCTGATCAATTTTTTTCCGATAATTCGCTAGAATTTTCCACGGTATCTATGGTCTTGGTGATGCGATCTGGACAAAATTTTGCACGTAGTTTGAATACATTATTCCTGAGCTAGGTGCATAATTTCATTCCAATCCGATCGGTAGTTTCGAAACTATCAGGAAAAAAATATTTTGAACGGCCATATTTACGGAACCCCTAGTCTAATTTTGCTCATTGATGAACATGACCGTGAAATTTGCGATCCAAACCCACCCTGAAAATTTCAAGTTCCTAGGCCTTTCCGTTCAAAAGTTAGAATTTTCTATGGTTTCTATGGTTCTGGTCATGCGATCTGGACAAAATATTGCTTCAATATATCATTCTCGATTAAAATACAAAATTTCATCTCGATCGAATCCGCAGTTTCGAATTTATCGAGAAAACAAAATTTCAAACGACCGTATTTACGGAACCCCTTGTATAATGTTGCTCATAGATGAACGTGATCACGACATTCGAGATCCACACCTATCCTGAAAATTTCAAGTCCCTAGGCCTTTCCGTTCAAAAGTTACAATTTTCTATGGTTTCTATGGTTCTGGTCATGCGATCTGAACAAAATTTCACATGTAGCTTAAACACCTCATTTTCCATTTGAGTGCAAAATTTCATCTCGATCAAATTTGTAGTTTTCAAGTAATCAGGGAAACAAAACTTTGAACGGCCATATTTACGGAACCCCTGGTGGAATTTGGCCCATTAACGAACTTAACCGAGCCATTCGGGAACTGAACCCACACTGAAAATTTCAAGTCTCTAGGTTGTTCCGTTCGAGAGTTATCGTGCTTACGGACGGCCGGACGGCCGGACGGACAGACTCGAATTTTCCGACGGATTCGTCATCAGTGAGTCGAACATAGTCGATTGAGACCATTTTCGGCTCAAAATTCGAAAAATACAGACATCGTGACGAAATGATATAGCCCTCGTGTAAGTAGTACGAGCGCTCAAAAATAAAGTTTAATAATAAAAATAATAATGTAACCCTGTTTGATAAGGGGCTGGAAATTTAAGCTTACATGAAAAATGTAAGCAATATGAAAACAAAACTGAAAAAGATAACAGATGGAAATAGAACAGGGAACAAATCCATCCGCCTTCAGCCCTGTTAAAAAGTAATGTTGCAGACTTAAATACTGTACTGAGTCGGGTCACAGGTGAGAAATACATTAATGTCCACTATTAGTAGATGGCATTACTAAAAGTCATCAGATGACTACCTATACCTGACATCAGTAAACAAGGTTCCTCAAAAAAAAAACATTTGTGAAAAACAAAAAGAGTGATGAGACCAGAGCATTGAAGAAAACCCAGCTTCGTGACGTAACCAGTTCTGTTACTTTTATTTGTTCTGAAGATGATAAGGCTTGTTTTTTCTGTATTCAAGTTTATTCGAGTCGAAGCCCTTTTTTGAGCGCTCGTACTACTTACACGAGAGCTATATCACTTCGTCACGATGTCTGTATTTTTCGAATTTTGAGCCGAAAATGGTCTCAATCGACAAGGTTCGACTGACTGATGACTAATCCGTCGAGAAATTCGAGTCTGTCCGGCCGTATACACGATGACTCTCGAACGGAACGACTTAGAAACTTGAAATTTTCAGGGTAGGTTGGATATGGCTGATTTGGACCCAAGTTTTTAATGGTGAGGGTTACGGAATGCTCCTTCCTGTTATTCTTTATTTTAAGTCCACCATGAATCAGCCTTTAGCCTTATGGTGAGCGTCCCCCTCCCTGCGTCGTCCGCTTCCCTCTGTACTCGACGGACGGCGAATAGAATTCTCTTGGCCGCCAATGAATTTTTTCGCACACATGACGCACCCCCAAATTTGCCCTATACCACAACGAATAATATTCGTGTAGCAACAACATCAGTCCCACCTAATATTGATGCTCTTGTGAAAAAAATGCAACCCCAGGTGTCTCATTAGTTGAAAACTAGAAGAAACGTAAGGTCTATTTAATTTTTGTTGAATAAATTTAATAACTGCTAGAAATTTGTTTTCGGCCCGTGGTCTACAAACATTTTTTCTATGTGGCTCTCAGCAAAAAAAAGGTTGCCCAAGCCTGACCTGAAATAATTCAAATCAGCGCATGGGCACAAGACGATAACCGAATACATAGAGCAGTAGATGGGCATCGATAAGGGAAGGTATAATTATTTATCCATGTAGATGGGAAGCAAGCACATCCACAGTATGACGTCAACGGCACGTACGCAAAAGTTTCCCCTCAGACGAACTGTGCCGGCATTGCCGGTGGCTCATAGAGGCATGTCAAATTTTATGATTGACGCTACTCTTTAATATTTGCTTGAGGAAAAATCCCTTGCTATTCCTTTTCCGCACGCATATGCGTGCCGGGGTTTTTTTCCGCACCCATTTGGAAAAGTGCTACCTTCCAAACGTCAATGCGTGTGGAATGTAATACTTTCAAAACGTTTGTAGGAAAAATTCGAGAAAAGCACTGACATGAAGTCAGGATGCTTATCTTAAAGGTAAGCGTCCACATGCCCTTCCGCAAAAAAGTGCCTAAAATAGTTCAAATCGCAATTACGCAGAAACTATTTTTGAGCGCTCGCTTTTCTTACAAGAGGGCTAAGTATATCATTTCGTCACGATGTCCGTATTTTTTCGAATTATGAGCCGAAAATGGCCTTGATCGACATAATTCACCCTAATAGCACAAAGTAGTCCTATGGACATCCATAGGATGACGTCCACTTCGGACATTATGGACATCCATAGGACGTCCTTTTCTGGTACAGTGGACGTCCGAGGGACGCACTAATGTCCCAACTTCGAACTGAATTCGGACGTCCACCGCGGACATCCAATGGATGTCCCCTGAGGACCATAATTGGACATCACTATGAACGTCCGAGGGACGTCCACCGCGGACATCCAGTGGATATCCCCTTAGGACCATAACTAGACATCACTTTGGACGTCCGAGGGACGTCCACTGGATATCCCTGTAGGACTATAACTAGACCCAGACAGCACCGGATATTCCTAGAATATTCCCTGAATATGCAAAAAGGAATGGGTATATTCGGAATATTCTTGGAATATTCCTAGAATATCTATATCCCATATAGCATATTCCAGGAATATTCTGGTACGAATATTCCAGGTATATTCCTAAAAGAATATGCTAAGAATATTCCAAAATGAATATTCAATATAAAATATTCCTAGAATATTCATAGAATATTTCGATTTGTATATTCTTTCTGGGCCATCCCTGGAATATTCCAGGCATATCTCTAAAAGAATATGCTTAGAATATTCCAAAATGAATATTCAATATAGAATCTCCCTAGAATATTCATAGAATATTTCGATTTTTATATTCTTTCTGGGACATCCCTGGAATATTCCAGGCATATTCCTAGATGAATATGCTAAGAATATTCCAAAATGAATATTCAATATAGAATATTCCTAGAATATTCATAGAATGTTTCGATTTGTATATTTTTTCTGGGACATCCCTGGAACCGAAACTTTAACCCGAATAGTGTTTGATCGAGTAACCTGAAGAATAACCAGACATTGTGAAAGCGGCCCTCAGACGTTCAACCGCATCATGGTAACCTTCAACTAATCGCTTCTATAGAACATTTCTACCCTCACACCCAAGACCTAGATTAGCCGCATTGTTAATGTTCCGTCTCGCAACGGTGGAGTCCTGGGTTCGAATCCCAATGGAAATAAAAAGTTTGACTTCACTCCGCCATCTCACCCCCCCTCATCCCTACTGCTCTTGTTGGACGGAAATTTTCAAAAATTTCAGACTTAGAAAAATTTCATTGAAAATTGATAACTCCGAATGGGACTCGGAAAAATTCTGAAAAGGAACAATTTCTCCAAAATGGACCTTGGATTTAGTAGACAATTTGGCCGAAATCGCGCCAGAACTTTTGTTGCACATCTACTACTATTCCAGGTATATGATATGAATATCCTTTTGAGAATAATCCGTTCAGAATATGCCTAGAATATTCAAGGAATATCCAAGATATTCCTAAAATATTCTAAATGGAATATTCTGAGAATATTCCATATAGAATATTCTAGGAACATTCTATGAATATTCGGAAAATTCCAGGTATATGATATGAATACCCTTTTGAGAATATTCCGTTTAGAATATGCCTAGAAAATTCAAGGAATATCCAAGATATTTCTGGAATATTCTATAAGGAATATTCTGAGAATATTCCATATAGAATATTCTAGGAACATTCTATGAATATTCGGAATATTCCTGGAATATCCTTCACGGAATATTCTATGAATATGCCTATGATCTTCCTTACGAATATTCACAGAATATTCCAATATCCTAAAACGAATATTCATGGAATATTCTAGGAATATCTGGTGCTGTCTGTGGACATCTCTATAAACTTCCGAGGGACTTCCACCGTGAACACCCAGGGGATATCCCCTCAGGACCATAACTAGACATCACTTTGGACGTCCGAGGGAAATCCACCTGATATCCTCATAGGACTATTACTAGATATCACTATAGACGTCCGAGGGACGTCCACCGCGGACATCCACTAGATATCCCCTTAGGACCATAACTAGACACCACTATGGACGTCCACCAAGGACATCCACTAGATATCCCCTTAGGACTATAACTATCACTATGGACATTTGACAGAACATCCTATTTCGGTACTGTGGACGTTCAAGTTTTAATTGTGACATTTTCATTTCAACATTTTACTTTCACATGTTTTGTACATGAAATTATTGAAACTTTTCTCGACTCCTGACTATTCATTCTCGACCTCTTAGATTTAGAAAGCTTATAGGAACTGCTTTGAAATAAAACAGTAGGTCAAACAACTGAATATTTTAAAATATTTTAATGAAAAAAGAAAACAAAATTAATAAAATAAATGTAAAAATATAAAAAAATGAAAATATGATCTTAAAACATCAAAAAACAGCCTAACCTAACCTAACATAACCTATATAATAAAAAAAATAACTCTCTTGTTAGAAAAAATCTTAATCTTAATGATCTATATCAAAAATCATTTATTTTGAGTAGACCTCTTCTCCTCTGCCACAAGTCGTTCTTTGGCTCTCCTTAACACTTTTTTTCTACCTTCTTCCACCTCTTTTATGGAAGAGTCTTTGGTTTTGATATTCAATCGAGCAGATCCTGAAAGAAAAATATACCAATATTTAAATTCTTGTTATGTTTATTTTGGTTGAATGTGACCAATATGAAAGAGACATTAGCTACATCTGCAATCAGTGTCTTTCGCATCGAATCCAAAAAATTGTACGATACAAAATTGTACACAAAAACTTGCAGAAAACGGTTCTAATCATGTATCAAATAGAGAAAAGACGTCAAACAAAATTCAACTTTTGCAACCACTATAAGAACAGAAAACATATGAAATTGTTCTTTGTTAATTCTGATGAATCGTAATTGCTTCATTATAAGAATTTTATAATATAGTTTTATAACCCTTATGGCAATACACTCTCTCGCATCGAAAGGATTAAGGTAATCCACTTCAATTTTCATATTGAAATACTTAAGATTAACCTCTACTACCCAACTTGCCACAACATTATAAACTCTCACACATATTTACTATTTACTATACTTACTTATAATAAGATCTGCTGTATTGGTTTTCGAAGATATTTGCTCTTTCATTAGGACAACCCAACTGTATTCACTGGCCAATTTATTTGTCAATGACATGCTCCCTATAGTGTAAGGCGGTCATATTCCCAGGACAAATGTGTAGATCTGTGCGCCCGTTGAAACATATCCCGGCCCATACCATAACACTACCCCCTCGGAATGGATGGACTTCTTGGACATAGCGACGATTACGGGGTATGCGTGGGATTGTCCATACCCTTATTCTTCGAGATTCTGAAAATCGTCCATATCTGGATTCATCAGAGAAAAGGACACTACGCCATTGATCGTTCCAATTGATATGTTGCCTTGCCCATTCCAGTCTTTGACGCTTATGGTCACGTATTAATGGAACTCCTCTTAATGGACGTCTAGAACCTAGATTCACCCCTCTCAAACGTCGTCTGATGGTTTCGATGGAAACTTGGACCCCATCTGCATTTTGAAGAGTATTCCGTAGCATTCTACACGTAGATGCGTAGGGTTTCTTCTCGCCGAAACGGTGATGAAACGATCCTGAGCAGGTGTTGTTTTTCGTCGCCCACCAAGCCTTGGTCTTTCCAACACGGAACCTGTCTCCCTGAACCTATTCCAAAGTCGAGATATCACACTTTGGCTGATCTGGAGCCTTTCCGCTACAACAACCTGAGTTAGGCCACCCTGTAGCATTCCGATAGCCCTATTAGCCTCAGCGTTTGTTAATTTACGTCTTGGCATTTTCAGAAAACTCGTTTCAAATCGAAGCCGTTGATGAACTGACTTCATTTCAAAATATGAAGCATATGCAAAGAACCAAACTTCAGAAAAAAGGCGACCAGATTGACGAAATGTCTTATACTCATTTTTATTGAATCGATTCAAGTTGTTATTGAGTTTTAAATGATTTTACAGCGATATTCTCGAAGATTACATACTTTTAAAAACGATTGAATACGATATCCCTAACTCTTGTGGAGCTGTATATTTAAAGCCTTGTGGATATAATAATCTAACTTTTCAATTAATTATGGTAAAGTCGGGTGAGATGGACACCGTTTTGCAAAGTATGCGCCTGCAAGTTTTTTTTAATATTTAGGATTATATCATATTTTTATTTCAACAGCTCCATCATCCAAACAGGTAGGTAAGTAAATAGGGTCAAAATACTTATAGAATTTTCGTTTTATTATTTATAAATATAAGTGTTATGTGGCCATCTATCCCAGTTCAGTGGGGTTAGTTGGCCATATGGTTGGAGCGCCCTTTTTTCTTGTCAGATTTTCTTTACAAATCTTTTTTTCACCTTCCTCAGGTTTTTCAAGGAATACCATAAGTTTTTGAGGCTCCGGTTACAGAAGATCCGTTTCTGACAGTTTTCATGATTTGAGTTCTTTCTCTTATACTTTGTTGGCATTTTTGCGCAGTAAACAAGAAGAGACGACAAACTATAAAGAAATAGACATAAAAACGTAATGGCCATCTATCCTTACAGTTTGGTGGCCATCTCTCCCGAATGCTAGGGAGAAATGGCCACGTGAAAAAAATAATTCACTGCATTCTTTTAACAAGTTTTGGAGGTAAAACTTATAGAATGAACATCGTACTCACCCAATACGTCGAAATCACCGATAAATTTACTTTCGCACAATCACAGTAGTAGAAGGTATGAAACAATTAAATAATTTCAGAAGGACGAGCTAGTATTTTTATTTTCTGACTGCTCTAATATCACCTTGACGTATTCGAAAACACAAGGGCCCTGCTCACACATAGTCGAAGATCGCTGGGGAGGACAAGCAGCGCCATAGAACGACGCGTTATGGAGATTTAGCTGTTGGCCATCTCTCCCGGCTGGCCATCTCACCCCACTTTAGCCTAATTTATTTATTTAAACAATGAAAAGGGTTGAGGTGAGAACTATAGACCCAGGAAAATAAAAATAATAGGAATGTGAATAACGAAACAGAACTGTGATCTTTATTTTCGTTTAGTTTTGCATTGTATTTCAAAGGAGGTTGAATTCCTTTAAGTTTCAATATCCAGAAGTATAAACCTCATCTGTATGAATATTATAATAATGATGAAAATATGGAATTATACAGGAAGACTTTGTCAGTTTATCTGAGGAAAAAAGTAGAAAAATTAACAAACATTCGCTTCCCTTTCAATCACCATATAGGTATGTATTAAAATACCCTAGAAGTCTGTAGTGAGATACCTAAGTATATAATCTGTTGTTTTGCGGGAACTTTCTGCCTCTAGTATGTTCATTGAAAACAATCACTTCAGAAGTTTTCTGGTTTCCTCGTATTCAGTTTCATTATGATCACTTCAATCTTCATCAAGCTGAATCCTCCTATTGCTTATGTAACTTGGCTCTATTAGTAATGAACTTTTGATAAAAATGCAGTCATTTTCCGCGAAAATATTTCAATTGATTCCAGTCAACCCTGAATCCAAGCCTATAAAGTCATTGCCAACGTAGGAAGTCTAAAGAAACAAAAGAGTTTTCATGCGAAATACAGGTTGAAGTGAAGGTCGTTCAATTAAAATAATTTATCGATAGGTTGAGGAATTTCTCTCGTAGACAACCCGCAAAACACAGCGGAATGGGTCCATCGAACGCAAGACATACTTTCACAACAGAAAACAACCTGCGCACATTGGAAGAACAGGTTTTCGTTCTTAGTCAAGTAAGATTAGTTCATCGCTTCACCACACTGCACACTATCCTGCATCTACCTTTCAGAGCCATCAGTACAATAGTTATTGAATGTCGGCCAGTGTTGGAGAGTTTTTAAATGATGACTTAGAGGTGTTGAAAGTGCGAAGATCTTGATACCGTCGCGTCCCGTGTAATTGTTGTGTCCTAAAGTTTTTTTTCGTCTTTGTCCGTTCTTCTATCCGACTGTAAGATGCCTTGTTCCGCTGTTACGCTGAGTTTGGCCACAATCACATCTATTATTGCGACTGCTCTATTGGCTATTGCGTTTTCCACAGACAATTGGTTGTACATTGAAGTTAAGCGATCCAATATTTTGGTATGTACCTCAGTTTTCCTTCTATGAAATCTGAAAAATTGTATTTCTTTTCACTGTCAATGTACCTCCCAGCAAAAATACCTAACTGTTTAAAGGTCATCAGTTTGAATATTAAGAAGGTATAAAGGTGATGATTATTGAAGTAGCTGTAAAAAAGCTCCTCCTATCTATTCTTGGTGTACCTATGTGACTGCAGGTATTGATACGAAATTCTTCAGGGGACACAGAAGTGAAATTTCCACTGCGGACATTCTAACTAACGATTCATTAAGCTATATTCTTATGTTCAAAAATCGCTAGTAGAACGAGGAGATATAACATGCAATCAAGACAAAAACCACGTTTATAAGTAGAACATATACTGAAAATTTTCTGTTTTGACGACTATTTCATGGTTAAATAACTATGATACATACAATTACTTATTGAAAATTTTGAATACATTCCATTCAGAAGCCGAAGTTTCATGGGATTACTATTGAACCGGGAGATATCAACGCGAGACCAAAACAGAAACCTCGTGAATGTAAAAAAAAACATTTGCAAATATTCAATATTCAGATGACTACTATTCGTGAAATTGTGATCTATATCTACAATGAAACTATTTTGATTGGATAGGAATTTATATCCGGAAGTTTAACTTCTTTTGTTATATACTTTTCTAAAATAATATTTATGTCAATGCGTGACCAGAGCGGTCCATATTGAAATTATGTTAGGTATTTGAGAATTCTTGAAGCTTCAATTGCGAATTGTGTTCAATATTTTGCAGAATTGAATATTCAATATTCATTGAAAGAAAATTCGTAAGTTTGAGAGGTATACTATAAAAACAATTTGATTGAAAATGATATGATTCGGATTCAAAAATATAAACGACCATTCTGTATGAACATCTTGAAAATATTGCACTAAATGTTCGAGGTGCAAGCCACCGAAATGTAAGTCTTGAACGGGGAAATATCAACGTGGGATCAAGCCAGAAACCTCGTTCGAGTACCTATAGGAATAATTATTTTCGAATTTCGAAGATTTTATGATTCGAATATCAATCGAATATTTGTAATAAGACTTGAAGCGAATATTATGGTTCACATGTAAAAGTGTCACTTGGTCAACTTCCGGAAGCAATTATCGTAATGGAGAGATATCAAGTGCGATTGAAATAGAAACCTCGTTTATGTGTAAAATAAGTGTTCTACAAATTCTTGGAGCCTTACTTCGAAATACTGGTTGATAGGGTCTGCACTGGAATATCTACAATACCAGATACCTACAAGAATGTTTATTATGTTAACAACGATTTTTTTCAATTGTTGCTAAGTATGCACCTATAGTAGTGCTGATAGAAAATTTCTTATACCTACCTTCATTTCATTCGAATGGACATTTAGATGAAAAATTACGAAAAGCACTGCCGTGAAGGCAGGAGCTTTTGAGCGCTCGTACATGCGCCTGGTAGATAGATTCGCATTTTCCAGTTTTAGAAATCAATTGAAGGAATTTTCGACAGCTGTCAAAAAAATTCTGAAACTTAGGCGAAACTCCAAACTGTATGTCAGTGCTTCAGCTGATCAATTTTGTTTCGATAATTCGCTAGAATTTTCTACGGTATCTATGGTCCTGGTGATGCGTTCTGGACAAAATTTCGCACGTAGTTTGAATACTTTATTCCTCAGCTAGGTGCAAAATTTCATTCCAATCAAATCAGTAGTTTCGAAATTATCAGGAAAAGAATATTTTGAACGGCCATATTTACGGAACCCCTAGTCTAATTTTGCTCATTGATGAACGTGACCGTGAAATTCGCGATCCAAACCCACCCTGGAAATTTCAAGTCCCTAGGCTTTTCCGTTCGGAAGTTATGATTTTCTATGGTTTCTATGGTTCTGGTCATGCGATCTAAAGAAATGTAACTTGAATATATCATTCTCCATTAGTATACAGAATTTCGTCACGATCGAATCTGTAGTTTGGAAATTATCAAGAAAACTAAATTTCAAACGACCATATTCACGGAACCCCTGGTATAATTTTGCTCATAGATGAAAGTGATCACGACAGTCAAGATCCACACCTATCCTGGAAATTTCAAGTCCCTAGGCGTTTCCGCTCAAAAGTTACAATTTTCTATGGTTTCTATGGTTCTGGTGATGCGAGCTGAACAAAATTTTGCATGTAGCTTGAACACCTCATTTTTCATTAGAGTGCAAAATTTCATCTCGATCGAATCTGTAGTTTCAAAGTAATCAGGAAAACAAAATTTCGAGCGGCCATATTCACGGAACCCCTCGGCGAATTTTGCCCAATAACGAACTTAACCGCGGCATTTGAGATTCGAACCTACCCTGAAAATTTCAAGTTTCTAGGACATTCCGTTCGAGAGTTATCGTGTATACGGCCGGACGGACGGACGGACAGACTCGAATTTTCCGACGGATTCGTCATCAGTGAGTCGAACATAGTCGTTTGAGACCATTTTCTGCTCAAAATTCGAAAAATACAGACATCGTGACGAAATGATATAGCCCTCGTGTAAGTAGTACGAGCGCTCAAAAATTGGTTATCAAATCAAGTTAAGCATCGTTTCATGGCGCAATTGTAAGGTACCACATTCAATGACAAATAAATACGATATTCGAATTGATATTCATATTCAGTAATTCCACATGGTCAGTATCCGTTAGTAATGAAACGGAGAGATATCAACGCCCGATTAAGAAACCCCATTCATGTGTAAAATATGTGTTACGAATGTTTGAAGTTTCAATGACTAATCGTGATATTTGCTACGTTATGGGTATCTAGAATTGAATATCTACCATATAATATCAAGAAAACATACCTATTATGTGTGCATTGATATTCATATGCAGTTCGTTAGTGCTAGTGGAGACATATTTACAACAGATACCTATGAACCAATGGGTACTGAAGAATACAAAAATTGAATTTTTAAAAAAATCAAGTTTTGTTGACTATTTACATTGAAATATCTAGTAATGAATAAATGAATATTTGCATCTATTCACAGAAGTTCTTGCAGTTGAAATTTGTTGTGTTCCATTGGAGAGATATCAACGAGTGATGCAGACAGAAACATCATTCAGGCTACGGAAATTTCCAATGACTAATCGTGAAATTGTGCTCGTGCAAGGTTTTAGAATGAAATATCGGATATAGGTACCTTCTATTCGATAAAAACCTTTAAAATATTCCATTCGAATCAATATTCATATTCAGGAGCATTTAATGCTCTACGTCCGTTAGTAAAATCAAATGGGAAGATATCATGTATCCAATAGACACAAACCTCCTTAATAAAAAATAGTGTTACGAATTCTTCTGCAATTTGCAATTTTTATGGTAGAACTTTCTATTAGGTATCTTTTATAATGCGATGATTTCAATATGCGACCAAGATGGATACCTCTTTATGATCGAACCTAGTGATTGAATTAATCAGTTTTGGGTGTCACGTCAAACGGCTTAGGCCATGCTTGGTTGGAACATTCCTTGTTAATATTGAAGTCCTCGTAATGAAAATCACACATTTGTCTCGAAGAATGTAAACGATCCTGGCGAAAAGTGAAACACGGCCCAAACTGTTCCGATTAGAAGCTTTCTTTCGAAACATTCCTTTCTGTATATTTTGCGATGTACTCCATGTCAAATAATGACATCATATTTTCGAAATTTCAATTTTGTTACGAATCTACTGGCTTTATTGATGGACCGGCTTCTTTATTTCAATGAAGTTCAATTGTGTGAGTTCAAAATTTCCTAATACCTATTCAAGGCATAGGTACCTACCTACATTCCCCAAAATCCGACACACTGGAAATAACTCATTGCTGCCTTGAATATTTGTCCCGAAACGTTGCATTCTGTAACCTTTTTCTCAACACTTCCCTTGTGTAGGTTAGGCAAAACTCACCTCCACCAGTCGTATTGTGAAGATTTCGTAAAATTTATTTACCTGCTGTTGCTACTCTACAAAACTGATGTTCCGTCATGGGTATCTTCATTGGATACTCATCTACCTGTAACTGTTGAAATTTATCAATCAGATTCTGAACTGTTTCATTTTTCGAGCGGATAATTCATTTGAACGACTAGGAAATCATCGAAGATCCTCAGGGAAAAAAAGGTTTAGTTACTTTGACAGTGCGCAGTGAAGTATGAAATACATAATGTATGAACAGTATTATTGGTACAAATTATACAGTTTTGTACGGAAAGCTGTGATTGTTCTGGAAACAAAATATGTCTTAAAATTAGGCCTGTGAATCACCAAGTGGAGGATTCAAGGCAGTGTCGCTGCAAGCTTTGCAGCAGCCTGTGTGTAAAATTTAAATTTAAACCCTTTGTGGTATATTATTTTCAATAATATACCATTATATTTGAGATATTTGAGATCGTTCGAGGAAAAAAAAATTTAGGGCCTCTTGTAAAAAAAAGCACGGAACCAAAATGATGAACGAAATGAAACAAACAAAAACAAATAGATAGAAAAAAACAGTCACAAATTGATGTAATCAAAACTTTTTTTCATTGTATTTTATATGACAAAATCTTAGGAGAATATAAAAAAAAATCATAGAATCACTATAAGAAACTAAAACTAAAAACCTATCTGAATTTGACAAAGGTATAACTAAAACACATTGATAGAGTTCATATTTATATTGAAGGGGTTCTTTTTCATCAAAAAGGAAATTTATTCTTCCTCTATCATCAACCAGAGATTTCTCCAATGTACCGGAAAAATAAAATAAAAAAAAAATAAAAAGGCATCGGCAGAAAATATTAACGAAAATAAAATCTATTTATATTATGTTGAATCGATTTAAAATTGACCAACCATTCCAAAAATGAATCAGCAACTGCGTGTATAGCTCTAAAACGATCCTGGAATTTATATATAGAACAATTATTTATGAGAAGTTCTATTGTTTTCTCTGTTTCCCCGCAATCAAGACTAGAACTCTGAACTCAATTCCAGCTGAAAAGCATCAGTAGACAAGATATATTATATTAACGAGTATATTGATTTCAAATCTGTATTTTCCGTTATTTATGGGAGATTGATAATTTCAAAACTACGTATTTGATCGTGACGGAATTGAATGATATTTTCCAGATTGCATAACCGGAACCATTTGAGATTCCAACCAATTATCGAATAAAAAATTCTTATATTTCCGTAACAGCTGATTCGACATAATTGACAAAGAGCTGCTACCATTTTTTCGACTGTAAACAATCTCTTCAATTGATTTATAAAACTGAAAAATGCGAATCTAGCCACAAGGTGGATGAACGAGCACTCAGAAACTCCTGACTTCACGGCAGTGCTTTTTAAAATTTTTATTTGCCATTAAAACCATTTTCCCGATATGTAGATACAAAATTCAAATCAATGTCAAAATCTGTCATAATTCCATGTACATCGTGGAATCAACGTACCAATAGTTTTTTAACATCTATATAAGACCATCTATCTTCATTTCAGAATTGAATTTCTTGAAAATACCGATTTCTTTTATACATTCAGACGTAAAATGTCAAAATATAGATAGGTATATATCTTTCAAATTGAAACTGAATTCACTAACATGATAATGACATTTGGAAACCGAAAAATATACTGATTGAAAGAAAAAGTTCATCAAATTCGCGTTCAGACTCGAGAGGATTTGATCCAATTAATAAATTTGTATTGTGCAGAAATGCGTCAGAAATGTTGTCAACTTCGCAGGGTTGTGTAGATTCAGTGCGAGAACGATTTGTGAAATATATTTAAGAAGGCGGTGGACATTTCGGACTATTGTTATAAGTAGTGGTAGTCTGTTTTCTTTACATTTTTTCATAAAATCTGTATTATTGAAATTTAGTTTATTCCTTAAAATTATTTCGATTCGACAGATGAATTCATGATTTCCATGAGAATTACTTCAATATTCAATCATAAAGAGCTTCAAAATAGAGCTAATTTAGGTTTTCCAGATATGTGGTCAAATTTGATGAGTCCATAAGGATAACTGAAGTATAATTGATTTCATGGAAAAACTTGAAATATTTCGTGAAATCAAGAAATGTTGAATTGAAGAATAACTGTCAACATTCCGACTTCCGATTGTATTATATGACATTTTTTGTTGCAAATCATATGTATGATCTCCCCTTGAAGTTTGGTCCTTTTAAAAGCAGGCACCCTGTTTAGTCAATTGTATGGAAAACTAGTGGATGATTATTCTGATACAATACAAGAACTGATGAACTTAGTCGTGAAAATTTTCTTAATGCTTATAAACAGTCCGTCGAAACTTTCGAGATTTTAATACCCGGTAATGAGGGCTTAGATCATAACATTTCCATGTCCATTCTTCATTCTATAACGCTCTTCAGGTGTGAAATTATTACTAATTACGAATAATCATCCCAAGGAAATAAAGATTGTTCTAACTAATTGTTCATCGGCACCAGGCTTTCAATTATTTTTGCACTTATATATCGTTTAAAATATGGACAATTGTTACGCGAATAAAGGTGTGTTTCAATGTATTCGATGAATTAATTAAGCTAGGTACAAAACATGTCTCTTATGCAATACCTTTTTATTGACCATGAAATAAGATCCCTAAACAGAAATAAAGCATTGATGAAATTGAATTGAAAATCATCTTTCTCAAAATAACAAATAATTAACGATTAAAAATCAAAATAAACAAAAATAAAAAATATGAAGGTAACCAAATTTCGGAAAGGAAAATGAATATACGCTATTTGAGTAAACATTTGAAGAGTAGCGACAATCATATTATGTGGAAATTTTTTTTTTAAGAAGTGGATTAAGGTTAAACATAATGTGTGGAAAAATATCGAAAAAAAATTTTCAAGGCAAATGAGGTACGAAAAAAAGTTTCGCAAGGATGAAATTTCCTCAGAAGGTAACGAAAAATGTTCTGTTGCACTTTCAGAAACCCTTCACTTTTTTTGTTCTGTCATAAATGTTTCTCCAAATATCTCAATTCATTCAATTCATTCCATTGAATTCATTCCATTGAAACATTGAGAAGCTGATCACAAAATTTCACAACTCAAGAATTACGCTTTGGGCTGAAAAATATTCCATTGTATCATTATAGGTACGAACTCATTTTGCGAATTTTATGATTATTGAACGTTGGATAGTTTTTCAGCTCCCCCTTTCAAGGATTACATATAGGATCGAGGATCGATACGACAATATAGTAACTGATTTCTGTAGTTAATTTTATGTAAATAGCTTTAGGCGGGCGACGGACGAATTTCTTTCTTCATTCTTACATTCTTCAATTCCATGAAACGTTGAAATTTCAGGGAGGTTAAATATTGTTTCTCCTGAAACAATCTGAAAAGTTCATTATTGGATTATTGGGCAGTATTAAACTTAGATGACATGGCTAAATTCAGTTTTCGTTCCAAATCTATTATTATTTTCTAGGTTTTGTGAAAATCCTATTTGAATAATAAGACAACTTTCTTTTTCCACATACATTGATGAAATTTGAAAGGAAAAGAAGACAACTAACGACTGCATATTCATAAAATCTATTTGCATAGGGATTCGTCATAATTAATTAATTCCTGTTTTTTCAGACCGAATTGAAATTGTATTTCGAAGCCATCTAAATTTCCACAATTCAAAAAGTTCCTCAGATTATGGAACTGAATTATGAAATAAGATGTTAGTTCGAAATTCTATCATTCATTAATTGGTTCATCTATTAGTGATGATAGTCAGCTTTGTAGATGAACCAGTTTCTGTAATAGATTTAGTAACAAAATATGCTTTGTTGAGGATTTACCTATCATATGTGAATTCCTAATGATCATTTTGTTGTGAAGTTATACGCTACTGCAGATGGATAGACAAAGTTTCCACTATCATATTATTCATCAAGGCTCTCGTATGGAACCCTAAAAAGCTTGAATTGTTGTAGATGAACACAATTTAATTTACATTTTTGGATTTATGAAAAATATGAAACTGAAGGGCATTAATATGAACAATCAAGAAGATCTAAAAAATTACACAATATTTACAAGTTGCGCCACCTGTATTGAAAGCCAAAGATAATCACAAAAATCTGAAAAAAGAATAAACTTAGGAAAATCGTAAAACTTGGGGTGAATTTATATAGGACTGATAGATTTGAATGCTCTCCCCTGTATCGAAGTATCAAGTTGTTCAATCATCTATCATCTGCTATGAAGTCCCTGAATTTAAAAGTGTTCAAAAAAGAAATCAAGGTAGAGGTAGAGGAATATTTGTGTAACTCTTTGGTTACTTAATGCTCATTGTTTTTTATCATTATTGTATTTCTCTTGTTCTTGATTGTTTTTTTCATCATTATTGTATTGCTCTTATTCTGACATATCCTATACACCATGTTGTGTCTCAAAGGATCAAATAAAATGTATTTATTTATTTATTTATTTATATAACGTAACAAAGAACTAGCATAAAGGGGCATAGCAAGTAACCATTTGAACGATGGAATAACATAACATAAGAATAAGCATAAGCATTGATTGAAGTTCGCCAAAATAAATGCTTATGCCAGATGTGCGCATGATAAAGGTAGAGCACTAACATGTTAAGGGTCATTGAGTGTCAGTTCTTTGCCACATTGTAGAGGTTGAGTTGACTTGAAAAAATAAATTCTAAAAATATTATATATCATTTTTATGAATAGCAGGGGTCCTTTCTAACTTATTTATTATTTCTTCGTTTGTATTTTTGAAATGAAATTTTTACATTTAACGTTAAACGTATATTTTTTTTATCATGCATCCGAACTTAAATGCCAATCGTTGTTCTCTTATTCCATTATCTACGTTAATCCTCTGTAAAACTTATGCCCTGTCATACTATTTTTCTGTCATATTATTTAATTTTATATTATTCCTGGATGTAAATTTACCCTTATACAGTTAAATAACAAAACTTAGAATAAAGGATAAGAATTGACTGAAGAAAAAAATAAAAACAGTGGGGATTTTCTGATACTTCTGATTTATAATTATTCCGTTCTCGTATATGGGATGAAATTTCAATTTCAACGATAGCCTCATAACCCCTTTGTCATGTGCGCCAACCCTCAAATTTCAATGGTTGTCCTCTTATTATAGGTACGTTATTCCTCTGTCCTCTGTAGAAACCATAAAAGTAGAACCTTATGTCATGTTATGTTATTCTTATGTTATGTTATTCCTGTGTATAAATTCAACTTCATTAACATAAAAATCAGACAACTCTGACATCTTGAAGCTTCGCTGGCACAAATTTTTCTGAATAATGGTGGATGTTTTATGTCTCTGGAGACATTCTATTGAAATAAAACAAAGGAATTGCAATAAATAGGACCATTATACAGATAACAAATCACCTTCATCTTCTTTTTTGTTCTCACTCAGCAACTCCATTTTCACAAGGAGTTCGAAACTTCTTTTACCTACTTGTGACTCGTCCATTGTTCATTCAACTACCCTACTGTCTGCCAAATCTGATAAGATTTATGAAACATTATGAAGTTGAGGGTGTTTTCTTCTTTTCGAATACTGATGAGGTAGTACTGCAAAATGGTCTCATTTCCATCATTTCAATTGACCATTTTACAGTACACATGTATTTTAGGGGTTGTAATTCTTGAAACCAAACTCTTATTTCTCCTTCTTCTTTTCCCAATTTCATTCGAAGTTTGACCCAAAGAAACTGAACACGCTGTTATCGAATTTGACCGTCAAGGTCCGAACTGTACATCGCATTATTTTATCCTTATTATTAAGTGGACCAGACGAAACAACTACCAGGCAATCAACCTAGTCGATAACGGTTCAGAACTGCTCCACGTTGAATCATAATAATTATCAAGAGTGTTCGCCTGAAACCTCAGAGCGTCATTAAAAGGAGCCTTTCCGGAAGCGATTCACTTCCACTTCTTTCACGGGACTTTCTTTTCGATCGCACCTGTTGTATATTTCTCGGAATTTGCGGAAGGGACCGGTCTAGTGGTTTCTGGCAAAATGTGGTAATGTTTTCCTACCGAGAGTTCGGTCCATTCTGGATTGAAAACATTGTGGTCTGAAAATATCTTCGGCGTTTGAATGAAAACATTTGACTTCTAGAAACTACCACAGTAGTACAATTCTAATAAATTTATTCTTTGTTTTGATGATTTCTTCTAATTCAATCTGATTCCCAAAATTTCATTTGTTCACGAACTGTTGGGTTAGAACTTTTTTGTAAAGTTTGTTCTATATTGAATATCATTCGTCCAAAAACTTTTCGTATCGGTATCTCAGAAATAGAATTTTGTGTCCACATATGAGGAATCGATAAAAAGTGCTTTCTTTTTGTTTCACGTAAAAAGAAAATTGGGTTTTTCTTATATGTTTGTATATTCAATATAATTCGGTGTTTATGAAAATTAAATGAAATTATTTGTCATACGAATTACAGATATTAGATTTCATACGTCTTCAGTTATGTGTGAATTCCAACTGAATATCTTGTTTTCATTTAGTTTCTGGATTTGAAAAGTTAGACGAATAGACAAGGGCTACATCAATAGGGTTCCGTTGGAACCATTGTCTTTAAATTGAAATTTCCTATCATAAAGTTGAAATCATAAATTTAACTTCCTCCAATCGTATTGATGGGTGCAGATTCCATTTATCA
Organism: Aphidecta obliterata; assembly: GCA_963966015.1. Lineage (NCBI taxonomy): Eukaryota > Metazoa > Arthropoda > Insecta > Coleoptera > Coccinellidae > Aphidecta > Aphidecta obliterata. The sequence goes on along the minus strand of OZ014431.1, from coordinate 20,846,883 downwards.
TTTTTCCATAACTAAATATATGTATCCGGGAAGCGATTTCCGACTAATGACTGCGGTTATTGTTGGTTTTGCCCTTGGTTTTGGCCCTTTAGTCATGGTGCTGCAATCAAAATAAACACATAACCAACTTTTATTTCAACATCATCCTTCTGTATTAACGCTCTGTTTTAATAAAACAGAGTATTCATTTTTATTAATTACGTTGCAAAACTGTATTATCCATATTCTTAGAAAAACTATCCTTACCTAGTTATATTTAATGAGGACCAAGCAAAAAAGAGAAAAACCCTTAAAAATACATTGTATTACTCCCTAGACAAAAAAATTTGATAATATTCAACTACATATCAAAGAGTCTTATCTCGTTCTTCTTGGCGTTTTTGTTGGTATGTATATTCGACTTATTTCCAACGTTCAATTACAAATTCATCAAGTCTTGTTTTGATCAAATTTAACCTTCTAATCTTAGTTCTTTAATGACCAGAAGTTTAACCCGGATCTCGGTGACGTTGAATGGCTAGTTCATGGTGTCATGTGATAATAACCAACAATGACCAAAAGCGCTTAAATGCAGTTGGTTATTGTTGGTAATTACCAATGATAACCAGGTTATTCGCTTGAAATCGATTTAGGTTTGTCATTCCGCAGTGCTTTCGTTTGAAAAACAAATCAGTTTTATTGCTATTCATTGCCGCTTACAGTTGAATCATTTCGTCTTCGAAACCTCAATAAAATATGGTCAAAGAGGCCTGCCATATTGGAAATGGATCATATTTCTAATGAAGACTTAACAGTTACAATTTGCTCTGTATTAATAATGAGTATTTATTGGTTCGTTCTTTCTTGTGTTTATTGGAATGTAACTACATAATGACCAGGAAAATAGATAGGTACAAACCGGATTGTTCTTTCATAACTTTATCGAAGAATTATTTAATCGTTGAATGCCTTTTTCTGATGCAAGAGCAATGTAAATGCAAATAATTTTACTATTGACAGCAATGATGTCATATGCGAACAATTATTTTATAAAATTGCTGGTTGTTATGGAATTCAAGGTGAAGATTCTCATTCGCCAAACGGCACTCATTTTGAATATTTATTGCAAATATCTGTCTGGCATAATACAGATTGCTGAGGTATCTGCATTGACGAAAAAAGTGTTTATATACAGGATGTCTGGGAAAATGTGGGAAATCTCTCGGATTCAGATAAAACATAGAAAAATAAAATGACAAGTTCCCATAATCTTTTTTCCTAGCGGCCCTCCCTACGGAGATACGGCCTCCTAAATGAAGCCACTGGAAATTCATTTTACTGGAATAAATTTTGAACTACTTAATATAATTTAATGACAATTTGATATGATAAAAAGTAGTAAGGACCTCTTGAAATACTGCCCTTAAATTAAAATTAGCTCGGTAAGTTTACCAGGGGCGGACTTGGTTGTACATCTTAATGCTTACATTTTTAACACCCTGTATGATAAGGAGTTAAAAAAAACAAATTTGGATACCTTGAACATTAAGCTAAAGAAAAGGTACTTTTGTTCATTGTCGATAAAATGAACCGTTTTCGAAAAACAAAATAATGAAAGAAGTTACTTTTTTATTTCTATTGAAAAGAACAATGAATTCTAATAATAAGTATTATTATTTTTGTTAAGGTGCCTTTCTGGGCCAAAACTGCAGTGTTAAGAATCTTTGTAATTTTGTCGGATTCAATAACGTAAACTAAAACTTTTTATATATACCTATATCCTGCAAGCCTATATTCAATTTTCAAACTGAGGCGAAACTCCAGACTTCACGTCAGTGCTTGAGGTGGTTTTTTTCTCGATAATTCGCTAAATCTTTATACGGTATCTATGGTCTTGGTCATGCGATCTGGACAAAATTTTACACGTAGTTTGAACACATTATTCTCCATCTATGTGTCTATTTCATTTCAATCCAATGAGTAGTTCCGAAATTATCAGGAAGAAAATATTTTGAACGGCCATATTTACGGAAGTCCTAGTCTAATTTTGCTCATTGATGAACGTGACCTCGAAATGCGCGATCCGAACCTATCCTGAAATTTCAAGTCCCTAGGCCTTTCCGTTCGAAAGTTATAATTTTCTATGGCTTCTATAGTTCTGGTCATGCGATCTGGACAAGATGTAACTTGAATATTTCATTATCCATTAAAATACAAAATTTCGTCACGATCAAATCCATAGTTTTGAAGTTATCAAGAAAACCAAATTTCAAACGACCATATCTACGGAACCCTTAGTTTAATTTTGCTCATTGATGAATGTGACCGCTACATTCGAGATCCACACCTATCCTGAGAATTCCAAGCCCCTAGGCCTTTCCATTACAAAGTTATAATTTTCTATGGTTTCTATGGTTCTGGTCATGCGATCTAGATAAAATTTGCAAGTAGCTTGAACACGTCATTTTCCATCTGAGTGCAAAATTTCATCTCGATCGAATCTGTAGTTTAGAAGTAATCAGGAAAACAAAATTTCGAGCGGCCATATTTACGGAACCCCTGGTCTAATTTTGCTCATTGATGAAAGTGACCGCGACATTTGCGATCCAAACATACCCTGAAAATTTCAAGTTCCTAGGCCTTTTCCTTCGGAAGTTATAATTTTCTATGGTTTCTATGGTTCTGGTCATGCGATCTGGAAAATTGTTGCTTTAATATATTATATTATATTCTCGTTCAAAGTACAAAATTTTATCTCGATCGAATCCGTAGTTTCTAAATTATCGAGATAACAAAATTTCAAACGACCGTATTTACGGAACCCCTAGTATAATTCTGCTCATTGATAAACGTGAACGCGATATTTCAGATCCACACCTATCCCAAAAATTTCAAGTCCCTAGGCCTTTCCGTTCGAAAGTTATGATTTTCTATGGTTTCTATGGTTCTAGTCATGCGATCTAGAGAAATGTAGCTTGAATATATTATCATTCTCTATTAGTATACAAAATTTCGTCACGATCGAATCTGTCGTTTTGAAATTATCAAGGAAACTAAATTTCAAACAACCATATTTATGGAACCCCTAGTATAATTTTGCTCACAGATAAAAGTAATCACGAAAATCGAGATCCACACCTGCCCTGAAAATTTCAAGTCCCTAGGCGTTTCCGTTCGAAAGTTACAATTTTCTATGGTTTCTATGATTCTGGTGATGCGAGCTGAACAACATTTTGCATGTAGCTTGAACACCCCATTCTCCATTTGAGTGCAAAATTTCATCTCGATCGAATTTGTAGTTTCGAAGTAATCAGGAAAACAAAATTTCGAGCGGCCATATTTACGGAACCCCTAGGCGAATTCTGCCCAATAACGAACTCAACCGCGGCATTCGAGATTCGAACCTACCCTGAAAATTTCAAGTTTCTAGGACATTCCGTTCGAGAGTTGTTCTGTATACGGGCGGACGGACGGACAGACTCGAATTTTTTGACGGATTCGTCATCAGTGAGTCGAACATAGTCGTTTGAGACCATTTTCGGCTCAAAACTCGAAAAATACAGACATCGTGACTAAATGATATAGCCCTCGTGTAAGTAGTACGAGCGCTCAAAAATCGTATGTGAGCGTGAAGCAGCATAAATGGGAGAAGAAAATGATTGTTGTGATTTTTCATGCACACCACCTGAAATTGCAAGCGCCTCTGAAATCGCAACATTAAACCTATAGCCAGAAAAGTCGCGGAGGAAGTAAGGAACGCATTACGAACTCTTCATCACATGGTGTACTTCAAGGAAAGTTAGAACGTACACTGAAAACGTAATGATGGCTTACTTCAGTGAAAAAGCTAAAACTATGAACTCTGCTGTGATAAAAAATTGTAAAAACTGTAATTTTAATTTTCATTCATCAAATTGAATAAATTCGTCGAAATATGTGAACTATTCGATTGTAGAAAAAATCTTGTGTGTAATTCGAGCGCAAATTCATTGTCGATTTCAAGAGATTGCCGCGCGACTCTTTCAATGGACAATATATCATTTTGCGCACTTTATACACAAATAGCTATGATGGCATCAAAATCATTATTCGTTTCAGTAGACCGATGGATATAAGATTTAATGAAGTGTAAAACAATTTTTTTCCCTAAATTTTTTCGAATTTCACGCAAAATATTAATTGCGTTTCATTGTCAATATACAAATATTTGATTATTTCTACAAAGGTAACCAGTTCTTCGTTACAATCGTTACCGATTACTGATCACTTTTTACCAATACCGATTCCTTAAACCGATTCTCCATTACTTCCTTCCAATTACTTTTAAGCGAATACTCGACCGATTACTTATTACCGAAAAAAGGGGGAAGAGAAGAGAGTTCCATTGTGTTGAATAGTAAACATACAATTAAATACCATTCTCTGGCGAAGAAGCGCGCGAATTCTTTTTTGTTGTGTTTACCTAATCTCATCCCTAATTGTCACTAACAGTTTGATTGAAAATATTACTTGGAAAGTTGCTTAGCAACGAACATTTTCCGCCTAGGCACAGGAAAGTCACAACTTTTTGAGCGCTCCGCCGTCTGCCCGTATACATGATAACTCTCGAACGGAACGACCCAGAAAACGGAAATTTTCAGTTTCATCTTCTTCTTCAATAATATTATTGATATCGACAGTTTCACCCCAGAAAAATGCGTCGTCGAAATACCCACCTCTTGATTCAACGGCACCATCTGATATTTAAATTGAACTAAATGGCACCTCAAATATGCCATATAAGCGATTCTTATCATATATGGTCCATTGTCCTCACAAATAGGAGAGTGATCCGTTCCCAGAGAGATATTTCGACGAATGTCCATGAACACGACTAGAATGTTGAAACATAAATGCCAGTTTCCGAAAATCTCACACGCAGAGATCTCGTATGTATGTCACACAGTAAAAGTGAAGACAGCTCATAAAAACATTTCTCACACTTGATTGTTATCAGAACTTCATTCATTAACGCATTTTATGATAGTACAAATCGATGTTGGAAAGTTGAATTATTCTGAGGGGATTGCAATATTTCACTCTCTCTTACTGGAAGAACATTTACTTTATTCTATATACTGGGTGTCCCGGCACTACGTGACTGTTTCCCAGGTGTGAATAAATTATATAAAGACGAGTCAAGAATGCTGAATTTTTTTTCCTACGACGTCCCCCTGCGAAGATTTGTGCTTCCAAATGGTACTCCCATAATTCAGTTTTTTTGTAATAACCTCCAAACGACTCCACCGATTCTGTTAAATTTCCGAATTCTAGTCAATACAAATATCAGTAATGATTTGTTTCCAACACCTTCCCCATAAGTCCTCCAGATCGCCAAGACTGACCCTAGCACTTAATGGTTAGATACTTTTTTTTGGTTGAAGATATCGGAAAATTCCTACATTTACGAATTTTATCATTAATTTTGCAAAAAAAAAGGTAAAAGGTGCAACATCGAAAAAATATACCGTTTCCGAGTTACAAGCATTTTCATGATTTAATATCGAAATATTTTTTCATCAGTATATGGAAGTTTCAGATGAATGAGAGACGTTTTAATATCCATAGCAACAATAAATAGCTGGCAGTATTGATGGAAAAATATTTCGATATTCATTCATGAAAATGCTTGTAACTCGAAAACGGTGTATTTTCTCAACCAAGATAGTAATTTACGTCCAGAAAATACTTTTTTTTTTTGACCGACAAAATGGAAGTCTACGAGTCCAAAAAAACTGTTTTTGGACGTGTTGGGTACACTATTTTTTCGGCAACCGTGTAGAATAACAAATCAATGAGACACATTTCTTTATTATATTTTTTTGTTGCACAAAATTTCGAACTTTCAAAAATCCAAATGTCAACTATGTAATTTCATGTCAAATAGGTGTCAGTCGTTATTTCCATAACAACGGTGTGATTCTTTCCAGTCTAGTCTGGGAAGTACGTACTTCCCGGACTAGGCCGGGAAATGCTACTTTCTCAAAGAAAAAGCGTCTGGGTTGCCGAAAAAAGAGTTTTTGACCATTAAGTGCTAAGGTGAGTCTGTTCTTGCCGATCTGGAAGACTTATGAAGATTGTGTTCAAAACAAATCAGTACTGATATATTATGTATTGACTCAAATTCAAAAAATTGTCAGAATCAGTTGAGTCGTCACCAATTGGAGGCACATATCTTCGCAGGAGGACGTCGTAGGAAAAAAATTCAGAGCATTCCTGACTCGTCTTTATATTCCTCATTCACACCTGATAAAGAGTTACGTTGTGCCGGGACACCCTGTATATTATATGTTTAATCCTGTTGTAGAATAAACTATCGAGCTTTCAATAAAAGGCAATGCTAAGAAGGCTATGGAGTTTTGAAAGGTGGGCTTTCATTATCTAAATATTTCATTCTATACTCCTTTATACGAAAAACATAAACATATGTAACTTTATGTTCCTACTTATTTTATGCAATTCATTCGAATTTGAAGAAAAATTATGCTAGAGCCATTTATAGGATTGGATGAGGCTCTGCTCATAATGAATAAACTCAAATTTCGAATGAAAAACGTAAAGTTTTCAACTTCATTAATTTTCATTTCAGCATTATTTGATGTTTTGAATGATACTATCCTCTACTTGATGGCAATTCATTGTGGTGTTACAATTACTAAAAAACTACACTTACTAGGTAAAGTAAAGAAAATCATCTCTAGAGGAAGTATCTGTTCCTACGGTTTTCCAACATTTGTTGTCACGATTTTTTTCATGTCATCTTCATTGATAATAATGAAACGTTCAATGTCCCTGATACAATCTGAGTGTACGTTGTGGTAGAAAGTTTTGCTGATTCGGAATTGTTGGTTAGCCGCAGGCAATGAAATTTCTCCGATAAATAGTAAGCTATGTTCGATCAACCATGAAGTGGAGAAAGAAATATTTCTAATATAATTAATACGGAGTTCACGCCTCATTTCCGTTTCGGCTCTCATAACTCATTTACATGCGACAGGACCGATATTGAAACTTGTTGGGAGTGTAATTTTCAATTATCCTTTCTACTGGATATGAATGGAATACCGTTAAGGTTAACTAGAACACGCAACCCTACAGTTTCCAAAATAATCCTTTGACTTGTAAAGGGTTTTTCAATAAAATGCCTCAATTCATTAATGTAAAGCAGACCGCACACGATCACACTAGCCAACCAATTAAAACGGATATCGTCATTACCCCTATTAGTACCAACCATCACTCCACTTTTGAGACCGCAGACGGTCAATGTTATTGACAATACGTGTGTGGTCGGTTTTAATAAATGAGTTGTGTGTGAGATAACAAATAATTTTTCTTTCTGAAGAATATTTTATGGCATTGAGTATGCAACGTGTCGTACGTGATGCTACCAGAAGAAATTTCAACATCAATACTGTAATGAATACAATACTCGCTAGTAGATAATGTACTAATGTTTTTTAAATTGTTCTGAAAATATGTCTTTCTTTCAGAATACATTAGGAAAACATTCTGATGCCCAAAGCCAAGCATTGTTAGAGAGCGTCAATTCTAGATATTATTATTATACTAGAACGAAAGGACTCTTCAGGATATGCTACCCTAAAGAGAGACCACCTACAGGTAAATCAAATTTACATATTTATTTATATCTGGGATATTATTTTTCGGAATTTGGAAGTCGTAGGGGATTATAATCATACACTTATTATTTATCACTGCTTCATTAGCGAATTGGAGAAATTTAGAAAGGGTATTCTTTTATCGAAAAAGTAAACACGTATTCTTCGTTCGTTCAAAAAAGTTGTTCTACTGTTGAATGAAAACATAACAACTTCTCCGTTCTCCATAATTTCATTGGAAAAATGGTTTCTTACGTTCAAACGCAACAAATTGATGATAATTACTTTATCATTTATTTTTCCGTTGTCACAGTGTTAATTCGATTAATTAATGTTACATTAATGATGAAAAAGTTCTGAAATCTACGAAGAGAAACCATTAATTTCGAAGTACATGAGTCCTTATATCATTAGGAAATAATTTTTCATATTAATATCTGTTCAGCATTATACAGGGTGTTTCGTTGGTGAACGGAAAAACATGTACAGTGAATAGAGGACACCGAGGTGGTTCTAAATATACCCCATTTATCAGGTCTGACTGCCTTGGTTACCGAGATACAGTGATGATTTTTGCTCATTTCTTTCCGAGGTCATAACAAGCGAACCGCCTAGTAGATTTTTTTAATATTCGGCACAGATCTTCCTTATTTGAAGCTTAAATGAATCACTTAATGATCACAAAGAAAATCAAGGTCCGGATTAACAAACAATTATGAAACGGTTTTATCCTTGAAACAACATCCTGTATATCGAAATTTTGAAAATCCGTTTTCAGATTCGAAAAGAGCACAAAAAACTGAAAGGAAATGCGTGATTCAAATTTCCGCGCAGACAATTTTGCTGCACCAATTTTCAACTTGAATGTGAAGTTTTCGAGAAATTGGATATCAAAAAGTGGTTTTAAGTCACTTTGGATAATAACTATCGATTTCTATGTTATTTTGAAATAACTTACTATTATTGATAACATAAGCTTTCCTTTTTTATAACTTCAAACCAACCCATTGTGTAATCACCATTAAGATACACCTACATGTAATCAAAAGAAGAAAAATTGGCGAACTCGGTGTACATAATTCAAAATTGATTGCTTGAATATTTTATTAAAATAATTGATAAGAATTAGATCGAAGTTTAAACAATTATGTACATCATTATAAAAGAAGCTATTAAAAAGAACAAAAAGATACAAAATTAAAAGTAAACAAACTACACGAACTGCTCAAAATGTCCTCCATTTTGGTCAACACATTTTTGTGATCGTTTGAGGTTTATATATTATCCACTTTTTAATTCATTTCAACCGTAAAATGAATTGTTTATAATGCAAAATAAGAAAAAATTGATTAATTCAATGAAAGAACACTAGAATTAATACCCTTCCAGGCCTTTGAATTTTTTTGTTGATACATTTGATATCAAAAAGTTTATGACACAGTGTGCCTCATTAGAAGAGGTATTACTGATGCGCCGATGAAACGCTAGAATCGTTAGGAACAATATTTATTCATATAATTGTATGAATATGAGTGGACCCCATTTTTGAATGGGCATATTGAATTAATTTTTTATAACAAATAAAACAATTATCAGAACATATTTTATGCAATAAAGAGACGTATTTTTTTCAATCGTTCAAACGATTCGGTATATTTTACCAATTATTTTTTTGTTGCATTCATGAAAAAAAGGTCGAAAACTATAGGTATTATAACGATATTTTCACCACAGAAATTATCTGAACCCAGAACAAATCGATCTGACTGAGCGATTTTCCAGAATTCAATTTCTGTCTACCCGAAAAGCCATATTTTTCGTATTCTTCTGGCAATTCTGTAGGTGCATATTTGAAATTGATTGAATAATTGAATTTTCATAATAATGAAAGGTATTGTCATTGATGTTCCTATACTTTATCTATAATTTTATTTCAGTTAAAACTTATTTGAGCCCAGTGGAAACGTACTGTAACAATATTAATTATTATATTCCTGATGAACAGAATGAAACCAGAGATTTTACAGACGATGCATGGACCAGATTACGTAAGTTATCCCCTTCATTATGATTTTGATCAAGTATTCCATTTTTTTTTTTATTTTTTCCTGTTTCCCGTATTTAGATGCTATTGCGCCTGTGGCAATATATTAGACAGCCTCCCTCATTTGCGGAGATTTTTTTTTCATACGTTACAGTTTCTTATGGATTTTTTTTTCATAATTTTAGTGATATATTGTTTTGAAATTATACACAATATTATGGATATTTTTTCATTTTTATTGAAAACATTGAAAATTGAAATACACATTCCAAATAAAATGCATTAAAATAAAACAAATTCTAAAAGAAACAGATCAAAATATTTTTACTTATATAGTAAATACGTATATCTGATATAATATAATATAACGTATTCAGAGTAATATAAGGTTAATGTCTTATTTTTCGATGGCAAGGATTAACATATTTTTGATAATCGTTCTTGTCCTAAGGAGGAACGAAGCTTCGATTTTTCAGTTTGCTGAGGAAACGTTGAAAAGAAGCAGTTGTCACTGGCAAACTCAGAAATATTCTCAACGCCGTTTGTAGATTTGGATAAATATTTTCAAGAGTCATAAAATATAGGTGCCTTTCAATATTTGTAATGGTGCCATTTCAATAAAGTTGTCTAATAAGTTAATTTGAAATATAAATCTTTAAATTTTCATTGAAAATTTATGTGCATTTAAATCAAAAGTATATTTTATTGAAAGATCTGCAGCACTTTTCTTAAAATCGTCAAAAGTTTGAATAACACTTCCATTCAAAAAACTGAAGTCGTCTGACACTTCGATCAAAGCAACAAATCTTTATTCAATTTGTATTATTATTTTATCAAGCACTTGTAACAGTCCAATTCTTAGTTTTGCATTTGCATCAAAAATATGAGCTTCATCAGTGGATAGTTCTCCTGGAATTTTGGGTTCCTTTCGTTTTCCTGACTCATGTAATTTTGCTTCAATTCCAATTTTATCTCTTTTATCCTTGTTTTTGAGTTTCATCAATAGTGTAAATAAGTTTTCTCTATACGCTTATAATTTGTTCAATAGTCCATGTATCATTCGTGAGCCTTTAGAAATATCTAGTTTTTGAACTCGCGAAGAAATTCAATAATTTCACCTAATTGTGACTTCAAGGAATGCACAGCATTGGCTTTTGAGGACCAGTGAGTATCGCAAAAACCCTTTAGAGTGAGGATGACTTATATTTCAAGTCATTCCCACCTTGAGGAAGATCCAACAAAAAAAATTATTAATTTGCTGAACAACAACAAGGAATGTTTCCTTTTGTTACTTCAGCAGCACTAACGCCCACTAAATTTAGACTATGGGCAGTGTAAGGAACAAATTTAAATTTACCATTATCATTTAACATCAAAATTCTAGCTTGAACAACCTTGTATTTTCCAGAAATATCAACCCCATAAGGGCATAAAACTGCCCTCTTACATTTTTAGTATCCAAGCCATCGCCGACCAATTTTTTCCACGATTTCTCTTGCAAGTACTGTTTTTTCGCGAGTATTAATGAAGTCAATAAAACTTTCCTTGATACTGCATTTTTTACTGCAATCTGGTTGACACAACACAACTACCTGAACTACATGAGAATTAAGTTTAAGATATCGCAAGGCGAATCGAATCTACTCGTCTCTTCCTTGGCATCGCTCTCTGAGAACAGGGTGGTGATCTTTCGAATTATTTTGCTTGGCGCTTCTATTTTTTTTCCTTTTCGATATTTTTTGGCGCCCCTGCGGACCTTTGCCATGCCCTAGATACGGTATTTCCTGTTTCACATAATATTATCTATATTTTTTTGTGGAAAGAACTCGTGTATTTGAAAATTCGTTGATTTTTGGGATGCCATTTTGGAATAGTAAAATTTCCTCTGATTAACATACCTTCCACTAATACGATTAAGGTTACCTAAACCAGCCGTTCATTATCAATTTTCATTACACTACAAAAGTCAATTTCATTGTTTGTTTGAAGTGAGTCGAAATTTTTTCTTCATTTCAGATATGGGACGTTCTATGATAGCTCTATTCATTGTTGCTTTCATTTCTATCTTTGCTGCTTTTTGCACAGGAGTCACAGGGTGTTGGAGGAGGTCACCAGGAAATATAACAGCTACAGCAATATTGATGCTTCTAGCATGTAAGTACAGACTGGATTTTGTTGTATACAGTTGAGTTATTCAATCAAATAACATGGAAAGAAGTTCTTCACAACATACATCGAAAAATTCTTTCCTCCTTCTACAAACAAGATTATTATGTGAAAATATTTAATTGACTCCGAACGAAATGCTACACACTGCATGTTCAATCACTGCGACAATGCCACAAGAAGATTAGCTGAGCGAAATAACATCACAAAAATGAAACATTTCAGTGATTCTCAAAAGCCCCTGGTCCTCTAAACAACCCACCAATATATATCGAAGCACAAAAGACCAAAGCGGCCACCGCTATTATGGCAAAATCTGATTCATGAAGGGGTTTGTCAAACTCGTTGACATCATGAAACATCAATCGCCAACCTGCCTATAGAAGATCAACTTGTCGCCAACCTTGTTGTCAACATGCCGTGTTGACGACGATTTTGAGCGTCTGTGGGCAGTTTGGCGATTGATACTTCATGTTGTATACAAGGCTGACAACCAAATTGATCGTCACTGTAGGCACCTTTTTATGTTTCATCCCATCCTTATATATGTATACGGGCCGGAACCTTCGCTTTGGAAGAGAATCCTACCTTTGATTACCGCCAATTCATGCTATGAATTTGAAGATATAGAAAGAAGATTTCCAGAATTCTCAGTTACATCATTGACCGTTTAACTTAATTGTCAGCAATTATTTCAATCCAATTCGAAACTCCCTTATTATTCCTAAATACTAGTATTCAATTGAACCTTCCCAATTTAAATAGCGCAATAGTAAAGAAATCCAATTATCATCTTGTAACACAAGTTTGACTTTCCCTTTTTGTTGCACTTCTTCCTTTCCGTTCGTCTATTGGTAATTGAGATACAACAAAAGAATTCCCCCCATTTTGTCATAAGAATGTGTTAAGAATTCCATGAAAATCGTAATAATTGCGAAACGGTTTTTTCTTTGCAGCCACAAAGCGTATCCACGTTTAACATTTATCTTGCAGGATTTTGCAAAAATTAGTATGAAATTGAACTCTAGCTCTAGATACGATTACATTCCGTTAGGCGTAATAACGTATTGTATACATTATAGTGAAGAAGATTATAAATACAGGATATCTTCATTTGCTGTATATAGGTTCTCCGCAACTAATAATTAATATACGTAATTCTTCCACAGGCCTTCTCAGTGCTGGAGGAATGGGTCTTTGGCACGGAGTGGAGTATTTTGAGAAGGAGAAGGTTGTAGGGGAAGAATTCTACCAACAATGGAGTAATGTAAGCTATATTTTCAATATTCCGATATTATCACTTCCTTTCGCACTCCATAAAACCTCCCATTAATGTATTGTAGTTTTTGCTTTGCGCTTGGTATTTTCTGAATTCGATTAAAGAATCCAATGATTACTTTCGAATGACTGAATTTCAACTGTATGATGAAAATTATAAAAAAAAATCGAAAATAAACTTCGATATAGGATATTTGTGAGTAACTGATTCAATATTTGCTACGCAAAATTACATGTTCTGAACTAACAGAATAACCTAGATCTAACAATAAAAAAATTTTTCCCTATTTGTGTGAAAGTTTGTCTTTTATCACAAATATTTTTTACCAACATCAGTTCTTTTTTTGTATAAATTTTTTTTGATCACTTTGTTGGATATATTCGAACACATCCATTAATTGTTAATTATTTATCGAGCTCAACTGGATTCTTTGAATCTCTTGAATTGTGGAAAAACCGAAAATAACAAATGCCGCGTAACAAATAAAAAACAAAAATTTGTTCAGTTATCGTAGAAAGTTGAAATCGGCAAACGTCTTACTTGTTATTTTATGCAAAACCTGTCACTAAAAAATAATAATAACCTCAACTTGATATTTGTTACGTGATATTTGACATTTTGGGCTGCATGAATCTTCACTTGACTCGACATAATAACATTTGAAGGACAGTAATTTATTGGTCGTCAAATAATTCCATGAATATGATTTATCTGGTCCATTATGGACCCACTGTAATAAATATGGACACCATTTCCACTTGGTTCATTAATCATCACGAATATGCAAATGATTGAATACCATCAATTCGACTATAATTCTATAACCAAATGATATTATTATGTTTCCCATCAGTTATTATAAAGAAAAGAATTCTCCTTCATTTGTTGATTTGGAAAATTGATTCCTTCTTAGTTTTCCATATCTATTTGATAAATTTGAAGAATTCAAATTACGTGAATTCACCATTTTGTTGTGTTGGGTCAAATACATACAGTTCCTCACATAATATAACTTTTGGAGTTGACCGTAGTTTTCAAATAAATCCCAATAATCATTGTTCAAGTACAGGGAATTGCACATCAGAATAAAACGTGTGGGAAATTTCAGATCGCCCGAAGGTCAAATTTCAATTACCAAATTGGTTACACCATTTCGAACTGAATAACCAATGAAAAAGGCAAAAAATAGGTCTAGCAGCCGATATTCCTCCAACAAGAAATAAATTCCATGGGCATTTATTTTATCATTTTATGAGAGTTATAGGTTCATAAACGGTTTTACACCATCACATACTATTCAATTATATTTGCGGGCGTTCAGTCAGTCTCAAAGGCTTAAAAAACCGAGGTATCTATTTTCAATGCTTACGACATATACCTATTCAATTGATCTCGTTTATCATTGTTTGTAATAGGTATGTGTGTTGTTACAGCGACAATAGTTAATTGATGATATTATAAGCAGGCTAATGCATGTGATTCAATAATTCAAATTTCTATTTTCACTTCCATTGATTTAAGCACAAAACGAACAATTTTGTTTTCTGGAAAGCTATCAAACCAATTATCATATTAATACTTTTATTATCGATTCTGGAACTTATAATACATCACGAACGTTAGAATGTCTTGATGAAAGTGAGTTTGTTGGAAAAAGGTAACAACAGCATGTGGAATTATGTTTTCCTTCAACACCATGCCACCGTAAAGAGCATCAATAAAATCGGAGAAACTATCAGAATAATTTGATGTACATGAATCAGTGGCGGCTCTTTCAGGCCTTGATGGCAAGGGGACAACTCACTCCCCCAACAAAGTAGGGGTCCGGTAATTTTTTGAAGTATATCCATCCAAAAACCCAATTCCATTACGATGTTCATGGAGTAATATGAAACATTGTACAAACAAAAAAATTTAACTCACTATAATATATATTGATTGATTAACTTTTTTAAACATTGAATCCATTGCTGTTCCTTACAATAAACAAAATGATTACAACTCACTCATCGAAGTTTGCTGTCATTGTAACCAATGGAACACATTGGTAAGACATGTCAGATAGGCAAAACAGAAAATGTCCCGCTGGCTTGCGTTGGAACCCCACCAGTCTGAAAAATGGGTCAGAATGGCAAATTATTTTTTGTTTTTTCTTGCCTACGAATGATGGCGAATAGTAGATATCATTGCGTGTTTGAAAAATTCCAATTCGGAAGATGTAGATGGCTTGTGGAATTACTTCATCGGTAGCGTAAGAGTGGATTAGTTAGTCCTTTGGTGATACTAATCAACGAACCAGAGGGTGTTTTTCCATCAATACTTAAACTTGCGATAGTTGTTGCCGTTTTTGAAGAAGGAAACCCAGATGCTTGTGACAGCGGCCTATTTCTATTATTTGCACGATATCTAAAATATTTGAATCTTTTGTGAAGCACTCCCTAAATAATGATAGGTATTATTGAGCAATATGGATTTGCTTGCCAAACTTATTCATTATTTAGATCTCATAAGCTCTAAAACGAAGAATAGAAGGCAAAAAGTTGTATGGAGGAATACTCTTGTAGATTCTATAGAAGTGGTGTAGGGAGTTCCTCAAGGTGCTGTTAGGTCCCATACTTTTCGAGGTGTACGTCAATGATCTGCCCTGTAATGTAAATTTGAATCACATTAGGTTGATGCTACCAATTTTGTTATAAAAGATTCATCGAAATCTCATAGAATCCTCGACTGAATATTACTACACCATTTTCCTACACCGCCCTCTAACCGAAACCGTCGTCCGATTTTACCCTTCTTGGCGAGTCCCCTTTCTGCCGAGCAACTGTTTTGAATCGGAAAAACGAACCTCAATTCTGTACCTATCGTGGTACCTTTCCGACCCTCGAACTACCCCTATAGACCAGGCAATAGAGCAGAAAAAGGGTCATTCTGTGACAAAAATCGTAGAAGAAAACAGCGAGTGGGGAGTTACGTGGGGTGGTCCGTGGATGTTCAGTGATATGTTTTCGACTCGCAAATATCATTACTTTTCTTGTAATTGCGAAGAAACACCAAAAAAACCTGTGTAAAAAAACCTGTGTTTTTTAGTTTTTTGCTTGTAAAATCTGAACCAATGGAGCGGTGCTAATACTTTCAACAGACGAATTGTAGAGAATGAAAAGATGAAAAAAATGAGTGCTAGTGAAACTCAATCGGGTCATCATTACTGGAGGAAAGCCGGAAAAACCGTGAAAATCAGCGTTTTTTCAAAACCTCATAACTCGGCCAATTTCGAAGTTGTAGCGCTGGCTTTCCAAATGAAAGTAGTGGTTAAGAGATACTTCAAGTGTGCATAACCCAGACGTTGTCCGAGAAATAGTTTTTGCGTAATTGCGATTTGAATTATTTGAGGCACTATTTTCCGGAAGAGCTGGATGCGTCGGAAGTAGTTCGATTTCAATTTACAAAACGGATTTTGAAAGAAGAAGTATAGTACTACAAAACGGCAAACTTTATTTTTCGTTAAAATGTTGCAAAATAGGTGAAAAATACGTAGAAACATGACCAAAACCGGCTCAGTGCCCCATCTAGGACTGGATAGTTCCGGAAAATAGTGCCTTAAATAATTCAAATCGCAATTACGCAAAAACAATTTATCGGACAACGTCCGGGTTATGCATACTCAAAGTATCTATTGACCACTACTTTCATTTGGAAAGCCAGCGCTACAACTTCGAAATTGGCCGAGTTATGAGGATTTGAAAAAACGCTGATTTTCACGGTTTTTCCTACTTTCCTCCGGTAATGATGACCTGATTGAGTTGCACTAGCACTCATTTTTTTCATCTTTTCATTCTCTACAATTCTGTCTGTTGAAAGTATTAGTTGCAAGTATTGGTTCAGATTTTACAAGCAAAATACTTAGAAAACACCGTTTTTTTTGGTGTTTCTTCGCAATTACAAGAAAAGTAATGATATTGCCACTCGAAAACATATCACTGAACATCCACGGACCACCCCACGTGACCCCTACTCGCGGTTTTCTTCTACGATTTTTGTCACGAAAAAATCTCTATTGCCTGGTCTACTAACGCGAGTCCCAGACTCAAAACCATTAACTCTCCCGAGTTCTCCTCTTCCACACAACTCACCCCCGGTCCCTGACCGGTAACTGACTCTTCACGAGCCACCTCCAACCGAAACTACCCCGGACTCTAACCGGCTTTTCTTCTCGCTTCCGAACAACGGACTCAACCCAAGTCCCGACTAACTCCCGAGTTTGACCTCGCGGCAACCGCCTGTGGTCCGCGACAGGTCACAACTGCCCCTCGCACTCTCAGGGTTCCTCCAAGGTAAACACTTCCCCCTTTTCAAAAACATAATTCCTGAGGTGACACTTTTTCGCAGCGTCTCTCACGCTTTCCAATTCTTTCTCCGAAATTTCCTCATGGTCAACCTACGTTGCGTCTTTTCATCTTATCGAGGACTCCTTCAGTTGTCCTTACAAAGGTTTCTTTGTCGTCTACATACCTCCGTTCGTCAAAACAAAGTTTCGTTTGAAGCCAAAGCTTCCCTTATCACAGTCACACAGCTCCAGACTTAACGACATCCGTTGATAACTACAATGTTACTCGACTTCGAATATGCAGCCCGAGGTAGGAAACATAATTTAAAATTGAATATGTATCCATACTCCCCAAATATTACATCAGCAAGACCCAATAAAGCCACTCTTCACGTTCCCAATGAAGGTATTCTACGAGCCATGTATTTACATCTTCCGAACTGAAGTTTTCCAACCCCGCTATGATGTCTAACACATCGACATCGTCCGTGGGCATGGATGAACGACAATCATTCGCCCAATTACCTATTCTGAAATTTCTCAGACTGGTGAAATTCTAACGTAGGCCAGCGATACATTTTCTGTTTTGCCCCTCTGAAGTGCCTCACCAATGTGTTCCTTTGAAAAACCTCTAATTAAAATGACAGCGAACTTCAACTCCAACCACGAGCGTTACTAGATCCTAACTATCATCGGGTAAAATTTATTCTTCAGGCGTTAGTATCTATATAACCCACATAAAGAACTATTATTTAATGGATGCAATAATGAACTTCTGTATGACCTATGGATCGTTACCATCTACTTAGTACCGTTTGTACATAAATAACTATCATAATATTCGATGATTTCTATTCATGGTCCTTAACCTCACATTATACCTACTGGTTGGTAGAAATTTTTCAGGGAATGCGTTCAGATATTGGATCTAGTAAATTGAAAAACCATAACTTTTTGAAAAACTATATTTTCATGTTTGAACTATATTACACTTATTCATCAGAGATAATCGATTTCTATCATTCAGATTCTTCAAGAAAACTCTGATATCATGTACGATTGGAGCTTCGTCTTCGGTTGGCTAGCAGTCTTCTCATCACTAGGTGCAGCCCTACTCTTTTTCTTTGCCTCATGTTGTTTATCCAGCGAACGTGAGAAGGAGCAGCTCAGCAACGTCCAATACATAATGCCAGGTTTGTACCCTTATTGAAATTTCTAACCTCAATCTTTCCTAGGTCCTTCGGGATAATGCCAGAGTCAACTACGATTGGAGCTACATGCTTGCATGGGTCGGCGTCGGGTGGTCTTTGGTGGCAGCCGTCTTGTTTTCGGGTGCCGCCATGTGCCTAAGGGGCGAGAGGGAACGAGAGGAGGCTATCAACATGCAGTATCTAATGCCTGGTAACTTTCGGGTTTAATCTGCTCATTCATCTCACAGTTTGAGATACTCCAGAACCGACAAATAATTATCGTTTTCTTTTTGAGTGAAATACGCTGTATTCTCCAGATATATTGAAAGTCGGAGGTCTTCCACGAGTTTTTGGTTTTCCTTATGAAAGCATTGTTACATAATGAATGAAGGATCAGATTACGTGCGGTAAACAAAATGGAATTCGTAAAACTATAAGTTGGAATTTGGAAGAAAAATTAATCGTTAAAAACCTATCTGCTCGACATGTTTATTGGTATGATGTCTCTCAATTGAAGAAGTTAAGTACCAACAAAACTCCCTCCAATAGTGTGTTACGAAATTTCGAATATCACGCTCAATTCTTGAGTTGAAAATCGGTGAATAGGAAAAGACCATCTTCTAAAATGAATAATTTTGAAAGCACTGACGTGATGTCAGGAGCCTTTTCGCGCTTGTTTTTTTGTTCCAAACGGACAGTCAGTGTATATTGTCAGTATGACAAATACTGTCACTTTATTTTTCTAAACTTCAAAAGATGGAATCGCCGAATTGTTATTGGATATATCAGAAAAACTCAATTTTTCTGCACATGGAACAGCTATGTACCAAAGTTCAGCAGTATATGGCGAACAGCTTCTGGGATAACGAAGTTTTAAAAACTTCAACTGATTCTATCCCTACCGAATTTTATATAAACCTTCATGTCATTTTCTTACAACTAACTTTTTTCTTACTGGTACAAAGTTTCAATTCGATAAGATCGTTATTTTCCGAATTATTGGGAAAAGAAATCATACAATATCAACCTACGGTACCTTTTGACGGATTCCGACCATCTACGAACTAAACTATTAAGACCTCGAACGTACCGCTATCGTCGCTAGAATTAAATTTGTCCTCAAATTCTTCATCTGTAGCTCAAAATTGCAACATAACAGATATTTGAGCAAAATGATTATGCTCTTGTGCATAGAAACAAGCGCGCAAAAAAAAATCAACTCTAGACAGAATTTCATTTGAACTATTTTTGGCATTTAACGCATTTATGAGGTTCAGTATACGCTATGTATATAAAGTAAGGAATAAATTAAATGATCAAGAATTATTCCATTCGATATATAGAATAATAAATGGAAAATTTTTATCGGGTCTCAGGAATGGATGAATTGTTTTTTCTCACAGATTTTATTTGAACAAATACTTCATTTATTGAGAATGTTTATAACTAATTCAATTCCCGGTGAAGTTTGTTTTATGTATTTTACTTGAGGTTTTCTTCAAAATTGTTATTCTGGAGTATCTTCATTCTTTTAATCTCATTATGATCTTACCCTAACTGACGCTTGCGCTTCCATACATAAACATAATTTTCTGTAAAATAAATAACTTTGGGAATATCACATAAGTTGTATTTCAGGTAATATTCTACAAGGCAAGCAAAATGGGTTTTCCGATGTCGGCCAATTAAAAATTATTATTTGTGTGTATTAATAATACTGACTTGATTATCATATTTCACTCTGATGATATCAATTATTTTCAAATCATAACTAACAGAGCTCTCGATCGACCATTTCAAATATAAATAGTAATTTCATGAATTCTTTCCTGACCTTGTTCATATACATTCATACACAGACTGGCCAAATGAAAAATGGACATGGAGGTTTTATGTGGTGATTGGTGTAGATGTAGGGGTATACACAAAAATGCCCGAGAAAGTCGATTTTAATTAAGGGATGGACTCTTTTATTTTCCATCTGCATGGCCACCAATTGAACCCAAAAAGTTGCAATTGTGTTTTATCATTGACAAATGAAAAAAATCATAAAAATCTTCATCACATGGAAGTAGAAGGATAAAATGATTGCACAAAGTGTAAGAGCATTGTTCGGGGACATACAAAATTTAATTACTACAACATATCGGACACACAATTTCATTGCCTATCTGACGGTATGTGGATTTCAGAAAGCTTCTTTCGAATTTTAGGAAATTTATTTTAGAATTAATGAATATATACACCTTTGAATATTTTTGATGAATGTTTTTTTTTGAGAGGGTGAACCTTCTAATTATGTATGGAAAACAATAAAGCTGTTAAACGGCTGCCGCGGCTCCCTTGGCAGTTGCCAATCGCCTCTAAACGAATTTCGCAGTACCACGTCGATCTTTTGAGGCTCTATTTCACGAATAGCTCGATGAAGGTTCGGCTTCAGTTCGTTGATTCTTTGTGGATCGTTGGAGTAACAACGGTTCTTGACTTCCAATATATAATTCAGATTATTGCACTAGGACTCGATGATCTATTATGCTTCTCTTTCTTCAGCTGCCTGAGGTTTTCAAATACCAAGCAGCCGCTCTTTTTGAGCGCTCGTACTACTTACACGAGGGCTATATCATTTCGTCACGATGTCTGTATTTATCGAATTTTGAGCTGAAAATGTGCCGTAAGCACGATAATTCTCGAACGGAACAATCTAGAGACTTGAAATTTTCAGTGTGGGTTCAGTTCCCGAATGCCTCGGTTAAGTTCGTTAATGGGCCAAATTCCACCAAGGGTTCCGTAAATATGGCCGTTCGAAGTTTTGTTCTCCTGATTACTTGGAAACTATAGATTTGATCGAGATGAAATTTTGCACTCAAATGGAGAATGAGCTACGTATGGAATTTTGTCCAGATCGCATGATCAGAACCATAGAAACCATAGAAACCATAGAAAATGGTAACTTTTGAACGGAAACACCTAGGGACTTGAAATTTTCAGGTCCCTTTTCAGATAGGTGTGGATCTCGAATGTCGTGATGACGTTTATCTATGAGCAAAACTATATTCGGGGTTCCGTAAATATGGTCGTTTGAAATTTAGTTTTCTGATAATTTCAAACTTACAGATTCGATCGTGACGAAATTTTGTATTTTAATGGAGAATGATATATTCAAGCTACATTTCTCCAGATCGCATGACCAGAACCATAGAAAGCATAGAAAATCAGAACTTACGAACGGAAAGGCCTAGGGACATGAAATTTTCAGGATAGGTGTGGATACTTGGGATTCCCTAAATAC
Source organism: Aphidecta obliterata (assembly GCA_963966015.1). Classification (NCBI taxonomy): domain Eukaryota; kingdom Metazoa; phylum Arthropoda; class Insecta; order Coleoptera; family Coccinellidae; genus Aphidecta; species Aphidecta obliterata. Next base: position 20,824,951 of record OZ014431.1, on the reverse strand, counting down.
GGTCGTTTGAAATTTAGTTTTCCCGATAATTTCGAAACCTCGAATTCGATCGAGATAAAATTTTGTAATTCAATGAAGAATGATATATTCAAGCTACATTTTGTTCAGATCGCATGATCAGAACCAAAGAAACCATAGAAAATCATAACGTTCGAACGGAAAGGCCTAGGGACTTGGAATTTTCAGGATATGTTCGGATCGCGAATTTCGCGGTCAAGTTCATCAATGAGTAAATTAGCCGTTCAAACTTCTTTTTCCTAATAATTTCGAAACTATCTGATGGATTGGAATGAAATTCCGCACATAGATGAAGAATGATATATCCAAACTACGTGGAAAATTTTGTCCAGATCGCATCACCAAGACCATAGATACCGTAGAAAATTCTATTGAATTATCGAAAAAAAATTGATCACCTGAAGCACTGACTTGAAGTCTGTATTTTCGCCTTAATTTTATTTTTTTTTGACAGCTGTCAAATTTTTTCAATTGGTTTCTGAAACTGTAGAATGCGAATCTACCTACGAGGTAGATGAACGAGCGCTCAGAAGCTCCTGACTTCACGGTAGTGCTTTTCTGAATTTTTGAGCGCTCGTACTACTCACACTATATCATTTCGTCACGATGTCTGTATTTTTCGAATTTTGAGCCGAAAATGGTCTCAAACGATAGAGTTCAACTCACCGATGACGAATCCGTCGAAAAATTTGAGTCTGTCCGTCCGGCCGTCCGTCCGTCCGTAAGCACGATAACTCTCCAACGGATCAACATAGAGACTTGAAATTTTCAGTGTAGGTTCAGATCCCAAATGCCTCAGTTGAGTTCGTTAATGGGCAGAATTCCACCAGGGGTTCCGTGAATATGGCCCTCCAAAATTTTGTTCACCTGATTACTTTGAAAATACAGATTCGATCGAGATGAAACTGTGCGCTCAAATGAAGTATAAGGTGTTCAAGCTACATGTGAAATTTTGTCCAGATCGCATGACCACAACCATAGAAACCATAGAAAATTGTAACTTTTGATCGGAAACGTCTAGGGACTTGAAATTTGCAGGATAGGTATGCATCTCGATTGTCGTGATCACTTTCATCTATGAGCAAAATTATACTAGGGGTTCCGTAAATATGGTCGTTTGAAATTCGGTTTTCTTGATAATTTCAAAACTACAGATTCGATCGTGACGAAATTTTGTATACTAATGAAGAATGATATATTCAAGCTACACTTTTCCAGATCACATGACCAGAACCATAGAAACCATAGAAAATCATAACTTTCGAACGGAAAGGCCTAGGGACTTGAAATTTTCAGGATAGGTGTGGATCTGAAATGTCGAGTTCACGTTTATCAATGAGCAGAATTATACTAGGGGTTCCGTAAATACGTTCGTTTGAAATTTTGGTTTCTCGATAATTTCGAAACTACGGATTCGATCGAGATAAAATTTCACATTTTAATCGAGAATGATATATCAAAGCAATATTTTGTCCAGATCGCATAACCAGATGTACCATAGAAACCATAGAAAATTGTAACTTTTGAACGGAAAGGCCTAGGAATTTGAAATTTTCAGGGTGGGTTTGGATCGCGAGTTTCACGGTCACGTTCATCAATGAGCAAAATTAGACTAGGGGTTCCGTAAATATGGCCGTTCAAAATATTCTGTTCCTGATAATTTCGAAACTACCGATTTGATTGGAATGAAATTTTGCACCTAGCTGAGGAATAATGTATTCAAACTACGTGCGAAATTTTGTCCAGATCTCATCACCAAGACAATAGATACCGTAGAAAATTCTAGCGAATTATCGAAACAAAATTGATCAGCTGAAGCACTGACATGAAGTCTGGAGTTTCGTCTAAGTTTCAGAATTTTTTTGACAGCTGTCGAAAATTCCTTCAATTGATTTCTCAAACTGGAAAATTCGAATCTACCTACCAGGTGCATGTACGAGCGCTCAAAAGCTCCTGCCTTCACGGCAGTGCTTTTCGTAATTTTTCAATATGTTTTTAATCTGATAATATCATATCACATCATATCATAGCTTCCATGACCCAAGAATTTTTTGCCTTGGCTTCGTATGTTCGTAGCTGGGCAGTAGTTCTTATCTCCTCCCCACAGAATCTAAAGTGCTCATTTTCTTCTAAACTCATTTTCACCAAATGTTCTTTATAATAGTTGGAAAGGCTATGAGAAGATGTAGCATGTTCTTCCTGGATCAAGATATTTTTATGAACTATCGGTAGAGAATTACCCAAAGAAATTTTTTGATTTCCCAAATCTAGAAAATTCGGAGTCCTTTGGTCGGCCTCTGAACTTTTGTTTAGGTGTCATTCCTTTGAGCTACATGAAGATATTGGTCCATCGAAAAGAGCTCGGTAGTATAATGGATTCCTTATTTACCCCGATTATCGAGTGCCCTGGAGTTTAGACCAAGGAGACCATGTTATTATTGCCAAGTTTGTTCCCCCAGTCGACCCGTGCAGGCATTCTCATATAACATCTTAGAGTTTATGACATAGAAGCTTAGTGCTTTGATAGCTGGTTCTCTCTCAGAGTAGATCTCTAATAATAATAATAAATGTTCTTTTAGTTATAGCTCCATATTCTAAATTGAGTGACACACATCTTTCAATTACGTGGATTTTCGCCTGAAAAATGCTGGGCCCTGTTTCCATCGAATCGGAGTATTTTTTTCCAATTCGATTACTCTTACTCCTGCCCCTTTGGTGCTTTCAGAGCCGTCTATACCATTTTGTGTTATTCTCTTTGATAGAATGGCAGTGGATTCCCTGTCCAAGACTTTCTAGTAGCTCAGCTTTGTAGTTTTATGAACACCTGTCCAAGCTAAATTTCTTTAAAATTTCAAAATTTTGGATGAGACATATTTTATCAAAAGTGACCAGGTTTTCTGATCTTCGACCAACGCGTTTCTCTACCCTTCTCTAGGTATTCTAAAAGTAGATGGCTATCACCAGGTGGAGATGCGCAAGATCATTGATGTTCTCTAGTGCCCGCCTGGTAGGACTCATTTTTATATACCCGGTAATGCATTCAGGGCTAGGATTCTTCCTGTTGTTCATAATGCTGCCTTGGTATGATTGTATATTGTTTATATACCGACTCTCCTAGGTCTCTGTGAGACCCCTCAGAAGCTCAGAGCTTCAGAAGCTCAGAGCTTCAGAAGCTCAGAGCTTGTGCGAGTTAGGAGACCCGGTTGTGTTCTGTGTAGGCTTTGTTTCTGTGTCCTTACGCCACCTGAGGCACAGCACTGTAAATTGTTTGGGTAAACAATGAAACAAAAATGAATGAATTTTCTGACATGGAGCACGGTTCCACCATTCACTGTTGGGCAACAACAGAAAATTTCTACTAAGACTAAGACTACTAAGTTGTAATAATGGGTACCATGTTCATAATTTACTTCGTCCCAAATATTTTAGGGTTCCAACCCAAAGATTTCTGCACACCAAAAAAAGATTTATTGCTCATCTATCGGATATTTCAACATGCACTTGCCAGAGAAGCTTGTTATCTAGCGTTATTCCCAGATAGCTCACGAATAATTTCCACGCGTGACTTGAACTGTAACTCGAATTTGATTTTCATGATTATTCTACAATTCAATCGACGCTTTCTGAAGTACATCTTTACTTAATACTATGAATTAGCGAAGTCCGTTGTTTTAGAGGATGCCATTTTTTCTGTTGGCTCAGCAAAAAAATGATTTTCCTTATTTATTTTCTCTTGGTTTTTACCATGGGTTAGCTTGTAAGGAAATGAATTCGGAAATTATTTTAATGTATTAATTTCAGTTTGTTCTTTTTTTCAGTTTATCCTCAGAAACAGCAATACGCATACGCAGGATACCCCGTACCTCAAGCCCAATATGCTGGACCATACTATACCACTGGCTCAGCATACGGTCCTTACAACTATTGAGGAAAATAACAAAAGCTATATCTCCTACCAAATTTGAACAATGTGCCATAAGCCAAACTATTTATGAAAAATGAAGAGGATTAGGTCTTCAATATTTTGTTATTTTATAAATGATCATTTTCAAAAGTTGATTCTTTATGTTTACAATAATAAAATACTGCGAACAGAGAGGTTTGGCTTTATGGCAGAATTCATTATTTGTTCAAGTGTGCCAAGTGTTCATTAGTGAAACATGATTTTTTCTTCTTGAAAACATCTCAAATTTTCATAAATCCAACACTTTCTTTGTTATATTAATGAATGGGTTCCCTTGTGTTTTTTGAGAACCTATCCTTATTTATAATGAAAAAATATGGTCAAGCAATATCATTCTTATTTTTGTATTTTTCAATGACGCAATAGTTTTGTATATATATATGACTATGAAACAAAAATATCAATGATGATATTTTTCTCTGTTTTAATGCCCTCTTGTATGAAATGATTCAACTATATATGCAGTCTTCAAACATATTATATTATAATTAGTAGATCCACTATTTAATAATGAATGTACTGAATCAATCTTGAGTGTTTTGAGAAAGCCCTCTATTCATCATAATAATTATGATGATCTACAATGTCTTAATTCCAGTTGTCCCTAAGATAAATTAAGTTCGATTTAAGATTTCACTGAAAACTGTTGAAATATAATATTCAACAATGGGACATTAGAGGTTATTGAATAACGATATTCACAATTCATTTGTACCAATTTACATAATCAATCATTTGAATATACATAATATCTGTTATATAATATTTCTGTAAATTAAGAAAATGAATAGATTATTTTATATTACCTGCATATTATTTCAGACATCCATTTGGATTTGAATCGGAAGTCGTATTCATATCAGGGAGTAGATTACTTTCGATTAATTTCGAACATTAACACTATTAACACAACAATCTTTCCGAGGAGCCTTATTACAATATAACCTGCGTATTCGATGTGATTCTTCATCGAATAGCCACATCAACTTTTATGCTATTCCTATTCGCACACAAAATGTCAGTCCAAAACAGAAAAACTAACACCCTATAAAAGATTGAGTGCAGGGGTATTTGAGATATACGGAATTTTTTCAAAGTTATTTGGGAGGGAAACAAACTAAAATCCTGGGACCTAGATATATGGCAGTAAAGTGGAAGGCTGACGCGCTAGAAGTATATGTTCGTGAAAAAACGTGTGCTTAAAAACTAACAATTCATGGAATAGCGAATTTCGGGCTGCGTTTATTTCAGAAACTGTTTTAGTTGAAAAAAAAGTATTGAAAATAAACTTGGCATTCAAAATCCGAAAAACTGAAAATTATAAAATTTGTATTCATCACCAATTGATCTTGATTTATGGTGACATGAAATTGACCATTGGGGTGGATGCTCCTTTGTAAACATACGGCACACGACTTTAACTATTTGAATGATCAGTATTTATCGGTGTACCCCGCCTAGAGTTTATGGGCAGATGTAGATTAATCATGAGTCAGGTTGGTGTGTACGTTGGCGTTCGTGTGCGTGCGGTGAACCTGGGCCTGAATGCGATTTCAAAAGTTCTTAACGAATTCTAGAATTTTTTTTCATTTTACTGTCGGTATAGAATATAGATGAACCCCTGGAGAGAGCAGTTTCAGTTCAATGCTGATTAAAGAATAAATTCTTTACAATTTTGCGAGGGTAGGAAATATACCGTCATTGCTCATTTTTCAATTATCTACAGGGTGTTCTATTGGTAAATGTACATACGTTAATCTGAAATAGAGCTATCATAGACGAGTCCAAAAACCCATATTTGATAGTTGTAATCAACTTCATAGCCGAGATACAGGGGTATTTATGTATTCGTCAATATTTTCAATTGCTTATAACTTTTGAGCCATCCAGTATAATCATTGATATTTAAAACACACTTCCATGGGTGAAACGATTTATTTCAAAACTCATCAAAAAATCCAGGTTTGTATTATAAAAATTACGAAAAGCACTGCCGTGAAGGCAGGAGCTTTTGAGCGCTCGTACATGCACCTTGATGGTAGATTCGCATTTTCCAGTTATGAAAATCAATTGAAGGAACTTTCGACAGCTGTCAAAAAAAATCTGAAACTTAGGCGAAACTTCAGACTTCATGTCAGTGCTTCAGCTGATCAATTTTTTTTCGATAATTCGCTAGAATTTTCTACGGTATCTATGGTCTTGGTGACGCGATCTGGACAAATTTTTGCACGTAGTTAGAATACATAATTCCCCAGCTAGGTGCAAAATTTCATTCCAATCCGATCAGTAGTTTCGAAACTATCAGGAAAAAAATATTTTGAACGGCCATATTCACGGAACCCCTATTCTAATTTTGCTAATTGATAAACGTGACCGCAATATTCGTGATCCAAACCCACCCTGAAAATTTCAACTTCCTAGGCCTCTCCGTTCAAAAGTTACAATTTTCTATGGTTTTGGTCATGCGATCTGGTCAAAATATTGCTTTGATATATCATTCTCGATTGAAATACAACATTTCATCTCGATCGAGTCCGTAGTTTCGGAATTATCGAGAAAACAAAATTTCAAACGACCGTATTTACGGAACCCCTAGTATAATTCTGCTCATTGATAAACGTGAACGCGACATTTCAGATCCACACCTATCCTGAAAATTTCAAGTCCCTGGGCCTTTCCGTTCGAAAGTTATGATTTTCTATGGTTTCTATGGTTCTGGTCATGTGATCTAGAGAAATGTAGCTTGAATATATATTTCTCCATTAGTTTACAAAATTTCGTCACGATCGAATCTGTAATTTTGAAATTATCAAGAAAACTAAATTTCGAACGATCATATTTACGGAACCCCTAGTATAATTTTGCTCATAAATTAACGTGATAACAAAATTCGAGATCCACACCTATCCTGAAAATTTGAAGTCTCTAGGCGTTTCCGTTCGAAAGTTACAATTTTCTATGGTTTCTATGGTTCTGGTCATGCGATCTGAACCAAATTTCACATGTAGCTTGAACACCTCTTTCTCCATTTGAGTGCAAAATTTCATCTCGATCAAATCTGTAGTTTTCAAGTAATCAGGGGAACAAAACTTTGAACGGCCATATTCACGGAACCCCTGGTGGAATTTGGCCCATTAACGAACTTAACTGAGGCATTCGGGAACTGAACCCACACTGAAATTTTCAAGTCTCTAGGTTGTTCCGTCCGAGAGTTATCGTGCTTACGGCCGGACGGACGGACGGACGGACAGACTCAAATTTTCCGACGGATTCGTCATCAGTGAGTCGAACATAGTCGATTGAGACCATTTTCGGCTCAAAATTCGAAAAATACAGACATCGTGACGAAATGATATAGCCCTCGTATAAGTAGTACGAGCGCTCAAAAATATGGAACTTTTCGCAAGCTGAAATTCAACACCCTGTATGAAGGAATTTTGGAATTTGATAAGAATATTCGGAAAGAGCAGAAAATTTTCGATGGGAATCAGTAGATTTTATTGTCCCGCACGACATTTAACCCATCAAAATTTTTGTCGAAAGATTTAACTCGATAGTGAAATTCGACTTATATACTTCACAAGAATGTCGTACCATGAGATTGAATTCGAAAAATAGTCTGTTGGACTGATAGAAAATTTGGATTTGTTTCATATTCTAATGAATAATTTCAAAAATTTTCCAGAAAAATATTGATTTTGAATATTAAAAAAAAATAAAATGATCAACATTGAAAAAGTAAAAAATAAAAAATGAGTAAACAAGGTTGCATGTGAATTTTATTGAGCCCGTCGATGCAAATTCCTCAAATTATATTCCATCGCTCGGAAATAATGCTAATCTTCACAAGAACCATTGAAATTTCTTGAAATGACAGAGTCGCATCCTGAATACAGCACTATATAGTGCACTAGTAGAATTTCACATGCTCTGAATATGGCGCATGTAACTTTATGGCGCAGATTGAAGAAAAACAATCTTAACCCTTTTCATTTCATCATTCAAAGATACAAAGATTAGAGCCAGGTGATGAAATTCGTAGAATTCGTTTCATTCGGTGGATTTTACGGAATGAAAGAATGATAAGCCATATTTACGAGGGAATAGGGATGGAGTCTTAAATTCGATGAATTCACATGAGTGGGCTGAAGAAAATCAACACGCAGTCAGACACATGAAATCCCAGTACAAATTTTCAATTAAAGTAGAGTTTACAATAATCGATTGATTGGGCCTCACAACCTGCCAAGACGACTGTTGTTGAATTATTCAACATCTGGCGGTCTTTGATCTGGCGTTAAATTATTTTATATATTCGAGTATTTTTTCTGTTTACGGACACTAGGCGCGATATTTTGTTGATTTAATTTTAAAAATAATTGGAACATTTTATGAGAAGCTACTTGTGAAATCTAGCAATAAATGTATATTAAATTTTCAGAAAATAATGAAAAATGATGTACCTAGATAGGTTTTGAATGATTCGCCGTCGGAGGCGGCATCGACCGGCTTCAGCAATATTTTGTTTGGTATAGGTAATGCCACCTTCGCAATTCGAGAATATTTTTCTGAGCATCAATAATGAAGACAGGTTTCAATAATAATATACATACAATAATACAATTTGAGGTTTGAAAGCTTGTATAAATAATAATATATAAATGACACATATGCAGCATGTACATGGTGTTTCATTGGTGAATGTATATACATATGTTAACCTGAGGTAGAGCTTCCCTAGATGAGTCCAAAAAACCTATATATGATAGGTCTAATCAACTTCATAGCCAATTGGCAATGAAGTTGGTTGGATGGGACAAATAAATGTCGTGCGGGACACTGGAATGTACTGATTCAGATCGAAAATTTTCTGCTTTTTGCGAATATTTCAATCAAATTCCAATATTCCGTCATACAGGGTGTTGATTGGCTTTGAACAGTTCAAAGATGAATCGATTTACCCATGGAAGTGTGTGTTTTACTTTCCAAATATCAATTGATTATACTGAATGGTTCAGAAGTTATAAGCAATTGAAAATATTGACGAATACATAAATCACCCTGTATCTCGGTTATGAAATTGATTAGACCTATCATACATATAATTACGTTTTTGAGAGCGAAAGCCAACTTTTAAAAAAAGTTATTTATTTACAACGGACGATTGTCCACCCTAATATAACATCAGCTAATACAAATGCATTCAATTATTGACGATGAATTCGTCTTCAAAGGTATTTATAACATTATCTTATCTCAAATGAAATACGACAAACAATATCGAACAATGGCGTGTTCCGAATGATGCGTAATCAAAATATAACAAAGTAATATGAACATTCGAATAGGAATAGATAAGGAATTCATCTGCAATATACAGGGTTGGCATTATGTAATTCTTCCCCACCTTGAATAAAGGTCACTGTAGTAGGTGTAGCTTCACAAAAAATATCTTTTCTTAAATATTTCAAAGTAAAATAAGTAATTATTAATAAAATGATTATTATAAAGAAAAACAATATGGTAAATCTTGAAGGCTGGAGATTCCATCGGTCCAGGTCTTCTATCTTGATATCCGGGATATCTTCATCTTTCCGGGATTCTTCATTTGTAGAATTTGGGTTGAATAAAGTCATTTTGGGTTAAATCACGTATTTTTCTTCATTAATCGTAGTAGTTGGGACGATTTCTTTTCGCGTGTTGCTCACAGCACATTTAGTTCGTAGAATTAACATGGGAGGCACAAAATAATGTCTTGTTTGTTGAGGACATTTTTCTAAAACGTTTTTGTTTTCAATGGATAGGATATTTCCATCTTCTAGTAATTTTAAATCTGGGGAAAGTACCGTTGTCGTTCTTGGACAGTTTTCGGTGTGGTTTTTCAAAATGTTTCGAAGGCATGCTGGTCATTCAGCTAACGTGTCTTGATCGCACAGATAATCATCTTCCACTGGATGACAAAATTTCGTTGACCATTTCAGGGTTTCTTCTTGTGAGAGTAAATAGGGATCGGTATATGGAAGGGATAAATTGTTTTGTGGTAGATAGTAAAACTTGTATAAATCATAATTTTCTTCGTATACCGTTGGGATTGATATTGAAAATAGTAATGCTTTCCTTTTGAAAATTACTTTCGTATGACATATCTGATAATAATCTTTCAGATGATGTAAAGGTATTATCTTTACATTTTTTATTAATTCAAGGAATTTTGAATAGGGTAGAATTGATTCATGTAGAAGATGTAATCTTGCAAAACTCACTGCGGTTGCAATTTCATCTAGAATATTTTTGATATATTTAAGTTCAAATGTCAGGAGATGCATGTGTTGAATCTCTTGCATTGCTGGTATAACTTGAAGCAATTCAAGGTTTTCTGACATATTCTGAAATTTGTATATTGAGAAATTTTAAGGTCATTTACGACTGTTGCGATCTGTTTTTGATTTCTTATCAAAACTTTTTATTAGAAAAACGAAAGAGTTTTCTTTCAAAATGATTTTTATATAGTTCTCGTTATTGTCGGAATCTGGCGTTCCGAATAAAATCTTTGATATTTTTCCTCCTAAATTAATTAGTCCTCTTTTAATATTATTAATTGAATATTTTTTCATTCAACAATTCTTCCATGGTATTAATATTTTATATCATTTGTGTGCTACTTAAAATTTGCTGTGCGAGCAAAATTCAATTTTGACTTTATTTATTTCTTCAGGAGTTTTAGGAATTGGAAATTTGCTGACTGCTCTTAATTTGTTCGGATTCGGTTCGATTCCTTCAGGGGTAATAATATGTCCTAAGAATTCAATTTCAGTTAAAAAAAATGACATTTATCTAATTGGATTTTCAAATTATCTGCTTTAAACGCTTCTTGTATATTATGGATATCGACTAAATGTTGTTTGATCGTATCGGAAAATACAACTATATCATCCATGTAAACGTAACAGATCTTTCCTATATGATTTTTCAAAACATTATTCATTAATCTTTGGAAAGTTGCCGGAGCATTTTGGAGTCCAAATGGCATTCTCAAAAATTCATAATGACCATTTTCTACAGTAAAAGCTGTCTTTTCAATTGATTCTTCATCTAATTCAATTTGATGAAATCCGGATGCTAAGTCAAGGGTAGTAAAATATTTTTTATTTCCTAATTATCTAGGATACTTTCGATCTGAGGAAGGGGATACCTGTCATCAATAGTTTTATCATTTAATTTACGATAATCAATCGCTATACGCCATTTCTTTTTTCCGGATAAATCCTCTTTTTTGGGAACAATTACAACTGGAAATGACCATGGAGATATACTCGGTCTAATAATTTTTTTGTCTTTAATTTGAGTCTGAACTTCTTCTCTAAGAACTTCAGGGTATCTATAAATTTTACAATGAACAGGAACTTCGTCACTTGTTCGAATTTTATGTTTTATTTTACTTGAAAAATTAAGGGCTTGACCCGGTAATTGTAAAACATCTTCCTTAGTTTGAAGGATTTTCATTAGTTGGGTACTAATTTCTGGTTCTAAATGACTGAGGTCAATTGGGATATTTTGGGGTTTCTGACATACTTGTTGATAATAAAAGGGGATTTGAGAATATTCGTTAGTTAATAATTGATTTTTAAAATCTAAGTTGAGTCCATATTTATTCAAAAAATCTGCTCCTATAAGACCATCATAATTCTTATGGAACTTGTATACGACAAAGGGATGAAAATCATCTATTTGAAATTCAGGGAATAAAGGTATTAAAACTTTTTCATTAGCAGTTTGTTTTTTGAAACATGCAGTTAGTGTCGTAGATTCATTAAAAATATTTTCAGGGAAATTATTATACGCGAATTTTGGATCAATAAGACAAACAGAACATCCACTATCAATTAAAAGTTTACATTTAGGATTTTGGAATTGAATATAGGGGAGTTGGTTCGTGTTATCTAACGTATTTTTTAAGTCAATGAGTCGTTCATGGCACGATCTCGAAAATTTTCATTCAAGTATTTACTGGAATTATTACGTTCTGGCTATGAACGTTCGTTAAAATCATGATTTTTGAATCTTGTGTCTTTCGAAGTAGACGGTATATTAGTCAATTCTTCAATCATTATGTTAGGATTGGGTTGATTATTGAAATATTGTCTCTGGGGACTTTGTTGAAATTGAGTAGAATAATTTGATCTCTTCTGGGGATAATTTCTTGTCTGAATCGACATTTTTTTCAGGGGGAGATTGTATCCTTTGATTAGGATGAGGTTTAAAAACATTTTTATTTTTACGTTCATTAAAAGATGTATTTGGATTATTTCCAAAAACTTGACGATTCGTCGGGAAATAAGTTTTTACTTGTTTTTGTTGGAAATGAATTGGTTGAGATGGGAATCTCGGTTGGGAATTATTTGGGTGAAAGTTACTTTGATTATTTTGACTAGATTGGAAAAAATTTTGTTGATTATTATGAGAAAAACTTCTATAATTATTAATTGGGAAGTTTGCTCGATTATTATTTGGGTAATTAGTTCTATTATTTTGAGGGACATTCTTTTGATTTTGCTGAGGAAAATTCCTCTGATTATTTTGATTTTTAAAGTGCATATAAGGTTGTTGGTGAAAATAGAAATCTTGACGAATAAAATTTACAATATCGTCATAATTCATTATTCCATGTCCTCTAAGGGCTGTTCTCAATTCGGGATTAATATTATAGAGCAGAACTCTAGTTGCTACTCGTGACGCTATATTTTTTTCTTGATCCTTTTCCAGAATCGGTAAATTCGATAATTTTAGTTGTGAATCATATTTATTTTTTAAATCGACAATTCTCTCAAGAAAATCTGAATCATTTTCATTGCGCATTCGTTGGGCATTTTGGAAATCCCAAAATAAAACTGTCAGGCTAATTTTTTCCTCGAATCTTAATTTTAAAAATTCCTTCAAGTTATTCCAGTTATCAGTAATTCTCTCATTAGAACTTACGATTTCACTGGCATTTCCTACCAATTTACTTTTTATAATAGGTATCTATTATCGCTTCATTGATTAATGCGTCGGCAGATCTGAACCTAGTATACAATCTTGCGCAGTGATTCAAAAATCGTGCGAGATTTGCTGAATTACCATCAAACGGTACTATTGATTTTGAAAATAAATCAATTAAGTAATTTTAATCTATCAAACATATTTGGTTCTGGTGCGACTGCCATTTTATTCGTATTCTTCCGACCTTCAAAATGCTTTACGGAAGTAATCTTGAGAAATTATTATTATACTTTGAAATAATTGTATTCGGTTTTTTATTTTATAAAAAACCTAGAAAAACTCTGGTAATCGGTTTTTTGTATCAAGAAACCTAGGAAAAACTCGGTAACCTAGAGAAAACTCACACAAGTTTTACGCTCAAAACCGTGGGAAAAGATTGATGACTTTGGACCAGGTCAGTGACTGGGAATAAAAACCACGTTGTTTCTTTGGAGTCGTTGCAGGCACTACTTATACAATCAGGGCTCCAACGGCTTTTCTCTTCGTTGTTGCTGGATCTGGCACCTTAACAGTTGACACTGAAAGTTTTTTGAAGTTCGTAGCGGGCGATAACTACGTTTTCACGCACGAAGTTTCGACACACTTTTCTTCACAAAAACCGGCAAAATCCCATCCTCGTCGCCAATTACGTTTTTGAGAGCGAAAGCCAACTTTTGAAAAAAGTTACTCATTTACAACACGATTGTCCACCCTAATATAACATCAGCTGGTAGAAATGCACTTAATTATTGCCGATGAATTCGTCTTCATAGGTATTTATAACATTATCTTATCTCAAATGAATTACGACAAACAATATCGAACAATGGGACAAATATACACCCACACACGTGGCGTGTTCCGAATGATGCGTAATCAAAATATAACAAAGTAATATGAACATTCGAATAGGAATAGATAAGGAGTTCATCTGCAATATACAGGGTTGGCATTATGTAATTATATATAGGTTTTTTAGACTCGTCTAGGGTATAGCAAAATGCATCACCAACAAATGTAAGTGTAGAGCTTCTGCAATTTTCTGTGAATCTAAATGTCACGGCAGCTCATCTTGCTCGAGCAAATGAATTATAGTATTCTTTACTTTGATAGAACACAGTTTTTATGTTTCCACCTATATTGGTAGATTGACTTTGCAGAAATGAACTTTTCAAACATTTCTGACCTTGTTCTTTTTGTTACACCCAATTTTAACCAAGTGAAAATGGATGGAACGCGATTTACCCGGGTAAAGCGCAAAACATATCCAATTTCAGTTATATTTCGGACTTTACCCACGTTTCCTAGGTATTGCGCAGTTTACCCGGGTAAACCTAGGTTTACTCGTCAATCTAACTTTACCCGTAACATATATATACTCATCATTTTGCGGCACCCATGAAGATGAATATCTTAATGGCAAAGAAAGTTCAGTCTGCGTCTGAAAAATGAATTGTCAATGCCAAATGAATAGTAGAGTAGATGTTCCCAACTGAAAATCTCCAAATTTCATGTTATAGAATTGGAACCGACGTTCACTCGATCTACACTTTATTTTCACTGACCATTGATAACACCATGAATTAAAACTGATCTCAGATTCCGTCTTATGCAGTGTTGAATCCAGGGGGGTGCCCGGGGGGGTTTTACCCCCCCGGAGCATGACCCAGACCCCCCCGGAGAAAAAGATTATCGCTTGCACATATTATGTTCATCTCGTGTAGTTTGAAAATATCCTATCATAGTTGTGAAAAAAGTTATTTGATAATAAGTGTAGAAATTAGATTCGACATGAGTAGTATAACGAACTTGTCCGTTAATTTTGCTTCGGACAAATGGTAACACTGCCCTGAAGTCATTTTGAAACAAAGTATACTGCGAATTCGGTATCCCAATTAGCGGTGAGAGCGCTGCAAACTTACTTGTTTTCTTAGTTCTTCGGTTTTTTTTCAATCCACGTTTTTCTTCATGTTTTTAAATTTTTGTTACTCATTTTGTGTTGAAACCTTCAAAGAGTTCCAATGAAATAAAATGTTTACTTCATAATTAACTTTCGTTTATGTATTCATACATTAGCTCATTTGCGCCTGATGCAAATCATTTAATCTCAGATAAAAGAAATACAAAAATAATTCTCATGTTCATAGCTACTTTCCGTTATACAGGTTGTTTCATAATATATGATGCGTACGATTTCAGGATGTGATAGTTCGTCCGAAAATATGAAAAAAAGTTTCTATTAACTCATGCTCTAAAATGCACTATTTTCGAGATACAGGGTGTTGAAATTGAAAAAAAATCGTTTTTTACGAATATCTTCGGAACCTTTAATCGTACAGGAAACAGCTTTCGTAAGCATTTTCTAATCATAATAATTCACTTCTAGTTTTTGACATATAAAAAAAAGGTTGACAGTTAGTAAAGACCATGTTTTTGAGCGCTCGTACTACTTACACGAGGGCTATATCATTTCGTCACGATGTCTGTAATGGTCGAAAATGGTCTCAAACGACTATGTTCGACTCACTGATGATGAATCCGTCGAAAAATTCGAGTCTGTCCGTCCGGCCGGCCGTATACACGATAACTCTCGAACGGAATCTCCTAGAAACTTTAAATTTTTAGGGTATGTTTGAATCTCGAATGCCGCGGTTGAGTTCGTTATTGGGCAAAATTCGCCGAAGGGTTCCGTAAATATGGCCATTCGAAATTTTGTTTTCCTGATTGCTTCGAAAATACAGATTCGATCGAGGTGAAATTTTGCACTCAGATGGAAAATTACGTGTTCAAGCTACATGCGAAATTTGGTCCAGCTCGCATGACCAGAACCATAGAAAATTATAACTTTTTAATGGAAAGGCCTAGGGACTTGAAATTTTGAGGATAGGTTTGGATCTTTTATGTTGCGGTCACTCTCATCTGGCAGAATTTGACTAGGGGTTCTGTAAATATGGCCGTTTGAAATTCGGTTTTCTCGATAATTTCAAAACTATGGATCTGATCGTGACGAAATTCTGTATTTAAATTGAGAATGATATATTGGAAATTTTTTCAGATCGCATGATCAGAACCATAGAAACCATAGAAAATCATAACCTTCGAACGGAAAGGCCTAGAAACTTGAAATTCTCAGGATAGGTTCGGATCGCGAATTTCGCGGTCACGTTTATCAATGAGCAAAATTAGACTAGGGGTTCCGAAATATAGCAGTTCAAACAATTTTTTTCCTGATAATTTCGAAACAACTTATTGGATTGGAATGAAATTCCGCACATAGATGAAGAATAATGTATTCAAACTACGTGGGGAATTTTGTCCAGTTCGCATAACCAAGACCATAGATACCGTAGAAAATTCTAGCGAATTATCAAAAAAAAAATTGGTCATCTAAAGCACTGACGTGAAGTCTCGATTTTCGCTTTTGTTTGAAAGTTTCTTTTCAGCTGTCAAAATCTTTCCAATTGGTTTCTAAAACTGAAGAATGCGAATCTACCTACAAGGTGCAAACGCTCCTGACTTCACAGCAGTGCTTTTATAATTTTTTCAATATAAAACTGATTTTTCCCGAAAACTGTCGACTTCAGAGCGTATCCAAGAGTAACTTTTTTGTGTAGTAAACACTAACCACTACCCCTTCAAAAACTTCACAAATTCAGACTGAAAAAAAAATTCCGCACAAAACATAGCTTATTATGATTAGAAAATGCTCACGAAAGCGGTCTTCTGTACGATAAAAGGTTCCGGAGATATTCGCAAAAAACGATTTTTTTTTCAATTTCAACACTCTGTATCTCGAAAATGGTGCATTTTAGAGGGAAGTTAATAACAACTTTTCTTCATATTTTTGGACGAGCTATCACCACCTGAAATCCTGCGCATATTCCATGAATTCCATGATTATATAAATTGTAATATTAAATTTTATTCTTCACAAAATTCCTTCTACACAAAAAAATCAATTGAAAAAGTGTCCGCTCCAAATTCCCTACTATACTAGGAAGCTGTCGCCTCAATCGCTATGCACTTGAACCAACTTCCCCATATTGTCGCCCAAAAATCAGAACGAATTTTTGACTACCCCCCCGAGATGTTGAAATACCCCCCCGGAGAAAATTGTCTGGATTCAACACTGGTCTTATGGGTTAAACCACGATTAATCCTACTGAAGAAAATAATCGACTCATTTTGACATGAAAGCGGCTATACCTATTCCTTCAGCCTCATCTCATTTTCAGTCTTATCCTGAAAAAGCCGGTCACAAACTTTCAAGATTCAGATGTCAAAGTGAATTATTTATTTAAGCCTCAAAGAAATAGAAAACTCTTCTAATCCATTTGCTATAGCAACAAAACTTTGCTTCATGCATGATCCAAAAATGCACTCAACAAATTTTTCATCAGAATGAAAGCTTATCCTTTCGTGTGGGTGTCTGAAAATTTCTGTTTACTAGGAGGCGACAGCTGCGCACGCTGATACTCCCTGGTAACCCTGCCAGCCCCTGGAAAACGTAGGAAACTTCAGTCGGCTAAACGGCGGCCACGCTGATCGACCCTCGAAGGGGTTGGCCATGAAAGGCGCGTGAAAAACATCGTGTTTAATGTAATTCAAATTCAAACACAATCGGCATGTTTGTCTCAGGATGGACCTCTATGACGGCGATCTGAAGTTTCTCCTGGAAAATTGTTGTAAGTTTTCGGAGTTTGCATTGTGATTTTTTTGTAAGAGAAACGTTAGGCAAATTCGAGCAGTTGAGTTGGATGTTTCATTTCTATCCAACAACAGAAAGAACCTCGCTTTCCTCATTATTGCGGAAGATATTCTAAAATAGAAATGAATAACAGAGTGCACGAATAATATTCTGTGATGAAATTCTTGATTTGTTGCATATCAAATTGAGTCAATCAGGAAAATGAAAGAATACCTATATTAATAAGGCTAGGTCAAACAAACTAATTGAGAAACAAACCAGAACACAAAATTTTCCCGTTTGATCGATTCACATAACCATTCACATTATTTGTCATACCAATCAACATTAAAACTCCTATTTTGACGGTTTAGATTGACTTTAATTAAGTCGAATTCAGCCGAGCTCTCGCTGAAGTATTACTGATATTAAACTTAATAGAATTATTGCTCGAAACCTAATCAATGATATCATCACTTCTTTGAATTTCCTCTAATTTATTCGTTTTATCAGTTGGCCCTATCAACAAAAGTTTAGTTGATTTAATGCAACCCAATCAACAAAGAAACGCTGCCTCATGTCTGAGATAACCTGCATGGATGATTCTTTTCTCTTTTCCGTGAGTAGGTCTTAGTTAAGTGTATTTTGACATATTTAGCGAGGGTAGCGAACTTATCCGAAGATTTGCTCCCTGTCCTTTCTGTCTCGTACGATGGTAGGCGTAGGGCGTAGAAGTTTATTTTCTGACGCTTATAAAAAGCTGCGACAGTTTGGAATTGAGAGTTCTTTCACTGGTGCTAGTGGTGCTACACGAAATAATTATTACGACGCTATGAGGCAAGAAGAAGTGATAGATTGTGTGCTCGAATATCCGGTAACTAGTACTAGAAGCATTGCAGCACGTCTCAATAGTGGCTTTCCAGCCAGGTGCGTGTTACTCCGGGCTTGACGCACTGGGGCGTCACGCCCTAGCTATCGCGGGAACATGCCAAAACAAAACTTTCAAAAGCCGTAAACGAAACAGCAAATATGACGAGGTTGGCGTTAAACAGCTGTCAGAGCTTGAAGCCCCGCAAATTCGGGTGGTACACCAGGGGAAAGGGGAAGCTAGCGCGAGTGCTTGAAGTCCCGGCACTGGAACGGTCAAACTTTGGTGTGGAGCACTCCCGGAGCGCACCGGGTGCGCCCCAGACGGTGGCTGGAAAGCAGTTAATGTGTCCCAAAGTTTTGCTTCGAGAACCCAAAATACAGAAGTTTTAAATGCATTTCATATACAAAAATTACGAAATGAACTGCCGTGAAGGCAGGAGCTTTTGAGCGCTCGTACATGAACCTTGTAGGTAGATTCGCATTTTCCAGTTGAGGAAATTTTTGACATGTCGATTGGATCGATCGGATGTCGGCGGAGCTCCACCGCATGTTAGCGGGAGAAGATGGATTGCTCTACGTGGTCAGGTGCTATAGCCTGCGAGATCACCTGACTTGAATCCTTTGGATTATTTTGTATGAGGGCATTTGAAACAAGTAGTTAGCAGTGAATATTAAGAGAACAAGAATGGAACAATGAATGGAACGAAACTTTAATGCAGTCGAATTCACTCAAAATAGGCAAAATATGCAATTAGTATACGATTCTCTTATCTTGCGTAGCCTGTATCGATGCTAATGGCTGTATTTTTGAAAATTTGATTCAATTATTTTTGTATTTTCATCATTATGTATCGAAATTGAAAATTGATGACATGAAACTTTGAGGCCCAATATCTCGAAAACAACGCCATATCAAAATTTTATTTCACATTTTTCATCAAGAATCTCACACTGTATACGGTGCCTAACTTTTCGCCTTGAGATTTGAATCACCCTGTATAGGGCGTAGCAAGTTCGACAGATGAGAAATTTTATTTCCCTCTTCTTATAGAAATTTGTCAGAAATCTCATTGGTTGAAATGTTCGAAATGTTCTTTATTCTGTAATTCGGCATCTTCCCGAGTCCCCGTCCCGCGAATAACTGACTCTTCCCAAGTTCCCGACTTGCGAACAACTGCCCCCTCCCGAGTCCCCGACTCGCGAACAACTCTAACTCTTCCCGAGTCCTCGACTCGCGAAAAACTCTAACTCTTATCTTATTGGCCTTATCTTGGCCCGCCTAGCAAATTCGCCCCGTCTAGCCATAACATCCGTCCTCAACGAATGAATACAAAGTAGTAGATGTATTCTCGCCTATACTTAATTTCTCATCTACGGCTTAGGTGTCAAGTCAGTCACACGGTTCCAAAATTAACGACATCCGTTGATTATACAAAGTAATACAATGTATGAATATACAGAATCTTTTCCGAGATGAACCTGAGGTTACCGGCGAAATAAATTTCTGAATCGTTACATGTAGCTATCACATCAGTTTGCTCGCGGAAGAATGTCACGAGTTGGCTTAGTTCTTCCGCTCTATTCACCTCACCGTCACTTATACACTAATGTTTTCAAATGATCCCAAAAGAGGAAATCACAGGGGTTTGGATCGGAAAACTTACCAAAATCATAAACATTCTAGATGATTTCCGGTATACGGCCTCAAACAGGTGGTTATATCTGCACATTTAGATATCAATATGTAACTAAGTCAGATCCGGGCTGAGAATTCCTCAGATTCGCGGGTAACTCTGATTTCGAAATACTTTACCCTGGTGAATATTTTATGTAAACGACTTTTGGTATTTTGACTTATTTTAATGAGTTCTATTTCTGATTCAGGTTCAGAATATTGCAAGATATCAAACAGTCTTCAAATAAAACAATTTTTTTTGTATATATTGTGAACTACCAGTGGGGAAGGGAAAAGAAGGAGATTGCTTCGAAATAGTAATTTTCCTAACAAAGTGCGGAAAGTGATGCTTTCCCGCACGCGACTGCCGTTAACCCGAACGACGCGGAGCGGAGTTCGGGTAAGCAGTCGAGTTCGGGTAAGCAGCCGAGTGCGGGAAAGACACTTTCCGCATGAGTTAGGAACAATACTTTTTCTACAAGCGTAGGAAACAAATTCATTTTTTCAATTATTTATTCATGCAAATGGAAACAACTAACAAGAGTAACATTTTCTATCCACTAATTATTCGTAATATTTATTGTAAATGTACAATTTGATGCATTATATAAATTTATAGCGGAAGCCAGCATATTTTTTGAAGATGGCTGATTTCCTGAAGAAGAAGGTAACTCGAGCAATACATTATCGAAAGAAATCGAAAGTGCAGACACAGGCATCAAATCGTCGCCGATCGATATAGACGTGGATGGTTCTAAAATGCACCCGGAAGACGATGTAGTGTTCAAATTGAGAATTTTGTTGGACATTTCTTTTTTTCGATTGGTGGAGTCTTCTAAATACCCCTCTGCAACTGAAGTCGATTTCCATCCTCCTAGGCGTTTGATATTAGTTATACCCACACCACAGTCAGCAAGTAAAGTGGCTGAGGAACGCCTGAAGCTGTGACCAGTGTAAAGCTCTGGATTTTGAAGGCGCAGATATACTGCTATTTCGGAGGGTATCTTTCCTATAGTATTGATTCCTACACATGGCATAGTACATTTTCCACTTTTGTAATACAAGAATAAACGACGGTGAGGAGTCTCTTTTGGACGTAAATGTACATAATTTCTGTATACGTTCAAGAAATAACCATCATTTGCTTCTTCAGATATCACGAAGGATCTAGAGGAATGATTTTTGGAATCCTTGATATTAACAATTATCAGCTTTTCTTTGTCGTCTATGTCGTCAATGATGAGTTTTGTCAGCTCTTCTCGTCTGCAAGCACCAGCTAATCCAAAAATTGCTACTAACTTAATCATGAGGTATAATATGTCATCGGGTGCTTCAGTCATAAATTTCGAAATGTCTTCTTGAGTGAAGATTTTGGCCTTTTTCGGTCGAAAACCGACATTCTGTCTTTTAATGAATGCAATTATTTTGTAAAATTTGCTAATATCCAAATTTTGCTTTACTTTGAATACACTCTTCAACATTGAATATCTTGCCCATAAAGTGTTCGGCTTCCATGTTTTAGACATTTCTAGAAAATAAGCCAAGAATACTTCTTCATTATTTGGTGTTTTCACTTTTTTATTGTTGCACCATTCAATAAAACTCGTGTATTGCTTCTCATACCTTTGTTTAGATTTCGTTGGCAATAACTTTAAGTTCGCATCTGTAGCTGCTTGCACGATTTCTTGTGGAAGTTCTTCATCAGATGAATAATCCATCGTGGCAATTTCACTGAATCGAAAAATTTATATAAGTAACGCTTTGTCTGTCACTCTGACAATTACAAACAAATTTGTGTATTGATCTGCATGACAACATCAATTGTTACCTACTCGTTATCAGATCAATCAAAGCCTATATATAGGGTGATTTTCATAACAATACATTTTTATTTATCAATATTTGTTCATTTTTTCAATAAATAGTGCAGAATGATGGATTATTTTGAACAAACTCACTTAGTATTGCAACAAAAAAGCTTGAACTTTCATATTTTGTCACCCACCACTTATATTTTACGAGGATATCATATAAATGTTTTTCCCGCACGACTGTGAGAAAATGACACTTTCCAAACTGAATTGCGTGCGGGTAGAGGGTGAATCACGCACGCTTGTAGGAAAAAATATTACCCTGTAGATTTTGTCAGATGATTGACATATTATCATATGATGTAAACCTTAAACTGTAACCTTTACAAATTTCCTCTGAATATATTGAGAAATGCAGATGCTATGAGGAAAACACCATGTATTTCGAAAACGAAGCGTTGAAATAGTCCTTTCAGTGGATGTGAAAAGGTATTTTTTCACCCATAAAAATTTTCGGAGAGATCGAAGACACAATATTATCAGAGGAGATATACAAAATCTGACACTCCATTCTTGTTCTCTTTTTCTGAGAAACTTACAAGAGTAGTATTCAATTTTGGCCACCTTCTTTTGTTTTCGAGTTGAACGAAAATTGGACAATGGCGAGATCGAAAAAAATTTATATCTCCGCTAAAACTAATGATAGAGCTCTGAAATTAAAACATGTCATTTTTTGAAAGCTTAATTTCAACACATTTCAAAAATATACAATGGGCGTATTCATAAAAAAAAGGTTATGCTTATACTTGCAAAAAACGAAGGACATTCTTTAGCTTTCATTCATAATATTCCGAGTAAAACCTTATACTTATAGAGTAAAAGCATATTCTTCACAAAAAAGTATTTGGTTATTCATAAAGGTCTCCTTTTACTCTAAATAAAAAGGATATCCTTAATTTTTTGCAAGTAAATACAAGCATAACCTTTTTTTTATGAATACGGCCCAATATCCCACACTGAAAATGAAAAGTCTCTGGTTTGTTCCGTTCGAGAGTTATCGTGCTTACGGACGGACGGGCAGACTTAAATTTTCCGACTGATTCGTCATCAGTGAGCCGACATCGTGACGAAATGATTAGCCCTTGTGCAAGTAGAACGAGAGCTCAAAAATTGAGGATCATGCTCTGATATCGCATGAATATAGACACATGAATTCGGGAAAAATCAGTGTTTTCAATTTGGAAACACCTAAATTTATATGAAAGTATGAAATTAGAAGCAGTTGCTCGAGTAAATAATGCTCGTTAAATATAATACTTGTTTACTTATGAGTACTTGGAAGGATTTACCTGATCGTGAGAAGCAGTAATGCATAATTCAAATCCTAACTGTCACGTAATATTTATCCAGGTATGATTAGATCCCTTGGTGTTTCACCATTTTCATCCAATTCCGTTTCACTTTGCGTGTTGTGAACGATAACATTTGTGGAGATTGCAAATGATGATCCCCAGTTTTTATTCCATAGTAAACGCTTGTTCACATGCAATTTTCAGATGAGAAGAACCCTAGAATATGGAAAAAACAATATTTATTTTTCACGACTTCCATGAATCCGTGTTCGTACTTGTTTTTGCTAGAAAATTATGAATGGTATAAAAACAATTCAACAATGTTTTCCTTTGAATCATGGTCAGTTAGTTTTTGTATGTAGAGGTAGAAGAATTGATTCAGGGAAATTTGTGGAACGCTTTGATGCCTCTGTTCTCTTCGTCTCCGTGAACCGAAATGTTTACTTCCATCCGATCGACCTAATTCTGAAAATAAAAACCGTTGTTTATCTCCTATACATACCAAAAAGAGTTCAAGGGAGGTTCCATAATTTTTTTTTTTAATGAAGCGAGAATACCTTAGCGTCTCCAAATATTGAGAAGATCTGCCAGCGCTGGTTGAAAGGAGAAATTCATGAATATTTTATTTTTCTGGTAAACAAAGGAAAATGGGTTCGTAAAGGCAAGTCTGAGAAGATAGGAAATTAGGAAAAAATTTCGGTGCTTATTAATCATAATCATGAATTATTCGATTTCAATTCATAATGAGTATTTATGAACATTAATGGTCAAAATAGGTAAAATGATTTAGACTCCAATATACGGAGTGCTCCCCTTGTTTTGTTATATCTACATACGACCATAAACGTGAATCAACCGGCGTTGATACTCCAAAAAAAATATTAATGGGTATTTTTTTTGCAATAGAAAGATAAGAGTGGACCCTCCTGTATAATTTTCATTCCGGATGATTGCTACCCTCGAAAAGAATTAGATTAATGAAGGTCATATACTTCAGATGGAAGATGATGAATTCAATGAATTCTGCATTTTTCAATCTAAAACTTTTATTTAAATTTCTTGAATTCTTGGGAAATAGATGGTACAGAGTTTGAAAAAGGCTGCAATGAAAACCATGTCGTCGGTAAATCGACATAGGGGCGTATCTGCAAATTTTGAGTTTTCAAGATATCCGCGATCAAAGTTCTTAGTTGTACTAGAATGTCACTGGTTTCCAATGAGGTGCGCGACATGAGGTCAGCAGCACTTCATAGAGGCGAGAGCTATGATTTCCAAAGTGAAGCTAACTCAACAAATCGAAATTTGCAGATACGCCCCTTTGTCAATTTACCCAAGATGTGAAACCTTACGAGGAAGCTCCTGGTCCATTTTGAAAGCTTTGTATCTCGAAATGCAGGAGCTTATCAGATCCCCAGAGGAGGAAAACAAGTTCATCAGTATTGAGTTCAGAAGAAATATTCAAAATGATACACTCATTGAATGGAAACACCCCTGAAGGACGGCAACGGACATTCTATCACATTGCCGTGGAAGAATAAGCCTGGCGAGGTGAAGAAGCTCCTGCTTGCATGACTGACTTTCTCCATATCGAAACAACGATGGTTCGGAAACGTAACGGGTTGAAAATAATCATGAAGCAGGTATGATATGAGTACAACTGAGCTTCGAGATTCGAACCTACCCTGAAAATTTCAAGTTTCTAGGACATTCCGTTCGAGAGTTATCGTGTATACGGACGGACGGCCGGACAGACTCGAATTTTCCGACGGATTCGTCATCAGTGAGTCGAACATAGTCGTTTGAGACTATTTGCGGCTCAAAATTCGAAAAATACAGACATCGTGACGAAATGATACAGCCCTCGTTTAAGTAGTACGAGCGCTCAAAAACGTGACGTCAAAAAAATAAATCTTTCCGTAAAATTTGAGGCTTTTTTGGAATGAAGATCTTATTTATTTCCGTATTTTTAGATAATTCTCAGCTACGTAGACGCATCTCAAAGCACAGAAATGAACTCGATTAATCTCCAAGAAGACAGGAAATGTATAATTCGCGTTGAAAAAGTTTGAGCAATTATTTGAATTCCGTCGCATTGGAAAAGTTTGGTCGAAATGATGAGAAGATAACTGCTATGCATAATTTTTCTTTCCCATTTCTAATTCTGCTCCAGTAGCCTCGTAACAAGCAGTTCAGCACTTCTCAAGATTCTTAATTGAAATGCTCCTTATTGAAACCCTCTGTTCGCCATCTCATGAATATTCTATTTTTTCCGGAGGAATTAAAATTGCTCCTAATTTTACCGCAGATGGAATCCCAAAATTTGATAATGTCTTTGCTCGATTTTCAACACAAAAAGGCTACACATATTTTTATTATTGCCATCTTACTTTATCTGTCCTCTCTCCATATTTCATGAAATATTTTAACTTAATTACTAATAAAATGTATGTCTCATGAATTAATATTCGTGTTATCCATTCGTAATATGATGTTATCACGAAGTGAAAGAATTCGTTCAAACACATAGTTGTCCAATGTAGAAGTTGTCTAGACCAGAAGAGTTCAGAAAAACCAAACTGGATCAAAGTAACAATCGCAGATAAGAAGGAAAGTGTGCTCCTGGATAAACTCGATCACTAAAACTAGCAACATCATTGCACAGAAAGTTAAAATTCACGAATTCAATAAAACTGAATTCTTGAATTAGGAGTTGAATGAATTGTCGATTTTTAAAATACCCGATTTTTGTGGATTTTTATTGAAATAATTCCGATTTTTTCGAACAATAATTTGAGTTTCATCGAATCAAACCATAAAATTAAGTAACCGAAACAAAAATGATATTTTTGGTTAGGTTCATATCGATATGAAACATATTTAGGTACCTACATATTATTATGTAATAGAATAAAAATTTGTGTTTTAGACGATGAAGATGAACTTTCAAACTTTTACCAGAACACTCATCTAGGACAAAGGCAAGATGATAAGCTTATGGCGGCCTCGGAAAAAAATCTCAACTTATTATTTAGCTCTCGAAAAGCGAAAAAGGACAACTCACTGGTCTTCTTAAGGCTTAAGGGCCATTGCGCATTCATAAGCCCCCTACAAAAAATGGCCGACGAAACCAACTAGCACAAATTCTGAAATTGCCAGACATTTGCAAAAATCAGACGCAAGTCCCTCAGAAAATGTATTAAATTTGTAGTAGTATACCAAAAATCAGATGGTTGCGGTGCGGAAAGGTCCTTCCAGGCCAAACGCCCACCTCCAATCTAAATCTGATTGTCACAATGATTATTTCGAAGAAAGAATGAGACATTCGCCTCTGAACTCGTAATTTATAACTCGAGAAAAATATTTTCTTTTATTGAACGTTCCTTTTGGTTGCTGTTTAGCGCAGAGGATAAACTGAAAAAATCTCTTTTCTTGTAAATACTGAGGGATCTTCCCTATCAGTGAAGTAGGCCGTTGTTGAACTATTTGATTCGAATAACCAAGAAAATATTTTCTTGCTTGCCTCTGAAAACATTCGCAACAGGCCCTTATACCACTTGTTGACCGTCCCTGGAAATTTAGGCCAATCGATGTTTTCGCACGATCTGCAAGCTTGCGAGTTTTCCGGCAAGAAGTTAAGGTGGCCTGGTTTTCAGCTACCCTCGATTGGCTCAGGGCTCTTCAGTCCATGTTGAAGTGTGGGGTTTTATCCCGATTTTGGTTTATCATATTCAAGAATAAAATCTGGGGGTTTGAGATAAATAAAAAGCATATTGTATATTCGAGGGATTTTCAAATGACCGAGGTTTTGAGTAATTATAGACGATAGAAAGCTCCTATTGATGAAATTCTTGGCAGGCCCTCTTTCAACGTCGGAAATAGTTGAAATAATTGCTCGTTTTTTCAAATAACCATGACCAAATCGGTTTTAGGGGACGTAGATTGAGAATACGTAAGAAAATTTGTTTGTATGTATGTCTATCTGTTTAGGTATCTGTAATGCTTTCCGCTTTTTGTGCACCAGAAAGAGGTCGTAATTTTGCAGATATCTTAAATTTAGCAGTGTTCACGCAGATCTACGATCTCGAGAAGCCTATAGAAATTGGCGATTTTCGATACGCTACGGGTCGCCATTTTCTAATAATAGCTTTCCAATTTGCAGGGCAGTGGTGCTTCAGTGAGTTCATTTTATTCAAACATTTTGTGGACACCTTACCTATTTCTTGATGAAATGACAAATTATGAAGAATTCAATTGTGCCGTTTCGTAGTTTCTCGTAATTAAACTGAGCTAGAATGGACGGATAAAGATCATATGTAATGAATTGTCTCTCGAAAAAAATTATAAAAGCACTGCCGTGAAGTCAGGAGCTTTTGAGCGCTCGTATATCCACCTTGTAGGAAGTTTCGCATTTTCCAGTTTTAGCAATCAATTGAAGGAATTTCCGACAGCTGTCAAAAAAATTCTCAAACTTAGGTGAAACTCTAGACTTCATGTCAGTGCTTCAGCTGACTAATTTTTTTTCGATAATTTTCTACGGTATCTATGGTCTTGGTGATGCGATCTGGACAAAATTTCGCACGTAGTTTATATTATTCTTCAGCTAGGTAAAAAATTTCATTCCAATCCAATCAGTAGTTTCGAAATTACCAGGAAAAAAATATTTTGAACGGCCATATTTACGGAACCCCCAGTCTAATTTTGCTCATTGATGAACGTGACCGCGACATTCGCGACCAAACCTACCCTGCAAATTTCAAGTTCTTAGGCCTTTCCCTTCGGAAGTTATAATTTTCTATGGTTCTGGTCATGCGATCTGGACAAAATGTTGCTTTAATATATCATTCTCGATTTAAATACAAAATTTCATCTCGATCGAATCCGTAGTATCAAAATTACCGAGAAAACAAAATTTCAAACGACTGTATTCACGGAACTCCAAGTATAATTCTGCTCATTGATGAACGTGAATGCGATATTTCAGATCCACAACTATCCTGAAAATTTCAAGTCCCTAGGCCTTTCCGTTCGAAAGTTATGATTTTCTATGGTTTCTATGGTTCTGGTCATGCGATCTGGAGAAATATGGCTTGAAATCATTCTCCATCAGTAAAAAAAAAGGAAAATAAACGTGATCACGACATTCGAGATCCACACCTATCCTAAATATTTCAAGTCCCTAGGCGTTTCCGTTCAAAAGTTACAATTTTCTATGGTTTCTATGGTTCTGGTAATGCGATCTGGACAAAATTTCACATTCTCCATTGAAGTGCCAAATTTCATCACGATAAAATCTGTAGTTTTCAAGTAATCAGGAGAACAAAACTTTGAACGGCCATATCTACGGAACCCCTGGTGGAATTTGGCCTATTAACGAACTCAACCGAGGCAATCGTAAACTGGACCCACACTGAAAATTTCAAGTCTCTAGGTTATTCCTTTCGAGAGTTATCGTGCTGACGGCACATTTTCAGTTCGAAATTCGATATATACAGACATCGTGACGAAATGATATAGCCCTCGTGTAAGTAGTACGAGCGCTCAAAAAGTTGAAAAATGCGGGTTTACTCTGAAAAACTGCAACGTTGCCACATGTATTTGAAATACAAAAATTTCATAAGTTCAAACATTCCTTATTCGCTAGTGCTGGTGAATCCTCTGGATCACAGCCAGTGTTTATATCTGTTTCCGGATTCACATCCAATGCGAATTCACATAAATAAGTATTCACTCTTGAGATGGATCTGAAGACTCACTAGTTTTCATTATGCACACAGGTTCAAGTCCATTCTGTAATGCGCAAAATCGTTAGAATTTCGGAAAATTGGAATATAATAATGAACCAAATTAGAATTGTGTTCCTCATTGAAATTATTAACTTCAGTCTTCAAAATTGCAAACCTAAGTATAAATTGTAGTTGAAATTCCATATAACACCATTCATTGATGCACCCGAGAAATTATTAATTGTTTCTTAGAAACTTTGTTCTCTATTAGAAACGAAGTTTTATTGAAAATAAAATGTGATACGATATATTTTTCTCGGTGGAGGAGAAAGATTTCACCAAGATTTTCTAGATACTCTCCTGAAATACTGCATGTTTCTTCAACCTGGCTCACTTATTTCTATTCCAACATATGTTTGATTGAGAAAATCGATGTATCGAGGTACATCAGGTTGACACAAAAAGCAATAACCCCCTGATATAACTTGAATTCTCATGTCGTGTCCTATTTTCATTAGGTGCATTCATCATTCAAACGAAGGTTATGAGGAAGGATTATTGAAAGAGAACAAACTTGAAAAAATCCGATATGTGAATCGAAAATTTTATCTCTTGGTTTGATATCTCCAATACTAAACCATTCGAGTCGTTTCAAAAATTTAAACTAACCTGCACGATTTCGAAAATTGTGTGTAGCATCCAAAATGAAATTGAAAAACGAATTCTATTCGAATGTTTATTATTTCGTCATCACTTGGTTTGCTATATTTAGTTTTCACGAAAAGTCACAACTTATGCCCAAAAATTACGAAAAGCACTGCCGTGAAGGCAGGAGCTTTTGAGCGCCCGTACATGCACCTTGTAGGTAGATTCGCATTTTCCAGTTTCAGAAATCAATTGAAGGAATTTTCGACAGCTGTCAAAAAAATTCTGAAACTTAGGCGAAACTCCAGATTTCATGTCAGTGCTTCAGCTGATCAATTTTTTTTCGATAATTCGCTAGAATTTTCTACGGTATCTATGGTCTTGGTGGTGCGATCTGGACAAAATTTTGCACGTAGTTTGAATACATTATTACTCAGCTGAGTGCAAAATTTCATCCCAATCCGCTAATTATTTTCGGAACTATCAGCAGAAAAATATTTTGAACGGCCATATTTACGGAACCCCTAGTCTAATTTTGCTCATTGATGAACGTGACCGCGATATTCGCGATCCAAACCCACCCTGAGAATTTCAAGTTCCTAGGCCTTCCCGTTCAAAAGTTACAATTTTCTATGGTTTCTATGGTTCTGGTCATACGATCGGGACAAAATATTGTTTCAATATATCATTCTCGATTAAAATGCAAAATTTCATCTCGATCGAATCCGTAGTTTCGAAATTATCGACAAACCAAAATGTCAAACGACCGTATTCACGGAACCCTTATATTAGTATAATTCTGCTCATTGATAAACGTGAACGCGACATTTCAGATCCACACCTATCCTGAAAATTTCGGGTCCCTAGGCCTTTCCGTTCGAAAGTTATGATTCTCTATGGTTTCTATGGTTCTGGTCATGTGATCTGGAGAAATGTAGCTTGAATATATCATTCTCTATTAGTATACAGAATTTCATCTCGCTCGAATCTGTAGTTTTGAAATTATCAAGAAAACTAAATTTCAAACGACCATATTTACGGAACCCCTAGTATAATTTTGCTTTTAGGCGTTTCCGTTCAAAAGTTACAATTTTCTATGGTTTATATGGTTCTGGTCATGCGATCTGGACAAAATTTCACATGTAGCTTGAACACCTCATGCAAAATTTCATCTCAATCAAATCTGTAGTTTTCAAGTAATCAGGGGAACAAAACTTTGAACGGCCATATTTACGGAACCCCTGGTGAAATTTGGCCCATTAACGAACTTAACCGAGACATTCGGGAACTGAACCCATACTGAAAATTTCAAGTCTCTAGGTTGTTCCGTTCGAGAGTTATCGTGCTTACGGCCGGACGGACAGACTCGAATTTTCCGACGGATTCGTCATCAGTGAGTTGAACATAGTCGATTGAGACCATTTTCGGCTCAAAATTCGAAAAATACAGACATCGTTACGAAATGATATAGCCCTCGTGTAAGTAGTACGAGCGCTCAAAAATTGATACCCACCTATTTTCTGACAAATTATTGGTGTTTTGCAGGGAATTTGAAAATGCTATACTTGAAAAAAATATTTCCAGATAAGCGCCAGCTCCTCTATATCTTAAATTCTAAACATTTCATGAATGTTTGAATCACTGAAATTTGGCAATGTCGCATTTTTTGCTGAGGAAATCGCATGTTTTGTTTCATTATCAGTGAAAAATCATAAAAGGTGGTATTTTTCTGTGTACTCCAGTTGAAGAAGTCCCTAGGCCAACATTTCGAACGGCCATATTTACGGAAACCCTGGTCGAATTTCGCCCAATAACGAACTTAACCGCGGCATTCGAGATTCGAACCTACCCTGAAATTTTCAAGTTTCTAGGTCGTTCCGTTGGAGAGTCTGCCAGTCGGACGGAAAGACTTGGATTCGTGAGTCGAACCTTGTCAAATAAGACCATTTTCGGCTCACGAATAACATAATTGAACTTCCTATTGAAACGACCCCAATGAAAAAGTTATAAGAAATTAGTGCCTTGTAGGTATCTCTAGAAGACTGAGAGAGGGGCTTCAGTCCATAGAAGATACTTAGTATTCACTTATTCCCTAGACCACGATTCCCACTACTAAGAGGGTAATTCAACCACACCTCTTATTTCAGGTGGGTGAAATGAACAATTTATCCTATTCACCTGATGATGCTATTGTATAGCGAAACAAGTGTTGTGCTCCATAGTTCTTCTTTGAATTTATTGATTTCATATAATTATATTTAAAGTTATTACAAATTTATTTATTGACTACTTCACAGGAGATGCATTCAAATTGTGTATTTATAATCTTTCAAAGAACTGCTGCGAAATCGCTTTGTGGCTGTCTGTGAAACCTTCATAACGTACAGTTAGCGATATCCTAGGTAATTACTGGCGATGTTCAATATGTTTATGTTTGTGGACATCAGGCCCTCGAAAATAATTACTGATGCATATTGAGCGCTCGTTCTACTTACACGATGGCTATATCATTTCGTCACGATGTCTGTATTTTTCGAATTCTGAGCCGAAAATGGTATCAATCGACAAGGTTTGACTCACTGATAACGAACACGACGAGAAAATCGAGTCTGTCCGTCCGTTCGTATACACGATAACTGTCGAACGGACTGACCTAGAAACTTGAAATATTCAGGGTAGGATCCAATCTCCATAAGTATGGCCGTTCGAAATTTTGTCTTGCCGATTACTCCGAAACTACTCATTCGATTAAGATGATGTTTCACTCAGATGGAGAATGACGTGTTCAAGGTACATGCAATTTAGTTGAGATCGCATGACCAGAACCATAGGAACCATGAAAAATTATAACTTTCAAAAAAGACCTAGGGACTTGAAATTTTCAGGATAGGTTTGGATCTCGAATTTCGTAGTCACATATATCAATGAGCAAAATCAGACAGGGGGTTCCGTAAATATGGCTATTCAAAATATGTTTGTCTCTGATTATTTAGAAACTACCAATTGAATTAGAATGAAATTTCGCACATATATGGAGAATAATGTTTTCAAACTACGTGCGAAATTTTGTCCAGATCGCATTACCAAGACCATAGATAAGAAAGAAAAGTCTAGCGAATTATCGAAAAAAAATTGGTCACCTAAAGCACTGAAGTGAAGTCTGGAGTTTCACCTTAGTTTGAAACTTTTTTCGGCAGCTGTCAAAAATTTCGTCAATTTGTGTTCAAAAGTGAAAAATGCGAGCGCTCAAAAGCTCCTGACTTAGCGGCAGTGCTTTTTTTAATTTTTTTTTATCCACATTGTGAAGTCGCAGATATCCGCAATAACTCCCTGCAACTTATATGCGATTGCTTCTGGTTCGCTCAGAAATGTCCAAACACTTATAGTTATAGTTATAGTTATAGTTAGGTAAGGGGGTTACATTTCATTGCGACCTCAAGGTCTATTGTGCCCCCCGTCAGAGCTGTTTTCACAAATGCGCTACCTACAGCTCGCCCTCCAGCTCCAGAGCTCCAATGAACTCCAGTATCTGAGAGAGCTTCAAGGAGGTTAGATCCTCGTTCCTCCTGTAATTCTCTAGTCCAAGACATTCTATGCGCTGGTTTGCAATGGGGAGGGAATCTGTAACCAGGTGAACAGGAGTTTCCTCCTCTTCCCCTCAGAATCTGCACTCGTCAGTTTCGGTTAAACCCATTCTCATCATATGCTTTCTTAGGAAAAGATGTCCAGTGAGGAAGCCAGTGAGGAGGCGTAACTCATTCTTACTAAGATCCAAATACTTTTTGGATCTTGAACTTTTAAAGTTCCGAATGAACTTTTTGGAGTTATCCATTCCTGGAAGATTCCTCCAGAATGCTACTCTTTCAGTCTCTTCCTTCTCCAAAAACTCTTTCTAATAGGTGCATTTGCCTATGCCACAGAAAGGTTCTGGGCCAGTAAGTGTCGTTGGTGCTCCCTTTCTGGCAAGAGTATTGCTTTCTCCGTTTCCTCTGATTCCAGGGTGACGAGAAACCCAGCCTACTTCATTAAGTTTCCTCCGTCCAAATACTTGCCCGATAATCGTATTATTGTGATACTGAAGGTGGAGTGTTATGTTTTATAAACGTGTCCCATTTTTGAGCGCTCGTAGGGCTCGTACTACACACATGAGGGCTATATCATTTCGTCACGATGTCTGTATTTTTCAAATTTTGAGCCGAAAATGGTCTCAATCGACAGAGTTCGACTCACTGATGACGAATCCGTCGAAAAATTCGAGTCTGTCCGTCTGTTCGGCCGGCCGTCTGGCCGTATACACGATAACTCTCGAACGGAACGATCTAGAAATTTGAAATTTCAGAGTTGGTTCGAATCTTGAATGCCGCAGTTCTGTTCGTTATTGGGCAAAATTCGACCAGGGGTTCCGTAAATATGGCCTTTCGAAATTTTGTTATCCTGATTACTTCGTAACTACTGATTCAATCGGGCTGAAATTCGCATTCAGATGGAGAATGACGTGTTCAAGCTCCATGAAAAATTTTGTCCAGATCGCATAACCAGAACCATAGAAACCATAGAAGATTATAATTTTGTAATGGAAAGGCCTAGGGATTTGAAATTTTCAGGATAGGTGTGGATCTCGAATGTCCATCAATGAGCGAAATTAGACTAGGGGTTCCGTAAATATGTTCTATTGAAATTTAGTTTTGTTGATAATTTCAAAACTACGGATTTGATCGTGACGAAATTTTGTATTTTAATGGATAATGATGATCAATGTGTCTTAAATCTTCTGATTTCTCCGAGCACTGTTTGAAGAATATTAGCGAAAAAAAAGAAGGCATGTCATTACTGCCTGGAATTAGCAGTGGAAGAAAACCTGTGCAATATGATTATTCCTTCAAAGAAACATTTAATGATTTTGTTTCTGCTTAAATTAAAAACAATGAATATATCAGTTTGGATATCCTTTTTGAATTGGCCAAAGAGCACCTAGATTTCAATCAACCGAAGTCAACATTTTATGATATGTTAAAAAAAATTGAATACAAATACAAAAAAGTTGATCGAAGGAAAATTCTTATTTTTTTTGCATTGAGATGGAGAATGACTTGTTCATGCTACATGCAAAATTTTGTCGAGATCGCATGACCAGAACCATAGAAACCATAGAAAATTATAATTTTGTAATGGAAAGGCCTAGGGATTTGGAATTTTCAGGATAGGATCTCAAATGTCGCGGTCACTTTTATCAATGAGCAAAATAGACTAGGGGTTCCGTAAATATGTTCGTTTGAGGTTTAGTTTTGTTGATAATTTAAAAAACTACGGATTTGATCGTGACGAAATTTTGTATTTTAATGGATAATGATATATTTAAGCTACATTTTTTCCAGATCGCATGACCAGAACCATAGAAACCATAGAAAATTATAACTTTCGAATGGAAAGGCCTAGGAACTAGACATTTTTAGGGTAGTTTCGGATCGCGAACTTCGCGGCCATCAATGAGCAAAATCATCACTGAGCAAAATTAGACTTGGGGTTCCGTAAATATGGCCGTTCAAAATATTTTTTTCCTGAAAATTTTTGAACTAATTATTGGATTGGGATGACATTTTGCACATAGATGAAGAATAATGTTCTCAAACTACGTGGGGAATTTTGTCCACATCACATGAGCAAGACCATAGATACCGTATGAAATTTTAGCGAATTATCGAAAAAAAACCGCCTCAAGCACTAACGTGGAGTCTGCAGTTTCGCCTTTGTTTTTGAATTTGTTTGTAAAACTGGAAAATGGGAATCTAACTACAAGGTGCATGAACGAGCGCTCAAAAGCTCCTGACTTCACGGCACTGCTTTTTATATTTTTTTCATGATAATTATACCATAATCATTCACTATAACCTCCAAATTTTGAAAACAGCCGAATCACTACTGTGACTGCTTTACTCCAAAGTTCGAGGGACATTATTTGAGAACCCGTTCTAATGCACAAGAATTATATTGCACTAATGTTCACCACCATAGCAGTTCATCGACTTTTAGGAAAATATGTACCTACATGGTCCGGCACAAAGGGTTTCCAAAAATCATAAAATCGGTAATTCCATTGAAAGCCTGAATCCGTCAATAAATTAACGTCCGGATCCTGTATATTCATTTTTAATCGAGTAACATGAGAAAATTAGGACTGAAGTTATTATGACAAAAAACGAGGATTAATAATGAAGTTTAAATAAAACAACATTACCGTAGCTCCGGACATCTGAGTTGTTTCAAAGTTCATTCAATTTTAGTACTACAAAGGACGGGCATTACATACATTTTAGTCTTGTTTGCTCATGAATAGTTCTCATGTACCATACATTGTTCCTTAATCCAATACTAAAGCACTTCGTGAACTGAACTTGTAATTGAACTAACCTGGAAAACTGATCGACTTCTCGATGCTATTATAATGAATTCAGATTCTATTTCGTGAGGTTGAGGATTTATCGAAGGAATGATTACACGCCCAATGACAATATCATGGATATGTATAGTGGGCGACTATAAGAAGAGGTTGTTTGGGTAGATGCAACTATCGATTGTGGTACCTAGTGTAAAACTAGATTCTCTCGGATAATAATTAATTGATGAGACAAATCATCTGATAACGCTATATTGTATACAGGGTGTCTTCTTTATAAAAAGGGGCAAACTTTAAGGGGAGATCATACATGAGATTTGCAATAAAGAATGTCATATAACACATGGTCGAAAGAAATAATGACGGTTATTTTTCAATTCAACAATTCTTGATTTCACGAAATATTTCAATTTTTGTCGTAAAACCAATTATACTTCAGTTATTCTTGTAGCCCCATCAAATTTGGACATATCTGGAAACGACATCAAATTTTCTACATGATAAGAATTTCTGTGTGCCAAAATAATTCTTCTCATGGAAATCATGAATTTATTTGTCCTCTTCCACTGAAACTCTGAAACAAAACTGATGTTGGGCAACCACTGCTCGTTCGGTCGGTAGAGAAAAATGTAAAATTGATGATTTTGCTTCATTTTTGACAGTTTCACTTCCAACAGCAATGTTTTCATTTCTGCGTAAAGTTTTTGGATCAACAATAATACAACCGTTTCCTCCAAATTTGGCTCATTATTCACACTGAAAAAAATTACGAATTTCATACAATTTCTCTACTCATAGGTTCAAACTTTCGACTATCGAATACTCGAGAATCGCAGAAAAAACACATTTAGAAATTCCAAAATGACACTGAAAAACTATACCAGATAAATCATTCAGGAAACCGAACTTCATAATTTAATATCTCCGAGTTACGTAGTTGAAGCAACAGATTTCTTCAGGCTGAATACTCCCGGAAAATGTGGAAAACTCGTTAGCAAGAAGAAGTTCTGGCCCCGATACAAGAAGGCGTATTTCACTCATCGATAACTCAGGGAAACGCAGTATTACTCTTCAGAAAGTTATCGCGTTTTCTCGAAATGAGCAACTTCGGAATGAAAGATGTTCGTTATGAAGAAAACCCCTAGCACATTCCCTGATAATGAAATAAATAATGTTTGGAGGATCAATTGAGTTATACTTATTTGTAGGGAGGTTTTTTTTCTTTATACTGTCTGAAGTGATGAGGTCAACACATAAATAACACGGCATAGCTATATCTATATACTTCATGATTGATCTATTTCTTGCTATGAGATTATTGAGGACACACCAAATTGGTGAACAGGTACCTACATTCATCTGTGTGATTAATAAATGAATAAATGAAAATTTTTTTTGGATAATTGGTTTTCTTTGATGAAAAAACTGGAAACTGTATTGGCCAAATGATGGATTCACTTTCATTCAAAATTCATTGAAATGACGGAGTGAATGATAGAAATATGAATGAGGAGAATCCATAAATATCCCAGTTACGCCAACAATATTTCATTTCACTGAATAACAATTTTCGGTCTATTGCCGATCATTCATAAAAATTACTCCCCTCCAAATCGTATTATGTTGGTTGAACGAGTCAAATTCTAAATTTTGAATCGAGTTTGAGTGAATTCGATAAAACTTCGTATTGTGGAAAAAACGAGCTGCACCTTTGATTATTATTAGGTAAATTCATTCAAAAACATATAACAGAGTAAACAGAAAAAATCTTCATGAAAAAAATTAACATAAATTCATATTTTTCAACTTTCAGCTTCGTCTTTCAGAACTGGATGTTTATAGAAAATTTGAACTTTTTTCTTGATAAATGAAATGAATTTTGGCGGTGAATCCCTTTCTCTCCAGTGAGTAGTATTTCCTAAGTGCACTAGGCTAGGACAGTAGATTTATTCACTCGAACTTCATAGATTGTATACTGGAGCTGAGAAGATCAATGTCAGATATACGTTTAAGAATTATTGATATCTCGGGAGGCTGCGGGAAATAGAATTTAAGTTGGTAATAGACTATTCAGTAATATTTCGGGTTGCTGAATTTAAGTTGGTATAGGAATAACCCTAACATAACCCACAGAGACCTTGCTTTGATGATTTTATCTAAGATATTGGTGAATAATTATAAAAATTAGCTCTAAATTTGAGTTCTTTTTCATCTTGTGCTAATGAAATGGCTGGAATTGACCAGGATAACAAAAGAACGCCATGCAGTTTGTTAGTGTTACTTCGAGTTTTTCAAAGATTCAACATATATTTCCGCTAGCATTAATCGAGTTTCGCTAGTGTTTCAGGTACTACTCAAAGTGTATTCTGATTGATAAATGTGTCTTAAATCTTTAGATTTCTCCGAGCACTGTTCGAAGAATATTAGCGAAAAAAGAAGAAGGCATGTAATTACTGCCTGGAATTAGCAGTAGAAGAAAACCTGTGCAATATGATTATTCCTTCAAAGAAACATTGAATGATTTTGTTTCTGCTAAAATTGAAAACAATGAATATATCAGTTTGGATATCCTTTTTGAATTGGCCAAAGAGCACCTAGATTTCAATCAACCGAAGTCAACATTATATCATATGATAAAAAAAATTGGATACAAATACAAAAAAGTTGATCGAAGGAAAATTCTTATTGATAAACAGAAAAATATAATAAATAGAATACAATTTTGTGGTAAATACCGAGAATACATGGAACAAAACGTAAACTTCATTTATCTAGATGAAACTTGGATATTTGAAAACGGTATTCAAATTTGTCCGTGGACACTAGAAAGTAAATCAGAAGGTATGCTGAATATATTCAAGGGTGAAGGCAGAAGGTACATCATTTTGAATGCTGGAACAATTGATGGATCTTTACCTGGATGTGATCTGATTGTTGACAGTGGTATTAATGATAAGGATTACTATGAATGGTGAATTATTTCATAAATGGGTTATTGAAAAATTGAAACCTTCTCTGCAAAAGGATGCCCATCAATAGGATTATGTCAGAATATTCAATAAACACACCCAAATCAGTACACTTATACGTGGAAACAAAGTTTTCAATGAGATTTTTATCTTTGCTCTTGTATCATTCATGGATATTTTGAGTTTATTCATTATACTTATACTGTATGGTACTCTGTTTACATTTCCTCTGCTCATACTGAAATTGAACACATGCTATATTGTTCCAATTCAATAGTATAATGAATAATTGTAAAATTCCTCATCAAATATAATATTTTCAATAATTCATGGACAGTTTTAATGAATGAAAATAAAATTGACTTTCTCAAAGTATTCAACACTGAGCACTTAATAATTCACAAATTGATTCATATATTGATAGTTACATTACAAATTTCATGTCAAAATTCTTCATGTCATACATACATTCTTAATTATTGTTTCTCTCTTATTTCTATAATGATAGTAATATTTATTTAGTTCCTACAATTATTGTAATACAATAATGGGGAATAAGTCAAATAATTTCAATGGTTATGGTTACTGGTTACAAAGTTGATGTAGTTTTAGCTTCACAAGATTCAAAATATTCTAGCAAGTTGTATGGTTTAATATTCAGCAAAAATTTAACTTATTCTTTTTTCAATATATCAACATTTCTCATCGAATGAAACTGTTTGGGTAACGCATTGTATTGTATGCACATGTATTTTGCATCATTCTGAGCTAGTGTCAATTGTTGTATCGGGTATATACAAGCATCAATTTTCCTAGTAGGTTTGTTGTTCAGAAACGGTTCAAATAATTCACCGTGGCTTTGTAGGAAGATAACATACTTCAGCACATATATTGCTGTTAACGTCAGGCTTTTATTCCTTTTGAAAAAACCTCTATATTTCATTCCATACATAGCTCGAATTGCTTGCTTTTGTGTTTTGAATATTTTGTTCCGTGATGTACTGTTTCCCCAGTTAACAATGCCATATCGTCGGGAAATTGACAAAGGGCGTATGTAAAAATTTTGGTTTTTCAAGATATCCGCGATCAAAGTTCTCCTGTGTCCATAAATAACCTGATTAAAATTTTCAACCCCTTATTTTGTTTCTCCCATTGGTTTTCAATGAGTTACGCGACATGAGGTTAGCAGCACTTCATAGAGACGAGAGCTATGGGTTCCAAAGTGAAGCTAACTCAGAAAATAAAAATTTGCAGATACGCCCCTTTGTCAATTTCAATATGATAGGGTTGACTGAAAATTGGCTGTGTATAGGTTTAATGTATCTTGTTGAATATTGTCTTTCATAACATTGAGGGTGTAGATTATGGTGTTGAGTTTCCTGTTCAAGTTTTCTATTTGGGGGTTTCATTTCTTAATATATTAACGTTTTTTCCAACTCATTAATCACTTGGCCCTGTGCTTGCGAAGTATCAAAAATTCCACGATATTTTTGCGCTTTCAAACCTGAATTCCCATGTTTAAACTGCAGTCTGAATATTCCGGCTTAATTATTCGATAATTCGTATACTAAACATTTTTCTAGGTTATATTTATGTTTTATTTCTATGATGAAATTTAGTTATTTTTTGTAACCAGAAATAAAGCCTCGACTGGACGTTCATGGCCTGCTTCGATGTCAATAATTCTTAAATGGACTATAGTAACTGTTTTTGCGCTCTTGTTCCTATGAACAAGAGAGCTATTATTTTGCCCAAATGTTCCGTAGATACTGATCTTGAATCTTTCTCCCAATAATTCGAAAAATATGGATCTGATCGAATCGAAACTTTATAGTAAGATAACAATATTATACAAAGGTTCTTGTGGAGTTTTGAAAGAATCGAGTCAACAGAAGATTGAAAAAAAATTTTTTTCAAAACTTCAATATCTGAGGAACTATTTGCCATATCCTGCTGAAATTTGATTGAGTTATTCTGATTTGGTGTTTTCAATTTAATTAATTAATTTAATATTCGGTGATTTCATCTCTTCAACTTTATTGAAATAAACGGAAATCATTTGTCGCATTGACGTTTGCAGTTCGTTTTATGACATTTATTTGGTTCTATAGTCTCGCGAAAGTGTCACCTCATGATGAACGATCATTGATAAACTATGGGTGACCGCTCTAGAGATGAATTCAAATAAGCTCCCCAGTGAATGTCAGTACTTTTGAAAT
Source organism: Aphidecta obliterata (assembly GCA_963966015.1). Classification (NCBI taxonomy): domain Eukaryota; kingdom Metazoa; phylum Arthropoda; class Insecta; order Coleoptera; family Coccinellidae; genus Aphidecta; species Aphidecta obliterata. Next base: position 20,783,606 of record OZ014431.1, on the reverse strand, counting down.
TTTCTCTTTTTATGATGGGACCGTTATTGAGAAATGTTCTGGAAAGCAGTTCAATGAATTCTAATGGCTATAAATCGGGGAATCAAATAAGAACAAATTAATGCTAAGAAACTATATCCTCCTGAGGCTACATCTGAAGTATTCAGAAGTTTTGTTTTTTTTTGGTACAAAAACGTCACTGAATTTGTTTGAAAGTTATTATTTGTTGGAAAGTAGGTAATAAGAAAATGTCCAATATATTGGACATCAGGACTCAGGAAGACATATAAATCTACTCTAATGGTGGTTGTTAGTCCTAAATGGCTGGCCAATCAAATGGAAACATTGGAGTTAGTTGTGAAACAACGGCACAAACGTTCATGTGAAATTTTGTGAGAATCGGTCCAGAAGTTTAGGAGTTCAGTCATGAAAACATTTTCGTTCAAGTCCATGAAATTTTTATGGTACGAGATTTGATCCGCTAACGAAGTAGAAGTACGAAGTACGAAGAGGGATTCCAAATCTTTTTACATTAGGGCCAATTAGGGGAAATAAAAACGAGCCTCGATGTAGAGAAGTTCGTCATAACAAGGCGTTATGCTTATTGGCATAAACCTGTGACTTCATATAACCCCACAGCCAGAAGTCTAAAAGCGTTAAATCGCAAGAGCGTGGAGGCCAATTCTGGTCGTGTCATTTCTCGATTTGGGGACCAGAATTCTCTCTTACGTTTAAACGCTTTTAAACTTCTGGCTGTGGGGTTATCTGAAGCCACAGGTTTATGCCAATAAGTCTGAAACCATCGTAGCATTGAAAGCCGAAATTAGACGCTGTGAAATACCACCATATGTATTCAATAACGTTATGGAAAATTTCGTCAAAAGGGAACACATATGCCAGCAAAGCCGTGGCGTGGCTGCCATTCACAATATAAATTGTTTCATACATAATATTTTTTCTAAATCAATGAATATTTCAATACTTTGCTACAGAAAACCATGTTTTATCGAACACTGAAATCTTGCGCTCTTGTTGAAACACCCTTTATAAGGCTGAGAAATCGGCCTTATTATGCAATGTTGACGATTCGAAGTCCTGAAACAATGCTGTATATGTCGCTGGATCCAGCCTGAACCTCTTTAATAAGATAAAATAACCCAATTCAACATAACTCATTCTTTTATCCAGAAAAACACAAATATTCAGGGTGTCTCTTCAAAAGGGGGAGATCATACATGAGATTTGCATCAAAAAATGTTGTATAACTCATGGTCGAAATGTTGATGGTTATTCTTCAATTTAACATTTCTTGATTTCACGGAATATGTCAAGTATCTCCTCAAAATCAATTATACTTAAGTTATCATTGTTGCCCCATCAAAGTTGACTACATACTTGGGAACAGCATTAAATTTGCTACGAGATAAGACTTTTTGTGTTCCAAAAAATTCTCATTGCGGGCGTGGTAAGGAGATGAATATAAAGATTCTGAAGCGAACATATTTTTCCAATGGTTTTATCCTTGAAACATTATTTATTATGGACATGTTTTCTTTCCAGCAAAAAATACCCCATTTAGTTGGCTTTCGAATGACATACCAACTTTTTTGCTTGCTGCTTGTCTTCTGCCATAATATCATGGCTAACAAGATAACGAGAAAGTCGAAATATTCCAAACTTAACTTTGCTCTATTTTGAAGCTTTTTATGATTGAATATTGAAGTTATTCTCATTGGAATCATGAATTTATTCGACAATTCAAAAGAATTTGAAGGAATGAACTAAATTTAGATAGATAATGATGGATTACTACTACTTATAACAATTATTCGAAATGTTCACTGCCTTATTCAATACATTTTACACATCTTTTTCGCACTGAATCTACAACCCTGTGAAGTTCACAACGTTTCTGACGCATTTCTGCACAACACAAATTTATTCTTTCGATCAGATCCTCTCGAGTCTGAACGCGAAAGGCGTAAGGTCGGGGCTCCTTGGTGGCCATCTTACCGGACCGTACCTTCTAATCCGTTGCACCCTAAAATATTCATTCATTACCTATCCCGTATATTTCGGCTATTATGAGGTGGGCAGCCATCCATTTGAAACCAGATATTTTCTCAGTTAGCCAGGAGCATTTCATGCAATATGTTCGTTAAGCTGCTTTGGATTGATGTTATGAATTCTTCAGCGTTGATGCGATCGGGAAGTATTCCTGATCAGAAAAGTTCACCTGTCAACGCCGAAATTTGCGGGACTTGATGAATGAATATTTAGGGCTGCAATGCATTGGGAGGTACGGCCCGGTAAGATGGCCACCAAGGAACCCCGGCCTTAGGCCTTTGGATTTTTATGTCTGGAACACCTTGGAAGAAAAAGTATATCAAATTCACGTTCAGACTCGAGAAGATCTGAGCGAAAGAATAAATTTGTGTTGTGCAGAAATGCATCAGAAACGTTGTGAACAGGGTTGTAGATTCAGTGCGAAACGATGTTCATCGTATATTGTTTATATCGTTTATTGTTTATATCCCGACTCTAATAGGTCTCCTAGGTGTGTGGAAGGTATTGGACAAGACGATGGACATTTTGAACAATTGTAACAAGTATTAGTAGTCTGTTTTTTTCACATATTTTCATAAAATCTGTATTATTGAAATTTGGTTTATTCCTTCAAATTATTTCGAATCAATAGATAAATTCATGATTTCCATGAAAATTACTTTAATATTCAATCATAAAGAGCTTCAAAGTAGAGTTATCTTGTTAGCCATGATATTTGGGCGGAAGACAAGCAGCAAGCAGAAAAGTTCGAAAGCACACTAAATGGGGTATTTTTTGCTGGAAAGAAAACATGTCCAAAAACCATTGGACAAATATCACCGGTTTTGTTCACTTCAGAATCTTGATATTCATCTCCTAACCACGCCTGCAATAAAAATATTTTTGGCATACAGAAATTTTTATGTTGTAGCAAATTTATTGCTGTTTCCAGATATGTGTTCAACTTTGATAGGGCTACAAAGATAACTGAAGTATAATTGATTGCATGGAAAAACTTGAAATATTGCTTGAAATAAGGATATGTTAAATTGAAGAATAACCGTCAACATTTCGACCATGTGTTATATGACATTTTTTGTTCCAAATCTCTTTTATGACCTTCCACTGAAATTTGGCCCTTTTAAAAGTAGACACCCTGTTCAAATATGAAATAAAGTAAAATTAAGATTAGATATAGGTTATAGGTGGTTGCTTAGTCTAGGAAGAACCTTTCTGCAAAGCGACCATTTGATATTTTGTGCATAATAATTCCAATACTGATACCCCAGGAAATCTTCTTCAGCGAAGTCGATGAACGCCCTAGGGGACTTGCGTCTGATTTTTGCGGGTGTGAGCTCTCGGAGCAGCGCAAAATTTCTACTTCCAGATGGTTTTTGACTTACAACTGTGGCCCTGGTTATCTGTAATTAAACTATACCTTCCTGGCGGTCGGCCATAACAATAACTACTTAACTGTTCGCGCAATCCAGTACCCTCATGTAACCTCTATAAAGATCACATATGATTACAAATTTTTTTTTACTTCTTCAGAGTTGTTGTTTATGTCATCGGGTGGTTTTCGCAATAGTTGTATTGTATTGCCATGTTGTAGTTATTAGTTTAGATAATTTCCCAATCATGATTACTCTGGCAAACTGAGCCTCTTATTTTCGATAGAAATTCTTTCACTCATTGGAAATTTAATATATGAAACAAAGAGATCATGACGTGGGACTCGTCATTGATTCGTTCCTTGTTCGAAACTGAAAAATATATCACTTTTTTTTGTCTGTGAATTGCACGTAGGTACAGTTCGTTCCACCATTGACATGAACTGAAATGTTATTCCGACGGAGGAAAGACTGTTTGAAGTTCCACTGAGTTCAGTCACTATAAAAGGGGTCATATCTTTACTTCTCTGCCAATTTAGAGAACATATTCACAAGAATATTTTCTTTAGCGAGATACTTTTTCAAATTCCCAGAAGAAATGGTTTGTATTATATGTGCAAACATACAAAAGCTCATGAGCAGGTAAAAAGAACCATAAAAAGAACATGACGAAAATAATATACCGTTCTGTAAATATCGTCTCGTTTCTCTACAATTGATGATAATATGAAATCCATGAGTATTCAATCAATTTTTTCACCATTTTGTACAGTTTGCCATTTTCGTGTTGAGCAGAAGCGATGAGGCATAAAATTAACAAAGTTCCTGTTTTTCAGGAAGTTTCTCCATTGGGAAATCGGTTCTGATGATTAATGGTTGGGTTCGCATCATCCACATCGATTTGGAGCTTTACTGCCGAGAACATTAAATTAAGGTAACCCTTTTCACAACGAATTTATCAGTAATTTTGACGAGTGTTCTACTACAATAGGCCAATGAAAGATAACACAATTTCTTATTCAGAATATGTTATTATTTAATCCAATATTTTTTCAGCTTTTCGGTTTGCAAACAGGTAATATTTAGTCGCTTGGTAAATAATCTCAGAATAAAAAAAATGAATGAATAAAAAAATTAAGTGTCAATTTTTCGTGGTTTCTTCCAAACGGTGTGTTCCTTGGATATTATGGAGGCTCTTCACTATTGTACTCTGGGGTCTTCGTCCGGGGAATGCTGAGCCATTTTTGATTATTTTGTTCCTTCTGGTCTTTCTAATTTTTGGTGTTCTTCAACTTTGACTTTGAGGGGACGTTTGGATTCTCCTATATACTTTCTTCCACACTCAAAGGGTATTGAATGAACACTTGATTATCGCTTTCCGGTTTTACCTCCGTGAGAACCAATCTTGTGGATTTGAATGCCATCCTTAGTCCATCTAAGTCACATCATATGTCTTGGTTTTCGAAAATGAGTGGAATTAACTTCTCTTCGCCTTTGATGTAATTATTTCGTTTTTATTCTGTTGTTTGCTTGGAGATTTCCTCCTATCTTTTGCAGCATTCTTTGCTTTTCATCATTGGCTTGTTGCGAATCTAAGCGGATCAATCAGATCCGTCTACTTTCGAAGGATCTGGCGATCGGTAAATACAATGAAGATGTGGCCTACTTAAGAGGATCAAGAGAATTGAAATCGGGTACTCGATTTGTTGATGTCGAATAATTGACCTTGGACTCTAGTTGAATATATGTATGCCTAGTGAAGACCACCAGATATCGTGGATTTGAATGCCGTCCTTAGTCCATCTAAGTCACATCATATGTCTTGGTTTTCGAAAATGAGTGGAATTAACTTCTCTTCGCCTTTGATGTAATTATTTCGTTTTTATTCTGTTGTTTGCTTGGAGATTTCCTCCTATCTTTTGCAGCATTCTTTGCTTTTCATCATTGGCTTCTTTGCAAGAGGTACTTCCTCTTCTTTGTGGTTCTGACTGGTATCATTACCATCCTTCTTAACCTTAACTCTCTATTTTCGTGTTCTTTCATCGTTTTGATCGTCTTCTTGGTTTGTTTGTCAATTATTTCCTCGATATTTCGTATTTACAATTCTTCTCTCATTGGTTTAATGCTGTCGTACCATGGGGCACCTACAGCTATCCTTATTATTTCATTCAACGTACTTTGTAGAGCTTTCTTTCTGCTATTTCCGACATTGAACCAGACAGCTCCCGCGTAAGTTATGCTTTGTATTAGCACTGTCTTGATTATCTTCATCTTGTTTTCCAGCGACAGTTTGCTGTTTGCATTTAGGAGTTGTTATAAATACCCTAGTAATTGCCTGGCCTTATTTTCGTTTTTTTCCATTTGTTTGTTGAATTTCAGCTTTTCATCTAGGGTCACGCCCAGATATTTTGCTTCATCTTCCTAGCCTATCTTCTGGTTTTTGTCCTTCTTCCTTTTTTTCTATATCAGTATTGTTTCAGATGTCTTCCATTTTCAGGGTAATTTACTGTTCGTAGCATAGCCCTGTCTATTTCGGCTATTCATTTTTTAGCGCTCGTACTACTTACACGAGGGCTATATCATTTCGTCAGGATGTCTCTATTTTTCGAATTTTGAGCCGAAAATGGTCTCAATCGACTATGTTCGACTCACTGTTGACTAATCCGTCGAAAAATTCGAGTCTGTCCGTCCGGCCGTCCGTCCGTATACACGATAACTCTCGAACGGAATGGCCTAGAAATTTCAAATTTTCAGGATAGGTTCGAATCTCAAATGCCGCGGTTGAGTTCGTTATTGGGCAAAATTCGCTTAGAGGTTCCGTAAATATGGCCGCTAGAAATTTTGTTTTCCTGATAACTTCGAAATTACAGATTCGATCGAGGTGAAACTTTGCACTCAGATGGAGAATTACGTGTTCAAGCTACATGCAAAATTTTGTCCAGCTCGCATGACCAGAATCTCGAATGTTGCGGTCACGTTCATCAGTGAGCAAAATTAGACTATGGGTTCCGTAAATATGGTCGTTTGAAATTCAGGTTTCTTGATAATTTCAAAAATATGGATTTGATCGTGACGAAATTTTGTATTTAAATGGTGTTATGTCCGATAGCTCAGGTAAATTGGTGAGAAAAATGGACTGTATAAAATAGCGATTTGAAGCTGGAGCGAAAGCGAAATATATGTATGAACAATCAAATTCATATACAAACAATGCGGTCAACAATGATGACTTACCAAGAAAACAGCGAACTGCGAATGCTTGAGGGCTCTGCTCCAAATCCCAGCTCTTCACAGGGGCCCTTCGTGGATATTTGCTCCAACTTTTTATTCAAATGCGGTGTTGAACACAATCAAAAAGGCGATGCGGAATTTCCAATAAAATATGCGGGTGAAGTCAATGCGTGGTAAATCCAAAACCAATCCAATATTACGTAATTTCGTATAGAAATCTGATAGTACAGGTCACAGCGAAAATCTCTCAATATCATTCAAGGCGTCAAAATCAATCAATTCTAATCAATGTGTGTGAAGCGAATGGTTCTTCACATATGCGAAGCCACCAGTGTTGACATATATTGGCGCGAAATTTAAATATTTAGCGATCGCTTCAGCTTCAAATTTATGTTCTTATAAAAGGACCGAACATTCTCCGGGCCGCGAAAAATGGCAAAATGCTAGTCGAGCAACGGTACATAAAATTGGTCTGAAAGTCTAAAGCGATGAGTACAAATAGCGTGTCTAGTGACATGAAACAAATTAGCGAGAAATTAAATACGAAAATGAATTAATGAGCGAGTTCCCATTATTTAAAAATGTTAAATATTCGTAGTTTTAAAAAATAAGAATAAAAACCAACAAAAAACTAAGCGACTGGCAAAGGGCATAATTTGACAGTCGGCCTTTGCAGAATACCATTTTTTGTTTTCAATGAGGCAATTCTAGAGCGTGTATCTTTAGCGCGACTCAAAGAAGTTATTCTTCCCAGGAGCCAGTCACAAGGAGGAATTCTATCATCCTTAATCAAAACGAGATCTCCGATCGTTGGGAACTTTTCATCGTCAGTAAACCACTTTGAGCGCTGTTGTAGAGTATGGAGGTACTCACGGTGCCATCTCTTCCAAAAATCTTGATGCAGACGTTGCAACAATTGCCAACGACTCAAACGATTAAGCGTTAGATATGAAATATCTGGATATGGTAATGCGGTGAGCGGTTCCAGAGTGAGAAAATGACCCGGAGATAAAGCAGCAATGTCTTCGGGATCAGAAGAGAGTGCTTCTAAGGGTCGCGAATTCAGTATGGCCTCAATCAGGCACAGCAAAGTGTAGAACTCTTTATAGGAGAGAATTTGATTTCCAAGAACTCTAGAAAGATGTGATTTCACATTTTTAACTCCAGCCTCCCATAGGCCACCCATGTGAGGAGCAGAAGGAGGGTTGAAGTGCCAAGTGATCGACTCTCTCTCTGCTGCATTTTTCATACAATCAACAATCACGCGATTAGCACCTATAAAGTTTGTACCGCAGTCACTGTAAAGATGACTAACTCGTCCGCGCCGTGCAATGAACCGCTGAAGAGCTGACGAAAAGGTTTCAGTTGACAAATCCGTAGCGAGTTCCAGGTGAACAGCTTTCGTCACAAAACATACGAACAAACATATATAGGCCTTTGTTGACTTGACCCCGCGATGTCGTCCCATGGTGACAGAATAAGGTCCTGCAAAATCAACACCACTGTGACTGAATGGCTTCACCTGCGAAATTCTTGTTGAAGGCAACTCCCCCATTGGAGGTTGGAAATTTTTGGGACGAGTTTTAAAGCACTGAACACATCGAGAAAGAACCGATGAAATGACGCGTCTACCTCCTACTATCCAAAACCGTTGAGCAAGAAGGAACCGAAGAGTGCGTAAGCCTACGTGGAGATATTTCCTATGATAAAACTCGATAAGAAGCGTTGTTAGGCGACTTTGTCGAGGAAGAAGTATAGGGTGTTTACCATCAAAGGGGAGACAGGATGAGTCAATTCTTCCTCCTATTCTCAAGACACCAGAGTCGTCAAGAAACACATTCAGCTTCTGAAAATGTTTGGGGTATACCTTTCGATGCAATTCCTCTGAAAAGTGAATGCTTTGCGTTAGCTTTACCAGAAGAAGGAGAGATCCATCTAACTCTGAGGCTGACAAAGGGCCACAGCGTCTAGAACGCGGATACCTTAGATTATTGTTGAAGCGAATAACAAATGCGAGGATTCTTTGAATCTTTGAAAAAGAAGAAAAGCGTTCGAGTAGAGAGAACAATGAATTCGAGCACGGTTGCTCCGAACTCTGCAAGCATAAAGGAGCTGCAACAGGGTGCAGTAGAGTTTTAGGTTCACCGTCGGAAGCATACAAATCGAAACTTTCTAAGATTTTTTGAGGACCATTAAACCACAAAGCGCAACCAACAAATTCAGAAGGTAGCAGGCCACGAGAACCAGCGTCTGCTGGATTATTCAAAGAGTCAATATGATGCCAAGAAGCAGAAGGAATTTTTTCTTGTATATGAGCGACTCGATTAGATATGAACACAGGCCAGCGTTGCGGTTGTCCCTTTATCCAGTCAAGTGCAATTTGAGAATCTGAAAATGCACAGACCCTTCGAAAGCATATGAGCCCTTTAAAGAGATCGAGACAGAATGACAGAAGATTAGCCAACACAACGGCACCACAAAGTTCCAATCTTGGAATGGTTATCCTTTTAAGAGGGGCAACTTTGGTTTTTGCGCAAATGAATTTAAATGACATATCATCATTTTCATTTTTTATCTGAAAGTAAACAACTGCACAATAACCTTTTTCTGATGCGTCACAAAAGCCCAACAAGTCATACGATATAGCATCCGATACAGTTATTCTACGAGGAAAACCAATGGAAGATAAAGTAGCTAATTCTGAACGATATTTTTCCCACACTCTTACAATATCTGCAGATGGTTCCTCATCCCATTTTATTCCTGAGGACCACATTTTCTGAAGTAGGTGCTTCAGAAAAAAGGTGATAGGAGATAAAAATCCAAGAGGATCATATATGCGAGCTAGTTGCGACAAGAGGTTGCGTTTGGTACAAGGGCGTTCTGAAGGTTGCACGCTGAAGCAAAACATATCTTTTGGCGGGTCCCACAATAAACCTAACACCTTCAAGGAGGTAAATTTATCTTCACGGTCAAATGAAACTGGATCAATCGAAAGATGGGTGGATGGCAAATCTGATAAAATGAGAGGATCATTAGACGCAAATTTTCTTAGTTCAAACTGACCCCTTTTGAGAAGAGCAACTAGCTCTTGTCGTAAGCGTCTTGCACCTTCGAGCGTAGAACTTCCAGTAAGAATGTCATCGACATAAGTATCCTCTTGTAATACCTTCGAAGCCAAGGGAAACGCTTTCCCTTCGTCAGTAGCCAACTGAATTAATGTTCTGATAGCCAAATATGGAGCGCTATATATGATATATTCGAGCTACATTTTTTCCAGATCGCATGATCAGAACCATAGAAACCATAGAAAATCATAACTTTCGAACGGAAAGGCCTAGGGACTTGAAAATTTTCAGGATAGGTTTGGATCGCGTATGTAGCGGTCACGTTCATCAAAAAGCCAAATTAGACTAGGGGTTCCGTAAATATAGCCGTTCAAACTATTTTTTTCCTGATCATTTCGAAACCATTTATTGGATTGGTATGAGATTTCGCACATAGATGAAGAATAATGTATTCAAACTAGGTGGGAAAGAAATTTTGTCCAGATCGCATTACCAAGACCATAGAAAATTCTAGCGAATTATCGAAAAAAAAAAAAATGGTCACCTAAAGCATTGACGTTAAGTCTGGATTTTCGCCTCAGTTTGAAATTTTCTTTGACAGCTGTCAAAATCTTTCCAATTGGTTTCTAAAACTGGAGAATGCGAATCAACCTACAAGGTGGATAAACGAGTGCTCAAAAGCTCCTGACTTCACGGCAGTGCTTTTCATCATATTTTTGCGCTTAATCTGGTTGGTTTTCGGGAGCCTGATTTTGGATTTCGTCGATTCCGGGGGCTTTTCTGTTCTTCAGTTGTCCAATACATTCTTTTAACTCGTCTCTGGTTTGTTCATTAATTTCTCCTATTGTTTCATAGAGGTCGGTGGCTGTTATATTCCCAATTTCTTCTACTGACTTGTTCAGTCCATCTAAATTTTCTTCCCTTTTATGTAGTATCTGAATTTTGAATCTCTCCATTTTTTGTTTCGTATATTTCTACCCTTTCCATATCGAGTGTCCTTTCTCGAAAGCTTTTCAGTGGTAATACCCCTAGGGCCTTGATAATACCGAGATAATTTTGTCATAGAGAATGCTGAAATTGTGTTGCTTGATAATTTTCCTTAAGCAACACGCAAGCAAGATTCTCTATGACAAAATTTTGAGGATTTCTCAAAGCCCGAGGGGTATTCGATGAGATAATTTTTGAGCGCTCGTACTACTTACATGAGGGCTATATCATTTCGTCACGATGTCTGTATTTTTCGAATTTTGAGCCGAAAATGGTCTCAATCGTCTATGTTCGACTCACTGATGACGAATCCGTCGGAAAATTCGAGTCTGTCCGTCCGGCCGTCCGTAAGCACGATAACTCTCGAACGGAACAACCTAGAGACTTGAAATTTTCAGTGTAGGTTCAGTTCCCGAATGCCTCGGTTAAGTTCGTTAATGGGGTTCGTTAATTCCACCAGGGGTTCCGTAAATATGGCCGTTCAAAGTTTTGTTTCCCTGATTACTTGAAAACTACAGATTTGATCGAGATGAAATTTTGCACTCAAATGGAAAATGAGGTGTTCAAGCTACATGAGAAATTTTGTCCAGATCGCATGACCAGAACTATAGAAACCATAGAAAATTGTTGAACGGAAACGCCTAGGGACTTGAAATTTTCAGGATAGGTGTGGATCTCGAATGTCGTGATCACGTTCATCTATGAGCAACATTATACAAGGGGTTCCGTAAATACGGTTGTTTGAAATTTTGTTTTCTCGATAAATTCGAAACTACGGATTCGATCGAGATGAAATTTTGTATTTTAATCGAGAATGATATATTGAAGCAATATTTTGTCCAGATCGCATCACCAAGACCATAGATACCGTAGAAAATTCTAGCGAATTATCGAGAAAAAATTGATCAGCTGAAGCACTGACATAAAGTCTGGAGTTTCAGAATTTTTTTGACAGCTGTCAAAATTCCTTCAATTGCTTTCTAAAACTGGAAAATGCGAATCTACCTACAAGGTGCATGTACGAGCGCTCAAAAGCTCCTGCCTTCACGGCAGTGCTTTTCGTAATTTTTACTTTGTAGTGTAGATTTCAAAATATTGATTGTCACTCTGACGTTTAATATTTATTCATTTATTCAACACCAAACTGAAAACACCACATGTAGGGTATTATCGTTGTAATCCATAGATAATTGGATGAAATTTGACACATGACTCTAAATCAAGTAATTTGATTGGTTACTATAGTTAGTAAAAAATTATCAATACAAGCGTTCTAGTTATATTTACTTTTTTCGCTATCCTGTTTTTTAGCCGCTGAGATTGAGGTGAGTTATAAGTGATATTGATTCTGAAATGGAACAACATCAAGAGAACTGTTATCTCTTGAAAATTATTGATTTCGTCCCCATAATGCCAAAAGATCGGTATGCTTGAATCAACTAAGTCTTGAATAGGATTCTTCTTGAATACCACCTACAACCCTCTGCGCTTTCATTTTCACATACAGCATACAGATCGATACTAAACAGGCATCTACCCCACATCAAGCAAGTTCCGTAGTCGATATACATTCTGGCTCTGTGAAGCCCACATACCACCACACATCCTTGTATCGAATTTGATCAAAAACGTATAGCACATATCGAAGACATCCTCTGCGGCTATTTATAACCGCTCACAGCGCGTCATCCCTTTCATCGCTGGTCGACATCATATATGCTCGGCTGGTGCTTACACATCGTCGAGCTGCTGAACCATCGAACAGGAAATTCTCGACGCTCTGAGCAGTTCAAATTTTATTACCGTCAATTCAACCGTTACACAGGTGGTCCGAAAGTCTCAGATCTCGAGCTGCGGGCGGAAATTGGATATTCCAAGGCAAAGTCGAGGGGTTTCTACGGTTGTTGCGAATCTAAGCGGATCAATCAGATCCGTCTACTTTCGAAGGATCTGGCGATCGGTAAATACAATGAAGATGTGGCCTACTTAAGAGGATCAAGAGAATTGAAATCGGGTACTCGATTTGTTGATGTCGAATAATTGATCTTGGACTCTAGTTGAATACAGGTATACCTAGTGAAGATCACCAGATATCGCAAAAATGATGAAACTTTTAATTGGCCCCGAAAGGTAATTTAATCAAATCAATTCTGACCCTCAAACGAGGGTAAAGTTGAATTGTGTGATTATTAAAAACACGGATAATAGTTTGTAACATTTTCTCTCAAATATGCTCGAAGTGAATACCTTAATCAATGGTGGACTAGACCATTCTTTCTTTCTTTCCACTGATTAAAAGCTCCCAAGCAGTATTTTTCCTACGGAATACCTTCAAAATAAGCGTGAACTGCTGCTACGATTCATTTCGGTTCCTTTTTTGATCTCTTTAACGTAAAGAGAACCACAATAATCCACGCCTGTATTCATTAAGGTGCATTCGTAATCAATTCGCTGGCCGAGTGGCACTTCGATACCCAAGCTAAGCATATGGCGTTCTCTATCATCATTCGAAACGAAATTTAGATCTAGTATGGAAGTCGAAGTCGGTAACATTTCTTGCAAGCTGCAAACTTCCACTTCTCCACGAAATTTGGTGCTGGATATGGACCATGCGTAGTGTTTTTGTTGAGGTTTTCTGGAGAAAACTACGTAACTCCACATTTTTCAAGAAATGGTATTTTGGTGCAATCTGTTGGGCAATATAGTTACTAATATGCTTGCCAATTACACAACCCCTAAAATGATCGGGTATAATTTAAATTTTAGAAAATGAAATCTACGTATCTCCTACTGCGTTTGGGAAAAATGAGTACCTAGGTAACTCCCGTATTTTCCATACTAAATCAGTCATATTGACAGGTCGTGTTCTGACGTTAAAAGTGATTTTTGTTTTTCCTGTAAAATTTTGTTACATGTAGCAGCAATTTTCTCCTGAAGGCCACGATATGTGTAATATAGAATGGCAGGCGATAAGGAAGAAAATGAGCTCCCTAAAAATACTAAAGAAAATGAGTTTATATAATATATGCTCCATGCTGAAAAAAAGTTGTGGAATTCATCAAGTGAGTTTGTTGAAGTTTTCCACCTCGAGTCAATGGAACAGTTAACAAGCCAAAAGCCGAAAATACGCGACTTGTAAACATGAATAAAGAAACATTGGAAAATGATCGAGGGAATTTAATGAAATTCAGTGTGAAAACAACTTGGAGAATATTGAATTGTTATAAGGTAATTGAGCCAAATATTGCCATGCTGAGACAAATTATTTTTTATAAAAATCAAATTGGGTCATGTTGGTCTGTAATTTTATTGAAGAAGTAATGAATATATTCATATTCCAAAACATATACAAAAATCGCAATAAGGTAATTGGAAAAAATGGTGTTCTTGTTTTATTTGGAAGTTGCAAATTGACAATATTAGGAACTCATGATCCAAATATTGCCACAGTACTGGCAATAAAAGGAACATGTATTAAAAAACAAATACATGAGTAATAACTAAGCCTAAATTTAACTTAAACTTAAAATACGTTTGATAGAATTTTGTTTTCGAAAATGAAGACCAAGAGTCGTTCCAGGAATTTCAAATCGTATTTCTGCTTGGCTTTTACTGCTTCCAGCTCTTATAATTTTTAACACTTCGCCAAGATTCGCCTCTGACCACTAGGCTCTCTTTTTGAGCGCTCGTACTACTTACACGAGGGCTATATCATTTCGTCACGATGTCTGTATTTTTCGAATTTTGAGCCGAAAATGGTCTCAATCGACTATGTTCGACTCAGTGATGACGAATCCGTCGGAAAATGTGAGTCTGTCCGTCCGTCCGGCCGGCCGTCCGTAAGCACGATAACTCTCGAACGGAACAACCTAGAGACTTGAAATTTTCAGTGTAGGTTCAAATTCAAAAAGTTGAGTTAGTTAATGGGCGAAATTCCACCAGGGGTTCCGTAAATATGGCCCTTCAAAGTTTTGTTCCCCTGATTACTTGAAAACTACAGATTTTATTGAGATATAATTTTGCACTCCAATGGAGAATGAGGTGTTCAAACTACATGTGAAATTTTGTCCAGATCGCATGACCAGAACCATAGAAACCATAGAAAATTGTAACTTTCGAACGGAAACGCCTAGGGAGTTGAAATTTTCAGGATAGGTGTGGATCTCGAATGTCGTGATCATGTTCATCTATGAGCAAAATTGTATTAGGGGTTCCGTAAATATGGTCGTTCGAAATTTAGTTTTCTTGATCATTCCAAAACTACAGATTCGATCGTGACGAAATTTTGTATACTAATGGACAATGATATATTCAAGCTACATTTCTCCAGATCACATGACCAGAACCATAGAAACCATAGAAAATCATAACTTTCGAACGGAAAGGCCTAGGGACTCGAAATTTTCAGGATAGGTGTGGATCTGAAATGTCGCGTTCACGTTTATCAATGAGCAGAATTATACTAGGGGTTCCGTGAATACGGTCGTTTGAAATTTTGGTTTCTCGATAATTTCGAAACTACGGATTCGATCGAGATGAAATTTTGTATTTTAATCGAGAATGATATATTAAAACAATATTTTGTCCAGATCGCATGACAAAATCCATAGAAACCATAGAAAATTGTAACTTTTGAACGCAAAGGCTTAGGAACTTGAAATTTTCAGGGTTGGTTTGGATCGCGAATATCGCGGCCACGTTCATCAATGAGCAAAATAAGACTAGGGGTTCCGTAATTATGGCTGTTCAAAATAGTTTTTCCTGATAATTTCGAAACTACTGATTGGATTGGGATGAAATTTTGCACTTAGCTTAGGAATAATGAATTCACTGCCAAATTTTGTCCAGATCGTACCACCAAGACCATAGATACCGTAGGCCACCTAAAGCCATGACATGAAGTCTGGAGTTTCGCCTAAGTTTCAGAATTTTTGAGACAGCTGTCGAAACTTCCTTCAATTGATTTCTAAAACTGGAAAATGCGAATCTACCTACAAGGTGTATGTACGAGCGCTCAAAAGCTCCTGCCTTCACGGCAGTGCTTTTCGTAATTTTTTTATTTGGCATTCTGTTGAAAAAAAAAGTTCTTGCTCGAATACGAATTCTCAGAGTAAGTACCAAATATTGCCATGGCAATATAAGGATCATAGCTGCTCGGACATAAAATGCTATTTATATATCATTCGCTCTCTAATGTCATAACTTCAAGAATCAAGTCAAATAAACCATGGAAACAAAAGATAGAACACAAAGGAAGAGAAAGTAGGAGCAAGGCCGTACCCAGAAGAAAAAATCGGGAGGAGGGTTAAAAAATTTTAAAATTCGAATTTTTTTTATTAACTCTAAATTAACAAGAGTTCAGAGCCAACAAAAATATGGTTGGAACCGAGAATGTTCACTAAAAGTTGCAAGGATTCTTGAGACATCAGAATGTTCTTGCATTAACATATCATATCTTGACCCTTCAACATAAAAGAATATAAAAACTGTAAGCTTATTACGTTTAATTGTATCTTCAGAAAACAGTACAATATTAGAAAATCTAAATAACAAAATCTATTCTTTCTTCTTGCGAATTCATCTATCACTTTATATGTTGGGATCTGATGGCTTCTGTGGACAGACATGAGAGCCACTTCAATGAGTTTGTCTTGTCCACACGCGTTTCTCGGGTACCTACGCTTTCAATCGCCTAAGAGTTGAGAATGTCCTCTCATCAGTCGCAACGGGCAAAGAAGCTAGTATTTAATGTAGTATGAATATGTTAGGGAAAAGTTTCTTATCACATTCACTTGAGGCCTCAACGGTACAACAAGGCTTGTCCTGTTCCATTTTCTTTTCCCAAAATTAACAATATCGCATTAATTAACATTCATTGAGCAAAAAAATAAATCCATTTTATATGTTTATATGTATTTGGAAATTTATTCGATAGAATAAAAATTACGAAAAGCACTCCCGTGAAGGCAGGAGCTTTTGAGCGCTCGTACATGCACCTTGTAGGTAGATTCGCATTTTCCAGTTTTAGAAACCAATTGAAGGAATTTTTGACAGCTGTCAAAAAAATTCTGAAACTTAGGCGAAACTCCAGACTTCATGTCGCTGCTTCAGCTGATCAATTTTGTTCCGATAATTCGCTAGAATTTTCTACGGTATCTATGGTCTTGGTGATGCGGTCTGGACAACATTTTGCACGTACTTTGAATACATTATTTCTCAGCTAGATGCATAATTTCATTCCAATCCGATCAGTAGTTCCGAAACTATCTGGAAAAAAATATTTTGAACGGCCATATTTACGGAACCCCTAGTCTCATTTTGCTTATTGATGAACGTGACCGCGATATTCGCGATCCAAACCCACCCTGAAAATTTCAAGTTCCTAGGCCTTTCCGTTCAAAAGTTACAATTTTCTATGGTTTCTATGGTTCTGGTCATGCGATCTGGACAAAATATTGCTTCAATATATCATTCTCGATTAAAATACAAAATTTCATCTCGATCGAATCCGAAGTTTCGAATTTATCGAGAAAACAAAATTTCAAACGACCGTATTTACGGAACCCCTTGTATAATGTTGCTCATAGATGAACGTGATCACGACATTCGAGATCCACACCTATCCTGAAAATTTCAAGTCCCTAGGCCTTTGCGTTCAAAAGTTACAATTTTCTATGGTTTCTATGGTTCTGGTCATGCGATCTGGAGAAAATTTCGCATGTAGCTTAAACACCTCATTTTCCATCTGAGTGCAAAATTTCATTTCGATCGAATCTGTAGTTTTCAAGTAATCAGGGAAACAAAACTTTGAACGGCCATATTTACGGAACCCCTGGTGGAATTTGGCCCATTAACGAACTTAACCGAGGCATTCGGGATCTGAACCTACACTGAAAATTTCAAGTCTCTAGGTTGATCCGTTCGAGAGTTATCGTGCTGACGGACGGACAGACTCGAATTTTCCGACAATTTCGTCATCAGTGAGTCGAACATAGTCGATTGAGACCATTTTCGGCTCAAAATTCGAAAAATACAGACATCGTGACGAAATGATATAGCCCTCGTGTAAGTAGTACGAGCGCTCAATAAAAACATAATACATAATTGAATTAAATATCATCGACTTAAAATATTTTGAACACAATTTACACATTTACTCTACACTTGCCCTCCCTTTCTTCTCTTAAATATTTGAAACATCTTCTTCAGTCGCAACATCGCAGCAAGACATCAATTTTACCATTCTATTGTCAGATTGAAAATCGCAACATGAACCGTGATTATTATTATTCTTTCAGACCTTCTTTGGCATATATTATCGATGAAACATTCTATTCAAAAATGTATTTCTTATTTTGATTCTATTAGGGCAAAATACACGGGCGGATTATTCGTACAGTTCTGATATGTAGAGATTTGATTTGACTTATCCTGATATGGCATTTTACACCAAAAACGGACGGATTTGATACCATTAACGCAATTATATACCTACGAATTTGGCTCGCCACGTATCAGATATGACAGATAATGCGCCCGTGTATTTCGCCCTAATGACTTCTGAAAAAGATGCGCTCACATTATTGACGTTTGTGAAAAGTAGGCTTTTTTTTTCGAAATTCGATAATTTCGAAGAACTTTTTCTTTTTCGTTATAGTTCCATGATAGTTCAAAAAATTACGAAATATACTGCTCAATTTCTTTCAATTAACAATATTGAAATTTCAACGAAAATCTACCAAAATTGGTCAACCTTGACATTCACGATCCAAACCTACCCTGAACACTACAAGTCCCTAGGCCGTTCCGTTCGAGAGTTTCAATTTACTATGGTTCCCATGGTTCTGGTCATGCGATCCTGAAAAAATATAGCTTGAATATGTCATTCTCAATTAAAATACAAAATTTCGTCACGATCGAATCCGTAGTGATCAAGAAAACTAAATTTCAAACGAACATTTTTACGGAACCCCTAGTCTAATTTCGCACATTGATAAACATGACCGCGTCATTCGAGATCCACACCTATCCTGAAAATTTCAAGTCACTAGGCCGTTCCGTTCGAAAGTTTCAATTTACTATGGTTCCTATGGTTCTGGTCATGCGATCTTGACAAACTTTTGCATGCAGCTTGAGCACGTCATTCTCCATTTGAGTGTAAAATTGTATCTCGATCGAATCTGCAGTAAAAAAAAAGGAGAAAAAAAATTCGAACGGCCATATTTTCGGAACCCCTCGTGGAATTCTGCCCATTAACGAACATCACCGCGGCATTTGGGAACTGAATCCACACTGAAAATTTCAAGTCTCTAGGCTGTTCCATTCGACAGTTATCGTGCTTACGACCGGACGGACATACTTGAATTTTCCGACGGATTCGTCATCAGTGAGTCGAAACTTATCGATTGAGACCATTTTCAGCTCAAAATTCTGAAAATACAGACATCGTGACGAAATGATAAAGCCCTCGTGTAAGTAGAACGAACGCTAAAAAATGACGAAAAGCACTGCCGTGAAGGCAGGAGCTTTTGAGCGCTCGTACATGCACCTTGTAGGTAGATTCGCATTTTCCAGTTTTAGAAATCAATTGAAGGAATTTTTGACTGCTGTCAAAAAAATTCTGAAACTTAGGCGAAACTCCAGACTTCATGTCAGTGCTTCAGCTGATCAATTTTTTTCCGATAATTCGCTAGAATTTTCCACGGTATCTATGGTCTTGGTGATGCGATCTGGACAAAATTTTGCACGTAGTTTGAATACATTATTCCTGAGCTAGGTGCATAATTTCATTCCAATCCGATCGGTAGTTTCGAAACTATCACGAAAAAAATATTTTGAACGGCCATATTTACGGAACCCCTAGTCCAATTTTGCTCATTGATGAACATGACCGTGAAATTTGCGATCCAAACCCACCCTGAAAATTTCAAGTCCCTAGGCCTTTCCGTTCAAAAGTTACAATTTTCTATGGTTTCTATGGTTCTGGTCATGCGATCTGGACAAAATTTCACATGTAGCTTGAACACCTCATTTTCCATTCGAGTGCAAAATTTCATCTCGATCAAATCTGTAGTTTTCAAGTAATCAGGGAAACAAAACTTTGAACGGCCATATTTACGGAACCCCTGGTGGAATTTGGCCCATTAACGAACTCAACCGAGCCATTCGGGAACTGAACCTACCCTGAAAATTTCAAGTTTCTAGGACATTCCGTTCGAGAGTTATCGTGTATACGGCCGGACGGACGGACGGACGGACGGACAGACTCGAATTTTCCGACGGATTCGTCATCAGTGAGTCGAACATAGTCGATTGAGACCATTTTCGGCTCAAAATTCGAAAAATACAGACATCGTGACGAAATGATATAGCCCTCGTGTAAGTAGTACGAGCGCTCAAAAATAATCAAGGGATGAAAATTCAGATCTGACCTTTTCAAACGATTCTCTTTCAGCAATCCGTTATTCAAAAGTATCAAGGAGCTCTTTTCCTGCCTTGAATTTTTGCCCGTTCATCTGAAGACATGTCTAGGTTATGCCTGATAAAATTTATGCTCTGAGCGTATCTCCTGCCAAGTTTGAATCTTCGGCTTAAACCTTTCATCTATCTGGTGGCGTGTTCTGAGGAAAAAGGGTCACTCCCGATAATGTATCCACTTAACCTCTTTTCGCCTTTCAGTTTATAATATATATCGGAATTTTGGGCGGATGTGACAGTTAGTGTGAATACGGTAATGGATGCTGAATGACCAGTTACGATCCGCGATCCGCTTAAACCCCATTCGCTTCACCAGTTATAAAGGAGATAATTCGGAAACTATGTTGATAAGTTGATAATCGATTGATGAGATGAATATGGAATATTGAGTGTCATTCCTTCAATATATATATATATACCAATTTGTGAATTATTTGATGAAGGGGATAGTATAAACATTAATACTATAAAAAGTCACTTTTTATTTGTAGTCATCAAAACTGTCCATGTCATGAATTATTATAAACTCGTATGAAAGTATTATAATAATGAGAAATATTACAATCATTCAGAATACCTTTGAATAGTGAACAATGTAGAACGTTTCCAATCTCAAGATTAGTTGAGGAAATGTGAATGTGATCCCATTGAACGGCATCTTTTTCAATGTAACAATAGTTATTCTTCCTTTCTATTCTCATTTATAAAGTTCAAAATAATAGTATTCTGTATTGATATTTACCCCAGGTGTGGGTGAACGGTGAACGGTGAACGGAACGGAACGGAACGGAACGGAACGGAACGGAACAGAACAGAACAAAACAAAACAAAACAATCTATGTGCAAAATTTCATTCAAATCCAACTCAAAGTTTTGAAATTATCAGGAAAAAAATATTTCGAATGGCCATATTTACCCTAGTCTAATTCTGCTCATTGATAAACGTGACCGCTACATTAGAGATCCACACTAATCTGAAAACGTCCCTAGGCCTTTCCGTTCGAAAGTAATAATTTTCTATGGTTTCTATGGTTCTAGTCATACGATTTTGACATATTTCTGCATGTAGCTTGAACACGTCATTGTCCATCTGAGTGCGAAAATTGCGAAATTTCGATCGAATCAGTAGTTCCGAAGTAATCAAGAAAATAAAATTCCGAACAGCCATATTTATGGAACCGCCGGTCGAATTTTGCCCAATAACGAACTCAACCACAGCATTCGCGATTCGAACCTACCCTGAAAATTTCAAGTTTCTGGTTCGTTCCGTTGCGGACGGCCGGACGGAGATACTCGAATTTTTCGACGGATTCGTCATCAGTGAGTTGAACCTTGTCGATTAAGACCATTTTCTGCTCAAAGTTAGAAAAATACAGACATCATGACGCAGAGCCATATCTAGGTATTATTGCGCCTGCGGCAATATATCAGACTGCGCCCCCAATTTGTGTATTTTTTTTTTCGTCTATTATATTTTCTTGAAGTATTATTATTATATTTTAGTCATATATTTTCTTTACAGTTTCAAAATAATACACAATATTGAGGATATTTACTTATTTTTATTGAAAACTTTGAAATACACATTTCGAATAAAATGCATAAAAATAAAACAAATTCTAAAAAATAAAACAAAATATTCATAATAATAATAATAATAACCGTTTTTTATTGGCCATCGACCGAAGTTCTTCAGCCTAAAATATTCATATTTATGAAGTAAAAATTTATATCTGAGAAAATATATATTTTTCAACTGAAAATTCAAGAATAGATGAATTGTTGGTTAGTTATACAGAAAATGATAATCGATAATCACAATCATATAGGTACATAATATGTACAAAATCTCACTTTTCTCGATTTTACTTCTGCAAACATATCAACTAGTTCAGAGAAATGTAAAGTGTCACTTCTTTTCCGATGGCGAGGATTGACATATTTGATAATCGCTCTTGTCCCGAGGAGGAACGAAGATACGACCTTATAAGTTTCAGTTTGCTAAAGGAACGTTAACAAGTAGCAGTTGTTTGTCACTGGCAAACTCTGAAATATTCTTAACGCCGTTTGTAGATTTGAAAAAATATTTTCAAGAGTATGCTCATATATGGGTACCTTTCAATAATTGTAATGGTCCCATTTCAATAAAGTTGTCTAAAATAAGGTCACCTTTAAATTGAAAACTCTCAATGTGCATTTTAATCAAAAGCATACTATTGCAAGATCTGCAGCACTGTTCTTTGAATTGTCAAAAATCATAGTTTGAATAACACTTCCATTCAAAAAACTGATGTCGTCTGCCACTTCTTTCAATACAACAAATCTTTGTTTAATTTGTATTATTATTTCATCAAGCACTTGTAACAGTCCAATTCTTAGTTCTGTATTTACGTTAAAAAGATGAGCTCCATCAATGGCTAGTTCTCCTGGCATTTTCGGTTTCTTTCCTCTTCTGGACTCATGTAATTTTGCTTCAATTCCAAATTTAACTGCTTGAGTTTTTTAAAGTTTCATCAATGGTGTAAAAAAATTTTCTCTATACGCTTCTAATTCGTTCAATAGTCCAAGTATCATTCGTGAGCTTTTGACTCAAAGGAACGATCAGCGTTTGCTTTCGAGGACCAGCGAGTATCGCAAAAACCCTTTAGAGTGAGGTTGACTTCTGTTTTGAGTAATTCCTACCTTGAAGAAGATCCAACAAAAAATTATATATTTGCTGAACAGTTGCGAAGAATTTTTCCATTTTCCATTAATTAAATTTTCTATTATCAGTTTATATCAAAATTCGAGCTTGCCCCCCCCCCCCCTTTCATTTTTGAGCCATATCAGCCCTATTACCATAAGACTGCTCTCTTACATTTTCAATATCCAAGTTATCGGCAACCAATATTTCCAAGGTATCTTTTGCAAGCCTTCACCTGTTTTTTAGCGAGTATTAATGAAGTCAATAAAACTTTCCTCAATATTGCATTTTCCTAATTTAATTGTACCTACTTGTTTACCAAAATCCAGTAGAGATAACACAACTTCATGAACTACATAGGAATTAAGCCTAAGATACCGCAAGGCGCATAGAATCTACTCGTCTATTCGCCGGCATCGCTCGTTGCGAGGCGAGGCGTATACATGAAATCCGTGTTGGGATCTTTCGAATTATTTTGCTTAGCGCTTATATTTTTTTTTTATTTTTTGGCACCCCTGTTGACTTTGCGTCCGTGGCAGGTGTCACCTTCGCCTCGCCCTAGATACGGCCATGGATGACATAGCCCTCGTGTAAGGAGAACGAGCACTCAAAAAAATTTTCATATTGCGAATGTGAATTATATCGTATATAGCTCTGACTATAATTTGAAAAGCTTAACATAATATGTAAACACTAGAAATTTCCGGAGGGGTTCAAATGTTTCTCGTACAAAACCAAAAACTTATTATCGGAAATGATAAACAAAAATAAAACAGCTCACGTCAGAGAACTGAACCATTTTCACTTCACTACATATTCCTCAACACAAGCTTGTCGCTTCTAGAAACTATAAACATCGTCATTATATAAGTTTCAATACATGCGATAATTTTCGTGCCGAAACTTAAGTGTCGACCGCCAACGCATCAGAACCTAAGTTTCGGCAGCTTCAAACTTCGGAACGAAGCTACTGTCCCTCGAATCACCTATATCTACCTCCCGGAGCTATGCTTTTCGAAGACTGCGAACATGCGGTTTACGGTTTCGATGAAACCGAACTGTTGGTAGTGTTGGTACGGACGAATTTAGGATCTACAGGTGCGTCAAGTTGCAGGATGATTGGATCCGATGACAACCAGGATTAACGTTGATCAAATTGGGAATTGGTTAAACGCAATTGATGGTTGGGTGTTGTTATTCCACTGAAGGGTCTTTCATTGAGGATTTGTGATTTCGTTTTCAAATAATGCTGAAACTGGAAGAAAAAAGTTGGATCTTTTTTTTTCTAGGGGTAAAATAATCGATTACACGCGTTTCCTCTGGCAGGACAGAACGCGTTCGCTCCAATTTTCGATGACCATTTCTATTGTCTCGCGTACGTACATCTGATATGCTTATGTGGATTTCAGATTTAGATTTCGAGCGCTTACAAGGTGATTAAAGGAATACGGCCATATAAAGTTGGACGTCATTAGGGTATCGTGCTTACATAAGGTCCAATCGTTTTTTTGTTTTTCGTTAGGACCTAAATCAATACAAAAAATTATAAAAGCACTGGAGTGAAGTCAGGAGCTTTTGAGCGCTCGTACATCCACCTTGTAGGTAGGTTCGCATTTTTCAGTTTTAGAAATCAATTAAAGAAATTTTCGACAGCTGTCAAAAAAATTCTCAAACTTGGGCAAAACTCCAGACTTCATGTCAGTGCTTCAGCTGACCAATTTTTTTTCGATAATTCTCTAGAATTTTCTACGGTATCTATGGTCTTGGTGATGCGATCTGTACAAAATTTCGCACGTAGTTTGACTACATTATTCTTCAGCTAGGTGTGAAATTTCATTTCAATCCAATCAGTAGTTTCAGAATTATCAGGAAAAAAATATTTTGAACGGCCATATTTACGGAACCCCTAGCCTAATTTTGCTCATTGATGAACGTGACCGCGACATTCGCGATTCAAACCAACCCTGAAAATTTCAAGTTCCTAGGCCTTACCCTTCGGAAGTAAAAATTTTCTATGTTTTATATGGTTCTGGTCATGCGATCTGGACGAAATGTTGCTTTAATATATCATTCTCGATTAAAATACGAAATTTTATTTCGATCGAATCCGTAGTTTCGAAATTATCGAGAAAAAAATATTTCAAACGACCGCATTTACGGAATCCCAAGTTTAATTCTGCTCATTGATAAACGTGTAAGCGACATTTTAGATCCACAACTATCCCGAAAATTTCAAGTCCCTAGGCCTTTCTATTCGAATGTTATGATTCTCTATGGTTTTTATGGTTCTGGTTATGCGATCTGGAGAAATGTAGCTTGAATATATCATTCTCCATTAGTATACAAAATATCGTCACGATCGAATCTGTAGTTATGAAATGATCAAGAAACTAAATTTCAAACGACCATATTAACGGAACCCCTGGTATTATTCTGCTCATAGATAAACGTGATCACGACATTCGAGATCCACACCTATCCTGAAAATTTGAAGTCCCTAGGCGTTTCCGTTCAAAAGTTAGAATTTTCTATGGTTTCTATGGTTCTGGTTATGCGATCTGGACAAAATTTCACATGTAGCTTGAACACCTCACTCTCCATTTGAGTGCAAAATTTCATCTCGATCAAATCTGTATTTTCCAAGTCATCAGGAGAACAAAATTTGAACGGCCATATTTACGGAACCCCCTGGTGGAATTAACCGAGGCATTCGGGAACTGAACCCAAACTGAAAATTTCGAGTCTCTAGGTTGTTCCGTTCGAGAGTTATCGTGCCTACTGCCGGCCGGACGGATGGACAGACTCGAATTTTCCGACGGATTCGTCATCAGTGAGTCGAACTCTATCGATTCAGACCATTTTCGGCTCAGAATTCGAAAAATACAGACATCTTGACAAAATGATATAGACCTCGCGTGAGTAGTACGAGCGCTCAAAAACCAGATTTGCAATTTTCGAAGACTACGACATTTTTGCACTTTTTTCAGTTTTTGCTCAATATCACAGTTACAAACGTGACTTATGGCTCAATATGAAAGTGACAGCGCGAGAGATACTTTGGATTGCCTGAATTACAAGACGTTCGTCATTTACGCGAGCATGAACCTAGCCCGTTTGCCACCGATGAAAAATGCTGCAGGCCAAGTACAGAAGTGGTAGGTGGTTAACCTGAATCCCAAGGATTGGGGGTGGAAACTGGCTTATCAGGAGCACACTCCCTCTGACCCTCTGGGAAAAAGTTCTTGTAACTGCAAAAAAGGGGTGCTCCAGGAGCTGCTCGTCCAAAAAGGCAAGGTTCTACTGCTCGATAATCGATAAAAAGCATTCGTTGAAAATTAATTGGTAATAAGTAATCAGTTAAAAGAAATCTAAGTATTCCCTAATCAACTTAGCCTACGATTTTCACTAATTGAGAGTTTTACAAAACCACAGTGGTTTTGTAGCCATAAAAAGTAGTTGGTAAAAAGTAACCTGCGATCTGTAATAAGTGGAAGGTATCGATATCGGTAATCGGAAATATAAATAAAATATTATATTTTAACGTTGCAATTGATGTATTATTATTTTCCCGCATACGCGCGGCATACGTGCGTGAAAGTGACACTTTCAAAACTGAAATAAGTAGGGGAAAGTGAAACGCACGGTTGTAGAAAATAGTTGTTATGATACTAGTGTGTTATGTTGAAAATAATACACGTGAGAAAGATTTATATGAATTCTCAAGTGACTTAGGAAACATAACACACGAATGTCAAGCAATGTTTTATCCAACAAGTGGAAGAAAATAAATCGTTTTTTCATGAGATAATAATTGATTAGTTTTGTGATCAAAGCAAAGCTACTCGCATCTCAATCTTTATATGTCAGAATGACTTGACAGGGACTTTTTTACATTTTGGTCGAAGTATGTTGTTTGTTTGGTTGCCACGGGCATTATACATTGTAAGCAAATGTTTAAATACATTTTGAGACTTGCCAGTTTTCCCTGCAAAAAAAGGGAGCTTTTTGAGCGCTCGTACTACTTACACGAGGGCTATATTATTTCGTCACGATGTCTGTATTTATCGAATTTTGAGCTGAAAATGTGCCGTATACACGATAACTCTCGAACGGAACGTCCTAGAGACTTGAAATATTCAGTGCTGGTTCAGTTCCCAAATTCTGAGGTTGAGTTCATTAATGGGTAGAATTCCACCAGGGGTTCCGTGAATATGGCCGTTCGAAGTTTTATTTTTCTGATTACTCCGAAACTACACATTCGACCGAAATGAAATTTTGCACTCAGATGTAAAATTGTTCAAGATACTCACGAAATTTTGTCTAGATCGCATGACCAGAACCATAGAAACCATAGAAAATTATAACTCTATAATGGAGAGGCCTAGGGACTTGAAATTTTCAGGATAGGTGTGGATCTCGAATGTCGCGGTCACGTTCTCAATGAGCAAAATTAGACTAGGGGTTCGTTTGGTCGTTTAAATTTAGTTTTCTTGATAATTTCAAAACTACGGATTCGATCTTGACAAAATTTTTTATTTTGATGGAGAATGATATATTCAAGAGGCATTTTTTTAAGATCGCATGACCAGAACCATAGAAACCATAGAAGATTATAATTATCGAACGGAAAGGCCTAGGGTCTTGAAATTTTCAGGGTAGGTTCGTATCGCGAATTTCGCGTTCACGTTCATCAATGAGAAAAATTAGACTAGGGGTTCCGTAAAATGGCCGTTCAAAATATTTTTATCCTGATCATTTCGAAACTACTCATTAGATTGGAATGAATTTTGCACATAGATGAAGAAAAATGTATTAGAACTACGTGGAAAATTGCATTACTAAGACCATAGATACCGCAGAAAATTCTAGCGAATTATCGAAAAAAAAAGTTGGTCACTTAAAGCACTGACGTGAAGTCTGGATTTTCGCCTAGGTTTGAGAATTTTTTTGACAGCTGTCGAAATTTTTTCAATTAGTTTCTAAAACTGGAGATTGCGAATCTACCTACATGGTGAATGAACGAGCGCTCAAAAGCTCCTGACTTCGCGGCAGTGCTTTTCATCATTTTTTGAAGGAAATATCGTATAGAAAATGGAGGGAACCGATGAAAATTACGGTCCTGAGAATATCCTTACGGAAGCGGAAGAAGCAAAGATGCACATTTTGCCATAAAAGTCCCTAAAAGTTTTAGCCGCTTTTTTGTTTAAAAAAAAAATTGAAGGTGTACTAGCCAGTGTGTGGGAATAAATACGTTGTCGAAGATACCTTCATGAATTGCAATGTTTTTGAAATTGAAGGAACTAGCGCTCTACACCGACCACTGCCTGAAAAGGTCTTCGGCGACTCTTTTTGCCAATGCAGGGGCTTACATAGTTACTATATGAAGCGTCACGGAGGATGAAAGTCGGAAAGTCCTCGACAGTAGCACAAGGAAACTTCCTTCCAATTAACCAACGAATTTCACAAGGACTTCAAATTCGAATAAACCTTCAGCGTTTTCCTTCAATTTCAATATCAATGTGAATTCAGCTTGTAATAGTAATACATAAATAGAATACTACCTACTTTAAATATGAACGTGAGTTATAATCCATATCTCACTAGTGAGTTATGGATAATAACATATACTCCGTTTAAAAATTATTGACATCTCGGTTGGCTGTGAAAAATCGAATTTAAGTTGGTAATAGACTATTCAGTAATATTTTGGGTTGCTGAATTCAGGTTGGTATAGAAATAACACTAACATCACCCATAGAAATCTTGCTTTGATGATTTTATCGAAGATATTGGTGAATATGTAATTATAAAAATTAGCTCTGAATTCGAGTATTTTTTGTCTTATGCTATTAAAATGGCTGGAATTCACCAGGATACATCGCACCTAACAAGAGAACGCCAGGCAGTTTGTCGATGTTACTTCGAGTTTTTCAAAGATTTGGCATATATTTCCGCTAGTGTTTCAGGTAAACTGTTATTCACCGACTCAAAGTGTATTCTGATTGATCATATCTCTTAAATTTTCAGATTTCACCAAGCCCTGTCCGTAGAATATTAGCATGTTATTATAGCCTGGAATTAGCAGTGGAAGAAAACCTGTGCGATATGATTATTCCTTCAAAGAGACATTGAATGACTTTGTTTTTGCTAGAATTAAAAACAATGAATATATCAGTTTAGATATCCTTTTCGAACTGGCCAAAGAGCACCTAGATTTCAATTGATCGAAGTCAACATATTATATCATAAAAAAAATTGGATACAAATATAAAAAAGTTGATCGAAGGAAAATTCTTACTGATAAACAGAAAAATATAATAAAAATAGTACGATATTGTGATAAATACCGAGAATACATGGAACAAAACGTAAAATTCATTTATCTAGATGAAATTTGAATATTCAAATTTGTCAGTGGACACTAGAAAATAATCCAGAAGGTATGCCGAGTATATTCAAGGGTAAAGGCAGAAGGTGCACTATTTTGAATGCTAGAACAATTGATGGATTTTTACCTGGATGTAATCCGATTCTTGACAGTAGTATTAATGATAAGGATTACTATGAATGGTGAATTATTTCATAAATGGGTTATTGAAATATTGAAACCTTCCCTGCAAAAGGATGCTCATCAATAGGATTATGTCAGCTTATTCAATAAACACATCCAAATCACTACACTACGTGGAAACAAAGTTTTCATCTTTTATCTTTGCTCTTGTATCATTCATAGATATTTCAAGTTTATTCATTATACTTATACTGTATAGTACCCTGTTCACATTCCCTCTGCTAATACACATGCTACATATATTTTTCCCAATTCAAAAGTATACTGAATAATTGTAAAATTGCTCATCAATTATAATATTTTCAATAATTCATGGACAGTTTTAATGAACGAAAATAAAAATTGACTTACTTGAAGTATTCAACACTAAGCAATAAATAATTCACAAATTGGTTCATATATTGATAGTTCGGTACAAAATTCTTCATGTACTACATAGATTCTTAATTTTTGTTTCTCTCTTATTTCTTAATACATTATAAGGTTTTTTTCAATCCATTCTTTTGGCCCTGTGCTTGCGAAGTATTCAAAAATTTTTTTCTGTTGGACCACTAGCTACTTGCTAGAATTCCATTAATTATTCTTCTTGAATCCTGACATAAAATAGTAGTCTTATAGTTATATGGTTAGGTTTTTGCAATTTTGCAAGATTTCCAATACCAATAAATATTGCATGGTCCTGAGTGATAAATATTTATTTGAATGATCTTCAATTTTCCATGGTTGACTTTTATATGAGATAATTTCATATGAAAGCATTCCACGATATTTTTGCGCTTTCAAACCTGAACTCCCATGTAGAAACTGCAATCGATATATTCCGGCTTAATTATTCGATAATTCCGATAATTCGTATACTCAACACTTTTCTAGGTTATATTTATGTTTTATTTCTATGATGAAAACAGTAACTTTCTTGTAACTAGAAATAAAACCTCGACTGGACGTTCATGGCCTGCTTCGATATCAATAATTCTTAAATGGACTATACTCGTGTGTCATTTGATAGTTTACTTGTCTAAAACGACATTAATAATAACAGTCATAACTGTTTCTAAATCAACTATCCTGTCCTAACCGTCCCCGAACCAAATATAACATAACCAACCCCGAATCGAGTGGACTTTGCCGTTGAGCTCCTCCGAAATCAACTGCCCTTTTTTACTAACTTTAGGTCTGATTGAACTCAGTGAACTCAAACCCCACCTTCGGTAGTGGGAAACCGGGTGGTATCATTTTGGCTTTTTTTTTCTGCTACCAATTAACATTCTCTTATTTTCATCCACCCCTTTTTCACGTTTTATGGGTGACTCCGAAAAAAATCTTTGTGGGTTCTGTTTACCAGCAAAAAACACGTTTTCGGACTTGCATTCCATCTCTTGGGAGTTCCAAGTGTACATATAAATGTTTCAAGCCATATCGAACCACAAATAATTCAATCGTTCTTTGCGTATGGCTTCAAGATTTCAATAATCTATTCATTCCAATAGTCCAATTCCGTTCCCTATTTGTCCCATTCTCATAATTAGAGGTGACTTGATCCGCATCATTGCACCTTCACATTAATATAAAAGTGGAACTAAAAAATTTCGGCGTGCTTTTGAAGGAAATTTAAGTACCTTTCAATAAATGTGGTACTCGAACGCTGTACCATTTCACACCCTTCGAGTAGTTTCGACCCTACTTTATAGGCTACATCCATCAATTTGAAATCCAAAGTGCCAATTGAGATTAAAATTGAACTGTTTCGGAGTTTTTCATGGAAAAAAACTTGCAGATGCAGATGATCTGTTTTAACTAAGGCATCCTGTATCATGTACACTTAAATTTGGCGAATTGTAACAAATTAAAACTTATTCATAGATTGAATGGAAAAAAAAATTGATGATTATTTGTCAAATTTGAAATACTGTAGATTCACCTTTAACGCCGTCGATTCAAACTAATGATAATATGCCATTTCAAATTTTTCATCAGAATATTTTTCATTTCAGTACAAATGAAGACCAATAATGGAGAAACTATTTTGTTGCAAAATCATTCTGATCGCCACCTTCGTTATTTTAAAAGGAGAAAACGCGCAAGGGAGAAAGGTAAGATTATTATTTATGAAGTTTTATGAGTTTTTAGAATTTATTCATCATGGATCCAATTTCATTGTTCCGTTTTACCTATTTGATTTTTAATTGAGAAGAAATCATCTAAAATAAAAGTTTCTGAGATGGATTCCCTGAATACATGGTTCAATATTCAAAATAATAGTATAAGTCTCAAAATATAATCAGTTGTCATTGTGAATTGTTTGATATCGTATGTGTTCCAGGAGAAAATAGAGAAAAGCCTTCAAATCATCCACGATGTAGCCATAAGGAGTCTCGGTCTCTTATGCATCAGTGAAGAATATAAAGCCCTTTCTGTACCCATAAGCACTGTGAGATTCGAATCTGCCAGGCAAAAAGCCGACCTTGCAGCTACTCTTCTCCAGGATTTGGGAGTTGCTCATCACAACGGTGGGTTTGACCGATATAACTATTTCATATTTGTGTGAATTACTAGATCTGTATCTTTGATAGAAGTGATCAAATATGCGAAGGAAACTTTAGCTTTTTGTAGGTACCTAGGTATTTAATATCTACTTTGGCAATTTAAACATTTAGTTATCTCTGAAACCGACTGCTGTAAACCACTTAAAAGATTGAATATTTCAACAGTCAGTATTTATTCGTAGAAGAGCTGGTACCAATTATCAGTGAACCTTTCTATTATTTGGGAGAATATCCTTCAGCTTTGAAAACGGACCTCCCTATGTTATAACGGAAAAGGCTGAGGCAAAGAATAAGATGCTTTATAATGATTTTGGGGCTCCACAGTAATCTCCAAGAGTTCGTTGCGGATATTTAATGAAGAACTCGTCACGAATTTCTAGCATCAGATAAATCTGCTAAATCTGCCCAGAAACGATGGGTTTTCACTCGGAAATGTGAAAACCATAACCCGCTCAAACAGCTGAAATGAAGACAATCACAAAAACTGCAAGAGACAATAACCAGACTCTCTGAAATTTACTAGATCAAGCTTGGGTTCATTATGGAGTGAATTTCACGTTTTATGATTTTCTGAATCGTATTACTGCTCGAGTGCTCGACTTCGGAACAAACAAACATAGTGATGACTCAATCTGAATGCATAAACACCCATAATGCTTTCAAGCCCCGAAAATATTGATGTTTGTCGAGTATATTCTCTTCGTCCGACCATTTCAGCATTGATTTCTCATTACTATATTTCAAGATTGCATCTCTCGAATTGTATTACCGAAGTTATAACATTCTAAATTCAGAAACACCCCTAAATCTGGTTGTTGATTCGAATGCTCATTGATTTGGAAAATAGGATTGAACGATACATAATTAGAGATTTGTGATTTGAATTGATTTTCAATATTCTACCTTCAAGCATTCACACGTATGTGTAAATGATTGCACCGGTGAAGTTCGTAAATGAGCAAAATCCGTAGAAGGGTAGATTTAGCGATCTGT
The DNA here is from genome assembly GCA_963966015.1 of Aphidecta obliterata. Taxonomy (NCBI): domain Eukaryota; kingdom Metazoa; phylum Arthropoda; class Insecta; order Coleoptera; family Coccinellidae; genus Aphidecta; species Aphidecta obliterata. The sequence continues at coordinate 20,750,634 of OZ014431.1, read as the reverse complement.
TTTTTTTCCACAATCATTGTTCCATCGAATTGAAATTTTGTACTTAGTGAGTTGCAAAATGATGACGCGAAGGTCCATATGAAATTTAGTTAGGGTCATATCATCGGAAGAATAAAAATAATTATTTTCAAGAACTTCGGTATTCCAGATACTATTCGTCATATCCTGCTGAAATTTGTGTCTACATACGTAATGGTAGCAGGGGTTATGTGGGATTTCAGCTCTAAACCTGTTCTACGGGGAGAAAAAAATTATGGTGGTTTCACTTTGTATATAATCTTTTTTTTTGTGTGGCTATATACTCGACACCGAGTTAAGGCATATATACATATTCCTTAAACCATTATTATATGATTTGTGGCCTCTCATTGATGCTTATATTTTTTATACCATTATCATCTGATTCATATCTTATCTAAATGCCCTAAATAGAAGCCAAACTCCATAATGAGATTCTACTGGTTCAATTCCCATAAAATAATAACTTTTTTCGGCAACCGTCCGGGAAGTACTCACTTCCCAGACGCTTTTCCTTCGAGAAAGTAACATTTCCCGGCCTAGTACGTACTTTCCGGACTAGGCCGGAAAGTACGTTTCCCGTAGCAACGAAATTACGACTGACACCTATTACGTTGTTATCATTGGCTATATAAAAAATTTGGTGGATCTGATTTCGATAAATACAATTGATCATTACCATAGCAACGAAATACCAACACGAAATGAGTTGCCATTTTGATATTTGAAAGTTTGAAGTGTTTTTGGTCGCATTTATCGCAATAAAGAAATGTGTCTCATTGATTTGTTATTCTACACGGTTGCCGAAAAAATACTGTACGCAACACGTCCAAAAACAGTTCTTTTGGACTCGCAAACTTCCATTTTGTCTACTCGTCCAAAAAAACAGTATTTTCCGGACTTGTTACGTAAATTATTATTTTCGGCAACCGTCCAGGAAGTACTGACTTCCCAGAAGCTTTTCCTTTGAGAAAGGAACATTTCCCGGCCTAGTCCGGAAAGTACGTTTCCCGTAGCAACGAAATTACGACTGCCACCTATTACGTTGAAAATCTTGGTGGGCCGATTTGGATAAATACAATTGATCATTACCATAGCAACGAAATACCAACATGAAATTAGTTGCCATTTTGATATTTGAAAGTTTGGAGTGCATTTATCGCAATAAAGAAATGTGTCTCATTGATTTGTTATTCTACACGGTTGCCGAGAAAATACTGTACGCAACACGTCAAAAAACAGTATTTTCCGGACTTGTTACGTAAATTACTATTTCAGATCTGGTGTTGACAGATTTGATAATAATTATTGTGTGTGATTCAACCTAGGAGAGTCGGGATATAAACAAACAAACAAACAAACAAACAAACCTTTCCGGGCTTTTCTCGTGTTCACTTCAGTCATAAGGATTTTTAGTCCTTTAGTCGTTATCATTACAGTCGCTCCGTATCCTTATTTGGAAATCTGGTATCAATGTTGCATTTTTCTAAAGCACAAAACGGAGGCATTATCATCCACAAATTCAACAACAAATATGATCCAACCACTAAATATTCTCCAAAATCAATAAAAATGATGAACTTTTTTGAGCTTTCGTACTAGTTACACAAGGGCTGTATCATTTCGTCACGATGTCTATACTTTTCGAATTTTGAGCCGAAAATGGTCTTAAACGACAAAGTTCGACTCACTGATGACGAATCCGTCAAAAAATTCGAGTCTGTCCGTCCGGCCGTCCGTATACACGATAACTCTCGAACGGAATGTCCTAGGAACTTGAAATTTCCAGGATAGGTTCGAATCTTGAATGCTGCGGTTAAGTTCGTTATCGAGCAAAATTCGCCCAGGGGTTCCGTAAATATGGCCACTCGAAATTTTGTTTTTCTGATAACTTCGAAACTACTGATACGATCGAAATGAAATTTTGCACAAAGATGGAGAATTACGTGTTCAAGCTACATGCAAAATTTTGTCCAGCTCGCATGACCAGAACCATAGAAACCATAGAAAATTATAACTTTGTAATGGAAAGGCCTAGGGACTTGAAATTTTCAGGATAGGTGTGGATCTCAAATGTTGCTGTCACGTTCATCAATGAGCAAATTTAGACTTGGGGTTCCGTAGATATGGCTGTTTAAAATTCAGTTTTTTTGATAATTTCGGAACTATGGATTTGATCGTGACGAAATTTTGTATTTAAATTGAGAATGATATTCGAGCTACATTTTTTCCAGATCGCATAATCAGAACCCTAGAAAATCATAACTCTCAAACGGAAAGGCCTAGGGACCTGAAATTTTCAGGATAGGTTCGGATCGCGAATTTCGCCGATAACTTTCATCAATGAGCAAAATTAGACTAGGTGTTCCGTAAATATAGCCGTTCAAACTATATTTTTACTGATAATTTCGAAAATACCTATTGGATTGAAATGAAATTTCGCACATATATGAAGAATAATGTATGTATTCAAACTACGTGAGATCCAGATCGCATTACCAAGACCATAGGGGAAGATTGGCACCATTCGTACACTTTTTAGAATATGATTTTTCTAAATTTGGATATCGAAGTGATATTGCTCAATCAATTATTGAAACATTCTGCATACATTCCGCTACCTAGTCGAAAAGTTAGATGCCAATATCTTATCAAATAAATGAATGAATTCAATTTTTGGTAAGAGCCGTCGAATGTCCGAATCTACCCCCGGTTGGGGTGCATTGGTACACGGGTAGGGGAACATTCGTACGGTATGGGGTACCTTAATACAGGTCGAATAAAATAGAAAATGAATCATCAAAAATTTTTTGATTGCACTCAAAAGTAACAACCCTGTAATAAACTAAATGACAAAACTTCTGATGAACGAAAAACATAGGTATATTTCTCAAAAAAAAAATTTAAAAGAACTGCCGTGAACATTTTTTTTCGATAATTCGCTGGAATTTTTTACGGTATGTATGGTTCAGGTCATGCGATCTGGAAAAAATTTCGCAAGTAACTTGAACACGTAATTCTCCATCTAAGTGCAAAATTTCATCTCGATCAAATCCGTAGTTTCGAATTAATCAGGAGAACAAAATTTCGAAAGGCCATATTTACGGAACCCCTCATGAAATTCTGCTCATTAACGAACACAACTGCAGCATCTGGAACTGAACCCCAAAAAAAAATTACGAAAAGCACTGCCGTGAAGGCAGGAGCTTTCGAGCGCTCGTACATGCACCTTGTAGGTAGATTCGCATTTTCCAGTTTTAGAAATCAATTGAAGGAATTTTCGACAGCTGTCAAAAAAATTCTGAAACTTAGGCGAAACTCCAGACTTCATGTCAGTGCTTCAGCTGACCTTTTTTTTTCGATGATTCGCTAGAATTTTCTACGGTATCTATGGTCTTGGTGGTGCGATCTGGACAAAATTTTGCACGTAGTTTGAATACATTATTCCTAAGCTAGGTGCAATATTTCATCCCAATCCAATCACTAGTTTCGAAATTATCAGGAAAAAAATATTTTGAACAGCCATATTTACCCTAGTCTAATTTTGCTCATTGATGAACGTGGCCGCGATATTCGCGATCCAAACCCACCCTGAAAATTTCAAGTTCTCAGGCCTTTCCGTTCAAAAGTTACAATTTTCTATGTTTTTTATGGTTCTGGTCATGCGATCTGAACAAAATATTGTTTTAATATATCATTCTCGATTAAAATACAAAATCTCATCTCGATCGAATCCGTAGTTTCGAAATTCAAGCTGTAAAAATTCGATCCTCTCAAACCAGTATTATTCAAGACTCGGAAATTCAATTCATAAATGTCTCTCATTAATATTTGAATAGGAATATTAATTTCATAATATAGAAATAAAGCGACGACTGTCTTTGTTAACAAGAGCCCTAAATACCTACGCCTCTCATAGAAATGAATCACCCACCTACCAACTTAACACTGTCTGCAATTCCGACACCCTTTCCCGTAGTAACGAAAGGAATTTCCTACAAATGAATTTCGACTCGAAACCTTGATCTAATCTAGGACATCCACCCAGAACCCTTATTTAATGAAAAGGCCGTTAGAAATTGCAAACTTGGGGGAAAATTGTTGGAATTATTGTTGTGTAATATGAAGTTAGGAAGAAGTTTTCGAATATTCTGTTGGTTTCGAATGACGGAACGTTTCATGATACAGTTTGGAATGAAAATACCGAGAATTGGTTTCAAGATTTCCTTCAATTATCTTGGAGATTTATTCATCCAAATTTATCACATATTCCGAAGTTTTCATCTTATAATACAAGTTCTCATGTTTTTGATGTGAATGAAAAGTTTCGTAAATTTACGCCGTTTACGGAGTCGCTTTAGCAATGATAAAGCTTCGGAATCGTCAGAGGAAACATAATTTGAATCTCACAAGAAATGTATGGTTAGAGTTTCGAGTGATGTAAAACAAAAATCCAATTGAAAAATCACCTGTTCACCGAATATTCTCTTGACGTTATTGATGATAGTTTAATGAGAAGTTGGGCAATTTTTTTCGTCTATGAAATTTCTATGTTCCAACGTTTCGGTTTGATTACCATGGCAATTTCAGGGCAGCCCTTTCGTCAGATTATCACAAAACTAAAATGACTGATTTACTTACGATAACTTAACTGATGCGCGCGACTTTCGCAATTTTTGGTAGTTTGCACCGGTTAAGTTCTATAATTTATTTCCAGTGACCGGCATCTATAGCAATATAATGAATGCGATGAAAAAACTCCTCATTTTATGTGTAAACTTAGCCTTCTTTCAAAAACTTACGAGAATCCGGCTATAGGATCTAATTCTCCATCTACAAATTTGGAAATAATGCAATTGAATCTTGCATACATATTCCACACGACGAGATTGACGAGATATACTAGAAGAGAATATCCCAACAGTATAGAAGAATCGACCACATCCTGCTGAAATTTTGGGTATACATTTGGGGCATCGATAAAATGAGTTATAGAAAAATTTAGCTTCAGAACGGTTCCACGTGAAAAAAAGTTGAGATTTGCTGATTTGGTATTGAGAAATTTGTAGATTATGATTTTATGAAATCAATTTGTCATACTGATGGCCGGCATAGTTTTCCGAATATGTGGTTCGTTTCAAAACTTTTGGTTCGATATTCTCGTTACAGTGTCACCTCATGACAACTCGAAATGACCATCGATAAGTAAATTTTCTTCTAAACAACATTTGAGAAACCCACATGGATTTGACATCGCCGTCATTATTACTGAGGTTTGATCAGTCTTTCAGAAACTGAGGGTGTGTATGATAAGAGTTGAAGACAAGCACTATTGTGCGGGATCAATACCTGGATGAGTGATCGCTCCTGCGATGAGTTTAAATAAGTGAGCAAAAACTCTTGACTTCACGTCAGTGTTTTTCAAATTTTTTCTTTCGAAAAATTAATTTGCAATTTGTATATGATGTTTTTACACGACTTTTTGTTTCATGATAACCTAAACTTGTCACGATTCATATCTATCGATCCCTTCCAGAAGTAATTAGGATCTAATCAATTAAGGAATAATTGTTCCATTCAGCTTCCCTGTCAATGGAAAATTAATTTAGTAAATGGAACCAACCCCATCAGAATGATTAGGTATTTGAGATGAAGAGTATTCTATCGAATAAGGACAAATAAAATTCCACTTTTGCTCAGTCAAGTTTTCGCTGAGTGCAGATTTGTCATTACCTTTTTTCTAATATCCTCATTGGAATAAAGGTTTGGCGTTTGCGTTTGCTAAGATCGCAAAATATGAAGTTCCAGACTCAAACTTTCGAATGGAAGAAGTCTTTCTCTGAAATTTATTTTGCTTCTTTGATATAGTTTCGTCTAGTAGTTGCTCCATTTTGACCACAAACCTTATATGCTGACACTGATAGCAACAACTGAAAATTCTTCACTACTTTGAAAACAAAGAAATGTCTAACCACAAAACACAGAAATGTGTGCGGCCTATCTGTCGCGTTCTGTCGTATCGTCTTTATGCGTGTTAACACGACACGAGTTAATGATGTGCACCTTTTAGAAGTCAGCTATCTTCTCCAACAGAAATCCCACTCTACTCCTCTGCAGGTCCCTAAAAAGAGTAAGCGACCCCCAATATTACCTACCAAATTTGTAAGAAAACTCATCTAATGAAACTAATATAATATATCAAATAAAGAAACGGGATGAAATAATAGGCTAACTGTGTATCATTATTTCAAACGAAATAAATCTGTAATATCAAGAGCAATCAGGTAAAAATGAGTATAAAAAGACCAAAATAACATAAAAGAACATAGTGAGTACGCGAAATGTAGCTTGAATTCGGTTTTTGCAATTAATAGTCAAACTTTTATGATTGTGGAAAGTGTCATATTCGAATGGTGCGATGAAGTGAAATTCTGTCAAGTAAGATTTATGCTCTATCGAATACATATTCATCAAATATAGGCCACCACAATGTTATTATTTAGTTAATGAATGATGTGCCATCTTCGGGGAGGAAAAGTATGATGAATTCATACAAATGAATAACTTAAAATTGAGAAATAACATAAGAATGAAGTGCATTGAAAAGAACGAGGTTCAAGCAAGCCTTGAGATTTCCAACACATATCTTAGCTTATATCATAAGAATACATACGTTTCAGATAAGATACACTAGACGTTACATAGAATGTAATAGGGTATGAGAGGTATGAGAGACCCTGCTTCGAAAAGTCCATAACATTCTTGACTTGACCAAGTTTCCTATTGAACGCTCGATATAATAATGAAATATATAATATAAGACATCATTCAGATGTTTAATACGAAAAAATGAAATAACTAATGAAATATAAAAAACCAATTGAAGTTTGAACATTTGATTGGAGCACGATCAATTATGGTTTTAGATTCAAGAACCCCGAACTGTCCACTTATTTCATCAGTAGTATAGCTTTTGGCATATATCTTGTGCAACATGTTGAACTGAAATCATAACAGACACATCAATAACCTCCAAAATACAGGGTGTTTTCGGAGGTCATGCTTTTTTTACCAGCAATAGAACTCATCAAAATAAGTCGATATACCAAAAATCGTTTATATAAAATATTCACTAGAGCCGAGAATTTCGAAATCAAAGTTATCCGCGAATCTGAAAAATTTCTAGCCCGGATCTGAGTTAGGTGCGTATTGATATCTAAACGTGTAAATATCAAATTAAATATAGATGTCTGAGGTCAGTATACGGGAGAACATGTATGATGCGTATGATGCCTAAGTTTTCCGATGTCAACCCCTGTGATTTCTTTCTTTGGGGTCATTTGAAAACATTAGTGTTTGAGTGACGGGGTGAATGCGAGTGAACTAAGACAACGCATTGAAAATGCTTGTGGCATTATTCTGTGAGCAAACTGATGTGGTGAAAATGGTAACCATTTCGAACAATTTCTGTAAACAATTTGGATCAATTTTATCGGCGAGTTTGTGAACTTCCTAATTTTATTGAAGTTGAAAGAGAAGACGAATTTGCGATAAATTGCGATAAAAGCCGAGAAAAGACATTGGCATAGTCTCCTAACAGAGAGTAAACACGATTCAGAGTCGTCTTCAGATATTGATGTCCCAGATTTTTCGCCTTTTTTTCAAATTGAATATTTCATAAATATGATCAACTTCCAGTAAAATGATCGCTTTTAACGAGTTCTAGTACCTGTCAAAAAAAATCCGCACCTTAAAAACACCCTGTATAGTTTGATGACAAGAATATAGGACCCGTTAACTTATATACACAACATATACGACAAGTTATAACATTTTACAGTTTACAGGAATATAATGTAACATTAGATATCAAAAATAACCAAATTTCAGGTTGTTACTCATTCTTATTTCAAGATATTTCGTTGTATCAATGCTTGAAAGCGAATTATCACTGTAATACTGGTAAACTTGGTCATGTACTTTCTCTACATGAATCCAACATCCAACTACAACAATATTTCATACTTCGACCACTATAATTCCAAGAATCCTTATTGAATCATCATGAAAATGTATCGTACATTATTCAGAGATATAATAAACCAATAAAATTTCTATGCAGCTCTGATCCAAAAATAACAACTAGTATTGAAAACTTAGTGCAAGGTTTAAGTAATTCGATGTCGAGAAATGATTGGGAGCGAACAAAGCAGTTCACCATTTCTTCTATGCCAACAACTTTCACAGGATTCCAAAGCTGCCATTATCTTCCTCTTCATGCCTATTCTTCCGCCTCTGCTGGTTTCTCATATTTAGCTCAGCTATGATATCGGGGTTACCGATGGTCAAACTTTCGTTCCTCTGCACGTTATTGTTAGGATTGAACTGGACATATTCTTTCACCACCGGTGCATAATCTTCAAGATCCCTCATGTAACTCTTGTTCAACCCTTGAAAACCACCGGAGTTCAGAGGGGCAGCATCAGGTGTGGTCGGTATTCCGAGAGTGTTGTAATTAATGATCTTCTCCTCCCCATTTTCCGAGTATGTTTCCCTAGACCTGGCAACGAATGAATTTCTGATTCTCTCCTGAACAGAGGTGCTTTTCTGGGAGACATTGGAGGCGCTACGCATAATTTTGTCCTGGAATTCTTTCGTGACTTGCTGGCCATTACTGGGGTCCTTGTTGGGTTGTATCTGAGGGGGTGCAAACAAAACGGAGTTTTTTGTGAGGGTTGCGTAGACGTGGCCCGTGTGAGTGGGAACAATGCCTCGTTCCTTATCTGGGATTCGGTGCCTGTCCAAGTCTGGATTGTTATTTCCTTTTCTCCCGGAATCGGTGGCTAAGTGTTGGGACTCGACGTCGAATGCAGCGTTCTGAAAAATATTTTAACGTCAAACTTCAGTGCGAGAGATATTTGGATGATTTTCCTTTTCAGGAGCGAGGAAACGAATCATCTGGGGCTCCCCTCACTTCATCCGGATTAACCTTGGTATTTTTTTTTTAGGATGATGTCACTGAAATGTCGGAATTAGACAATGCTTATTCCCGAAATGAAAGTCCTTTCTGAAAAAATGGGGAGAATTGGCAACATTTGGATTAAAGACGGGATTCAAATCCCTCAACACCACCAAGGTCTGTTCTCATGAATATATAAATGAAAAATTACGGAAAGCACTGCCGTGAAGGCAGGAGCTTTTGAGCGCTCGTACATGCACCTTGTAGGTAGAGTCACATTTTCAAGTTTTAGAAATCAATTGAAGGAATTTTTGACAGCTGTCAAAAAAATTCTGAAACTTAGGCGAAACTCCAGACTTGATGTCAGTGCTTCAGCTGATCAATTTTCTTTCGATAATTCGCTAGAGTTTTCTACGGTATCTAAAGTCTTGGTGATGCGATCTGGACAAAATTTTGCACGTAGTTTGAATATAGTTATAGTTATAGTTAGGAAGGGGTTACGTTCCACTGCGACCTCAAGGTCTATTGTGCCCCCCATCAGAGCCGTATTCGCAAATGCGCTACCTACAGCTCGCCCTCCAGCTCCAGAGCTCCAATGAACTCCAGTATCTGAGAGGGCTTCAAGGAGGTTAGATCCTCATTCCTCCTGTAATTCTCTTGTCCAAGACATTCTTTGCGCTGGTTTGCAATGGCGAGGCATTCTGTAACCAGGTGAACAGGAGTCTCCTCCTCTTCACCACAGAATCTACACTCGTCTGTTTCTGTCAAGCTCATTCTCATCATATGCTTCCTAAGGCGACAATGTCCTGTGAGGAAGCCAGTGAGTAGACGACGTAGTTTGAATACATTATTCCTCAGTTAGGTGCATAATTTCATTCCAATCCGATCAGAAGTTTCGGAACTATCAAGAAAAAAATAATTTGAACGGCCATATTTACGGAACCCCTAGTCTAATTTTGCTCATTGATGAACGTGACCGCGATATTCGTGATCCAAACCCACCCTGAGAATTTCAAGTTCCTAGGCCTTTCCGTTCAAAAGTTACAATTTTCTATGGTTTTTATGGTTCTGGTCATGCGATCTGGACAAAATATTGCTTCAATATATCATTCCACACCTATCCTGAAAATTTCAATTCCCTAGGCGTTTCCGTTCAAAAGTTACAATTTTCTATGGTTTTTATGGTTCTGGTCATGCGATCTGGACAAAATATTGCTTCAATATATCATTCTCGATTAAAATACAAAATTGCATCTCGATCGAATCCGTAGTTTCGAATTTATCGAGAAAACAAAATTTCAAACCACCGTATTTACGGAATCCCTTGTATAATTATTCTCATTGATGAACGTGAACGGAACATTCCAGATCCACACCTATCCTGAAAATTTCAAGTCCCTAGGCCTTTCCGTTCGCAAGTTATGATTTTTTATGGTTTCTATGGTTCTGGTCATGTGATCTGGAAAAATGTAGCTTGAATATATATTTCTCCATTAGTATACAAAATTTCGTCACGATCGAATCTGTAGTTTTGAAATGATCAAGAAAACTAAATTTCAAACGACCATATTTACGGAACCCCTAGAATAATGTTGTTCATAGGTGAACGTGATCACGACATTCGAGATCCACACCTATCCTGAAAATTTCAAGTCCCTAGGCGTTTCCGTTCAAAAGTTACAATTTTCTATGGTTTTTATGGTTCTGGTCATGCGATCTGGACAAAATATTGCTTCAATATATCATTCTCGATTAAAATACAAAATTTCATCTCGATCGAATCCGTAGTTTCGAATTTATCGAGAAAACAAAATTTCAAACCACCGTATTTACGGAATCCCTTGTATAATTATTCTCATTGATGAACGTGAACGGGACATTCCAGATCCACACCTATCCTGAAAATTTCAAGTCCCTAGGCCTTTCCGTTCGAAAGTTATGATTTTTTATGGTTTCTATGGTTCTGGTCATGTGATCTGGAAAAATGTAGCTTGAATATATATTTCTCCATTAGTATACAAAATTTCGTCACGATCGAATCTGTAGTTTTGAAATGATCAAGAAAACTAAATTTCAAACGACCATATTTACGGAACCCCTAGAATAATGTTGTTCATAGGTGAACGTGATCACGACATTCGAGATCCACACCTATCCTGAAAATTTCAAGTCCCTAGGCGTTTCCGTTCAAAAGTTACAATTTTCTATGGTTTCTATGGTTCTGGTCATGCGATCTGGACAAAATTTACCATGTAGCTTGAACACCTCATTTTCCATTTGAGTGCAAAATTTCATCTCGACCAAAACTGTAGTTTTCAAGAAATCAGGGAAACAAAACTTTGAGCGGCCATATTTACGGAACCCCTGGTGGAATTTGGCCCATTAACGAACTTAACCGAGTCTCTAGGTTGTTCCGTTCGAGAGTTATCGTGCTTACGGACGGACGGCCGGCCGGACGGACGGACAGACTCGAATTTTCCGACGGATTCGTCATCAGTGAGTCGAACATAGTCGATTGAGACCATTTTCGGCTCAAAATTCGAAAAATACAGACATCGTGATGAATGATATAGCTCTCGTGTAAGTAGTACGAGCGCTCAAAAACGAGAAACCAGACATCAATACCCTATGTATGTAGAAGAAAATACATAGGGAAGACCAAACTTCTCCTTAGAGTCAGAGTCAAAGAACATCAAAAGTTGAAAAGCCTAGGAGAAAGGAGAAAATCAAGAATGGCTCAACACTCCTGGAGCGAAGACCACACAATAAAGTGGGAAAAAGCATCCATAATATCCATATGTTATCATAGGCCTGATAATTCATTTATACAGGGTTACAGGGAAAGTTGTACTGAATATTGAAGAACGTTATAATTCAGGTCATTTCTGATGGATTTGGTTTTATAATATGGTGTCCGAAACTCAACTGTTGAGGAGATATTGAGTTTTGAAGATATTTAAATGAATTCTTCATTTTTTGGTTTTTTTATCAATTTTTTTTCGGATTGGATCTCCTAGGTGCCGTTTCTTTGATATATCTTGTTGAAGGGCATGCCAATTAATAAAAATGATCAACAGAAACTGAACCTACTACTAACAGCTTAATAAGACTGCTCGATAACGGTTAGAGTCAAAGAATTTTCACTTGTTTTCAACTTTGAATCACTTTTTTTGAAAAAAACTTCATGGAACTTATTCTGCAAATAAGTTCAAAAACTTCTTCGTCTCCTCAGCTATTCAAAAAGGTATGACACCTGCTATCAAATAGGCAAAAAATTAACCAAATAACAGTTGAGATAGTAGAGGGTACATTTTTAGTTTGAGATAAAAGTAGCTAAAATAGGCAGGAAGTATGGCCCTATGAAGTAATTTGATATTATGGCCATCCACAAATTTAGACTGAATCTTCTTATGACCCTCTTGTTTTTTGTTCGGGTTATCTTGCGCTTTGGAAGCCCAATAATGGGCGTTATGATAATTTGTGATGCCAAAGTTCGACTCTTTGTCCACAAGAAAAAATGACCGGATCTTCAATATTGGCATTGAGCATAAATCTCCAGAAGTCTAGTCGCCCCAATGGACCCCCTTCTTCTGTTACTAGCACTGGCGTGTTATGGTAAGGGTATTGCCCAGGAGTTATGAACCAGACTTTCCACTGGGAAATACCAAGCCGTCGAGCGAAAACATTTTTGAGCGCTCGTACTACTTACACGAGGGCTATATCATTTCGTCACGATGTCTGTATTTTTCGAATTTTGAGCCGAAAATGGTCTCAATCGACTATGTTCGACTCACTGATGACGAATCCGTCGGAAAATTCGAGTCTGTCCGTCCGGCCGTCCGTCCGGCCGTCCGTCCGGCCGTCCGTCCGGCCGTCCGTCCGTCAGCACGATAACTCTCGAACGGAATGTCCTAGAAACTTGAAATTTTCAGGGTAGTTTCGAATCTCGAATGCCGCGGTTAAGTTCGTTATTGGGCAAAATTCGCCGAGGGGTTCCGTAAATATGGCCGCTCGAAATTTTGTTTTCCTGATTACTTTGAAACTACAGATTCGATCGAGATGAAATTTTGCACTATAATGAAAAATGAGCTGTTCAAGCTACATGCAGAATTTTGTTCAGTTCGCATCACCAGAACCATAGAAACCATAGAAAATTGTAACTTTTGAACGGAAACGCCTAGGGACTTGAAATTTTCAGGATAGGTGTGGATCTCGAATGTCGTGATCACTTTCATTTATGAGCAAAATTATACCAGGGGTTCCGTAAATATGGTCGTTTGAAATTTAGTTTTCTTGATAATTTCCAAACTACAGATTCGATCGAGACGAAATTCTGTATAGTAATGGAGAATGTTATATTCAAGCTACATTTCTCTAGATCGCATGACCAGAACCATAGAAACCATAGAAAATTATAACTTTCGAACGGAAAGGCTAGGGACTTGAAATTTTCAGGGTGGGTTTGGATCGCGAATTTCACGGTCACGTTCATCAATGAGCAAAATAAGACTAGGGGTTCCGTAAATATGGCCGTTCAAACTATTTTTTTCCTGATAGTTTCGAAACTACTGATCGGATCGGAATGAAATTTTTTCATCTAGCTGAGGAATAATGTTTTCAAACTACGTGCAAAATTTTGTCCAGATCGCATCACCAAGACCATAGATACCGTAGAAAATTCTAGCGAGTTATCGAAAAAAATTGATCCGCTGAAGCACTGACATGAAGTCTGGAATTTCGCCTAAGTTTCAGATTTTTTCGACAGCTGTCGAAAATTCCTTCAATTGATTTCTAAAACTGGAAAATGCGAATCTACCTACAAGGTGCATGTACGAGCGCTATAAAGCTCCTGCCTTCACGGCAGTGCTTTTCGTAATTTTTTGTTGATGTGGTTGGGTCGGCTTTAAAGTATTTCATTTGCTTCGTCGCCGTCGTCATCAAAAATACGAGGTATTCCCATGTTAGTCCATCGTACTAGAACAGTCCCAGTTTCTCGTAGTCTTCGATGAACTCAAAAACGCCAATATCAGGTACTCGACGACTGGGATAACGTCGCAAGTATTTATTGCGTGCACGCCACTACACTCCTTCGGAAAAGCCATACCACATTAGGATGCCAGCATATTCCTCGTTAGTAAATGTTGCCATGTTCACAATACAAATCAAATTACAGTCACAAGCCACGTCACATAGTAAGAAGATGCAACGATGCAACCAAAAATTCAAGCCAAGTCGCGTTTTTACAGAAAATCACGGATAACACATCTACCACGAAAGAATCGCATGAGCAGACTATACGCCAAGATTTAAAATGACATACCTGAGATTGTATGTCTTTGTCTCCCGAACACAAAAAATAGCTAAAATTCGTAAATAAAACAAAGAAAAACAGAGCAATATTTTTATAATTCATGTTCGACATGGCCTCCGCTACTACTTTAACTGTCATTTGGTCAATGTTTTGCCTATTTAATAGCAAGTGTTATACCTTTTTTAACAGCTGAAGAGACGTAGAAGTTTTGAAACTTTTCTGCAGAATAAGTTCCATGAAGTTTTTTCAAATCAAGCGCTTCAAATTCAAAAACATTTAGTGAAAATTCTTTAATTCTAACCGTTGTCGAGCTTATTAAGCTGTTACTAGTAGGTTCTGTTTTTGAGCGCTCGTACTACTTACACGAGGGCTATATCATTTCGTCACTATGTCTGTATTTATTGAATTTTGTGCTGAAAATGTGCCGTATACACGATAACTCTCGAACGGAACAACCTAGAGACTTGAAATTTTCAGTGTGGGTTCAGTTCCCGAATGCCCCGGTTAAGTTCGTTAATGAGCCAAATTCCACAAGGGGTTCCGTAAATATGGCCGTTCAGAGTTTTGTTCTCCTGATTACTTGGAAACAACAGATTTGATCGAGATGAAATTTTGCACTCAAATGGAGAATGAGGTGTTCAAGCTACTAATGAAATTTTGTCCAGATCGCATAACCAGAACCATAGAGATCATAGAAAATCATAACATTCGAACGGAAAGGTCTAGGGACTTGAAATTTTCAGGATAGGTGTGGATCTGAAATGTTGCGTTCACGTTTATCAATGAACAGAATTATACTAGGGGTTCCGTAAATACGGTCGTTCGAAATTTTGTTTTCTCGATAATTTTGAAACTACGGATTCGATCGAGATAAAATTTTGTATTTTAATCGAGAATGATATATTGAAGCATCATTTTGTCCAGATCGCATAACCAGAACCATAGAAACCATAGAATATTATAACTTCCGAAGGGAAAGGCCTAGAAACTTGAAATTTTCAGGGTAGATTTGGATGACAAACGTCGCGGTCACGTTCATCAATGAGCAAAATTAGACTAGGGGTTCCGTAAATATGGCCGTTCAAATTATTTTTTTCCTGATAATTTCGAAACTACTGATTGGATTGGAATGAAATTTCACACCTAGCTGAAGAATAATGTATTCAAACTACGTGCAAAATTTTGTCTAGATCGCATCACCAAGACCATAGATACCGTAGAAAATTCTAGCGAATTATCGAAAAAAATCGGTCAGCTGAAGCACTGACATGAAGTCTGGAGTTTCGCCTAAGTTTGAGAATTTTTTCGACAGCTGTCGAAAATTCCTTCAATTGATTTCTAAAACTGGAGATTGCGAATCTACCTACAAGTAGAGCGTTCAAAAGCCCCTGACTTCACGGCAGTGCTTTTATAATTTTTGTTGACCATTTTTATTAATTATAACCCTTTAACTAGATACATAAAAAAACGGCCCCTAGAAGCTCCAATTCGAAAAAAATCGATAAAAAAGCCTTAAAATAGAGGATTTTTTTAGAAAATCTTCAAAACTCAATATCTCCATAACGGTTAAGTTTCGGAAACCATATTTCAGAACCAAATCCATCAGAAATGACCTGAATAATAATGTCCTTCAATATTCTGTACGACTATCCCAGTAACCCTGTATAACCATAGAATCATTTCAATTCACCAGGTGAAAATCAATGAACACACTCATTGCCTGCCCATGGGGAAGAGTTGGGTGGTGAACAAGTTTGTTTGTGTAATGTTTGTTTTTTTTCAAGTAGAAAGTTACTCGATTAAAACTTACGTGGTGTGAATCCTCCTTATTGTTTTTTATAAATTTGATTTGTCCATCAGCTAACCTACTTGGTGGTTGAAGTCTATTCTCCTTAGAAAAAGTGTGATTCCTCAAAAGGTAGGAGACTCGAGGCAGCTCGAATTTGGGACTCTCCCTGCTGTTATTTCTACTAACCATAAAAAAATCTCCTTCGACAGATGGCCGATATCCGCTGTTATCCATGTGTTGGTGTAAATTACTCACAGTAAGCTCTGGTGTTGTAGGTGATGAGTGTATTTGTATATCCCTGTAATGACAGTTCACTTCATGCTCCCAGCTGTCACGTCCGAACCTTAATTTTATGGGACACCCTTTCGCTCTGAATATGCAGGGGAATCTGAAGACGTTGGCCAACTTCTCGTAGGCTAAGTTACGTAAAGTTTGCGGAGGGACACCGTTGGACAGGTAGCATCGGTGGCAGATGTTACTGCCTACGATGTTTATATGTACAGGATCACAGGAGAGGTATTTTCCACAGTTCTTGCAGGATACTAAGTTCAGGCATTTCTCGGGTACTTCCAAATAGAGCAAATCTGAAATTATCGATAAATTAATGCACAAGATTTTTATCTTTCGATAATGTCTTATACAAAAATGACGAAATAAATTGAAATTTTAGGAGCTGTCTTTCTGGCGATCCCTTCAAGACCAGTCACTAAAAATTTCAGCACGAAATCTAACGACAACACCTGTATAAACTCAAATTTATTCGAAAGAACAAACAAAGTTTTTCTGTAATTACTGGCACAAGAAATTGTTTTGAATTTGGGCCAGTGAAACAGATTTGCAGGAAAAATAGGGATATTTACACCTGGAGATAGGAGAAAGTGATTATTTTTCAAAGATTTCCCAGCCCCACGATATGTTTTTTCCCAGATTTCGGAAAATTTCTCTGTATTTTATTTCGCATAACAAGGTACTTCTGCTTCAACCAGATCAAGAATCAAAAAAATTATCATTTAGACTTTACGTTTCTCGTGTTGTTGATATTGGCAAAGCATTACTTGAATAAGTAAATTGGAACAGTAAAAAATTAATTATTCTGATAAATAGGTATATCGAATATATTTCAGTGATTCCATCTTTTGAAGTTTGGGGAAAAAATGACAGTATTTGTCATACATAATTTCGAGGGTATTTTGTAATTTCACATGACGAAATAAATATTTTGAGCGCTCGTTCTACTCACAAGAAAGCTATATCATTTCGTCACGATATCTGTATTTTGAATTTTGAGCCGACAATGGTCTCAATCGACAAGGTTCGACTCAATGATGATGAATCCGTCGAAAAATTCGAGTCTGTCCGTCCGGCCATTTGTCCGTATACACGATAACTCTCGAACGAAGCAACCTAGAGACTTTTTCAGTGCGGGTTTAGTTCCCAAATGCAGCGGTTGAGTCGGTTAATGGGCAGAATTCTACCAGGGGTTCCGTATATGGCCTTTCAAAATATTGTTCTCCTGATAACTACAGATTCGATCGAAATGAAATTTTGCAATCAAATGGAGAATGACGTGTTAAAGCTGAATACAAAATACCATAGAAAATTATAACTTTTCAACGAAAAGGCCTAGGGTCTTGAAATTTACCGGATAGGTGTGGATCTCGAATGTCGCGGTCACGTTCATCAATAAACAAAATTAGACTAGGGGTTCCGTAAATATAGTCGTTTGACATTTAGTTTCCTTGATCATTTCAAAACTACAGATTCAATATTGTCGAAAATTTGTATTTTAATGGAGAATGATATATTGAAACCACATTTCGTCCAGATCGCAGGACCAGGCGGTTCAAAATAATTTTTTCCTGATAATTTATAAACTACTGATTGGATTGTATTGAAACTTTGCAAATAGATGGGGAAAAATGTATTCAAAATACGTGCCAAATTGTGTCCAGATCGCATCACCAAGAACATAGATACTGTAGAAGAAATTCTAGCGAATTATCGAAAACAAAATTGGTCACCTAAAGCCTAAAGCACTGACGTGGAGTCTGGAGTTTCGCCTTAGTTTGAAAATTTTTCGACAGTTGTCAAAAAATTTTCAATTGCTTTCTAAATGCGAAATACCGGTAAATGCGAATTTACCTACAAGGTGGATGAACTAGCGCTCAAAAGCTCCTGACTTCGCGGCAGTGCATTTCATGAATTTTTTTTATGGACACAGAATTTTTCTCTGTGACAAATAATTTTGTTCCAATTGTGACATTATTTTCCATCTTTTTAAGGATTCGTTAATGGAATTGAGGGGTGTTTACGAAGATGAACAAAGAATAGTTCAATAACATTGTTGTAAATGATCATCACTCTCGATTTGCCAATGCAATAGTGCGGATAATGCTTTGAAAAATTAGTATTTTTTTTTCCGACGACTGAGAAAATCCACTTCTATTCAGTTTGCTTCACTTCTAATATGAATTCATCTTATCGAATTTCGTTTATAATAATTGTTCAATCATTAATAATATTCATCCAGATAAAAATTGAAATTTAATTACTTGTAATTACACACTCAAAGTGGTCCTTTGAGCTACAATAAATTTGAAATATTTCAGATGATGTTTGGTATCATCAGATAGAGAATGATTTACGAGTATTCAAAGGATTGAATAACTTTTGGATATCAAATTACAGTCGCATTAATCCAAAAAAATTTCACCATCATTTAGAATTCAGTTTATTGGAGGAAAAATATTAGAATACATCTCAAATGATTCGTAATTCAATTTCATGGAGCTCTCTCAGACATCCTCTTGAAAAAAGAACGTTCTTATACGGAAATAAGGCTTGCGTTACTAGGATTCATGAGGACCAGAGGTCAAGACGTTTTGTTTTGAAAATGGATCAGTAACAACGAGGAAACGCTTCCATGGAACTGAAATGGCAAAGATGTTTTTCAAAGATCAAAAATGGAAAGGAAAAATAGGAAGTTAGGGACCTTGTTCTCGAAGAAGTGAGTTTTCCCTACGAGATTAAAAAAGAACCAGTGACCTACTAGAATCATGACAAATTGGTCATAAGACAAAGGCGTTATTCAACTGTAAATAAATTGCGCGGAATTATAACCGAGTTTGAGTCATGCAATTTGTCCATTCCAGGAATCATACCCTGGACGAAGAAAAACCTACAATACTTATTTTATAACTTGTTGATTTTATACAATTTTTTATGCCATGTAATATATTCGTGACAATAACCAAATTCATGCAAAGTTAACTAAATAAAAAATATCAATTTTTGTGGATACTGTGAAACTATACAGTTTTCCGGATTTCAGGAGCCTCACTCAGCTATACCAATATGGCATTTGACATCTGAACTACACTAATTTCAACGATCTATTTCTATTCTGGGACAGTTTGACGACATAAATAGCATCAGTTCGCCATTATTGGTGCAGCTAGCAAATATTTCATCAAAGCTAGAGATCATTTGAGTTTCAGGGAATTAAAACCCACTCCGGGTGGTTCGCAATCAGGAAATTTCCTTATTATTCATGTCATGTCGGGAGAGCCGTGTCCTGAAATATATCCGTTGAATATATATGGAGGAAATTGAGGAAAACGTGATTTTATTCTGCAAGGTGCGATTGAATAAGACACGTTCGTCTACGGTTTATCAATGTTCGTCTACGGGTAACAAATGGAAGTGTCATACTCGCAGTTTGAAAAGGAGAAGTCAGAACTCATCGAATGCCATCAGGAAAGGGTAATCGCAAACGCAGGTGCAGACCTGTTAACAAAATTGATGACTGAAGTCTTTAGTTTCCACGATATTACAGCTACATCGGAAAAGCGCCATTCACTACGAATCATAGCTCACAAATACTTATCCATCACAGATGATATGAAATTAAATGGGACTCCTGCTGAGACAGATCATGCGGAGGAAATTATCGAACCCACACGACACAAATTGCAAAGGTACCGTACATAAATAAAATTGAAGTAAGTCTTCCGTCGTTTTGGTTTTGAAATGCAATCCACAGTAATCAGACCGAAACCTTGGAACAAAAAAAATTTATCGACGATAAAAATAACTCAAATAACTTTCCATTAGACAAAATAACAATAACATCATGAGAACATTTGAAAATTACTGTTTCAGTTTGCATTGATCAATTTTGATTGGTTTCAACTATAAAAATTACGAAAAGCACTGCCGTGAAGGCAGGAGCTTTTGAGCGCTCGTACATGCACCTTGTAGGTAGATTCTCATTCTCCAGTTCTAGAAATCAATTGAAGGAATTTTCGACAGCTGTCAAAACAATTCTGAAACTTAGGTGAAACTCCAGACTTCATGTCAGTGCTTCAGCTGATCAATGTTTTTTCGATAATTCGCTAGAATTTTCTACGGTATCTATGGTCTTGGTGATGCGATCTGGACAAAATTTTGCACGTAGTTTGAAAACATCATTCCTCAGCTAGGTGCAAAATTTCATTTCAATCCGATCAGTAGTTTCGCAACTACCAGGAAAAATATATTTTGAACGGCCATATCTACGGAACCCCTAGTCTAATTTTGCTAATTGATGAACGTGACTGCGATATTCGCGATCCAAATCCACCCTGAAAATTTCAGGTTCCTAGGCCTTTCCGTTCAGAAGTTACAATTTTCTATGGTTTCTATGGTTCTGGTCATGCGATCTGGACAAAATATTGCTTTAATATATCATTCTCGATTAAAATACAAAATTTCATCTCGATCGAATCTGTAGTTTCGAAATTATCGAGAAAACAAAATTTCAAACGACCGTATTTACGGAACCCCTAGTATGATTCTGCTCATTGATAAATGTGTAAGCGACCTTTTAGATCCACACCTATCCCAAAAATTTCGAGTCCCTAGGCCTTTTTATTCGAATGTTATGATTTTCTATGGTTTCTATGGTTCTCGTCATGTGATCTGGAGAAATGTAGCTTGAATATATCATTCTCCATTCAAAAACAAAATTTCGTGACGATCGAACCTGTAGTTTTGAAATTATCAAGAAAACTAAATTTCAAATGACCATATTTACGGAACACCTAGAATAATTTTGCTCATAGATGAACGTCATCACGACATTCGAGATCCACACCTATCCTGAAAATTTCAAGTCCCTAGGCGTTTCCGTTCAAAAGTTACAATTTTCTATGGTTTCTATGGTTCTGGTCATGCGATCTGGACAAAAATTCACATGTAGCTTGAACACTTCATTCTCCATTTGAGTGCAAAGTTTCATCTCGATCAAATCTATAGTTCCGAAGTAATCAGGAGAACAAAATTTTAAACGGCCATATTTACGGAACCCCTAGTGGAATTCTGCCCATTAACGAACTCAACCGAGGCATTCGGGATCTGAACCTGCACTGAAAATTTCAAATCTCTAGGTTGATCCGTTCGAGATTTATCGTGCTTGCGGACGGACGGACTCGAATTTTCCGACGGATTCGTCATCAGTGAGTCGAACATAGTCGATTGAGACTATTTTAGGCTCAAAATTCGAAAAATACAGACATCGTGACGAAATGATATAGCTCTCGTGTAAGTAGTACGAGCGCTCAAAAATATTATTTTGTTCACGAAATCAATGTCTTATAAAATTTACTCAAAACTTGTGATTTAATTTCACAGGGAATGTTCAAGGAATTGTGTGATATGGATAAAAACGGATGTGGTAAAATAATCAACGTTGTGCTCAATTTGCAGCGTAAGGTTCTTTCATCGGCAGGATGACCGAAATCTTTTTTTGGTGAAACCTCGTATATGTTACAATGTCCTTCGGAAAATCTATTGATCATTGTGTCAAAACAAAGCGCCCAGTACTTAAATTGCAATTAACGACCTTTCATGGATTCGTTCATGTGTTGAACGCTTCCTGCCTGTTAATAATTCCGAATGCACTAATTTTCAAACAAAGGATCCTAACATATTTCATTTTTGTGCGCGACAATTTTGACGCCAATCGAATAAACGACCATTTTGCAATGCATTAATGAAAATGATACATCATTCGCTATGGAAGCACAAGAGGAAACGTTTTCACTCACTTGTGTGAGGGACTGCAATTTTAAGATGATAAACAGGGATGATTAAACTTTTGGTTAAATAAATTCCTTTTTATGCTGTTTTCGGTTTCAGTTCCCCTCTAAGAATTCATTTGCGTTGTCCGTTGTATGGATAAAATACAACAATATATAGATTGTTTTCAAAGTTGAGTATTCAGTTAGGAGTTAGAAATCATCAAAATAAACCATTTCACCAAAAATCGCCTTCATGAAACTTTCAAGATGACGAAGTCATCCCTTGCAGTCAAATTTGATTCAATGAAAGACTACGGATCTGTTTCCGCGCATCGGAAAATCGGTATTCTTTCGAAGTATTCGTCTCTTTTCACCCAATACGTAGCACAGACTTATCGGTGTGTTGCGTCTTCATGAAGGGAATTTGTAGAAACATGTAGCATGTTAACAATAATATTGAACTAATAGGTAGAAAGTCTTCCGATCCTTTAATTTTTTCGGGATATATGGAAGATGAATCACAAAATCGATTTTTTTCGGTCGACAGGAAAAACCCAAACAAAATCTATTCATTGCCAGTACATCTCTATATAATACATCCTCGTTATTTAAAATGTCTTGTAGGCCATTACCTAATCTATTAATATTTTGATCGACATTGATTTGACATGAGTTGACACTGTAGGGAGACTCTCAAACCAAAGATGCTAAAGAAACCACGGTTATGTGTCTCAAACCGTCCGCCAGAGTGACAAATGATGTCATTTCTTTTTTATAAACTTCAAGAATATATCAATTTTCTCAGCGCCGGATCAGAAAAACTCATATTTTTCACGTGGAACAGCTAAGGTATAATTCTCACAACTTCTCGCCTTGGTCACCTTTCATCAGTAGGTTTTTTGTATCAAAGTATATGAGTAAGAATCCAATTAGAGTCTTACAATGCAGGGATAAGAAACAACTATATACTGAATATCTTCGTTGAATTGAAATGACTTCACGTCTTCGGATATTATGAATAATTAATGACTTCGTCTTCAACTACCACAACCAATTGCCAATGAAATTCAAAAGCAACTATTTATAATGGCTGGATATTATTGATAATGACTGAATGAAGAAGATAACATCATTAATTTATTAATTATGTATCAGTATGTCATCCTTGTTTTACTAAATATTTCAAATACTCCCTCTAACTAAGTTGGACAGTTTTCATGAAGAATGGATGATCATTGCCGAAGACAAAAAAGAGGAGTTTGAGTTGTAAAATGTTATCAAGAGTAAAAGCAGAAGAGCTGTATATACAGCTCTTCTGCTGAGATAATATATATTATTTCACGTCAGGAGACATTTTGCCAAAAAGTTGCAGGAAGAACGATATTGGAATGATTTAAAGACCGTAGGTCGAGCGATTTTTTCGAACGTCAATTATATTACAGAAGAAAATTTGGACTAATACAAAAAATAGATCAAGCCATATTTGTATAATATGATTGATTTAATATATTTCTGTTTTGGGCTGGTTTCGAAGTACTATCAGAATATTGTTATATGTTAGATTTCCTGAAAGCTCTCTCGAAAAGAAGAAAATGCGCAAATGTGCAATAATTGAATTTCGTGTTTCTCTCTTTTATGAAATTCATAAACCCGGCGCCTTCGCCATTTTGCACCTTTTTACTTCACCAGATTATTTGAGCGATACCTACTTACCTATTTGTTATAAAAAAGAACCTGAATATTATGAACACTAAAACATTTTCATGAGTGTAAAAATCATTACAGCATTATGAAATTGGCTGAGTGCTATCAGAAAAAAAAATTTACATACAAATATACATACCAGGCAAATACACGAGAATCTTCCTTTTTTCGAAGTCGGTTTAAAGGAAAGCTCTTAAATTCTTACTGTTGATAAGTCAAGGGTTTTCGAAAGAAAAACAGACATCCAAAACTCACTCTCTTCATTCGGTAAGATCCTCTTCGATGAAAAAAATGCAGCTGGATCCATGCAGAGCGTTCCACAAGAACTTCCATACTGACAGTCGATCTCGTGGTCTTTCAACATGTTCCAAGGACCTTCTTCGGGGCAGTGCTTCTCCCAGTTCAAGCAGGGAAAGACGAAAGTGTTCGCCAGTTCCTCGTAGACGTAGTTACGAAAGTTTGGCTTGGCTAGAGCCCTGCATCTTCCACAGAGAAGACCGCAGTCGGGTGTGACATAAACTGGACCGCAGGAGAGGAAATTCTTGCAGTGGCGACATTTCAGATCTCTGAGCTGGGATAAAGGGATACGAGTGCCCATTTTCTGTAGATAAAACGGACATATTTGAGCTCACTTTGTGACAAACAAGCTCAACCATAGATATGTGAGAGAATTCAAATATATGAGCGGTTTGAATGTTGAACAAAAAAAAATGTCACAACAATTTTTTCTTATAACCTGAAATGAATCGAAAATGAGATTTTTTAGGGATAACAAATAATAAGTAGTATTTAATTGTATAGTATGTTAGGAACGCCTAATGCTCTCTATTCTTCGAATGCGGTTTAATTCTTTATCCTGGCTGGATAGGTCTCAGTGAGACTCCTCATAGGCTCAGAGCTTGGCGTCAGTTGGGAGAGCCGATTATTATTATTAGGTACAGCAGAGTTGGAGTAATATACCTATAAACTCAATTCAATATGGAAAAGTAAAAAAATTGAAATAAAACTAAATTATAGAGTTGGGATCCATCTGTCGTAGCGATTCTTGAAGGGTCAGCCACCACACCAGGCAGCAATCGATTCCAACGCTCAAATATTCTATTCGAAAGAATTCGCAAACCAGCGCAAAGAATGTCTTGGACAAGATAATTACAGGAGGAATGAGGATCTAACCTCCTTGAAGCCCTCTCAGATACTGGAGTTCATTGGAGCTCTGGAGCTGGAGGGCGAGCTGTAGGTAGCGCATTTGCGAATACGGCTCTGATGGGGGGCACAATAGACCTTGAGGTCGCAGTGGAACGTAACCCCCTTCCTAACTATAACTATAACTATCAGCAAACCATGGATTGCCCTGTAGGTAACAATGAGATCACCTCGCTCACGTCGTTGATCATATCAGGGGACGTTCAAGTGGTGAAATCGTGTAATGAAGGAAAGAAAGGAACGATATAGCGAGTATCATAGGCGTTTAGCTCTTTCACATATAGATGCTATATTATTATGGCTGGACCAGAAAAGATTGGATGTTATTATCAATCCAAAATCACAGAGCTCGTGAACACTCTTCAATGATGAACTTTCAATAAAGTATTCAGTTCTGCGATTTTTCTTGACTACATGGGGAACGCAGCATTGAGAACATCCATTGCTTACACCAGTTCTTTAACGTATTGAAGTCATGCTTGAGAACGTCAGCGCAAGTGTCATCGGCAAATAGTGCACATCTCGATTTGAGAGGAAACGGAAGTTCTGACGTAAACAAGAGGAAGTGAATAGGGTTAAGCTAAGTACCCTGTGGAATACCACTGGTAACATGGTAGTCGGATGAAGATGTGCTCTGCCCAGCTTTGACGCAGAACGTCCGGTTGTGTAGGAAGGACTCTATGCATTATATACCCAGATGCCCGAATTAAGCTATGAGGCGTCGATGAGGCACACGATCGAACGCCTTGGCGAAGTGCAGGTAGATGATATCCAGAGGAACATCAGAATCCCAAGCTCTGGTCCAATAATCAATACAAGGTGAAAGATTGGTTAGTATAGACCGTCCAGGCAAGAATCCATGTTGTTCCCTTGGGATAATTCTATGAGCAACTTTAAAAGTTAGAATGGCATCACAAATAACTTTTTTCATCACCTCACAAGTGGCAGACGTCATATTGATAGGCCTGTAATTTTTTGGATCCAGTTTATCACCTCTTTTGAATATGGAAGTGATAGAGGCGGAGAGCCAAGTTGATGGTAGTTTAGAAGGGATTAAAGATTTTCGGAATGTTCCATCTGGACCAGGTGCTGACGATGGTTTCAGATTCGAAAGATATCTTTCAATCAGGTCTTTACTAAAAAGGATGTTATTTATTCAGTTCGGAAGTTTCACGGAGTGTCTGCGGAATAGGAAATGGGTTCTTCAGTGAACGCATCCGAAAATGCCTTCCAGACAACATCTGCAGTTTCGATATTATCCTGGCATAGTTAACTTGTGCTATTTCTGGCCAAAGAGATGCTCTTAGATGAAGACCTCAGGTACTCGAAGAGCCTTCGTCTGTCTTTGGAGCTGGCTTATTGGTGCTTATAAGAGTTTTTGGAGTTCCGTAACACATTCGTGAGAGAGTTTTAAAAATACCTGTGGTTTTGATTGTTGCTTTGGGAGCGACTTCTGAGATACCTCTGCCATAAGGATTTTGTTTATCTGATCATTTCCATGACTTCCCCAGTTATCAATGGTTTAGAGACGTTCGACTTGCCCTTTTTCACCTCTGGGCTCGAGTTCACTGCCCTGTTGAAGATTCTGCAGAATGTGGTCCATAGCGTGTCGACATCAGCGCCTTCAGGAAGAACTTCATGCCAATTCTACTCAGATATCAGCTCTTCAACTCTACGTATTGTTTTGTGTATGGATTGAGGAGAACTTGACATGTTGAATTCTAGTTCGGAAAGTAATACTACGTGATCACCTTTCAAAGGATGGCAGGTAACTGAACTCCTATATCATCGAACGGAACTCCTATATCATCGACTCAAATCTGATATGGGAGTGCCGGAGGAAACTTAATGAAGTAGGCAAGAAAAATAAGGTCTCTTTAGTCTGGGTTCCTGGTCACTCAGGAATCAAAGGAAACGAAGAGGCCAATACACTTGCCAGAAAGGGAGCACAAACGCCACTTACTGGCCCAGAACCCTTCTGTGGCATAGGTAAACGCACCTATAAGAAAGAGTTTCTGGAGAAGGAAGAGACCGAAAGAGAAACACTCTGGAGGAACCTTCCAGGAATGGACCACTCTAAAAGGTTCATTCGGAACTTTGAAAGTTCAAGATCCAAAAAGTATTTGGATCTCAGTAAGAACAAGTTACGCCTACTCACTGGCTTCCTCACAGGACTTTGTCGCCTTAGGAAGCATATGATGAGAATGAGCTTAACAGAAACAGACGAGTGTAGATTCTGTGGTAAAGAGGAGGAGACTCCTGTTCACCTGGTTACAGAATGCCTCGCCATTGCAAACCAGCGCAAAGAATGTCTTGGACAAGAGAATTACAGGAGGACTGAGGATCTAACCTCCTTGAAGCCCTCTCAGATACTGGAGTTCATTGGAGCTCTGGAGCTGGAGGGCGAGCTGTAGGTAGCGCATTTGCGAATACGGCTCTGAGGGGGGCACAATAGACCTTGAGGTCGCAGTGGAACGTAGCCCCCTTCCTAACTATAACTATAGTGCAGGTAGGCAGGTATTGAATTAAAAACAGTGAACTGAGGTCATTGATGATGAGCAGGTTCAGTGTTGGAGAGGTTTGACTGTCCCAATATCTGGTTGGCTTCGAAATTAATTGCTGTAGACCGCAGTCACTGATGACGAATCCGTCAAAAAATTCGAGTCTGTCCGCCCGGCCGGCCCGCCGTATAATCGAATGCAATGACCAAGAAACTTGAAATTTTCGAATCTTGAATGCCGCGGTTGAGTTCGTTATTGGACAAAATTCCAGGAGTTCCGTGAATATGGCCGTTCTAAATTTTCTACTCTTGATTACTTCGAAACTACTGATTTGATCGAGATGAAATTATGTACCCAAATGGAGCTCCATGCAAAATGTTGTTCAGTTCGCATGACCAGAACCATAGAAACAATAGAAAATTATAAGATTCGAACGGAAAGGCCTAGGGACTTGAAATTTTCAGGATAGGTGTGGATCTCGAATGTCGCGTTCACGTCTATCAATGAGCCTAATTAGACTAGGGGTTCCGTAAATATGGTCGTTTGCTTGGTAATCTTGAAACTACGGATTCGATCGTGCCGAAATTTTGTATTTTAATGGAGAATGATATATTGAAGCTACATTTTTTCCAGATCGCAAGACCTGAAATATAGATAGCATAGAAAAATCCAGGATAGGTGTGGATCTCTGTGGACGTTCATCAATGAACAAAATTCTATAAATATAGCCGTTCAAAATATTTTTTTCCTGATAATTTCGAAACTACTGATTGGATTGGAATGAAATTTTGCACATAGATGAAGCATTATGTATTCAAACTATTTCAAGTCTCTTCGTCCGGCCATTCGTCCGTATACACGATAATTCTCGAAAGAAACGACCTAGAAACTTGAACTTCCAACGAATTATTTGATAAAAAATCCTTATATTTCTGAAGCAGCTGATTTGGCACAATTGACGAAAAGCTGCTGTTATGTTTTTGACAGCTGTCAAAAATATCTTCAATAATTGGTTTCTGAAACTGGAAAGCGCACAAAAACTCCTGACTTCACGGCAGTGCTTTTAAATTTTTTAATCAATATTTGCTACTTTTACAGAATTTTGATTAGGCCACTTCACCATTTTGTATTATCTAGTCAATACAAAAAGCTGGTATTTTCTTCAGTATATTGATGTCAATTTTGGGGTTTTAGGTGGAACTTGGGACACCTGTATATGATGACTTCTCATTACTGCATGATTACAATTTTTTTAGACTCTGCATTGTTCCATCGTTTGCCCATCAAAAAAAAATCATAAAGAAGCTGTTGAATTGCCACTCTATGTATTGATTTTTGGATTTTTTTTCACGTCGTGACGAATAAATGTGAATAACTCAAACAAAATTTATTTCTTTTTTCCTTTATGTTTAACACTTTGAGGAACTTCGAAGAAGTTCTTCCAAATCTGCCTTTGTCAGACGAAAAAAAACTTACCACCTCCAAGGATTTATTTTGAGAGAATGAATCTTAATCAGAACGACTCATTTTCATTGAACCCTCCAGGCTTTCCTTTGATGTGTTCTGAACTGATTATTTCTACCTCACTAACAACCTATTCATCTATAAAAAGATCTCTCTTGTCAAAAGCGTAGATTCACTTCCAATAACTCTCCCCAAGGAAGTGTTGCCGCATTGAGGTTATTACGGAACGGTGGAAATAAAGAGCTTTTGTTGAAATCAACGGTATTCCCGAATGTCAACTTCGCTGAATTGGAGGAAGTCCACTTGTTGATAATAAAAGTAGGCATGAAGGGGACGTTTTACCGATATGGTAGAGATATATTAGGGGATTTGACACGGGTTGAATAGATACGATTTTTTTTAGTAACGGTCATACGAATAAAACATAAATATTGTTTATTTCATTAAAAAAAATGTTTTTAAATGCTAAAGCGTTTTTCAATATAGATTTTGGTAAGTAATGGCGTCCATGATTTTGAAGAAACCCCCGACAGTTTTGTTGTGATATGTTGAGCAGTGTAAAAAAATACCCATAAAAAGTTATATCATTGAACAACTTGTGCAATTTATCGATTTTCATTATCGAAATTAGTGTTCGGTTAGAGAAACGTTCAATCCTTGCCACAAATGCCGCGTCGACTATTCAACAATTGGTGGCCAAATTCGAATCAACAGCTAGTAATATATCTAATAATACTCATATGTCGAGGAAACATAAGATCTATTGAAAATATCCCTGTTGTACGTGAGAGTTCACGGAAAAATCTGGGACAGTCATTTTCTCGTCGTTCACAGGAACTTTCTGCGAATCGAACTCGTCGAATTATGCGTGGGGACTTCAGTCTGCACGCTTATGAAATTCAAATAATCCAGGAACTCAAGTAGCAAACGACCATAAACCACGTCGTATGTTGAGGGGCAAAGTCATCGTGAACTGAGGTTGTGCGATTAAACGCCGATAGACTTCAAAAATCGAAGGTCTATGCGAATAAACCCCCATCCCCTCAATTACATCAAAAATTTGATCTTTCAATACGTGCCACCAAGAAAAGCAGCCGCTTTCACGAAATCTTCGTATATTTCCTGGTTTTTCGTTTATAATTCCGAGAGAATGCGTTGTACTTAACCCGTCAATTTCGAAGTAAATAAACATTTCTACAATTCTCGCCAACCGCAGAATTTTAAGTGTCATTGTTCCCGAGTTATAGCAATTGGTGTCACCAATTAATATTGAAAAAATTACGAAAAGCACTGCCGTGAAGTCGTTCATCCACCTTCGATTAAGAAACCAATTAGAAAGATTTTGACAACTGTAAAAGAAAATTTCAAACTAAGGCGAAAATCCAGACTTCACGTTAGTGCTATCGGTGACCAATTTTTTTTTGACGACTCGCTATAATTTCCTACGGTATTTATAGTCTTGGTGATGCGATTCGGACAAAATTTTCCACGTAGTTTGAATACATTATTCTTCATCTATGTGCGGAATTTCATTCCAGTTCAATGAATAGTTTCGAAATTATCAGGAAAAATATAGTTTGAGCGGCCATATTTACGGAACCCCTAGTCTAATTTTGCTCATTGATGAAAGTGATCGCGAAATTCGCGATCCGAACCTATCCTGAAAATTTCAAGTCCCTAGGCCTTTCCGTTCGATAGTTATAATTTTCTATGGTTTCTATGGTTCTGATCATGCGATCTGGGAAGAATGTAGCTCGAATATATTATCATTCTCAATTCTAATACAAAATTTCGTCCCGATCAAATCTATAGTTTTGAAATTATCCAGAAATCTGAATTTCAAACGACCATATTTACGGAACCCCTAGTCTAATTGTGTTCATTCATGAACGTGACCGCAACATTCGAGATCTACACCTATCCTGGAAATTTCAAGTCCCTAGGCCTTTCCATTACAAAGTTATAATTTTCTATGATTCTAGTCATGCGAGCTGGATGAAATTTTGCATCTAGCTTGAACACGTCATTCTCCATCTGATTGCAAAATTTCACTTCGATCGAATTTATAGTTTCGAAGTAATAAGGAGATGAAAATTTCGAGCGGCATTCAAGATTCGAACCTACCCTGAAAATTTCAAGTTTCTAGGTCGTTCCGTTCGAGAGTTATCGTTTATATGGACGGACGGCTGGACGGACACTCAAATTTTTCGAGAGGTTTGTCATCAGTGAGTCGAACTCTATCGATTGAGACCATTTTCGACACAAAATTCGAAAAATACAGACATCGTGACGAAATGATATAGCCCTAGTGTAAGTAGTACGAGCGCTCAAAAACTACTGACCGTCTGAGGAAATTCGTTGGGAAAGTTAGAGCAAATTTATTCAGCTTCGAAAAACTCAAAGGTTGTATCAGGGTGTCATAATTCGTAGAAATTGTATTCTGGGACGATTTTTTCCGAAAGACAAACAAATTTTATCTGTTCACAATTTAGTAGAAATAATGGGTTGCGTTATATTTCAAGATAGTCAGCTTCTCTGATGGACAAAACAAAACTATGTTATTAATGAACATAAACGGTGTTCACACTCAATTGAAACGATGGTTTTCATTCGAAAAAAAAGTATTAAATGAATTTTAAGTGATTATAGATTGGTGAAAATAATTTTTAACCTTCGTGAAGAAAATAAAATTGGGTGCTTATAAAATATTGCTAATGAGAATTAAAAAAGAAAATACACTCATTTTTTTGGATGCGACACATTTCTTACCTCAAGCATTTGTCAAAAATCACAATTGCCACATTTTTCATTTCGAGATATTTGATGGTATGAACGTAGAAGATTTTCACTTGCGAATAGACGGCGCTGCACTCAACAATGCCACTCAACAGCAAAAATATTCCTCTGAACTACCGCTGTTTGACGAACAAAATGCTGTACATTTTGGAAATCGTGTTTTCAACGAACCAATAGAAGTCGATAAAATTCATATTTTTTACTATTACTGTTACTAACAAAAATTTTTTTTTTTTTTCAATATAATATTCAAAGACTCCATACAGCTTAGGCCTATAAATTTAACCGAACTTCACACCATTGATTTGAGAAAGTATTTTAAAAATTCACATGATTTCTATTAAATTCAGAGAATGAAAAGTATAGTTTTCCTTATCAGGACGTTATCTCCTTCGTCAATAATCAATCCTTGTTAATAGTATAAATCAATAATTTCCCAATGACAATAACGACATCATCCCGAATAAACTTGGAAAATACTCACCCAATCAACATATACCGCGGTGATATTGGTTTCACAACAGTTCTTCACGCTCGCAAACCGAAAAAAATGTCCCTTATCATCGTCCTACATTAGCAAGTCACCTGTTCTATTGCATGAACTACACTAGGAGATTTGAACCTCCCTTTTCCGATGAACGAGATAGAGCTGATCAAACTTTCGAGATAATAAAGTGTTGATTATCTCCTCGATGATTGTTTTCACTCGTTGATATCAACATTCCGCGATTTCGGTGAAAAAATCGCGATAAAATGGTCTCTTCCGAATGTACGATAAATTTTCGCTTATCTATTCGAGGCACTTGCTCGTATGTGTACTTTGAGTAGTGAATACTAACCTATTCAAGGTAGCGAATAATTTATTTAATTTTCCTGTAATTACCTGGTGTTTGAATGAACATTATTATATTCTCCATTTGAGCTCGTTCTGTGCATATGATTATACAAGCGAAATGTTTTTCATTTCCGTGTATCGTATATAGCGGTTATCCGAAAAATGCGCCACCATATTTTGTCGAATAAAGCACAAATTTTACCAAATTTTTAAGAACTGTTTTTTCATTGAAAGTAGAACTCATTACCTATACATGGAACAGAAATTTATTGAAATTTCGATGGACGAGTCTCGTTTCGCGAAATGTCCTCAGAGATATTGCAATAACGGTAAATATCATGTTAAACAGGTTCGTAAAAAGTAAATTATGATTCAAATGTTATAAGTGAGCCTTCAAAGCACGAGAGGATAGTTATCCCAAGAATCCAACGTTGCCACACGTTATGACAGACGTTTTGGAGCAGAGAATTTGTAATCGTGATGTAGGGAAACAATTATTTTAACTTAACTTAACCTAACCTAACCTAACCTAACCTAACCTAACCTAATAATTAATGAGCGAGAGTTAATCAATAATAATTTTTTATGTGATTACAAATTCTCTGCTCCAAAACGTCTGTCATAACGTGTGGCAAC
Source organism: Aphidecta obliterata (assembly GCA_963966015.1). Classification (NCBI taxonomy): domain Eukaryota; kingdom Metazoa; phylum Arthropoda; class Insecta; order Coleoptera; family Coccinellidae; genus Aphidecta; species Aphidecta obliterata. The sequence goes on along the minus strand of OZ014431.1, from coordinate 20,717,359 downwards.
GTTGGATTCTTGGGATAACTATCCTCTCATCTTTAAAGCACGCGCTCTGCGTCGAACTATCAACGTTGCAAATGCTTCGGAGATACTCACACCCGTGGATCATACTCTTTTTTTATTATATCTACCCCACGGGTATTTCTTTGGAGAAAGGTAGCCCGTTTGGAGACAAAAAATCAAACTGTCGAAAGCCCCCCGAACTATTGAAAAGGCTTTCTAACTGCTGCATCCTGTCAAAAGTCGTGATCGAATTTCGAAGGACCCAAGGTCTCATCTCATATTGTGCCGTTTCGATCCTTGGTTCGGTTGAAAATTGACCATTGACAAGCGAAAACAAGACCGAATATCTCAGACAGACATGCAGATTTTAGAAAAAATTGAATGAATCGAGTGCTTGAACGAATTAAAAACGAATCCTTATCTCTCTTCGATATCTCCGTGCAGTTTCCAAGAATGTCCGATCAAGTTGAGAACCTCATTTCAATATTTCAATGACATTTATTTTCATTCAGTCCCGTCGGAGGAACGTAAATTGATGTTGAAATTGATGGGACCGATATTGGAAGAAATAAGTGAATTATAATAAGAAATAGAGATAATTGATGAATCCCAAAGATTTTCCACCCTCTTAATATAATTTTTCTTCACATATTCAAGTTTTTGATAGCAAAATTCTACTAGGATTCCAAAGAGATTTTGAATGAAAACTTTCGATCATTGATGTATGATTTGTCACAAAAATAAAAGTTGGACTCGTTTCTGTTACCTAGCTCAATAACACGTTTCAAACTAAATTCAATAACCAAATTTCGCCCGCTTTTTAGTTCATAGAACAAAGGTTGTAATACTGGTATAATAAAGAAGATTTACTCTCTTACTTCATAGGATTTTTATATATGCATTTGCGAAGGAAGCAAAGATCATATCTCTGAAATCTGGGAAAAAACAATAAATGCATAATCGTATGGACCAATACGCCTGTTATCAGTTTACGCAAAACAACTCGAGAAATTATTCTGCGATGATTTTGCATTATACATATCATAAAAATTACGAAAAGCACTGCCGTGAAGGCAGGAGCTTTTGAGCGCTCGTACATGCACCTTGTAGGTGGATTCGCATTTTCCAGTTTTAGAAATCAATTGAAGGAATTATCGACAGCTGTCAAAAAAATTCTGAAACTTAGGCGAAACTGCAGACTTTATGTCAGTGCTTCAGCTGATCAATTTTTTTTCGATAATTCGCTAGAATTTTCTACGGTATCTATGGTCTTGGTGATGCCTTCTGGACAAAATTTTGCACGTAGTTTGAAAACATTATTCCTCAGCTAGGTGCACAATTTCATTTCAATCCGATCAGTAGTTTCGAAACTATCAGGAAAAAAATAGTTTGAACGGCCATATTTACGGAACCCCTAGTATAATTTTGCTCATTGATGAACGTGACCGCGATATTCGCGATCCAAACCCACCTTGAAAATTTCAAGTTCCTGGGCCTTTCCGTTCAAAAGTTACAAATTTCTGTATCAGCTGGACAAAATTTCGCATGTAGGTTGAGCACGTAATTCTCCATCTGAGTGCAAAATTTTACCTCGATCGAATATGTAGTTTCGAAGTAATCAGGAAAACAAAATTTTGAGCTGCCGTATTTACGGAAATCCTTGGCGAATTTTGCCCAATAACGAACTCAACTGTGGCATTAAGGATTCGTACCTACCCCGAAAATTTCAAGTTTCTAGGACATTCCGTTCGAAAGTTATCGTGTATACGGACGGCCGGACGGACGGACAGACCCGAATTTTTCGACGTATTCGTCATCAGTGAGTCGAACATAGTCGATTGAGACCAGTTTCGGCTAAAAATTCGAAAAATACAGACATCGTGACGAAATGATATAGGCCTCGTGTAAGTAGTACGAGCGCTCAAAAATTTTGGTAGAATTTTGAATACCTCGTTATAGTAATAAATTTCATTCAGGTTACATAGTAATGAAGTCAACAAAATATAATTCAAATACACAGACGAGCAAAAAAAAAGGTCACTAAGATTTTACACTGTTCTTTCCAATAGGGTTACGTGTTCAAATTGATTCTTGTTCTTCATCTATCTTTCATTAGAAAATAAACTTAATATGTATGCGCAAAATCTAAACATATGGGCTAAGGAACCTGATAAAAGAAACCATCTCCGAATTATTCTACACGATAGATTCATCGTTCATCAGTTGCGTTAAATATTGGTCATTGAAAAGTTTGTTTTCCACTCACTGAAAGGAAAAAATTTCATAAAATTAGTTTACTGATTGAAGATTGTACAAGAATAGTGGCACTTATTGAAAATTGGCTGCGCCAGAGATCTGTTGCTAGAAGAATGACTGTAAGCCTATCTAATGTCCAAAAAATATTGATCTCCATTAAAATACAAAATTCCGTCACGATCGAATCCGTAGTTTCGAGATTATCAAGAAAACTAAATTCTGAACGACCATACTTACGGAATCTCTAGTCTGATTCTGCTCATTGATAAACTTTTAAGATCCACACCTATCCTGAAAATTTCAAGTCTATAGGCCTTTCCGTCAAAAGTTATGAATTTCTACCGTTTTTATGGTTCTGGTCGTGCGATCTGGACAAAATGTACTTTTAATATATCTTTCTCCATTGAAATACAAAATTTCATCACGATCGAATCCGTTGTTTTGAAACTATCAAGAAAACTAAATTTCAAACCATCATATTTACGGAACCCCTAGTCTTATTTTGCTCATCGATAAACGTGAACGCGACATTCCAGATCCACACTTTTCCTGAAAATTTCAAGTCTCAAAGCCTTCCGTTTCTATAGTTCATGCGATCTGGAAAAATGTAGCTTGAATATATCATTCTCCATTAGTATAAAAAATTTCGTCGTGATCGAATTCGTAGTTGTGAAATAATCAAGAAAACTGAATTTCCAACGACCAAATTTACGGAACCCTTAGTCTAATTTTGCTCAAAGATAAACGTGACCACGACATCCGAGATTCACACCTATCCTGAAAATTTCAAGTCCCTAGGCCTTTCCGTTCGAATGTTATAATTTTCTATGGTTTCTATGGTTCTGGTCATGCGATATGGGAAAAATGTAGCTTGAATATATAATTCTCAATTAGAATACAAAATTTTGTCACGATCGAATCCGTGGTTTTGAAATTATCAAGAGAACTGAATTTCAAACGATCATATTTACGGAACCCCTAGTCTTACTTTACCCATAGATGAACGTGACCAAGACATTCAAGATCCACACCTATCCTGAAAATTTCAAGTCCCTAGGTCTTTCCGAAAGCTTTAATTTTCTATGGTTTCTTTGATTCTGGTCATGCAACCTGGACAAAATGTAGCTTGAATAAATCATCCTCCATTAAAATACAAAATTTCATCTCGATCGAATCTGTAGTTTCGAAGGAATCAGAAGAACTTTTCGAACGGCCATGTTAACGGAACCCCTGGTGGAATTTTGCCCATTGACGAACACAACCACGGCATTTGAGAACTGAATCCACACTGAAAATTAGAGGAATAAATGGTAATGGTTCGATTTCCTTATTGAGCGTTATGGATTTTTCGAAGTAGGGCCTGGCTTGTATCCTAATTTCTACAATCTTCATTGCCTTATCTGAAAAATTTTCCCATGATTCAAACTAGTTGAGCCATAAGTTAGAAATCAGAGGGCTTAGTTTCACTAAGCCTTTTTCGATAATTGCTATAAAATACTTAAACATTGAAAAATTACCAAGTTCCTTATGCATTCGATAACTCTTCGTGGCGTGAAGGTAAAATAATGATGGTATTATGTGGAATATCCTCCCAGGCTTCTTGATTACAAATCATAGCAGCCATAGAAAGAGGTCACATTATCTTCTTGCAAGAACATTGTCCCTTGCTGTATGTGTCGTATGTGTTCGTTTAAATTGCGGTCGTTGAAAACTAGAGGTTACCTTCTCGCTTATATTTCTGCGTTCCTCACGTAATCATTCTACTCAATGTCAACCGCCATCGACTCAAATCGACAGAATCGGGACGTGTCCGAGACACACTTTTGACGACTCCAAAAGCTCATAATATCTCACCAACTATCTCAAAACTTTGAAGACCCATCTGACCAACGCTCATATGATCTGGTTTTTTGATTATTCTCTCTATTGTATAATTCCCCAATTTTTGCGCAATTGTTTTTATAAACAAGAGCGTTATCATTTTGCCCAAATGAGTAGGTCCTTCATTTCAGAATTTCTGGCCGTGAATAGTCTCAAAGTTTCGGTTAATAGGCGAAATAGATAGATAGATATCTGATTTTTTTCTTAATAATTCGAAAAATATTCAATCTAATTGAAACCTTCTAGAAGTTTTTTCAATTTTTTTTACCGATGTAGGATCTCAGTACTAATTCAGCATATCCTGTGTTATGAATTGAGTTTATTTGCTTTGATGTTGAAAATATTTGATTTGCAGTGATTCCATCTTTTGAAGTTCATAAAATATTTGTCATATTGTTGGTTGTGCTTCATTTCATGATCTTTGGTTCTTATAAATTTCATGTAATGTCAAAAGTGTTTCACTCATCCCGAATATAAAACACTTGGACGCTTTGTCAAATGATCATAGACCAGCTATGGGTAACCGCTCTTGAGATGAATCGAAACAAGCGTGCAAAAGCTCCTGACATCTTTTCAGTACTTTTCTTGACTTTATTTCCATAACCATTCCATAGTGGTTCATAGAAGACAGCTTCCTTCCAAATTGTATCTATTTATAGTTTTCATATGAAATAGGTGTGGCATACGGACAGACTTATTGTAGTTTTTGCCATTTTGGCTTTGGAATCCTCAAAAGGCTGTTACAATTTTTGTCCATATTGTAATAATTTTACATTAAAGAGAAATCAGAGTCCTCTGGAAAATTCGGATTTTCTTGGAAATCAGTAGGTACTCATATTTGTAACATGTTTGGTTATCCATTAAATCGCGACTCCAAATTATGATGAAAATACTAATAGGTATTATAAGCACAAACTTCCGATATCAAAAGAAACAAATACTGCATAATGCGTTTTCAAATATTCCCCATAAATCTAAATCAACTATGCCATAACATTCACGCTATACTTGTAGACCAGGTAAACTTATCATATTTTGCATTTCGTCCTAGATTCGTTCTCGGATGCTACTAAATCCCTCATGGAATATGGAGATTCTTTGTTCTACATTTCCAGTCGAAGAATATATAACGTATTCAATTCGATGCAATTTATAAAATGGAATGTTATATGCAAATATAATTCCAAACTTTACAGTCATATTTATCGTCTCTTCCCACGTTGAAGTTCGTCGTGTCGTGTTGTCAAGATAAGAACGGTAGGGAAATTCGCGTAACGTAGAATTTTCCAGACCTATAAAGACAGCCTTTGACATGTGAAGATTGCTTTTGCCAGGAGAATCCTTTATTTCCACTTCAATTTTTTCAACTTCTCTGAAGAAAATATGGTGCTGGAGTTTCATGATGAATTTGAAACACTAGTTTCAAATACTTCCTGGCAAATTTTTCATTTCCATCAACACTCCCTGCACGGTCTAATTTTTCATGTAATTGATTCTTTCTATAGTTTTTTTGTAGTGACCTTGACGAAATCATTTCAAAATATTTCGTGGTTAGTTTTTGATAATCCATTAATATAAGTTTCTAAAAGTCCTTGGGTTAACCTCCCTATTCATCCCGCCACACCGGACAATATTTTTTTGTTTGATTTTGAAATTCGGCTCTACGCCAAATTTTTAGGGAATTCGAAGTCTCTTTCCTCGGACAATTTCCCAGGTTTATTATTGGAAATAATGAACCAAAACACTGCAAACTTTACACAGAGCTTAATATTTTCACATCAATGCGTAACTTCATCTAGATTTCTCGGTTAAAAACAATTTAGTAGGTACACTTACTTTCCAAAATGGATTTAGGTCTCATTTGGAATTGAACCTGCTACACTGAGACAATTTAAGAGGTTCCAATTTCAACTTTTATTTTTGTTATTTACCTACAGTGATTTCAACATTTTATATTTTATAAGTTGTCTTAATTGATAACATGATAGCCCCGACATTATGAAATATATCAACCTAGAGGCGGCTAGTTCAAAAGGGCACAAGGCACCGTGCCCTCCCAACCACAAAGATAAACGGACTCCTTTAGAGCGATCATTTTCGGAGGAGATGAAAAGTTGATTATGACAACTCGCACAAGCTCTGAGCTTATGAGGGGTCTCACAGAGACTTAGAAATGTCGGGATAGAAAAAAACATAAGAAAACATAAAACAACATAAAAAAGGACGTCACTAACCTCCCTTTGGAAGACCGACTCAGGATTCATTTCGAGTTTTACGTAATTCACTACCCTAAAATTTAACTGTGATTCTTCGAAACTTCCGAACTTTTCTGAAGGATCTGCATAAGGATATCCGATAAAATTAATTTTGGTATAAGTATACAATCAACAAATTAGATCAATGAATAATAAATTCTGATATAAATATTTTAATTATGCGATATCATTCTTTTTGACTTGGGATAATAAATTAAAAAAATACTAATCTCATCATTGTAAAGGTATAATCAGACATAGGTATATACAATAAATCTCATATATAGGTATCGATGAATTGCATCATTTCGTCCAATTTTTTATTGCAAGTCATCTTCTAAGCTATTTACCAGCATTGTTTCATTCAATTCCAGGTTTACAAGATGCCATAGCCAAAAATCTTCTGGTATCAGACAACAGTATTCTTTCCGCTCGTGTTCTAGCCATCAATGCATCTTCAGGATATCTGGTAAACACAGCCTGGTGGCAGAGACAAGGGGTGGAGTTGGAAGGTCCAAGAAAAGTTAATGAAATCCTGGAACCTGGAAGGAGAATTCATTCTACTTACCCTTGGTAAGGATTAAATCGAAAGATATTGTGCACCGTTAGGATATTAAGATTTTTCAACTTTTATTGTTATCATATTGCTCCCTGAGACGCCACTGGATAAATCAAAATAATCCTCAAAACATTTCAATAAATCTCATGGAGAGGTATATGATGAATCTCAATAATTGTTTCCAGGGTGAAATAAAGATTAAAATCTCGCATAGACCTGAAAAGAACCGCGATTCGGTCCTGCCTTTCATCTGCGAAACGACCTGTAGTCAAATTGGTCGTATTCATATTTTCTTGTGGTATCATCTCATCAATCCCGTATTTTTTCTTCTTTCCCCTCTGGTTCGATAAACTTCGTTTTCTTCTTGGGGATTGAGGTAATTTGCTGCGGAAATGTATCATATCAATCGGTCCCAATTTCGAACATCCTCACTTCCAATCCCGGCCAACAAAGCGGGAAAAGGAGAAATTTTCTGGGGGAAAAAATATGGAATTAGATTGACCCAGTTCTTATTTCAGTTGATGCAGCTGTGTGAAATGGATGGCTGAAAAAGTCTTTATTTCATTTCAACCCCAATTTACTCCAATAATCCTCGAATTTTTCGTCAGTAAACCTGCTTCCCAGGTGAAAATGTTTCTTGTATTGCAGTTTTCGTTTTTTCATTTTTCGATTCGAATTCACATATTTATTCATTTATATTGAGCCTGAAGAATATAAATGTGAGTTAATAGTAAAAACACACAGGATGGTGAACAAAATCGTTTATTTCACAATAATCTAATGTCGGAAATAAGCACGTGGTTTTACACACACAGACGCTTGTTACGTTCAGGTTACAACTAATGGCGGCAAGCGAAGTGACGCTAAGCTCTGGAGATAGACCATAGATCCTATAGATCTACGCATGACATCTTAGAGTAGAGAATAGATCTACGCTTGACTGGAGTACATGGTCTCACCCTGTTATAATCATAATGTCAATTTCTAGGGGTATCAATTTTAAGAATTGCTTACATAAATAATAATTTCAATTGAACACTTTTATACGAGAGTCGAGATAAAACAAAATTATAAAAAGCACTGTGAGGTCAGTAGCTTTTGAGCGCTCGTTCATGCACCTTGTAGGTAGATTCGCATTTTTCAGTTTTGGAGACCAACTGAAAATTTTTTGACAGCTGTCAAAAAGTATTTCAAACTAAGCCGAAACTCCAGACTTCACGTCTGTGCTTTGGGTGACCAATTTTGTTTTCGATAATTCGCTAGAATTTTCAACGTTATCCATGGTTTTGGTGATGCGATCTGGACAAAATCGTACGTAGTTTGAATAAATTATTCTCCATCTAAGTGCAAAATTTCATTACAATCGAATCAGTAGTTTCCAAATTATCAGGAAAAAACAGGACATATTTACGGAAGCCCTAGTCTAATTTTGCTCATTGATATACGAGACCGAGACATTCGAGATCCACACATATCCTGAACATTTCAAGTCCCTAGGCCTTTCCGTTCGAAAATTGTAATTTTCCATGGTTTCTTTGGTTCTAGTCCGGAGAAAATGTAGCTTGAATATATCATTCTCTATCAAAATACAAAATTCCGTCACGATTAAATCCGTAGTTTCAAAATTTCCAGTCTCTAGGTTGTTCCGTTTGAGAGTTATCGTGCTTACAAACGGCCGGACGGACATACTAGAATTTTTCGACGGATTCGTCATCAGTGTGTCGAACCTCATCGATTGAGACCATTTCCGGCTCAAGATTCGAAAAATACAGACATCGTGACGAAATGATATAGCCCTCGTGTAAGTAGAACGAGCGCTCAAAAAACTGTTTATGTAGAGATTACTGAAGCTAAACAAAACTGGAATTGAAAAAACGAATAAATAGAACCGCTCCCAGTTCTTTTTCAACCCTATTGACATTGTCATGAGCTCCATAAATAGCTCTTCAACAAACGTCAGCTCTTTTTGTTGTCGTTATCTCAACGCCATTACAAGCTTATAGCTATTCATATAATATGCTCCTAATCTTTTGGTCAATTATTCTTCAAAATCTTGATTACAAGACAGACAGAGTTTATAATAACAGATCACAGAGGAAGAAGAGACAACTGTAATTAAAAATTAAAACAGAGCTAAATTGAGCCAGCGTCGATTAGGAATAAAATCTTTCAGATCTTCTAACGAAGATCTGTGGTATTGAACCTCTAATTAATCAATTGGCAGCATCGAAATCCAACGCTTAATTGATCCTATTCTTACAGGTACGAAGATCCGGATTCGAGCCCAAGTCTTCGATCGCCAAAGTTCATGGATGGCCCCCTAAACGTCTCCTACAAGGGATGGTGGACCTACCCCTATTATTCTTGCTCTTCTAAGCGTTGGCTGATGTCTTACAGCGTCCCTATACCGCCTCCAGGTCGACGGGGGTGAGTTCACAGATCTTATTACGGATGAATATACACGTTGAATAGTTGATGGCATCTCCAAGAGAATACCTGATGCTCGTCTGCGTACGGCAATTATATTGGTGAATAATGTTCTGTCCGGAGAGGGAGGGAGTTGGAGAATGCTTCTCTCATGCACTACAAACGGAAATTTGTCGGTTAAGGCAGGATCTGGCTATGACGTGTTTCGTAACGGATACCAAGAATGATTATCACTTCATAGACCCGGACGTTATCTATTCCCACGAGTATTTCCACCTGGATTTTCGTTTCCAGTTACTTGTCACATCAGAGGGTAGTTTTAGAGCTTTGTTAGAACCAGCTTTATCTGACAAAACCTTTGTTGTAAAAATCACAAACATACTGATTGATTTGAGAATGTTGAAAACATGTGAGGAAATGATTTGCGAGCGAAATATATTTCCTATCGTCAGTATAGTCGAAATGAAATGAAATAATAGGTAGATACACCTTCAATTACATAAATGAAACAAAAAAAATTGTGCTGGATAAGGTGATAATTTTCGGAGACTTTTCGAGCGGACAGGTGGCGTGAGTGGAAAAATTTTCTCCGATCGCCGCTACGTTTTGTGCATGGGCATCCTGTTTCTCACATCGCGATCATCTTCGATAGCTCTACTGACGAGATTTGATATAAGTCGAAACCGCGAACTCGAAATATCTCCGAAAATTATCACCTTCCTTCGTTTCCAAGCGTAGACGATTTTATTTCTCCTTGGAAGCAATTCCACTGTATAAGCTCGATGAATGTTGACGAATGATGTAGGCTTAGACGAACGTCGGTTGAATTCTTTGGTACTCAATTTTCTTCGATTACGAATTACGAATTGAAATATCTAAGTCTAATCGATTTTATTTTTTCTTCGAAGCCATTCCACTTTTATTTTTCCTTTTTGGTATAATAAATTATCCTCTCCTTTTTGTTTGTCATTAGATTTAGATTAGATTAGATCTAAGGAGGGTCTCATTGCACTTCAATTTTTTTTTTTGTGATGAGAAAATCCTGTTTACGGACCTTCACCATAGCTGTTTGGCGGTGTGTGCAGACTCTTCCCCCGAATTCACGGGGGTCGTACTCACTAGGAACTCCTCTGTTCCCACTCCTAATACTAGAAGTGAGCACGGTTTAATTTCCTGCAACCGAATTCAGCTCTCATGGCCGCAGGTTGCCCAGGGGTAATTTGCCCCCGCAAACACCCTGACCGACACCGACTCTGAGACTGGGATCCCTTGATGTTATCTGGTTCCACCGGGTCCAGTTCGTGGACCACCCTTGCGACACCCTAGAGATTATTCCACTGAGTAGCCCAATTGGTTCTTCCAAGTCGTCAGTCAATATATCTGCTGACTATTGAGACCATACACCTCGCCAAGAAAGAGTGCATGATGTGACCCTCAAAGATGAGGCCGGCCTACAAGTCGGCCTGGCGACTTCGTCCTTAACCGGATCGATATTATACTTACCGACCTTCAAACTATGGGCCAGGTCAAGCGGCTGCGCGCATGACACGACCTGAGCGTCTACGACCCACATATCGTGCTCCCTCACGACAACCAGGTCAGGTTTACGAACGCCCTCTGATGTTCGTAGGCGCACCTCGAGCCCCTTATTTTTGAAGAAGCTAGAGAGTGTCTTCATGATTCTTCCGCCATGAGTGCGGAAGCAACACTGGATTACGTGTGCCGCTGTCTCGGTGCTAGTACACCCAGTCCTACAACTTATGTTGTTGTGGGCTGTTCTCCGACCCCTCGTCGTGCGTACTCGGGTTGGCAGACTGTTGACATGCACGTGATGATATATATAATCTTTTCCGGGTATGCCCGTGCTGCCTGCATCAATCCACTGAGTGGAAGCGGTCGACTTCTCACTCTCCCTTAGCTCATACCCATCATTAGAGGTATATAACCCAGTAGCCCAGTACTGTCTGCGTCTATCTGCAGAGTATATTTTGTCACCACCTATGGACAGGACTTTCCCGGCCCAACCGATCTTATGTTGGGCCCAATCTGTATCCGAGACAGATCTAGCCACCTTCGAGGACGATTCCTTTAGGCGAGCCAGTCAGTCCCTGATGATACCGGGTGTACTGATGGCGAATGCGGGAATCCCGAGTCCACCATTTTTCAGAAAGGCGTGAAAATACCCAAGCGGTGTAAACGTATAACAATATTAAATGTTACAATATGAAATACAAAATACAAACTCGTCTCAAATTGTAAGTATTCAATGGACTAGGTGGGGACGTGAAAATAATGTGAAAATTCAGTAGAATTGGTTCACAGTTATGTTATATTTTCATTTTTGAGCCATTTGATCACTGAAACATTGAACAACTTAAACACATATTCCGTTTTTATATGATCTGGAGCAAGATTGAACAATTTGGGTCCAATATATTTAATTGATCTTCGTCCAATAGCATTGTTCATTTTCGGTATATCTAGGCTACTCGCTTTTAGTCGAGTTTAGTCGGTCCTTTCTGAAGCGGTAGTGCCCTGTGAGGAATCCAGTCAGAAGGTGTAGCATATTCTTGCTAACGTCCAGATACTTCTTAGATCTCGCAGTATCAAAGTACCAAAGAAACTTCTTGGAATGGTCCAACCCAGGAAGTTTTCGCCGGGGTTTCTCTTTCGGTTTTTTCGTTCTCCTGAAACTCTTTCTTGTATGTACATTTGCCTATACCACAATAAGGTTTTGGGCCAATTAAAGGAGTTCTTGCTCCTTTCTGGCAAGTGTGTTGCCCTTCTCATTTCCTTTGATTCCCGAGTGACCAGGTACCCAAATTAAACAGACCTTCTTATTCTTGCCTATTTCGTTGAGTTTTCTTCGGCACTCCAATACCTACCATTTTGGAATCGATGGTATGGGAGCTCAGTGCTTTAATTGCTGCCTGACTGACAGAATGTATCACTATATGTCACATTTCTGATTGTTTCTTACTAGGTTCATTTCCACACATCTTTCTATTACAAGTATTTCTGCGTGAAAGACGCTTGGACAGCGACCTAGCGATAGTGAGCATTTGGGCCAGCCCCGAATACTCCATCGCCAGATCCTGTCTTGGTTTAAGAACCATTTGCGTACCATTTGATGGTATTATTTTTGAGAGCTAGGATGGTAGGCTCCCTTTCTCAATCTCATTTTCTACTTAGCATCGTAGTGAAGGTTTTATCGATGCTAGTTTTCTTTATCATCTCGTCACTGGCAGGTCCGCTGATGGGATGCATTCGATCAGAGAGAAACAGGCATCTGATTCCTAATTCCCCCATTACCGGTTTCTCTTAGGATGGCCTCACGGGTTAATCTATCTATCACAAGATGAAGAGGTGTGAGATGTGTAATGTTCTCCAATGCCCTAGTTGGGCACTTTCTCATAGCTACAGTGATTCTAACACAGGCTTACTTTTGTATTCTATCGAGGGCTCTCTTCGTGATGCTTTCGCATACCAAACTATTGCCCCATAAAATGTTATCGGTCTAACAATTATGACTTACATCCATTGTAGTATTTTTGGGTTACATGCCCAATTCTTACCAGCCAGACGTCTGCACGCCATCAAGGCATTTGTTGCTTTCCCAATACTCACCTCAATATGCTTATTCCACAAAAGCTTGCTATCTAGGGTTACTCCCAGATATTTTACTTCAAACTTTCTATGATGTCTCAGTTCAGAGAGAGTGATCTCATAGCCAGAAGTTTCCTTTTCCGAGTAAATGGGATGATTGTAGTCTTGGTTGGGTTGATGTTTAGCACCAGTTCGACAATTCTGAGGCCCTCCTGCATCAAATCGCATAGGGTGCTCTCGAATTTTTGTAATGATCTGCCTTGTTTGTTATAAAATGCCTTGTCAATAGTACAGGTTATTAAGATGAAATCTTCGTGTTAATCTTTATTATCCCGCATGTCACCATTTATCATCTATTGTCCGAAAAGAATTGAATTCGTGCTCCCTGCTCGAAAAGGAAGTCATTTGCTTTATCTTCCTGACGAACAGGTATTCAGGAAAGAAAACCCAGAAATTTCAAATGAACATACTATATTTACGAAAAATGATGGTAAAATGCGTACATAAAATCGAAATTTTCACAGACATTAAAAAGAACATCGAAATAAAACATCCATCATTCACCTAGTTTCTCATAATCGTAATTGAATCATACAATTAAACTGTTACTTCTCATGAACATAATAATCTGAATGTACGAGGGGTCAGTTCAACGCTACCAGGTAAACGCAACTATTATTTCAATTCCATACATAAAATCGAAAATACATCAAATCAACTTGGGTCGAGATATCAATAATATTGGGGATTACAATAACACCATTCACATATATAGGGGTTGAAACTTTAACTGAATTTTCCTACCTTGATCTGCAAACCACCTAATTTATTTTGTGTACCTACTTGGAAACAAATTCACCCCACACACGATAGTGACTTTATTTTCCATTCGCTCTCCCGTAACGCAATTAAAAAGTAAAACTGTTGTTTTTTTTCTCTTTCTTCTGTATGTGTATACTGTTTTGTATGACTTATCTTATACATTTCTCAAATGTCGAAATGTATTATTATTATTATTAATCCGAACTTTACTGAAATCCTCGACTGAAAGATACTAAACTGTTTTCCTACAAGGGCCTCTAACCGAAGACGTACCCCGACGATTTACTCTTGATGAGTTCTCTTCCTGCGAGCAACTCCTTCTTAATCAAAAAGTGAACCTAAAATTCTGTACCTATCGTGGCACCTTCCCTACTTTGGAAATACCCCGGACTCTAACCGGAAAACCGAATCCGTACAACTAACTCCGAGTTCTCCACTTGCGGGCGAGCAACCTACTTCTTTTTAAATTGAGAAGTGAACCTAAAATTTTGTACATATCGTGGCACCTTTCCCGTCTTTCAATTACTAACCGGTAACAACTGACTCTTCCCGAGCCACCCTAACCGACAAAAACTGCCCACGGTCCCTGACCGATCACCACTCACTCCCGGTTCCCGACCGGGCTATTCCCAGTCCGAACATAATCATAATATATGACATGATGCGAATAACGTGGTGGTTTATCGATATTTTTCAAATAATAACACATTTCATTGAACTTATTCATTGGGATATTATTGTAAACCTTGAGCTTATACAGGGTGTTTCATGAGTGGTTGGCCATAGCCTAGTGGTTGATGCAGGTCATCCAGGCCATCCAGAAAGGTTGCTTGTTTTGTATCCTCAGGAGTTCAGGAGATACAGGGTGATTTAAGGATTTCGGCCTGAAATTACGATAGCCATAACTTTGGAATCTGTGGTCCGATTTTCATCAAATTTCATGGGTTTGTTCACTTCAGAAAGTCCTTCTGAATGGTCCACGAAATATTTATATTTTCAGGGCAGTACTCAGAATTTCGTGGTTTATCTTTCAAGCCTCAAAAACTATATTTTTTACATCACTTAGAGAAACGTCGTCATAACCATGACAAAATACATTATTCAATCTAAAGTGTTCAATTTTCACTTTGAATGGCACACTTGTTATAAGCGAGTAGCGATCGAACGAATTGATATTTTATGTAATTTCTTTGAAATCCGGTCCTGATATTAGTTTTTTGTGCTATACGATGTGCTATACGCCGACGCCCGCCAAAAAAAAAAACTTCAACATTATCAAATTCGCAATTAAGGCAAAAAGCTTCATAAGGGGCATCATAAACCTTCTTTCATGCCAAGTCATTTCAATAATTTTGATGAAAGAAATTGTGAAGAGCACTGACAAGTCAGGATCTTTTCCGCTCTTTTAAGTTCATCAAGTCAGGGAAATGCTTCAGAATTATCGGGAGTATACGCATTGAAACTTTGTAGTTAGTATGTCGTTAAAAAACGACACAAAGGTTCCAGTGAAAGTTCGTGAGGTACGATCCTCACTCTTATTTGTGAAATTGAATTAGGTATTGTGAAAGTTCCGAAAACTTTCATTACATGGAAAATTAACGGCCTTATACTTAAGGCTAGTTGTGGTTTTTCATAAACAATCTCAATTCAGTTGGTTAATTTTTAGTTTTGGTCATATCGCACGTCTCATTTTTTGTATTTTCTTGGGTTCTCCAGCAAAGAAGGCAAGAAAGAAACTCTTATAATTCGGTAATTTCTATCCATCTATCCTTCTTACTGCATTTTACTCTTACATTTTTGCCTATATAGAGCTTCGAAAGGCAAATGTCTTCTAGAAACCGCTATACAGGGTCTTTCACGAGGAACCTCACCCATATTTATACGGGAAACTACTGAACGTATTTTCATGAAATTCAGCACTTATAAGTATTTCACGATGCTGATGAAATCTAAATATTTTCAAGGCATGAGCACCTCCGGTTTTTCCGGAAATGACGTCAACTTCCGTTTTTCAAATTAGAACACCATTTTTTTATTGCAGAAATAGATTCCTTAGAAAATTTCAAGTTATTTTGATGTAACATTTTTCAGTTTTGGTTGGAAAATTCTCTCTGAGCGGCAGTGGCGCTCCCAGAGATTGAGTCTGGGAGGGGTAGTGACCGTATTTTCTAACAAGAGATTGAGCCTGGGGGGGGTAGTGACCGTATTTTGGAATTTAGAAGGAAGGAAAGTATGTATTGAGTGCTGAAAATACGGTCCTGGGGGGGGTAATTACCCCCAGTACCCCCCCGTGGGAGCGCGCCTGCTGAGCGGGAAAATTCGAAAAAAAAATCGAAAATAGAGCTCCGCTGAAACAAGAATAACTTCGAGGTTTTTGGATGGAAAATTTTCATTTTTGGGATTTTTCAAGATGTAAGATTGATGTATCCACTTTGAGAATCGAAATCGCGATTCATTACAGGGGGTGAAAAAATCGCTTTCAAAGTTAGGGATGACAAAATCGTGAAAAATCAATTTTTTCAAATTAGAACCCCATTTTTTTATGGCAGATATTGAATCTACGTTAAAAAATAATGTGAGTGTATGCATCAAACCCTTGCCCTAAAATGGATATTTTCTGAGTTATTCACAAAAAACTGTTTTTCGTCTTGAATTTTCAGCTATTTCTTTTCCCTTCACGCCAAAAAGATGAAATTTTCAGGAACTGTTATTTGAACCATGCTGTAGATTTTTCACCCCTTCTTGAAACCGACTTCAAGTTACTATTAGGAGAACCATGGCAAACTCTCGCAGTTATAACTAGAGAAGATGCTCAAAGTTTTGACCGTTAATTTCTAGACATTTATTTATACGTCTCAGGAATGCTTCGTGCGTTGCTCTTCTTATTTCATCGGGAGGAAGAGATCTGCAAAAGTGTTTAAAAGCCAAATTGAGTTTCAAAACTATGAATCTAAAAATCTAAACAAACCTGAACGCATTTCTGACTCGTTCTATGCAGTCCTCTTTATCAGTCAGGGGAGTTGAGTAGACAATATTTTTTATCCTACCCCAAACATAATAGTCTAAAGGAGTTAAATCGGAAGAACGTGGTGGCCAAAGATGTGGACCATTGTTCGCCAACCATCGATCTTCAAATAGCCTGTAGAGGATATTTGACACATTGAGTGAATTGTGTGGAGGCGCGCCATCTTGTTGATACCATAAGTCATTATGGTTCTGTACTAGCGGCTCAATTATTTGAGTCAATATGTCAGAATATCTATCTCCTAAGGGAGAACATTCTTTAAATAATGCAAACATGTGTAGTGTTCTATCTTACCAGTTAAAGTCTCATCATAAATGTGAACATCGAGAATTGCATTATTTTTGATGGCGCAAAAAACATTGAAACTCCAGGTCTCTTGAAAGTTCCATTGTCTGAAGTGGTGGTTGTTCTCTTCATCCCAATAATGACTGTTATGCCTATTGAAAGAACCATTCTTTCTGAATTTAGATTCATCTGTCCAAATTATACAGTCCAAAAAGTTTTCATTCTCTTGAAATCGAATCATCATAGCTTCGCAAAACTCTGTTCTCCTGACGAAATCAGTTTCCTTCAAATGCTGTACCCTATTGAATTTATATGGGTGCATTTTATGTTTTTTTAATATTCTCCAAACACTCGATTGAGATAATCCCAGATCAATCTCGGCATCTTTGAGAGAATTTTTAGGATTCACACGAAAATATGCAAGTACTGTAATTTCGCTGTTCTCATCTTCTACTACACTTTTTTCTCTGTGTATAGTTTTCTTAACGAAAGATCCGACATTTCTCAAGTTTGTCATGGTTCTGTTAATGGTATCTCTCGTTGGTCTGGGTCGGTCAGGAAACCTCTCAATGAACAGTCGAATCGTTCTATCTACAACTTTATTACATTCTCCATGAAGTAGAATGAGATTTAAATAATCTTCATTGGTGAAATTAGGCATAGTGATCGATTTTATAACTTAATACGAATTATCACCAAATTAATAGTAAACACAAAATGCTACTGAATAAAGAGGAATTTGGCAGATGTAATTAATGATATCTATCATTAAAAAAAAAGAATGTAAAACATTGTAAGTTTTTGCATATGGTTCATAAGGAATTATTTATTTATCACTGGAGAGAAAACCGATGGCCGATTAGTTGAAATAAAGAGGTTTCCGATACAAATTCGAATCCAAATTCGCCATCTATTTAGGAACAACCTGTAACTTTTTTCTCTCGCATATTAGGGTAGTAAAATCTAAAACATGGTTTAAGTAACAGTTCCTGAAAATTTCATCTTTTTGGCGTGAAGGGAAAAGAAATAGCTGAAAATTCAAGACGAAAAACAGTTTTTTGTGAATAACTCAGAAAATATCAATTTTAGGGCAAGGGTGTGATGCATACACTCACATTATTTTTTAACGTAGATTCAATATCTGCCATAAAAAAATGGGGTTCTAATTTGAAAAAATTGATTTTTCACAATTTTGTCATCCCTAAATTTGAAAGCGATTTTTTCACCCCCTGTATCATGAATCGCGATTTCGATTCTTAAAGTGGATACATCAATCTTACATCTTGAAAAATCTCAAAAATGAAAATTTTCCATCCAAAAACCTCGAAGTTATTCTTGTTTCAGCGGAGCTCTATTTTCGATTTTTTTTTCGAATTTTCCCGCTCAGAGAGAATTTTCCAACCAAAACTGAAAAATGTTACATCAAAATAACTTGAAATTTTCTAAGGAATCTATTTCTGCAATAAAAAAATGGTGTTCTAATCTGAAAAACGGAAGTTGACGTCATTTCCGGAAAAACCGGAGGTGCTCATGCCTTGAAAATATTTTAGATTTCATCAGCATCGTGAAATACTTATAAGTGCTGAATTTCATGAAAATACGTTCAGTAGTTTCCCGTATAAATATGGGTGAGGTTCCTCGTGAAAGACCCTGTATAATGGGCTAGTAAAATAACGGAAAAACATTTAGGGAAGGCACCCGTGATACCTGTACCTAACTGTTTTGTGTGGGGTATCTCCGGATAGGTCTCCGAAAATGTGTATTTCCAAATGGTCGTCATGTCAACAGTTGGTGAGATATGGGTTTTTTGAATCATCTGGAAAAATTGAAGATAGTAGAATATTTCCAACGAAAATTGGTTCGAATACGATGTGATGTTTATTTCTTGAGATACACTATAACTACGGATTCCTTCACCGCGAAAAGACAAAAGACAAGTACTTGGCTTCTTTTTCATGAAATTCTTTTAGTTTGTATGTACTTTTATGATTCAATTTTAATTGTATCTAGGAAAATCGAAATTCATTCAATACAAACGAGAGATCCCCACTAACAAAACCGCACGTGATGAACAATCCTGATTAACTGCTTCAACTATAATAAATTAGTCTTGCAATCAACGCTGGATCAACGCTTCCATCGGAAATGACTAGGCATACATATAGGGGGTTTCTAGGTATCCATAGAATTTGCAGAAATTTTAGTTTGTGTGCCTAGTCCTAGTCCTTTGAAATCATATATAGAGCACTATAGCAATTTAGCAACGCTGGTTAATTAAAATAGTTAGGTACAACGTAGAGGCTTCCCACACGCGCTAAAATCAAACTTCAAACTCCCGAAATATCCTTGCTGAGCATTTGAAGGCTGGTGGGTGTCAAATTGGATAGATCTGGAGTATTCTCGCTAACTTCAAACACGAACGTTACAATTTAATTTTATATGCCAGCATGTTTCGCTCTCCGACATGTTTTACTTCTACTTCGATAAAATTTATGGCTTTATTGATAACTCAAATATCGAGATATTTTTCATTTAATGCAAATGCGGAAAAAATCTAACTCTTAACAAGTCGGTGGGACATTTTCACTTTTGAAATACGAAAATCTAAAATAAAAGCCATGTTAGTTCCTACATACTTCAACATCTTGAGCTCAAGCACCCCATAATTTGTATACTGAGTTTTATCATTTACTTTCCACAATAGATAACTTCTGGGGTTCAGAAAACCTTCCATTTCAAAATTATTGCATTTGAGAAATGATTTGAAGAAAGCTCCAAAAAAATTATTTGAATATCCTATGAGCGATTCAATTATTGACAGATTAGTCATTTCTGGATCCCATAAGTATTTCACAGAAGAAATCCAAAACCAGCCAATTTGTAAATGGGTAATTACATCCAAATATCCATCGCGAACGTTCTAAATGATTTAACCACCATGCAATCTAATACACTAGACAAGACCCATGAGCCACGAAACTGTGTTTCAAGTACAACTCGATCCATGCGATCCACGCGTGGGATGGGTTCAATTTGCGGCAATACTCTGAGACAACGTTCTACAAAATAGTCCACGCCTGTGCTGTGCGTGGGCTGGGTCCAATTTGCGCCGGGTCTAAGCCAAGGCTGTTTTGGGGTTGGAGATCGGCGGACGAACATACCTAACATGTCCCTGGATTCCGGATTTCAGATATCGACTAGTCTGTCCTATATAAAAACAGGAACAATTCAAACAATCAATTTTATAAACTTGATTAGAGTTCGGGTGCTTAATGACACTAAAAAAAAAGTCTACCTAAGGTTCGAACTCTTGAAGGACCTTGAAAGACCCTGAAGTCATATTTTTGAATAATTTTGGAGATTCTTTCTGAAAGACCTCTTATGTATACATAAATATACAAGTTTGCGGTAACGTAAGAATGTAATCGAAGACTCCTCAGATGAAGAGATCAGGGTTTGAGAGGGCTTGAAAGACTCCCCTAATATTTTATTGATGAGAGACGCTGGATAGCTATCGCTCAGTAAACTTCTTCATTCACCTACGCAGTTACTCGAACTGAGGATGTCATGTGTTTCAAATTTCGATATAAACACCGATACATATTACATTTCCGAATGTTCCTTCATTGGCTGTTCTCTTTCTATTTGGAAATCTGTCAAGATATTCTCGCACTGCTGCTGAATTTCCATTGCAAAGGCCTTACACAAATATCATATCGAAATACTCACAATTGGTGTATATAGTTCGAATTTTGCTATATTTGGAGGCACAGAATATCATGCCTTGAATTCAAGTAACACAAATATTCAATGAAACGATATCTACCGAATTTCCTGAGGAATAGAAGTCAATATTTTCATTTTTCGAAGCAAATGCACTCTCTGATTACATGTTTCGAGAGGGTTCACGCAATTTGTCCCTAAATTCAATATGTAGTTTCAAAAGAATTCAAAACTTGATTATGCATACTCTCAATTACTCCTTTCTGCAGCGTGTAGCAACACTAAGTAGGTGCTGAGGGTTTGGATTACAAAGGAGTTGAACAAAAAGTAATTAAATTCCAAATTTCAGCAAAAGGCCAGAAATATTATCACGCAAGGACTAAATCAGGCCCGCATTTCAAAAAAATTCGTTCGTCCGCTACTCGCTCGTAATGACTGTGCCATTCAAACTTTAAAGGTAAAATCGAATTTCTTAGATTGAATTATGTATTTATTCGGGGGTAATATCCCTAGTGCATTTAATTTTTTCGGAAAAATTCGAACGAGTGTTCCAATTTTTCCACAGGAAAAATTAAATGCCCGAGGGATATTTGATAAGATTATTTCCTGAGTTAAATGAACATTTTATGTGTGAATTTCTGAGTATTTAGTGGAACACTATTTTCAACAGCCGCATTAATTTTACTTTCGGAAACATTTCCAAACCGATTCATTTTGAGTTTCAATTGAAAAATTTCGTAAAGCACTGCCGTGAAGGCAGGAGCTTTTGAGCGCTCGTACATGCATTGTAGGTAGATTCGCATTCTCCAGTTTTACAAACCAATTGGAAAGATTTTGACAGCTGTCAAAGAAAATTTCAAACCAACGCGAAAATCCAGACTTCACGTCAGTGCTTTGGGTCCATTTTTTCGATAATTCGCTAGAATTTTCTACGGTATCTATGGTCTTGGTAATGCAATCTGGACAAAATTATACATTATTCTTCATATATGTGCGAAATTTTATTTCAATCCAATAAGTATATTCGAAATTATCAGAAAAAATATAGTTTGAACGGCAATATTTACGGAACCCCTAGTCTGATTTGGCTCATTGATAAAAAGGATCGCGAAATTCGCGATCCGAACCTATCCTGAAAATTTCAAGTCACTAGGCCTTTTTGTTCGAAAGTTATGATTTTCTATGGTTTCTATGATTCTGATCATACGATCTGGAAGAAATGTAGCTCGAATATATAATTCTCAATTTAAATTCAGAATTTCGTCGAGATCGAATCCATAATTTTGAAATGATCAAGAAAACTGAATTTCAAACGGCCATATTTACGGAACCCCTAGTCTTATTTTGCTCATTGATACACGTGAACGC
Organism: Aphidecta obliterata; assembly: GCA_963966015.1. Classification (NCBI taxonomy): domain Eukaryota; kingdom Metazoa; phylum Arthropoda; class Insecta; order Coleoptera; family Coccinellidae; genus Aphidecta; species Aphidecta obliterata. The sequence continues at coordinate 20,695,155 of OZ014431.1, read as the reverse complement.
TACATTTACGATCCACACCTATCCTGAAAATTTCAAGTCTCTAGGCCTTTCCATTACAAAGTTATAATTTTCTATGGTTTCTATGGTTCTGGTCATGCGAGCTGGACAAAATTCTGCATGTAGCTTGAGTACGTAATTATACATCTGAGTGCAAAATTTCACCTCGATCGAATCAGTAGTTTCGGAGTAATCAGAAAAACAAAATTTCGAGCGGCCATATTTACGGAACCCCTCGGCGAATTTTGCCCAATAACGAACTCAACCGCGGCATTTGAGATTCGAACCTACCCTGAAAATTTCAAGTTTCTAGGACATTCCGTTCGAGAGTTATCGTGTATACGGCCGGCCGGACGGACGGACAGACTCGAATTTTTCGACGGATTCGTCATCAGTGAGTCGAACATAGTCGATTGAGACCATTTTCGGCTCAAAATTCGAAATATACAGACATCGTGACGAAATGATATAGCCCTCGTGTAAGTTGTACGAGCGCTCAAAAATTAATAAATTTGTAAGCGTTGTTTGTGATCTTTGTTGTTGGTGACGATACATAGCAACACAGCATAGAAACCGTTTTTACAAAGCAGCTTGTCAAACTTGCATGTAATTTTTCCAATTTTTTTTCCGGAAAAACTGCTGACAGCTAAGATGACAGTTGTTGAGTAACTTTTCCACTTGAAATTTATATTTGACATACCAATTCTTGATAGCGATTGGTCAAAATTAATAGGGAGGAAATAATCATGGAAATAACGCCATTTTCCTTAGTGATATGAAAAATAAAGATTTCGAGGCTTGTAAGATAAACCACGATATTCTGGGTACTGACCAGAAAATATTGATATTCCGTGAGCCATTCGAAGGGACTTTCGGAAGTGAATAAACCTATGAAATTTGATCACAATCGGACCTCAGATTTCAAAGTTATGGCTATCGTTATTTCAGGCCGAAATCCATATAAATCAGCCTGTATCTCCTAAACAAATAGCCTTAGGATAAAAAACAAGCACTTTCCTGGATGGCCTGGACACCTGTATTCACCACTAGGATATGGCCAACCACTCATGAAACACCCTGTATAATATAAAAATTACGAAAAGCACTGCCGTGAAGGCAGGAGCTTTTGAGTGCTCGTAAATGCACCTTGTAGGTAGATTCGCATTTTCCAGTTTTAGAAACCAATTGAAGGAATTTTTGACAGCTGTCAAAAGAATTCTGAAACTTAGGCGAAACTCCAGACTTCATGTCGCTGCTTCAGCTGATCAATTTTGTTTCGATAATTCGCTAGAATTTTCTACGGTATCTATGGTCTTGGTGATGCGGTCTGGAAATTTTGCACGTACTTTGAATACATTATTCCTCAGCTAGATGCATAATTTCATTCCAATCCGATCAGTAGTTCCGAAACTATCTGGAAAAAAATATTTTGAACGGCCATATTTACGGAACCCCTTGTCTCATTTTGCTTATTGATGAACGTGACCGCGATATTCGCGATCCAAACCCACCCTGAAAATTTCAAGTTCCTAGGCCTTTCCGTTCAAAAGTTACAATTTTCTATGGTTTCTATGGTCCTGGAAGGCCTGGACACCTGTATTCACCACTAGGATATGGCCAACCACTCATGAAACACCCTGTATAATATAAAAATTACGAAAAGCACTGCCGTGAAGGCAGGAGCTTTTGAGCGCTCGTACATGCACCTTGTAGGTAGATTCGCATTTTCCAGTTTTAGAAACCAATTGAAGGAATTTTTGACAGCTGTCAAAAGAATTCTGAAACTTAGGCGAAACTCCAGACTTCATGTCGCTGCTTCAGCTGATCAATTTTGTTTCGATAATTCGCTAGAATTTTCTACGGTATCTATGGTCTTGGTGATGCGGTCTGGAAATTTTGCACGTACTTTGAATACATTATTCCTCAGCTAGATGCATAATTTCATTCCAATCCGATCAGTAGTTCCGAAACTATCTGGAAAAAAATATTTTGAACGGCCATATTTACGGAACCCCTAGTCTCATTTTGCTTATTGATGAACGTGACCGCGATATTCGCGATCCAAACCCACCCTGAAAATTTCAAGTTCCTAGGCCTTTCCGTTCAAAAGTTACAATTTTCTATGGTTTCTATGGTTCTGGTCATGCGATCTGGACAAAATATTGCTTCAATATATCATTCTCGATTAAAATACAAAATTTCATCTCGATCGAATCCGAAGTTTCGAATTTATCGAGAAAACAAAATTTCAAACGACCGTATTTACGGAACCCCTTGTATAATGTTGCTCATAGATGAACGTGATCACGACATTCGAGATCCACACCTATCCTGAAAATTTCAAGTCCCTAGGCATTTCCGTTCAAATGTTACAATTTTCTATGGTTTCTATGGTTCTGGTCATGCGATCTGGACAAAATTTCGCATATAGCTAAAACACCTCATTTTCCATCTGAGTGCAAAATTTCATCTCGATTGAATCTGTAGTTTTCAAGTAATCAGGGAAACAAAACTTTGAACGGCCATATTTACGGAACCCCTGGTGGAATTTGGCCCATTAACGAACTTTACCGAGGCATTTGGGATCTGAACCTACACTGAAAATTTCAAGTCTCTAGGTTGATCCGTTCGAGAGTTATCGTGCTTACGGACGGACGGCCGGACGGACAGACTCGAATTTTCCGACGGATTCGTCATCAGTGAGTCGAACATAGTCGATTGAGACCATTTTCGGCTCAAAATTCGAAAAATACAGACATCGTGACGAAATGATATAGCCCTCGTGTAAGTAGTACGAGCGCTCAAAAATTAGCGGTAGCTGCATTCCACTTCTTTCTATATAAATACCCACACAAGTTGAGTTGAGTCGAGTTGAATCGAAAATTACCCTTCGAACCACACCTAAGTAAATTTTTTAATACTATCGGAGATGAAATTCCAGTTCCGCAAAAGCATGTTATTACATTATTTTTGATACTCAATTTTCAGGCTCATAAACATAACTGAATATTTTAATCCACCACGGGAGTTATGGAGCGAAATATTATGTAGGTATTTTTTCCTGGATTTCCATTGCCCTAATGAGAGTTTTCACACCCTTGTATGATGTGATGGGATGATAATATTGCTTGTAGTGAAACCAGTTGCGAAATGTCGAGATGAATTTCATATAGTCGTGGACTCCACTAGCATCCTGGGAAAATGGCAACTGCCTGGCTAGGTTCAGAGAGGATTGTGAAGAATGATGAGGATTTGGGGATTAGTAAACTTCGGAATGTTGGAGAGATGATTATAATGGTGTTCTATGATGTGGGATATGAAAATACCAGAAATGTTCTCGATCAAGATTGGATGGAGTTACTCCAGGATGTTTTTCAGATAATATAATATATTAGACACAAAATGTGTAATATACATTCAAATTAATTGTATCGCCTCAGAAGTGAGCATGAGGTAGGTACTGTTAGCGTAGATATGAGGTACTGAAAGCTCTTCAAGTGGGCTTTTTGAAAGACCAATTCATGGTACGTTCTGACTGTATGTACTACTTTTTAGTAGAGGAAAAGTACATCATAAACTTGTCGACGATTAACATCGTTCCAGGCAGAAGTACTTGCGATTAAAAGATGCGTAGATATAAACTTGGAAAGAAACTATCAAGTGTGTGACATTGGGATCCATTATGATAGTCAAGCAGCTATCAAAGCACTGAACTCCTGTGTGATCGGCTCAAAGCGGATATGGGAGTGCCGAAGGAAACTTAATGAAGTAGCCAAGAACAACAAGGTCTCTTCAGTCTGGGTTCCTGGTCACACAGGAATCAAAGGAAAGGAAGAGGCCAACACACTCGCCAGAAAGGGAGCACGAACGCCACTTACTGGCCCTGAACCTTTCTGTGGCATAGGCAAACGCACTTGTACGAAACAGTTTTTGAAGAAGGAAGGGACTGAAAAAGAAGCACTTTGGAGGAATCTTCCAGGAAAATATCACTACGAAAAGTTCCTTCGGAATTTTAAAACTGCAAGATCCAAAAAGTATTTGGAGCTCAGTAAGAATAAGTTACGCCTCCTCACTGGAGACATTGTCGCCTTAGGAAGCATAATATGATGAGAATGGGCTTATGAGAAACGGACGAGTGTAGATTTTGTGGGGAAAAGGAGAAAACTTCTGTTTCAATCCGATCGGATAGATATTTTTCGAATCATTGAAAAAAAATCAGATGGCTATACCAACGAAACCCTCCGGTGGATTTTACACCTTTACGAACTCAACCAGCTCATTCAGACCCTGAAACGTACCTCGAATTTTTCAGAACTTATGGTATTCACACTAGGAATTCTTTATATGAGAGTCCTACCCAATTGTTTCAGACCATTTGTGGCACAGAATTACGCTAATTGCAACTGAACACAGTATTCAGAAAATATGAATCAGATATTTTCTTGGTGCATATAGATTTATTATAAATCAATATATTACTACCTCCTCATATTGTACGATCAACTGAAAATGAGTCCAAGAAAGCAAAGATAAATTGGTCCAATGCTGAGTGAAAATAAGGATGTATATCTGTTTAGTGTTATTTGCATACCAAACCTCTTCCCTACAATTCGATACAAAAAACCATTTGCAGGAGGATTATCATAGGTTAAACCGATACAAGATATCATCAATAAAATTTTCAATGAAAAGAAACATTTATTTCAAAAAGATAAAATAATTTAGAATTGGTCATTTTTTGCATTCTTCTTCACACTACGTGGTTCAACATCTTTCCGATACCTTCAATCTCACTCTCAAGAATGTCACCAGTCTTCAAAAATTCTGATGGATTTCTGTAGAAACCAACTCCAGAGGGAGTGCCGGTTAGAATAAGATCTCCAGGATACAAAGTAGTGACACTGAAAATATATTAATCATCAAAATTCGCTCTTAAATATTATTCACGGCGTTTAGTAATCGGAGATTGGGTCCTCTGTTTCGAGTTATACCATGAATCTCAGCAAACGTTTTCAATGTTGCTAACATAAAACCACTTCAAAGATGAGGTGCACTCATTGAAAGATCCTATTCTCGTTATTAGATTCATATAGGTACCTAGCTGAATTGATCTACTCACCTTGATAAATGCTCAATGAGTTTGTCAATTTTATGCACCAAATCTCTCGTATTTCCATCTTGTTTCAAAACACCGTTCACCCAACATCTCAAGTTCAAGTTGTGGGGATCAGGAATTTCATCTTTCGTTACAATGTATGGTCCAAGAGGGCAGAAAGTGTCCATGGATTTCGATAATAGGTATTGTCCTCCGTTCCTCACTTGCCAATCCCTAGCACTGATGTCTTGTGCTACTGTATAACCTAGGATGTAGTTGTAGGCCTCCTTTGCTGAGACATCCTTCGCCTCCTTGCCTATAACTACAGCCAGTTCTACCTCCCAATCTACTTGCTGCAACAATTATTCAAATGTTAGGAATTGTATGCGATTTCCAGTATAATCCTACTATCTAAAATTTTACTTGAACAATATCATTTCATTAATCAGTATAAATAAACATTACAAAACATGGGGGTTCTAACTTTAACTCTGTAATGTATTGAAGTGCCGAGTAAACCAAAGAATTTCCTGTCAGTAAAAATTTCAATGTATTCGAGATAATGAATAATGATTTTCTGCGAATCCGTTACGTAAAGTTCCAATTATGAACTCCTGGAATAGCTCAAAAAAAAACTTTCTTTTCTATATCGAAAAAATTTGAAAAGCACTGCCGTGAAGTCAGGAGCTTTTGAGCGCCCGTTCATTCACCTTGTAGGTAGATTCGCATTTTCCAGTTTTAGAATCGAATTCGAGAAATTTTTGACAACTTTAAAAAAAATTTTCTAACAAAGGCGAAACTCCAGACTTCACGTCAAGCTTTAGGTGATCTTTTTTCGATAATTCTCTAGAATTTTTTACGGTATCTATGGCCTTGGTAATGCGTAGCGTCGTTTGAATACATTATTCTTCATCTATGTGCCAAATTTCATTTCAATCCAATGAGTAATTTCGAAATGATCAGGAAAAAAATAATTTGAACGGCCATATTTAAGGAACCCCTGGTCTAATTTTGATCATTCATGAACGTGACCGCGAAATTCGCGATCCAAACCCACCCTGAAAATTTCAATTCCCTAGGCCTCTCCGTTCGAAAGTTATAATTTTCTATGGTTTCTATGGTTCTGGTCATGCGATCTGGAAAAAATGTAGCTTGAAACTAAATTTCAAACGATCATATTTACGGAACCCCTAATCTAATTTCGCTTATTGATAAACGTGACCACGACATTTGAGATCCACCCCTATTCTCAAATTCAAGTCCCTAGGCCTTTCCATTACAAAGTTATAATCTTCTATGGCATTGCGATCTGGACAAAATTTTGCATGTAACTTGAATACGTCATTTTCCATCTGAGTGCAAAATTTCACCTCGATCGAATCAGCAGTTTCGAAGTAATCAGGAGAACAAAATTTCGAACGGCCATATTTACGGAACCCCTGGTCTAATTTAGCTCATTCATGTACGCGAACGCGAAATTCGCGATCCCAACCTCCCCTGAAAATGTCAAGACCCTAGGCCTTTCCGTTTGAAAGTTATAATTTTCTATGTTTTCTATAGTTCTAGTCATGCGGTCTGGACAAAATGTATCCTGAATATATCATTCTCCATCAAAATAAAAAATTTCGTCAAGATCGAATCCGTCATTTTGAAATTATCAAGAAGATTAAATTCCAAACGACCATATTTACGGAACCTCTAGTCTAATTTTGCTCATTGATGAACGTGACCGCGACATTCAAGTCCCTAGGCCTTTCCATTACAAAGTTATAATTTTCTATGGTTCCTGTGGTTCTGGTCATGCGGTCTAGAAAAAATTTTGTGAGTATCTCGAACACGACATTTTCCATCTGAGTGCAAAATTTCATCTCGGTCGAATGTGTAGTTTCGGAGTTATCAGAAAAACAAAACTTTGAACGGCCATTATACGGAACCCCTGGTGGTATTCTGCCCACTAACGAACTTAATCTCGGCATTTGGGAACTGAACCCGCACTAAAAATTTCAAGTTTTTAGGACGTTCCGTTCGAGAGTATACGGCACACCTTCAGTTCAAAATTCGATAAATACAAACATCGTGACGAAATGATATAGCCCTCGTGTAAGTAGTACGAGCGCTCAAAAAAGGTTATTATTTCATGGGAATTGAACCAGCAGAATCTTAGGAATCTCATTATGGAGTTTGACTTCTATTTAGGGCATTTAGACAAGATATGAATCAGATGATAATTGATAATCGTATAAAGAATATAAGCATTAATGAGAGGCCACAAATCAGATGGTTAAAGGAATATGTATATATGCCTTAATTCGATGTCGAGTATATAGCCACACAAAAAAAAGATTATTTACAAAGTGAAATTACTAGAACCACAAGCAATGGTTACAAGAAAAGTCACTCCACAATTACGGAATATAAGCAGTTAAGGAATATAAGCATTAATGAGAGGCCACAAATCAGATGATAATGGTCTTAGGAATATAAGCATTAATGAGGCCACAAATCAACCGTGAAGAATGACAATCGTGTGAAAACGATTATACTGAAGTTCTATGAAAGAGAAAACCTGGAATGCGAAACAACCTCTATCGATGATAAAACACTTGTTTCACAATAGCAGAGCTATCACGATCCTAAACAGGGACTAAAAACAACCTGCCGAGACATAGAAATGTGAAAATGTATTGAAAATTTCAATCACGAATTCATATTTGAATGCTCATATTCTATTTCGTCCCATGCATAGTTTATAGTAGTATGTTTCGTTTAAATTATGTGAAACAAGAGCACTTTTTTGTGAGCGCCGTGAATAATAGAGTATATCCACTTGTGAAAACACAATCGATAAATTTGGTGTTTGAACTTGAACACCCTTTGATAATATTGTAGATAAGTGGCTATGTTGTTCATTGACACAGATAGGAATAGGTCAGTACTTGGGAACAATATTGAATAAACCACTGGCGGATCCAAGGGGGGGCACGGGGGGCACGTGCCCCCCCCCCCCCTCCCCAGACGGATTTTTTTTGTACTGGGGAGATTCCATCACAGTACATTATTAGAAAAATTTTTTGCCTTCCACCCCTTGTGCCCCTCCACAAAAATCCTGTGCCCCCCCCAGAAAGAAATCCTGGATCCGCCCTTGGAATAAACTAATATTGTATTGTATTTTTTCCACTCTATGCACTTAGACAGCACACGTCGAGGTTGATAGTACGAAAGTCCCTGATACAATACAAGATTACTACAAAAACTTTGAGCACATGTGCAAGAGTTCTCATCATTGAATCCCAGATAAATCAATTTTTGCAAGAGAGATATGGTGAACTCCACCAAACAATGAATATTTCAAGGTACTGAAATAACAAATAATGAAGGAATGAATGAATTTCGATTTTGAATGGCATAAGGCTTATATATTCATCAAACTAAACTTAAATTACCTATACAGGGTCTTTCACGAGGAACCTCACCCATATTTATACGGGAAACTACTGAACGTATTTTCATGAAATTCAGCACTTATAAGTATTTCACGATGCTGATGAAATCTAAAATATTTTCAAGGCATGAGCACCTCCGGTTTTTCCGGAAATGACGTCAACTTCCGTTTTTCAAATTAGAACACCATTTTTTTATTGCAGAAATAGATTCCTTAGAAAATTTCAAGTTATTTTGATGTAACATTTTTCAGTTTTGGTTGGAAAATTCTCTCTGAGCGGGAAAATTCGAAAAAAAAATCGGAAATAGAGCTCCGCTGAAACAAGAATAACTTCGAGGTTTTTGGATGGAAAATTTTCATTTTTGGGATTTTTCAAGATGTAAGATTGATGTATCCACTTTAAAAATCGAAATCGCGATTCATGATACAGGGTGTGAAAAAATCGCTTTCAAAGTTAAGGATGACAAAATCGTGAAAAATCAATTTTTTCGAATTAGAACCCCATTTTTTTATGGCAGATATTGAATCTACGTTAAAAAATAATGTGAGTGTATGCATCACACCCTTGCCCTAAAATGGATATTTTCTGAGTTATTCACAAAAAACTGTTTTTCGTCTTGAATTTTCAGCTATTTCTTTTCCCTTCACGCCAAAAAGATGAAATTTTCAGGGACTGTTACTTAAACCATGTTTTAGATTTTACTACCCTAATATGCGAGAGAAAAAAGTTACAAGTTGTTCCTAAATAGATGGCGAATTTGGATTCGAATTTGTATCGGAAACCTCTTTATTTCAACTAATCGGCCATCGGTTTTCTCTCCAGTGATAAATAAATAATTCCTTATAAACCATATGCAAAAACTTACCATGTTTTACATTCTTTTTTTTTAATGATAGATATCATTAATTACATCTGCCAAATTCCTGAGACGTATAAATAAATGTCTAGAAATTAACGGTCAAAACTTTGAGCATCTTCTCTAGTTATAACTGCGAGAGTTTGCCATGGTTCTCCTAATAGTAACTTGAAGTCGGTTTCGAGAAGGGGTGAAAAATCTACGGCATGGTTCAAATAACAGTTCCTGAAAATTTCATCTTTTTGGCGTGAAGGGAAAAGAAATAGCTGAAAATTCAAGACGAAAAACAGTTTTTTGTGAATAACTCAGAAAATATCCATTTTAGGGCAAGGGTGTGATGCATACACTCACATTATTTTTTAACGTAGATTCAATATCTGCCATAAAAAAATGGGGTTCTAATTTGAAAAAATTGATTTTTCACGATTTTGTCATTCCTAACTTTGAAAGCGATTTTTTCACCCCCTGTATCATGAATCGCGATTTCGATTTTTAAAGTGGATACATCAATCTTACATCTTGAAAAATCCCAAAAATGAAAATTTTCCATCCAAAAACCTCGAAGTTATTCTTGTTTCAGCGGAGCTCTATTTTCGATTTTTTTTTCGAATTTTCCCGCTCAGAGAGAATTTTCCAACCAAAACTGAAAAATGTTACATCAAAATAACTTGAAATTTTCTAAGGAATCTATTTCTGCAATAAAAAAATGGTGTTCTGATTTGAAAAACGGAAGTTGACGTCATTTCCGGAAAAACCGGAGGTGCTCATGCCTTGAAAATATTTTAGATTTCATCAGCATCGTGAAATACTCATAAGTGCTGAATTTCATGAAAATACGTTCAGTAGTTTCCCGTATAAATATGGGTGAGGTTCCTCGTGAAAGACCCTGTATATCTACGTAGGTATACTAGTATACGTTTCGTAATGAGACGTCACTGGGAAGTAAAAATCTCGAAAACAATGGAATATATAGATATGCTTCCTATGTTCGATTTAATATATCTAGCTTTTACAGATAATTTGAAAATATAATAAAAAAAATTATGAAAAGCACATGAAAAGTCAGGAGCTTTTGAGCGCTTCCATCCACCTTGTAGGTATATTCGCATTTTCCAGTTTTAGAAACAAATTCAAAAATTTTTGAGAGCTGTCAAAAAATTTTTAATGTAAGGCAATACTCTAGACTTCACGTCAGTGCTTTAGGTGATTTTTTTTTGATAATTCGCTAGAATTTTCTACGGTTTCTATGGTCTTGGTGATGTGATCTCGACAAAATCGCACGTAGTTTGAATACATAATTCTCCATCTATGTACAAAATTTCATTTCAATCCAATCAGTAGTTTCGAAATTATCAGGAAAAAAATATTTTGAACGGTCTACTTTACGGAACCCCTAATCTAATTTTGCTTATCGATAAACGTGACCGCGACATTCGCGATCCAAACCTACCCTGGAAATTTCAAGTCTCTAGGCCTTTCCGTTCTAAAGTAATAATTTTCTATGGTTTCTATGGTTCTGACCATGTAGCTTTAATATATGTCATTCTCCATTAAATTACAAAATTTCGTCACGATCGAATCCGTAGTTTCGAAATGATCAAGAAAACTAAATTTCAAACGACCATATTTACGGAATCTCCAGCCTAATACTGCCCATTGATGAACGTGACCGCGAAATTCGAGATCCACACCTATCCTGGAAATTTCAAGTCTCTAGGCCTCTCCGTTCGTAAGTCATGATTTTATATGGTTTCAATGGTCTGGTCATGCGATCTGGGAAGAATGAAGCTTGAATATATCATTCTCCATTAGTATACAAAATTCCGTCGCGATCGAATCCATAGTTTTGAAAATTATCAAGAAAACTAAATTTCAAACGACCATTTTTACGGAACTCCTAGTCTTATTTTGATCATAGATAAACGTGACCACGAACTTCGAGATTCACACATATCCTGAAAATTTCAAGTCCCTAGGCCTTTCCGTTGGAAAGTTGAAAACTTTCTATGGTTTCTATAGTTCTGGTCATACGATCTGGACAAAATCGCATGTAGCTTGAACACGTCATTCTCAATTTGAGTGCAAAATTTAATCTCGATCTAATCTGTAGTTTCGAAGTAATCAGAAAAATTTCGATCGACCATATTTACGGAACCCCTAGTGAAAATTTTCCCAATAACGAACTCAACCGCGGCATTTGGGAACTGAGTTATCGTGCTTACAGCCGGACAGATAGACTCGATTTTTTCGACGAATTCGTTATCAGTGAGTCGAACCTTGTCGATTGAGACAATTTTCGGCTCAAAATTCGAAAAATACAGACATTGTGATGAAATGATATAGCCCTCGTGTAAGTAGCACGACCGCTCAACATAGATAGATTCAAAAATTGAACGTGGGCCTTGTTAATATCGTACGAGGTACCCTATATAAAAAATTACGAAAAGCACTGCCGTGAAGGCAGGAGCTTTTGAGCGCTCGTACATGCACCTTGTAGGCAGATTCGCATTTTCCAGTTTTAGAAATCAATTGAAGGAATTTTTGACTGCTGTCAAAAAAATTCTGAAACTTAGGCGAAACTCCAGACTTCATGTCGGTGCTTCAGCTGATCAATTTTTTTCCGATAATTCGCTAGAATTTTTCACGGTATCTATGGTCTTGGTGATGCGATCTGGACAAAATGTCGCACGTAGTTTGAATACATTATACCTGAGCTAGGTGCATAATTTCATTCCAATCCGATCGGTAGTTTCGAAACTATCAGGAAAAAAATATTTTGAACGGCCATATTTACGGAACCCCTAGTCTAATTTTGCTCATTGATGAACGTGACCGTGAAATTTGCGATCCAAACCCACCCTGAAAATTTCAAGTTCCTAGGCCTTTCCGTTCAAAAGTTAGAATTTTCTATGGTTTCTATGGTTCTGGTCATGCGATCTGGACAAAATATTGCTTCAATATATCATTCTCGATTAAAATACAAAATTTCATCTCGATCGAATCCGCAGTTTCGAATTTATCGAGAAAACAAAATTTCAAACGACCGTATTTACGGAACCCCTTGTATAATTCTGCTCATTGATGGACGTGAACGCGACATTTCAAATTCACATCTATCCTGAAAATTTCAAGTCCCTAGGCCTTTCCGTTCGAAAGTTATGATTTTCTATGGTTTATATGGTTCTGGTCATGCGATCTGGACAAAATATTGCTTCAATATATCATTCTCGATTAAAATACAAAATTTCATCTCGATCGAATCCGCAGTTTCGAATTTATCGAGAAAACAAAATTTCAAACGACCGTATTTACGGAACCCCTTGTATAATGTTGCTCATAGATGAACGTGATCACGACATTCAAGATCCACACCTATCCTGAAAATTTCAAGTCCCTAGGCGTTTCCGTTCAAAAGTTACAATTTTCTATGGTTTCTATGGTTCTGGTCATGCGATCTGGAGTCATTTTCCATTTGAGTGCAAAATTTCATCTCGATCAAATCTGTAGTTTTCAAGTAATCAGGGAAACAAAACTTTGAACGGCCATATTTACGGAACCCCTGGTGGAATTTGGCCCATTAACGAACTTAACCGAGGCATTTGGGATCTGAACCTACACTGAAAATTTCAAGTCTCTAGGTTGATCCGTTCGAGAGTTATCGTGCTGACGGCCGGACGGACGGACGGACGGCCGGACGGACAGACTCGAATTTTCCGACGGATTCGTCATCAGTGAGTCGAACATAGTCGATTGAGACCATTTTCGGCTCAAAATTCGAAAAATACAGACATCGTGACGAAATGATATAGCCCTCGTGTAAGTAGTACGAGCGCTCAAAAATATAGAGCGGCAGAAACCAAAATATTTTGTGAGAACCTTTCTTTCCTAATTCTAATCCCATTATACTGCGGCCGCACTATCGTTACAATTCTCCAAAAGCCTTAATAAGTAGCGTTCCTAAGCAATCAGAGATAACTTCTCGTGATGACCTGATGGAGAGCTTTATGAAAAGTATAGGGACCATCATAAATCATTCTGCTTTATCGACAGACTTGCTCGAAAGTTTTCGATGATGACCCAAAAAAGCACTTTGGTATGCTCTTCAGGCAGGTAGAAACGAGCAGGAAAAAGTCATTTATATGGAAGACATACATATCATTAAACTCAGTCAAACCAGTTCAAGAACTACCAACCATAATCCCCGCATCATAGTGGTGTTTACACCACCTTGAAATGAAGGCATAGCTGTGTCAAAAAAGAACAACCCTCTTCAACTCTTCTCGTGCTAAAATAGGCTGTTATAATAGGAAATGGACATTCACCCAGCAGAACTCCTGATGTCATGATTATTGCAACGGTTGAGCCAACTTAGCATAACTACACGAATGGCAGTTCAGATAGTTCTGATGCCAAGATAATCGAAAAACGTCGAAGGTTTTTAAAATGCATTGGGTGAGTTTGAAATGAACTTCCGCTGAAGTCGCTGCTACGAGAAGTTCTGATGATCAGCTAATGTATAAGGCTTATCCTTTTAATGAGGCTTGTAGCGGAATAGCCCTGTGCTGCTGAGCCGTAGATTAGTTGTGTATTTATCCATAAGACTTATCCTGCCTATTAATGGATAAGTCTGCTCATTGCGGAATTCGATTCATCAACAGCACATTTGATATGGCTTTCCCATGCGAGTCCTTCATCTAGTACAACAGATAGTTAGTAGGCCTCAATTTGCCATTCTATCTCTGTTTCATCTATAGAGAGTTTCGCATTGATTCTTGATTGTCTCATCCTCTTTTGCCTTTCAAAATCGATTTTCCATTTGATGTAACATTCGTTTTTAGCGTCAATTGCTTTTTGCTGTCTTCGTTATATGACATCTGCATTTCGATGCCTGGCAACATGAAGTATTACCAGCATAGAGTGTTAAGATATTTCTTGGATTTTGGGTACATCATAAATAAATGAAGGACCATGTTATAGAGGGGGCACCTTTGCTTCCAATTATCTGATAGTGAAGTGTTCGTCATCTATTTTCATGTAGTAGTTTTTTTATCTATCAGATAGTTGGTTATTATTCTACCCAGGTTGAGGGCACATCCAATTGAAAAAGTCCCGAGGCATGTTAATTCTGAAATCCTTGTGCGATACATTCGATGGGGCTCAGTAAGTTTGGTGGATTGTTCTCTTCTGAATCCAAATTATGCCGCCCCTATAAGATTCAGGAATAGGGTTTCTTCATTCAACCCCTTTGTAATTACTTTTTCTCTCCTTTTCTTAAGATCGGTAGTAGATCTACTCATCAACAGTTCTGTGGGAACTACATATTTATCTTTGTCGGACTCATTGTGAATAATAACTTCCTCTTTTGTGCATCTATTTGGAAAGTCCTCTGTTGGCAATATACAATTCACTAAATTTGGGAGCATTGCTATTATCTTTTTGGGAATTCTTTCAGAATGAAATTTCGTTTCCGCCTCTTTGAATTTTAGTCTCTCTATCTATCTTATTGCTGTTGACGGGTATTCCATCAATTCTTTGATTTCTTCTACTTCTTCTTCGAGTTCTTCATCATACAAATTCTCTGTATTTAATCCTGCCTTCACTTTCTATAGTATCGGTAAGTGCTTCTGTCTTATCATATTTTGAGTATGCCATTCCATTTGACCGTGCAGTGGAGATATTTGAGTCTTTTCTCGTCAAAGATATTTTTGCATTTCCCAATTCCTCGAAAAATTCGTTTGCAATCTGTGGAATGTCCACGATGTAGAATTGAAATATTTAATTATAGTTCTCCCAATCTTTATATTGCTCTTGAATCCAGTGGCGGATTAACCGGTACGCTTAGTACGCTTAAGCGTAGGGCCCCGAGGTCCACAGGGGCCCCCGATCGGAATCAAAATTTCTTCAGAATGAAAATTCGTCTTGCAAGTGAATATGAATAATAATGAAGAATAACGTGTAAATTTTCAGTCACACGAAACGCAACCAGACCTAGAGCAAAATTCAGCTGTCAGTAAAAAAATAACCTCAAATCAAAGGTTCTGCATCCGCATGTTTTCTCCAATTATTCTTACCGGCCTGAAATGAATTCCCGCAACGGTGGCAGTAAAGTTGTCGGCATCCCTTTGAAATATAGGTACATGCCACCATCGATATAGGAGGGTTGCAAGACACTTGTTTTGCATTTCTTAGTGAAGTTTGGGTATAATGATATTGTAAATTTAAAGGCTTTGAAGCATATTTACATGGATGAAACAGAAGACAGATTGTAGGAATGAAGCCAAAAATATATTCAAAAAGCTAATGAACTAAGAATACGGTATGCTTACAGTTATTTGGGAAACAATTCTAGAACGCTTCGAGAAAGTTTCTTCCAAACTTCAAACACCTTATTTGGATTTGCAATGTGGATACCATTCATTGGAATCTTTAGACATTTTTAGAGGAAATACGGACAAAAACTGATTCGCAAACGGACCAGATAGAGGCACAAGCTAAAGAAATAAGTAATGATATTGAACAAGAATACTCCCAGAGCGCGTCCAATAAACGCATTAGAAAAAAATTGCTCACGAATAGGGAAACTCAAATGCCAATATTTTTTGGAAAAGATAAATTCAGGGTCGAGATCTTGAATAGACTGTTAGATTTCCTGGTTGCCGACTTGGACCGTCAAAGTTCCGTCTATCGAGATATAACTGTGCAATTTAAATGTATGTATATTCGATTCGATATAGGGGATCTTTCGCAAAACATCGAAACGGACAGTTTCAAAGCGTTCTTGGAGAATTATGAAGACGATCTTGATGAATGAATTATCAGTGAAGCATCTCAGTTTAAAGAATATCTAAAACTCTTAAAACTTGGAAAAAAAACGAGTTGTTCGCAGATTTTGAAAATAATCTATGATAAGAGAATGATGGAAGTTTTTTCGAACTTATATATAGTTTTGAAGTTATTTTTAACATTGCCAATAAAGAGTTGTGAAGCAGAGCGTTCATCTTCCAAGTTATCCATAATAAAAAATAAATATAGAACAGTTATGAAGGAAAACAGACTGCAGTTCTTAGGAATACTTTAGATTGAAAGTGATATAACGAAGAGTCTGGATTATGATTCTGCAATAAAAGAATTTGCAGGCATGAAAATAAGGAAAAAAATTTACTTAGTCAGTTTTTCGGTATTTCATATTATTTTTCATTTTCCAATAATTTGTTCATGTTAATTTGTTTTTTTGTAAAAAGCAATATTGATTTCTATTATGTACCTGATATACTTTTTTAAGTTGTATACATTGTGTTGATTTCAATTCATTTGTTTTATTTGCATTGATGTATCTTATATTTTACTCGATATTTTATCAATGAAATATACGTTTGTTTTGAAAAAACCGAATTCAGATTCAAAATTTTTTTTTTGAAGAAAAAGTATAGTGGGGCCCCGAAAGTTTTCAAGCGTAGGGCCCCGGAAATCGTCGATCCGCCCCTGCTTGAATCTCTTTTTCTTTTGATCCAGTCCCCAATATGAATTCTTTTGGGTTATGCTCTGATGTTTTATGCTCTATATTCACTATATCCAAAACATCTGGTAGACCCCTTCCATTCGGAAGGTATGTGGAAATATCTGGTTCTAGTACTGTAGCATCTGTAACATACGTTTTCAACTTTTTACATTTACGTCTTCTGTTCTGCGATTTACAATCAACGTCTCCAATTATAATTTTTGAGCATCTTCTTCCTACTAATTTATTAACGTCTTCTTCCCTAAAAATATCCTGGGGTTCTTCGTATACCGAAGTTTATTTCAAACGTCCTCCATTTGTATTAACAATTATTATTCAAACCGCCTTTATATGTGTGGCATTCACAATTTCTTCGAAATAATTGTTTACGTTCCGCTACAAGCAGAACGACACCCCTTCCGGCGCTTTTTGGTGTGTCATATTTGTAAATCTTATAGTTAGTGAATGAGAAGAGACTGTGAGCATTTGGTTTCTCGCAAGGAAAACATCAGGTTGTTTATCCGCTAGTATTTCATTAATTTCAGATCTTCGGACCTCAAGTATTTTATATTCCATAAATATATCATCATTTTCTAGTAAATTCTAAAGAAGTGGATTCCCACACTGTTCCTCTCAGTGGTTGGCCCATAAAGAAGATGTGACCCACCATTATCGGCTGTCGTTGTGAAACTTCGAGCTGCGTGGTAATTATCTGCGTGGTGGCTACATGTAGCTACACAGTGGAAGCTGTAGTGGCTTTCGCCGAAGGGTGGCGTTTTCTCACGCCTATGGTAGACAGACTGAGACTGAGTTCAAAACTTAGAGCAACAAAATATGTCATCGTCGTAATCTGATGATATGATTGCTCTCTAGATTCATATTTGAATATGGTAAATATAAACACAAATTTTTTAATGATATCGAAAGGAACTTTCAATACACTCCAATGAGCCAAAATTTTTCAATATACATTCATCGCCCAAATTCTTAGAACTTATTTAAGCAGCCTTTACTACCAGAATCGCCTTGGTACTTTGAGTTGAGATATTTTTTCAATTATTATCGAAATCATCGTAAGAATGTTTTACGGTTACTATGCAGCTTATGTCTCTTTCCCATATTCGGTTTTTTTGAGAAATTATTACGTCGATCAAAGCTACGAGGCCGTAGGTGGATTTCATCAAATTTAGGTCGTCCGACAAGAAAATCTGAAATGAATTTTCACCAGAGTGTGAATTGATAAATATTGTTATTATTTCTTCGTCAGTCCTCCTTTATCGAACAATCAAAATTTCATGAAACTCACAATAAATCAGCTGCAGTTGTGATAGTGTTGAATATAGCATAACTCCCAATTGATTTAATATTATATTAGTTCATTCCATATAGTATATTAGGTAATTTAATAAAGAATTCACTCACGTTACTTATTTTCGGCAACTTGATGTCACTGTAGGGCCCAGTTATGCAAGACGGAAATTTCGAGAATGCCACAGGCTCATTTGGACATGTTATTTGAAGCTCATCGCAGAAATTGCTGTAATTGAGACCTATACAAATTACTTTGTCGGGTCTCATAATAGGTGGAAGGAGAACTACTTCATCCAAAGAGTATATGACTTTTGGGTGCTCCACGATTCTGAAATAAAATTGAAAAATTGAGCGAACTCTCTTTGTTCTAATTCTTGTCTTGATAACAATTTCTTGTTTTGTCTTGAGAAAAAGGCAAGAAATTTAAAAAATCTTGTTTTGACGTTTTTTCGACATATCATATCTTGTCTTGACTTAAGAAATTTCAAGATCTTGGAATTTCTTGATTCACCGGTAACACCTTACATGGTGATTCCCCTGCGAACTTTTTATTGCGTTGAGTGCTAAAGTTTAACGCACATACATCGGCAGGGGGGCTGCTGCCACCCCTGGAAGTAAAAAATTGTTGAAACCTAACCGAATAAGATAGGTCTATGGCAAATAATCAGTTGTTTACACAAGTATTAAGTTTGATGAGCGTCCATCGAAAATTCTTGAAGGAAAATCAGGACTGGATTGAAACGGAAGATTTCTTCAAACCCGAGAAAAATGATTAGTATAAGATATGATAATTTTTGTCCCAACAAACAAATTTAATATCTAATAATAATAGTATACAGGGTGTTTCATATTATGCTCAGGAATTCAGAATGTGATAGCTCGTCCGAAAATATGAAAAAAAGTTTCTATTATTTCACCCTCTAAAATACATCATTTTCGAGTTCGGGTGTTGAAAGTGAAGAAAAAAAATTGTTTTTTGCGAATATCTCCGAAACCTTCCATCGTACAGAAAATAGCTTTCGTGAGCTTTCCCTCATCATAATAAGCTATGTTTTGTGCGGAATTTTTTTCTTAATTAGTGAAGGTTTTGAAGAGGAAGTGGTTGTTTTTCTCCCCAATATCTACGCTAATGTAAAAAGTACGGTTTTTGAGACGTCCATTCGAACTGCCAATGTTTTCTACACAAGAAAGGTGATCTTGGTCTTACCCTCTAAACTCGACCGTTTTCAAGAAAAAACAACTTTATGCTGAAAAACATGGTCAATTTTTCAAAATAAAATTTTTTTCTTACTAATTAAATCAAATTTGTAACTCGAAAATGGTGCATTTTAGAGGGTAAGTTAATAGAAATTTTTTTTCATATTTTTGGACGAGCTATCACATCCTGCAAACCTGCGCATATAATATGAAACACCCGGTATACAGGGTGAAGCTTTTTTTAACAGGTGATAGAACGCATCAAAATTAGTCATTACACCAAAAATCGTTCATATTATAAAATATTCACCAGGGCCGAGTTTTTCGAAATCAAATTTACCCGATAATCTGAAAAATTCTCAGCTCAGACCTGGTTCGTATTGATATCTAAATGCGTAGAATTTTCAGTTGTCCGATTTCAGTATACAGGAAATCACCTATGATGCATATGATTTTTGCAAGCTTCCGAACTCAACCCCCGTGATTTCTTCCTTTGGGGCCATTTGAAAACATTAGTGTTTAGTTTAGAATGGTGAGGTGAATTGTGCGAAAGAACTAAGCATAGAAAATGCTTGAGACATTATTCCATGATCAAACTGATGTGATAGTTGCTGCATGTAAAACGAATGTTACATGCAGCAACTGTATCACATCATTAAGTCGGGCAAGATTTTGTACACATCAAACCAATGGTTACCAATACGAACAATTTTTGTAAACAATTAGAATCAATTTTATCGGTGAGTTTGTGAACTTCCTAATTTTTTTATAGGACCTTTTCAATCATTAATTTTTCATCTCCTCTGTTTGAACTTTAAGAATTATACCGTTCAGGAAAAATTTCCTAATAAAAGTTGAAGGAGAATATACGAATTTGCGAAAAAATCCATTTATTCACTTGCTGGAATACATATGGCACCGTAATTCATGGCAGATCTTCTTAGAGAGAGATAACACAATCCATAGTGATCTTAAAATCTTTATGCCCAAAATTTTTTGCACTTTTTTTCAAATGAAATATTTTATATGATCCACTTCCGACTAAATAGTCTCTTTTGATGATTCCTTGCACCTGTCAAAAAAAAACCTCACTTTAAAAAACACCCTGTATAAAATTTATAAAATTTCGGATTTATTCGACCTTTCCGTGCTGAAATATGACAACCTGAACGACTATGGATTGCCCCCCCCCCTATTTCTGATCCTCTTGTTTTCTTGACAGCAAATCTTGATATTGACATTAAGTTTCTGGTCCAGTCTTGAAATCTGAAATTACTTCTTGCCTGGATCTTATCTTGAATGTACATAATACATAGTACATCACTGATGAACAGAATTTGGTTTTTTCACTGAATAAATGAATAATATAAAAATAATTGAATATTATTATCAATTGCAGTACCATAATGCACATTCCGAGTTGTGAACAGGAAATTCATTTCTTTCCACCAATTGTAAATAGGTACCTCAATGCGTGCGCCCATGGAAGCGGCGATATACAGGGATGATGGTAACATCACAGTCGGCTTTGGATTATTAATTGCCGATCCTCACTTAATTTACGAATTATAAATAGGTATCATAGAATTTCGAAACTGACCGCCATTTTGTTGTTTGTTATGCGCGCAGTTACATATTATAGTCCATTTAAGAATTAGCATCCATTTAGAAGAAGCAGGCCTTGAACGTCAAGTCGAGGCTTTATTTCTGGCTACAAAAAGTAACTAAATTTCATCATAGAAATAAAACATAAATATAACCTAGAAAAGTGTTGAGTATACGAATTATCGGAATTATCGAATAATTAAGCCGGAATAGTTCGATTGCAGTTTCTACATGGGAGTTCAGGTTTGAAAGCGCAAAAATATCGTGGAATGCTTTCATATGAAATTATCTCATATAAAAGTCAAACATGGAAAATTGAAGATCATTCAAATAAATATTTAATTTTCACTCAGGACTATGCAATATTTATTGGAAATCTTGCAAAATTCTAACCATATAACTATAAGAGGACCATTTTATGTCAGGATTCAAGAAGGATAATTAATGGAATTCTAGCAGGTAGCTAGTGGTGCAACAGAAAAAAATTTTTGGATAATTCGCAAGCACAGGGCCAAAAGAATGGATTGGAAAAAACGTTATAATGTATTAAGAAATAAGAGAGAAACAAAAATTATGAATCTATGTAGTACATGAAGAATTTTGACATGAAATTTGTACCGAACTATCAATATATGAACCAATTGGTGAATTATTTATTGCTCGGTGTTGAATACTTCAAGAAAGTCGATTTTTATTTTCATTCATTGAAACTGTCCATGAATTATTGAAAATATTATAATTGATGAGCAATTTTACAATTATTCAGTATACTTTTGAATTGGGAACAATATAGCATGTGTATTAGCAGAGGGAATGTGAACAGGGTACCATACAGTATAAGTATGATAAATAAACTTAAAATATCTATGAATGATACAAGAGCAAAGAACAAAATATTGAAAACTTTGTTTCCACTTAGTGTAGTGATTTGGATGTGTTTATTGAATAAGCTGACATAATCCTATTGATGGGCATCCTTTTGCAGGGAAGGTTTCAATATTTCAATAACCCATTTATGAAATAATTCACCATTCATAGTAATCCTCATCATTAATACCACTGTCAAGAATCGGATCACATCCAGGTAAAAATCCATCAATTGTTCCAGCATTCAAAATAGTGCACCTTCTGTCTTTACCCTTGAATATACTCGGCATACCTTTTGGATTATTTTCTAGTGTCCACTGACAAATTTGAATACCGTTTTTGAATATCCAAATTTCATCTAGATAAATGAATTTTACGTTTTGTTCCATGTATTCACGGTATTTATCACAATATCGTACTATCTTTGAGCGCTCGTACAACTTACACGAGGGCTATATCATTTCGTCACGATGTCTGTATTTTTCGATTTTTGAGCCGAAAATGGTCTCAATCGACTATGTTCGACTCACTGATGACGAATCCGTCGGAAAATTCGAGTCTGTCCGTCCGGCCGTCCGTCCGTAAGCACGATAACTCTCGAACAGATCAACCTAGAGACTTGAAATTTTCAGTGTAGGTTCAGATCCCAAATGCCTCGGTTAAGTTCGTTAATGGGCCAAATTCGCCCAGGGGTTCCGTAAATATGGCTGTTCAGAGTTTTATTCCCCTGATTACTTGAAAACTACAGATTTGATTGAAATGGAATTTTGCACTCAAATGGAGAATGAGGTGTTCAATCTACATGTGAAATTTTGTCCAGATCGCATGATCAGAACCATAGAAACCATAGAAAATTGTAACTTTTGAACGGAAACTCCTAGGGAATTTTCAGGATAGGTGTGGATCTTGAATGTCGTGATCACGTCCATCTATGAGCAAAATTATACTAGGGGTTCCGTAAATATGATCGTTTGAAATTTAGTTTTCTTGATAATTTCAAAACTACAGATTCGATCGTGACGAAATTTTGTGTACTAATGGAGAATGATATATTCAAGCTACATTTCTCCAGATCACATGACCAGAACCATAGAAACCATAGAAAATCATAACTTTCGAACGGAAAGGCCTAGGGACTTGAAATTTTCAGGATAGGTGTGGATCTGAAATGTCGCGTTCACGTTCATCAATGAACAGAATTATACTAGGGGTTCCGTAAATACGGTCGTTTGAAATTTTGGTTTCTCGATCATTTCGAAACTGCGGATTCGATCGAGATGAAATTTTGTATTTTAATCGAGAATGATATATTAAAACAATATTTTGTCCAGATCGCATGACCGGAACCATAGAAACCATAGAAAATGGTAACTTTTGAACGGAAAGGCCTAGGAACTTGAAAGTCTCAGGGTGGGTTTGGATCGCAAATATCGCGGTCACGTTCATCTATGAGCAAAATTAGACTAGGGGTTCCGTGAATATGGCGGTTCAAAATATTTTTTTGCTGATAGTTCCGAAAATACTGAGCGGATTGGGATGAAATTGTTCAGATCGCACTACCAAGACCATAGATACCGTAGAAAATTCTAGCAAATTATAAAAAAAAAATTGATCAGCTGAAGCACTGACATGAAGTCTGGAGTTTCGCCTAAGTTTCAGAGTCCCTAGGCGTTTCCGTTCAAAAGTTACAATTTTCTATGGTTTCTATGGTTCTGGTCATGCGATCTGGACAAAATTTCACATGTAGCTTGAATACCTCATTCCCCATTTGAGTGCAAAATTTCATCTCAATCAAATCTGTAGTTTTCAAGTAATCAGGGGAACAAAACTTTGAACGGCTATATTTACGGAACCCCTGGTGGAATTTGGCCCATTAACGAACTCAACCGAGGAATTCGGGAACTGAACCTGTACTGAAAATTTCAAGTCTCTGGGTTGTTCCGTTCGAGAGTTATCGTGCTTACGGCCGGACGGACAGACTCGAATTTTCCGACAGATTCGTCATCAGTGAGTCGAACATAGTCGATTGAGACCATTTTCGGCTCAAAATTCGAAGAATACAGACATCGTGACGAAATGATATAGCCCTCGTGTAAGTTGTACGAGCGCTCAAAAATACTCAAATTCAGAGCAAATTTTTATAATTACATATTCACCAATATCTTCGATAAAATCATCAAAGCAAGATTTCTATGGGTAATGTTAGTGTTATTCCTATACCAACCTGAATTCAGCAACCCAAAATATTACTGAATAGTATATTACCAACTTAAATTCGATTTTTCACAGCCAACCGAGATGTCAATAATTCTTAAACGGAGTATACAATTATTCATAGAGACCCTGTATTGAAGGCACATCTGCTACAACGTTTCTAGAAGATTGTCAAGTGAAAATGAAAGAACAATACTAAGTTTCTTTATCAAAATACCACGTGGCTTATGGTCTAAGTTTCCTAAATCCACACGTGCTCAAAAATTGTACATATTTGAAAGTTTTCTTGTTATTCAATAAATATTGTTGAACAGTTTACTAAATTCTTGACGTTTTCAAATCGAAAACGGAAAATAGGTTCTTCGAAAATTCCTGAGGCAAAGCCATTATTTTTTTTAATCTAAAAAGAGTATTTACACCATTCCTTTGATGTTCATATTGCTCATCATTCCACGTTTTTCTACAAACTTTTCCGAATAAATATTTGTGGAAAATCTACATCAAAATAAACATTGCATCAGTTATTGAGACCTCTTCATCAAAGTCGACTCAGATTATGGAAATAAAGCGAAATCAAACAAACGTTTTTTGGTTTCAAATGCGAACCGAACGATATTGAATGTATTTTCCATCTAGGACGAGGCTCTTTTGAATTCATTGAAGAAACACAAAGAGAGAATTCAGTGAGCTTTTCCAAAGCTGAAATAATTATCTCCAACTACGACTACGAGTCGTATAGATTTTCCTGAGGTAAACAAGTTCGAAGGTCGCTATGTCTGGTTGAGCTGCCAGGGCTGAATTAAATGTTTCGGCATTGTGTGCGCCAAACTGAAGTTTCAATACTGGGTCTTCCATAATTTATTAAACCGGACGAAAAACGTCGCGAATTTTATTATTCTCAACCATCAAAGCATTTTCCCTATCTGCATTCCACACCAGATGACACCACAGAATTTTGAAATGTTTTCAGAATAGAATATCTCTCGAATCTCGATACACCACTTTATTTCTCCTCCTGGGGTCAGCATACATGAATTATGTTGGCAAGAGCAGGGTGCGGCAGGGAAACTTGTGTTATTGTACACATCCCGAATTTTTGTTTCAAGTGGTTTTATAAATGACATCGGACAAGTGATGGCCCTCATTAGCGAAACACTGATCCATCCGCTTTTCGAAGCATTGCTTCACTCTTTCGAGCATATTGACGGGAATGTTGGTAATGGCTTGGCAAATGCGTCCCTTCAAGTGTTTCAAGGTCCGTGGTTTTTCATTTTGGACAATGGATTTGAGATCCCCATAAAAATAAATCAACTAGAGCCTAATCGGTAGAGCGTGGCGGCCACAGTACGTCAACCCTCAAGGAGATTAGGCGCTCGTAGAAGTGTCCCCTCAAAAGTTCCATTGTGTGTCCGATGTCATTTTTAACACCACTCGAAACAAAATTTCAGGATTTGTACAATAAGACTAAAAATAATTGAATTGATTTGGGAGGCAAGTGCCTTCTATCACCCATTATAGAATTTTGTAGTGAAATGGCGAAAAAAGAAATTTGAGGAGGTGCTCTCCATATATTGAGGGGGAGTGGACAACAAAATTTCAGGGGTGCCTATGGAAGATGAGATATGAGTTCCTCAACTTTTCAAATATTGAGAAGAAAATGCTAAAAAGTTCGAGCTAGTCGACCTCAAAGAAAACTTTCAACGAAAATTGGTTTTGAAAAGATATGTTGTGTACTCTTTGAGATATTAGATATTTTCTGTTAGGTGCTATTATGGAACCATTCTTACTTGGTCACTATTTTTTAAATTTTGTCAAAATAAAAACTCATAAAAAATGCATATTGCAACTGTTAAACCTTGAGGTGATTGTTTACATCGAATTGATATCCATAATAAATTCAAGCTGAAGGAATGAATAGATATGACTAATAATGGCCCATAAAAATGATGACCCATAAAATTGTGAAACAGGTCTTTCACGCCCTTCATAAGATTGAAAAACTGAAGTGGTAGCTCTCCTTACGAATAAAATGAATCATATTACCGTTATCCAACTTCCCATAAAAATTTATGGACCAATTATAGAAATTGGATCACTGCCGCCTATCTCATATTTAAGTAGGGGAATCCCCAAAACCATAAACGCAACTAGGAACCTCATTCTC
Source organism: Aphidecta obliterata (assembly GCA_963966015.1). Classification (NCBI taxonomy): domain Eukaryota; kingdom Metazoa; phylum Arthropoda; class Insecta; order Coleoptera; family Coccinellidae; genus Aphidecta; species Aphidecta obliterata. The sequence continues at coordinate 20,668,908 of OZ014431.1, read as the reverse complement.
GGTTCTGACGAAGGGCTTCCTACTCTTCCTACCAGAAATAGAGTCCTAGTTTCAGCGCGCGATTGTGTTTGTCCACATTGTAATTACAAATTGCATTGGACGAGCTCCGAATCATGTTGTCCTGTTGTTCCCTTTCGGAATCAATTTCAACCAATTTTACGAATGGAAGGATCGATATTGTCATTTACCGACATGCAGCTGCACGAATCCGAAATATACGACAGAGGAATCAATTTAACACGATAATTTCGGTTGGGCTGATGGAAAATGAGCAGAATTATTATTATTGGTAATGCATTTGGCTAATTTGAAGATATATGTATATATATGAATCCGTAGTGCGTTGTCACCTCCGTTAAGTTCATTGGGCGACCTGACCTCCGGGTGAAGGAGGTGTGCAATTGAAATAATTTTTGTCGGTATATGTAGAGGGGAAGCCAAATAATAAGGGTACCTAAAGAGGGGAAAATATTTCTTTGAAAAAAATTTTATTTGAATTGGTCAGATCTTGTCACCTCCGCATATATTTCGTAATGGTAGTGCGCTGTAACCTCCTGCAGGGTTGCCAGGTTTTCGGAGGACAGAAGGTTAAAGAGTTCGAAACAATCATATATGAAATACAGATGTTCTTTCGGTTCACTCATGCGTCAATAATAAGAACAATTATAACATCTGCTGCCCCGATAAGGCTACTTCAAACATTTCGGAACAAGATGCTACGCTTGAAAACAAACAAAAACAGGTACAAACGGATCACGGAACTTCTAGATTTGGCATAAATCACAACCATAAGGGAGTATGCTGACTAAATAACATCAACATTTTATGAAAAACTGAATTATGTGAGTGATCTTACGAGGAATATTAGCAGAACCCGTTACCACAATCGAAACCCCAATGATAATATAAACTCTGCCATATGAAAATCATGCGATTTAATTCCACAGAATTAAAATTTTTGATATTTATTCTTCAAAAACGATACTCCTCATGGAAGGCCCTCAACTTATCCATTTTCTAGAAAATAATTTTCAAGAATTTGGATATTTTATTGTTCCTGGAATTCAAGCAATTCAAACTAGATGTTCTAATAAAAACTGATATTTTCGATGAAAGTATCCCCCTCAAATGTTCAGTTACTTGTCAGAAATGTTTTAATCTTCAACGCTCTGTATCTCGGAAGTGAAAAGAGTTAGCACCCATGTTTTTCAAGAGAGGACAAGAAGTGTCGGGAAACATCCGGTGAGAAGGAATCTTCTTCCCTTCTTCTCACATATTACCGATTGACACGAACAACAAAGCAATAGAAATTGAATTCAGAAATAATTTTCCCCAAAAGAATCCATTAACGAATATTCGATATATAGGAGAAATTGTGCAAATACTGAAGCTTTTTATTGATACCCAAAATCCGCCTAGTGAAATTCGTTATCATATGGTACCTGTCCCAGATATTATTTTTTGCCTTCGTTGTTGAATACAGAATGCGGTTCAGTAGGCTTATTTAAGTTTTTGATTTTTATAGAAAATAGTTCTTGTCAAAATATAACAAAACTTTTCCTTTCAATACATTTTTTCTCAAAAAAATTAATAATCGACATCACTTCCGGTCTCGAACAAATTGACATGCGATCCCCAATAATGTACGAGTACTAGCAATATTTTTCTGTGTCGAGTTCATGAAATATGGAACAATACGTCTCGAATGTTTTCATTTAAATTATTAATTCTGGAAAATAGTGATAATTTTTCCTCATAAAGACAACGCAATTAAATATTTTTGAAAAAGTATTAGTTGTTAGTAATTAGATTATACTTTTATGATGTATTGAAATACCTGAATTAAATTTTCAACAGAGGCCCTCTTATAAAAACAGATTTCATATACAGGGTGTTTCACCGGTGATGCGGATCTCGATTACGCTTAAGCAGTACCTAAAGTTTTCGTATTTTTTTTTTCAACGTGGATTCATCAAGGTCAATTGGGGCTATATTGTGAAATTATTTTGAAATTTACAGGGTACTTGGGAAAGTGGTAGGCCCAAACATATCCGTACCTCAGAGCAAAAGGGTATTAAGTCCAAAATTTCAATTTTCGGGTTTTTTGGCTCACCTACATTTAAATTTCGTGCTCTATTTAGTGGTCTACCTTCAAGACGATTGGACTTAAAATAATAACGAAAATAACATAGTATCAAGTCCTTAATCACAAAACGAATCAAACGAAAAATGCAAGTATTTTATGCTCTCCTGTCAATCTGACTATTTTGTGACTTAATACCCTTTTACTCTGAGGTACGGATATGTGTTTTTTCATAGAACACTCTGTATTTTACTGCATATTTGGAAAGCATGATAAAAATGAAACTGAGTTCATTTGACGTTTCATATGCTTAATATTTGTCGTTTTTGAGATATTTCGCTTTTTCCTAAATTTGAGCATCGCGGAAAAAACTCGATAACTTCGACTTGATTGAATTTGGTGGAATGAGATTTTGGCTGTGAATAATAGAATAACGGAAATGAATACTGTATTTATCATAATCAATCAAAACTCTACTAGTGTTCAGGATGAGACAAAGCATTGACGACATATTAAAATATTATTGCGTACTCATTTCAATGGAATACCCAATATTTCTACATTCCAGAAAATGACCGAAATTTCATTTCGCTGAATTCAGTATGATCATGGTTTGTATAAATTCACTAGATTCAAAGATGAAATATGAGCATATTAAAATTTTCTGATGAGGTGAAGAAGTCACAATTGCCTTTCTTTCACATCGCATCATTCTCCTACCAAATATGCGATAAAACCCCTTTGAGATATGCCGCTTGTCCACATCTGCTTCGAAAGTACAAGGTTGCCATTTTTGGAGGCGACAGCGGACGAAGGGTCTCTCGGGGTTATTCTTCCATATATAGCTCGGCACACTAGCGCCAGTGATATACACTCGAACTAAAAGATTGTTCAGTACATAAATGGGGTGCGTTGTGACCTCAAAACGATTTTTTGATATGTTGATCCCTGAAGCATCCTGAATCCAACAAGCTAAAAAACAAGGCGAAACGTTGTCACCTCCGATTTCGGAGGTGACAACGTTATATATGAGGCGACAGCGTTAAATGAGTTACTGTTTTGGAGGTGGTATTGACACTTTATAACTATATAACCAGAGACCGAATTGTATGCTCTTGCATATTTGACCCATTCTCTAAGCTTTTTGTATAATTTACCCTAAATCATGATATTTTCGAATTTTTGAGTGGGAACCTAGTTGTAAAATCAAATCGCACGAAATGCAAAAACTATTGGCCGCTCAGTTTTCAGAGGCACTAAAAAGCCACGCGTCTATTTCTTTGGTGGGATATTATTAATTTAGTACAAATTATCCCCAAGCCAGTGGTGAGAGCGATTAGGAACCGGTGTCAACTTTGTAGACCGTTCCTAGCAGACTTGACGGAAAGAACCGAACGCGCTGACCAGTGGCGCACAACAATAGAATGCTTTACAGTTTCATAATGAAAATTTCCAGACCATAAAAGGTGGAAGGGTAAAAGACATCGTTACTTCGGGTGCTATGGTTGTTCGTCAGTCGAAGTAAACATTGAACGATCCCAATAGAATTAGTGATTGAAAAACATTTCTCTCTTCTGCGAGTATTGAAAATGAAAAATTCGAAATCCAAGGTTTAGCTGAATCTATTCAGGTACGGTCGAATGAAATCAGCCAAATGAAATCCGAATTACCAGAATGATTCCCGTCTTGTGGACATATTTTGAACAATGACACAGGATTTGAAAAACTCTCAATTAATAGTTTCATCAATTTAAAAAGTGCAAAAATGAACCCCAAATTCAGTGAATGTGAAACGGTCGTTTTCTACTTATAAAGTTTCTATTACTGATCGAAGGCACTTTCTCATTACCGAACACTTGCAACACTAACTGATTGGTCACGTTAACGAAAGTAACAAAATGTTCAATTGTTGATCATCGAAATATAATTCTTCTTTCAACCAATCGTACGGTAGGCAGATTTCAAAATTAAAAGCTTAAAAAATTGAGCATATCTCATCAGTGGCGGCTCGTCGGGGTAGGCAAGGTAGGCGGCGCCTACCTTGGAAAATCTATCTTTAGTGTATGTATCCACTTATCGACATAAAAAAATGATTAATTACAATTTTCAATATTATCTTTACATACACTTAAAGCTTTAAGGGCGCATAGAATCGGATAGACAGATCTCCGCCTACCGTTTGAATTCGTAAATGGCACGTTGGGATACTGAAAAATAAGACCCTTCAGCGATCGTTGAGTGACCCATGACCCCCCGTGTTTTTTACAAGAAGAAACGGGCTTTCCAACGATGTCCAAACGATCCCTCTAGCCCATCTTGAAGTATTTTGAAATAATGTTCGGAAATGGCCAAAATCGATGAAAAGCATAAAAGGAGTCTTCAAGAAATGGTATGCAAATTTTTCCATTCCCATCTTGTGGAATGAATCAAGTTGTAATCGAATCTCGAAGAATAATAGGTACACATAGGCTATATGGCTTTTCCACACTTTCCACCATTTTTGCAAGATTTGCTTTTGAAAATCGTACTTTTGGTAAACAAATGGTACAAATGTCAAATAGACACACCGAATAAGCGTCTCCTTCATTTGCAGCTTTCGATATGGCTATCTGAGCAACACCAGTTCACGAAATATGACATTCGCGCATTCGATTTGCTTCGAAAAGTTGGCTCAAAACAATAAAATAAAGCCCTACAATGCACGAAATATAAATTCTCGCATACGATTCGCATACGCATACGAAAAGAAACAACACGGTTGACGAAAACCCATATCGAAAGCGCCAATAACCTATAATAATATGCCATCTGTGAATCGTCTACTCGGCAAGTGACAGTCCAGCAGTCATACAAATAATAATATGTCGATTTAATTCCCATCTCACGATAGTACGAAGTATGTATTAGATTTATTTCAGATTATAAAGATTAAATTCCTCTAATTTTTTTTTTCAGTGCCAAATCTATTTTATCCAAGAAAGGAAGGAGGAATATTTTAATGGATATTGATAAATTATCTCTAAATTTCGTTGAAATCGATCGATAATAGGCCAATTCAATAATTATACCTAAATATTCATTGCTTTCATCAAGAAAATGAATTCCCTGGTTAACCATTATATTTTGAGTGTAATCACAGGATATAGTATTGTTCAATATAATATGTACATATTCTATATAGAGAGATTCTTGAGAGGTGTACTTATTGCCCATTATTGTTATACATTGGTATATATCGATCTACTTTTTCTATTGATTTCCTGTTTCAGTGGATTTATCATTTCACAAGGCATATTGAACAGAGAGGAATAATATAATTGACGATTAATCTTTGTAACGACTAGATGCTATAAGACTCGAGAAATTGAAAAAATTCAATATTAATGGTTCACATAGTTTGAACGTGCGAATTAATTCTAAGCACATTAAACCTAACGAAATCTGAGGAAGGGTTACATCGAAGGTATTCGATATAAATGAATTATCCAGAACAGTCTTATCTCATATACAGATTTACATTACATATTATTGTATGTAATAGATTCTTAATTCAAAGTACAAAAAACAAAGGCATTAATTTCTGTAAACAAAACCGTGCTTTTGTATCATACAACGTAAAGTATGGAGAAGTTTACATTCATCTGCTGAACCTGAATTTCTTTACACATGCTATATTGTTTCTTATTTCAAAATAAATAAAAATCCATCCAAATTTTGGGTTGGTCACATCGAAGATATTCGAGATAAATGAATTATCCAGAATGGTCCGCAGAAGTAATAATTTTCGAAAATACAAGTGTTGATATCAATATAATCACGATTGGGAACTGAAGTCATTCTTCTAAATTCCAAAATATTATAATAACCCGATCGGACATCAACAAAAGTTTCGAGAGACGAACGTAACGGGATAATGTGAAAAATTTCTTTTCCTTAAGATAACCGATTTCTGTCAAAACAGATGGTATCACGTGGCTCTCTATAACCAAAAGAAGGGCCAGCAATAGTTGCGTGAACAATCGGAATCTACCAAACCTTCAGCAGAAATCTACTTTTTTCTACCAAAGTCAATTACAGAAATCTACTAACTCTTTAGCGCTTCCTGTTAGAATGAAAGAAGAAATCTTTAATGTTTCGTTGAATTTATAAACAATATCGCATTGATTAACATTCAATGAGCAAACAAAATAAACCCTTTTATAAGTGTATATTTGGAAATTTATTAAATAGAACAAATAACATAACATACACTGGATATTTAGGTTAGGTACTGTTAGGTTAGGTTAGGACAGTGTTGAGACAATTCTCAAAATAAATCAATATTTAGGTTAGGTTTGGTTAGCTTGAGTTAGGACAGTGTTGAGACAATTCTCGAAATAAATCAATATTTAGGTTAGGTTAGGTTAGCTTAAGTTAGGACAGTGTTGAGACAATTCTCGAAATAAATCAATATTTAGGTTAGGTCAGGTTAGCTTGAGTTAGGACAGTGTTGAGACAATTCTCGAAATGAATCAATATTTAGGTTAGGTTAGCTTAACCCTTTCGGCCCTGACGGTGGCATTTGCCACTACTGACTTCACAGGTTCAACATACACCTAGCAAGTTTATTTGAAGACCTGGTGGTGGAATTTGCCACTACTTCATAGTTCCTATACGAATACTGAGAACTACCTCATATTTGTTGAAAAACTTACTAGAAGGTTGCTTGTAAGCAAATTCATAGAAAAAAAAATCATTTTTTCATAAAATATAAAAAAAGACTCTAAATTGATAGTAAATGAACTTATGATAATAATAATAATGATAATAATAAAATCAAAAAGTCAGGGCTGAAAGGGTTAAGTTAGGACAGTGTTGAGACAATTCTCGAAATGTATCAATATTTAGGTTAGGTTAGCTTAAGTTAGGACAGTGTTGAGACAATTCTCGAAATGAATCAATATTTAGGTTAGGTTGGGTTAGCTTAAGTTAGGACAGTGTTGAGACAATTCTCGAAATGAAACATTATTTAGGTTAGGTTGGGTTAGCTTAAGTTAGGACAGTGTTGAGACAATTCTCGAAATGAATCAATATTTAGGTTAGGTTGGGTTAGGTTAGCTTAAGTTAGGACAGTGTTGAGACAATTCTCGAAATAAATCAATATTTAAGTAAGGTTAGGTTAGGTTAGGTTAGGACAGTGTTGAGTCAATTCTCGAAATAAATCAATATTTAGGTTAGGTTAGGTTAGGACAGTGTTGAGACAATTCTCGAAATAAATCAACATTTAGGTTAGGTTAGGTTAGGACAGTGTTGAAACAATTCCCGAAATAAATCAATATTAAGGTTAGGTTAGGTTAGGTTAGCTTGAGTTAGGACAGTGTTGAAACAATTCTCGAAATAAATCAATATTTAGGTTAGGTTGGGTTAGGTTAGGTTGGGTTAGGTTAGCTTAAGTTAGGACAGTGTTGGGACAATTCTCGAAATAAATCAATATTTAGGTTAGGTTAGGTTAGGTTAGGTTAGGACAGTGTTGAAACAATTCTCGAAATAAATCAATATTTAGGTCAGGTTGGGTTAGGTTAGCTTAAGTTAGGACAGTGTTGAAACAATTCTCGAAATAAATCAATATTTAGGTTAGGTTAGATTGGCTGGAGTTAGGACAGTGTTGAGACAATTCTCAAAATGAATCAATATTTCAGTTGGGTTAGGTTGGCTGGAGTTAAGACAGTGTTGAAACAATTCTCAAAAAAAATTGATATTTAGGTTAGGTTGGATCTGATCTGATCTGACAGTGTTGAAACAATTCTTGAAATTTATTATCATTTAGGTTAGGTTAGCTCAAGTTATGGCAGTGTTGAAAATAATTATTGAAATGAATTAATAAATAGGTTGGGTTAAGCAAGATTGAGTAGGAACCGTGTTAAATACAATTTTCATATTGAATTCATGAATACACACTATAGCATGAACCACGCGAACGCGGACATAGAAAAAGAACGGAATCGAGATTGGGACCGTTGAAATACGATGGTTTTTTTTTCCCTCAAAATCAAATAAAATCATATCTATCTTCAATTGTTTTCAAAATATCCGATCAATCGGCAAACCTTTCGTTTCAAATCTTAAAAAAATTAATATAATTTCCCCATGTTTAATTTCATTGTTTTCGTTAACAAAATATATTTATTTATCAAGAAATTAGTGTATCTGTATCAACATCACAAAATGAAAGTTAACCTATTTCAATTTTCCTCATTATGTCACCTTCATAATACTATCTCTTCAAATAAAATATAACAATATCCCAACAAATATGATCAACTTCCATAATAGAATGGAAAATTAATAATACTTTCAATGTGATCCTATTATTACCCTTTCTGTGGATTTATTTTGAAGATCTACTCATTATGTGGATCTGCCTGTTCGTGGATCTACTTTTTATGTTGATCTACCTGTTTGTGGATCTATTTATCATGTGGATCTACTGGTTTACTAGTTATATTTTATTTGAAGAGATAGTATTATGAAGGTGACATAATGAGGAAAATTGAAATAGGTTAACTTTCATTTTGTGATGTTGATACAGATACACTAATTTCTTGATAAATAAATATATTTTGTTAACGAAAACAATGAAATTAAACATGGGGAAATTATATTAATTTTTTTAAGATTTGAAAC